>CM076576.1:916133744-916872705 GCA_034641835.2 Pinus albicaulis
AGTTTGTGTAGAAATTTGAATAATTTTCTGAATTATTCACCGAGATTATCCTGATTACACACTATTTAAGCTTTATGCATAATACATAACCTCTTCTACAATTGATCATCAATATGCGGAAATAGAAAGCAGTCGCATGCGCTCATTAAAACATAATCAAGCACACATATCAACACAGGATGTAATGGGGAAAGAAATAGCTGAAAACCCCCAACTATCTATATATTATGATGATAGAGAACATGTAACAATACATGGCACAAAGCTCTCACAGCTCTCAGCACTATATCAATGCTACACACAAAACTAGTTATGAAGATGAACAAGTCACAGGTTCAAATCTCCTCCACAAGTCTGCCTGCCTCTACTGCGCAATCCAAGTGAGTAATGAATGAGATCCAAGTTCGAATCCCACTAGCTCCAACTGCGCAATCCTCATTGGCAATCTCCATCAATGTGTGTGCAAATCTCATGCACAACCAATAGTCACAACTGATAGTAGACTCACCCTTTCACCCACCTCTAAAACTGGTCTCCACTGAACTATCCATGCATTGCAGTTAACTGATGTGTTCTTTAGTTGATTTATGAGTTAATAATTAGTGAATTAATTAATAATTAATTCACACCACTCATCACTAGTGTATTTATCAGTTAGACTAAATACAACTAGTTCAACTAAGTTAAAACGAACACAACTCCACCAACTGTCTCATCAACTCCACCAAACTCTGCCACATGAGTTCTAACTGAAGTCAACCATGCAATAGCTCAACTAACCCTTAGAAAAAGCGTATTTCCTTCTGTCAGCTGCATGTGCCACATCCAAGCATCAAACTGAAGTGCTCCAAGAGGAAAAGATAATGTTTATAGTCTAAATATTATTAAGGGTTAATAATATTTGACTGTTCTATTTTTAGCTCGACAGTCTAAAAATAGAAACCGCCCAATGTCTAAAAATGGAGGTCCATCTATTTTTACCAACTCGACCAATCATCCATAAATAGCATCCTGCAACTCATAGACCATGATCCCTATGTCTAAAAATAGACATAGTCTAAAAATAGACTTTGCGCCAAAAATAGCCTGCGGGCCCACTTAGTGAAGGCGACTTCATTTCACTAAGCTCCATCATCTTGTTGCATTTTCAACACTTCCTCTCAACAAGATATGGATTATCTGCAACCCCTATCCTGCCTCTGTGGAATTCGAACTTGCTCCTGGTGAGCGCCTTCGTCAAGATGTCAGCATCCTGATCCTCCGTGGGAACATATGAAAGTAACATGATTCTCCGCTGAACACAATCTCTGATATGATGGTACCTGATGTTGATGTGTTTGGATCTATCATGAAATACTGGATTAGCCGAGAGTTTAATGCAACTCTGGTTATCACAATAAATCACAGTAGGCTCCAAATGCGACCCGAACAACCCGACCAGAATCTTCCTCATCCAAATAGCCTCGCATGCAGCCAAGCTTGCTGCCATATACTCGGCCTCCGCGGAACTGAGTGCCATGGATCTCTGCTTCCTGCTGTACCAAGAAACTGTTGTCGACCCGATACTGAAGATCCCTCCAGATGTGCTCTTTCGGTCCGTTGGGCTCCCTGCCCAATCTGCATCTGTGAAGCCACACAACTTCACCTCATCCTCCTGTCTGTACCACAAGCCATATCCCGATGTGCCTCTAAGATAACGCAATACATGCTTGCCTGCCTTCCAGAAGAGCTTGGTAGGCTTAACCATAGCTTGTGAAAGTTGGTTAACGACATAGCATATATCGGGTCGTGTATTGACTAGATACATAAGCGACCCCACCAACTGTCAATAAACAGTGGCATCCACTACCTCCGCTGAAGTAGCATCCTCCTTCCTCCAACCTCTAGGAAGAGGAGTATCAACAGGCTTGAAGCCGTGCATGTTGAACTTCTCCAGTATCTCCTAGGCATACTTACCCTGAGAAATAAATAGTCCATCACTGCGCTGCCAAATTTCCAATCCCAGGAAATAATGAAGGAGGCCCAAGTCCTTCATCTCAAACTCTCTAGAAAGATCCTCCTTGCATGAAAGTATCAACAGCTCATCACCCGTCAAAATCAGATCATCTACATATAGTACAATGATCAACAACTTCCCCTCCACCACAATCTGGTACAGGTTAGGATCCGCCTCACTCTTGGAGAATCCAAGTCCGGTGAAATAACTGTCTATCCGTGTGTACCAAGCACGAGGTGCTTGCTTCAACCCGTACAATGCTCTCTTGAGTCGGCAAACATGCGACTCACTGCTGAAGATCTTGAAACCTTCAGGCTGCTCTATGTACACCTCCTCCTCAATGACTCCGTTGAGGAACGCAGTCTTCACATCCATCTGATGGATGTGCCATCCCATCTGCGCCGAGAGAGCTAGGATCGTCCGTATGGAAGAGTACCTTGCGACAGGTGCAAAGGTCTCCTCATAATCGATCCCCTCGATCTGTGAGAAGCCACGGGCGACAAATCTCGCCTTGTACTTCTCCACACTCCCGTCAGCCGCCTGCTTCACTTTGTAGATCCATCGCGAACCCACCACCGATTTCCCCTCCGGTCTTGGGACAATCTCCCATGCACTGTTTCTGACGATCGAATCATATTCTTCGATCATGGCATCTACCCATGCGGGTTCCTCCACAGCTTCCTCAAAAGAGGATGGCTTTGTCACGACACATTGACTCACAAGAGCCATGTATCCAGTGTACCGATCCGGTGACTGCCTCTGTCTGCGTTGTGCTGTAGGTGGTCCTACAACCTTCTCTGCATCTCGAGCCAGTCGCTCAGCTTCTGTAGTGCGCATGCGCCGATGACAGAAGCGGGCGCTGCATGAGTGGTCTCTTCCACTCCATGAACTTCCTCTTGTGGCTGATCCACATCCGGAAGCTCATCCTTAGGAACTAATAGCTCCTCATCCGCATGCAAGTGTGGCTCCCTCTCAAGCGAACACTTCATGGCTTTCTCCTCCTGAAATTTGATATCCCGTCGCACAACAGTCTTACGACTGTCTAGAAAATACACACGATAGTTGTGGGGTGTTTCAGTGTACCCCACAAATATCCCAACCTCTGCGGTCGGATCCAGCTTCTTTATGGCGTCCTTCGTCACATGCATGTAGACAGGTGAGCCAAAAATCCTCAAATGGGAAATATCAGGTCTCTTACTAGAAAACGCCTCCTCCGGTGTACTCATGCCAAGTATCTTATGAGGACAACGGTTCTGCACATATACTGCAGTATTGCATGCCTCCACCCACAAGTGAAGGGGTAGGCCCTGATCATGCAACATCGCCCGTGCAGCACCCACGATCGTTCTGTTCTTCCGCTCAGCCAGCCTGCTCACGTGGGTTATGGGGTGCGATGAGCTCTCTCCGAATCCCCGCTGCGCTGCAGAACTTGACCCGCAGATGAATTCACCACCATCGTCGCTCCTAAGAGCCTTCACATGCTTCCCCGATTCCTTCTCAACCATCGACTTGAACTCACAGAACTTTGAGTATGTCTCGCTCTTCTTCGCATGAAGAAGATCCAAGACTTCCGAGAAAAATCATCAACAAAGATCACATAGTACTTGTGCTTTGCTGTCGAAGCTACTGAGAAAGGTCCACACACGTCTGTGTGAATTCTCTTAAGGATCGTCGTGGCGCGACTATCCTTCTCGTGAAAGGTGGCTTTCACAAATTTTCCAAGGTACACCCCTTGCACTGATCTGACTGCGCAAGAGTGCCCTTAGGAAGCCCAGTAGAAATCTGCTGCAGTATCTTCAAAGCTCCATGGTGAAGGTGGCCCAATCTCTGGTGCCACAGCTCGCCATCATCCCGGCTCACCACTCCTTCCGCCTTGCATGCCATTGCTGCGTAGCCATCTACTTGCAACTGATAAAGGTTCTTGACTCGAACCCCTATCTTCCGGGTTTCTCCAGTTGTCTTACTGCGCAGGAAAGCCTTTCCTTCGCTGAAGACCACATCATACCCCTTGTCTTCCAACATCGCCACAGAGATCAGATTCTTCATCAATCCCGGAACATGCAATACTTCCTTCAATACGAAGGGTTTACCAGACTCCCTCTCAAAGGAAATGGTACCGATACCGGTCGCACTGTATCTACCATCATCGCCCATCTCGATGTGCACTCCAAGATCTTTCTCCTCCAGATCTGAAAACAAATCCCGATCTCCGGTCATGTGAAATGACGCACCACTGTCCAAGAACCATACTGATCCCATCACACTTGAGACCAAGCATGTGATCAACGAAAAATATAGCTCGAGCTGGGAGGCCAATGCCTCTCCCACTGCAGATCCAACAGCATGCTTATTTTTCTTCTTCTGCGGACAATTTGTGGCATAATGTCCGTGTTGGTGACAGTGAAAGCACTTCACCTTGGACATGTCTTGCTTCTTGCCTTTCGCACCAGACTGAGAAGCTTTCTTTCTCTTCCCCTTCTTTTCTTTGGTAGCCAAAGCGCAATTTTCTTCATCAGATACCTTTGATGAAGATCCGTCCCTGGTAGTTCGCCTTATCTCCTCTTGCATGAGATCCGACCAAAGTCGCTCCCATCCCGGCAACTTCTCCCGACCATTGACAGAGTCCTGATAGGAATGCCAACTCTTCGGAAGACCAAGGAGAGCCAGGTCCACCAAGTCCTCATCATCGAAAGTCACCCCCACACTTCCCAGCTCATCTCTGCATTGAGTGAACTTCGTGAGGTACTTGGCGATACTGTCGCCTTTCTCCATCTTAATGTTTCTGAGTTTATACTTGAGCGCCAACTTCCTTTGGTCGCTCTTTCTCTGGAATAGATCTGTCAACACTTTCCACATCAAATATGGAGAAGCTTTTCCATGCAGGCTGGATACAATGTGATCCTTCACGCCCTCCAACAGAATCCTTCGACATTTCACCATCTTCTTTTGCCAAGCCTCAACTTGAGCAGCATCAGTAGGCTTTGGGATCTCAGCATCTATGAACTCCTTCAGCCCATTATCATCTAATATCACCTCCATTCTATCCTTCCATGCAACATAATTCGAACTACCCTCAAGGGCATATTCCAGTCGCAATCCGTTGAAAGACATTTCAACTCTAGCACCAAGAAAACAACCTGCTGCAAAATTCGAATTCCAAGCTCAAAACTCAGCTGCTTCTGGATCTGTGAGAAAAAATTATTTCTAGCACAGAGATCGACTGTAAGGGAATTTACTGGATATATCACCTTTCAAGGAAAGGATGGATCCAGAGGCTACCTGGCCCGTTACAGACTCTGTCTACCGAAATAATTGTAATCACTGTAATAGATCCGATGATCAATCTCGCTCCGATACCATGTAGAAATTTGAATAATTTGTTGAATTATTCACCGATATTATCCTGATTACACACTATTTAAGCTTCATGCATAATACATAACCTCTTCTATAATTGATCATCAATATGCGGAAATAGAAAGCAGTCACATGCGCTCATTAAAACATAATCAAGCACACATATCAACACAGGATGTAATGGGGAAAGCAATAGCTGAAAACCCCCAACTATCTGTATATTATAATGATAGAGAACATGTAACAATACATAGCACAAATCTCTCACAGCTCTCAGCACTATCTCAATGCTACACACAAAACTAGTTATGAAGATGAACAAGTCACAGGTTCAAATCTCCTCCACAAGTTTGCCTGCCTCTACTGCGCAATCCAAGTGAGTAATGAATGAGATCCAAGTTCGAATCCCACTAGCTCCAACTGCGCAATCCTCATTGGCAATCTCCATCAATGTGTGTGCAAATCTCATGCACAGCCAATAGTCACAACTGATAGAAAACTCACCCTTTCACCCACCTCTAACACTGGTCTCCACTGAACTGTCCATGCATTGCAGTTAACTGATGTGTTCTTTAGTTGATTTATGAGTTAATAATTAGTAAATTAATTAATAATTAATTCACACCACTCATCACTAGTGTATTTTTCAGTTAGACTAAATACAACTAGTTCAACTAAGTTAAACCGAACACAACTCCACCAACTGTCTCATCAACTCCACCAAACTCTGCCACATGAGTTCTAACCGAAGTCAACCATGCAATAGCTCAACTAACCCTTAGGAAAAGCGTATTTCCTTCTGTCAGCTGCATGTGCCACATCCAAGCATCAAACTGAAGTGCTCCAAGAGGATAAGATAATGTTTATAGTTTAAATATTATTAAGGGTTAATAATATTTGACTGTTCTATTTTTAGCTCGACAGTCTAAAAATATAAACCGCCCAATGTCTAAAAATAGAGGTCCATCTATTTTTACCAACTCGACCAATCATCCATAAATAGCATCCTGCAACTCATAGACCATGATCCATATGTCTAAAAATAGACATAGTCTAAAAATAGACTTTGTGCCAAAAATAGTCTGCGGGCCCACTTAGTGAAGGCGACTTCATTTCTCTAAGCTCCATCATCTTGTTGCATTTTCAACAGCGCTTAGATATTCCCACTTAGCATTTTACTAAGTGAAATATCCAATTTTGCCATTTTTTCCATCATATCGATTTTCACTTAGGAAATGTGGGTAGATGGGGTACCACAATGTAGAGGAAACTATAACAACATAGGGACTACGCCATACTTGGTGGAGTCACTCTGGGAGGTTGAGGAGTGAGGGGATTTTTAGGTGGAGATTTTGTGGGGAGTCTTGGGGAGCCTTCCAAAAAGGATTACAGTCATTTTTTGAGCCTTTACCAACAAATTTCATAGGAGGAATGTTCTTCCCAGCAGTAGAGCCACTCTAGCAAAAGAGCGCTGAATTTCCGAGGTCAAGATTTGGCCAAACCCTTTGTGGGTTTTTCTGGGTATTGTGTAGGGAGGCTAGGATTAATTTCCCAAAATTTTCTGAGCAGTAGAGAGGGACCTAGCTACATATTTATTCAGGCAACAACATATTTCTGGGTAGTTCCAGTGAAGAACTAGGGAAGCACAATGATTGAAGGAAGAAGGGTGACTTATACTACATTTGTGGCTTTTATAGCTTGCATAGAGCAAGCCCAGGTGCACTCTTTCCAACACGTTTCTTGTACACCCATTATTATTAATAAAATGACTCAAAAACGCAAATTTTGGTGACAACTTGTGTTGTGATTGTGTGTTTTTGTTTTATGTGATTTTTATGTCTATGCACACTTGCTATTTGCTATAACATTTCCTTAGGGATATTACGTAGTTGCAACTTACAATAAAAGACAATAACATTACAACTTAAATTTATAGGCCAATAAAAGCCTTCATAAGAAACTAATACAATACATTTTCCATGTTACAAAAGCAAGTTTATAGTAATCAATGATCATAACTTCCTCAAAATGGTGGCACACATGTTCCAACCCCATAGAGAAAAAGAACCAAAAGCCTAAACCATTGAGGTTCCTAGGAATTAGATCTGCATTTACTATCAGTCTATTGTTGTTCAAAAATAACTATTCACATATGTCATCACTTGCCACATTCATTAGAATATGGAAATATGGACCATACCTTTTATAAGGTAAAGATTAACATTGAAAAATAACTATTCGAGATTCAAATGGATCAACAGATGGATTCTTGACCCCGGAAATTCTTCATTCATTTCTCGTCCTGAAGATGGATCCCCATTGGGATTTGAAACGTCGACCATTGTTTTATGATACTATGGATAATCCGGATTCTGCAATTATGGATCAACAGATTTGACTTTCAGGCAAAGAGTTCTACTTTAGCGTGAACCTTATACATATTTTTTATTGCATGCAAATCAAAACCAATCTCAAATGAAAATTCATGAATTACTATTACAAATTATACGTGATCGTCGCACGACCTTTGGAAGATGTGAATTGCTCTCTAAAGGAGCCATGCTACATTGGTGAAAATCCAAAACAACAGAATAACATTATTCAACATTAATGAACATGGAGCTAAACTAATATTTCTATTCAACATGTGAGGAGAACAAAAGAATTTTGCATTTGGAAAATAAAAATTGGGAAGTCCATAATTGAACCCAACTACTTCAAAGTTATTCCTTCCCAATTAGTTACATTGTGTTAATTACATCAATCTTCAATCTTTCCTTTCTAAAAAATATGTTTGCCATTCTAGTTTGGTTTGAATGTCAAGTAAAAATAAGTAATTACTCCTCATAGTATCCATGTTAAAAATTCTCCTTTTTCTATTTTCCAGGAGCAGTGATCTTGAACCGCTTCAAATAGAGATTGGCATGCAACATGCATGAGATCAGATAAACTTAAAGATGGTATTTTTGGAAGCTTCTTGAGGCCATACAAGCACTTCCTAGTGAGAATAGAGGGTCTTTCAAACAATTAGAGCATCCCTGTCATGAATCCAATTATCCAAGTTAGAAAAACATTCTCTTATTCATGTTAACAACTTAGATATTTTGCAAATTTATAAAATACCAGATGTGGGGGGTTGTCTTTACTGTAATGGATCATTCAATATGATGAGGTATGCCAGTACAATCAAAGCTATCTCATAACAGCTTATTATCCATGGATTCAACATTTAGTACAAATAAATATGGGGTGTGTTGTTAATGATTTATTAATTACAATCATTTGAGTTGTAGCAATTTAATATGATTAATGACTTAAGTTTGAATTTATATATTTTTTAATATGATAGTATCAATTGTACACACTCGTGGATTTTGATGAGCAACAAAGTGGGGTTCCAATTGCATGTGTGGTGGCATCTCGTAATACATCACAGGATATTGCACAATGGTTGGAGCGCCTCATGCATAGGTGTTATTAACTTCGTCCTGATTGGAAAGTCAATGCCTTCATGTTTGATGATGCATTGGCTGAAATCGATGCTTTGATGTAACTTATATCTTCTTATTTTACATTGTAATTTGTGTTTATTCTAAAGACGCCACACTTAAGATTAATTGAATTTAGCAGGAGAATCACAAGTTGTGATGTGATTTTGTGTGTTTGGCACGTACGGAGAGCATGGCTAAAAAATGTAAAACGATTAGCGAGTAGTTGAGAAAAAGAAAAGGAGATGTTTAGTGACTTGGGGTCTATCATGATAAATTGCTCCAATGATGAAATGACCAATGCAATCAATGGATTTTTCGGTAAATTTGCAAATGAAAAGAAATTTTTGGACTATTTCCACAAGAACTGGGTTGCTAGTGATAATATCTGAAAGTTCACATACTCTTTTTTATATTTATATTTTTTTCTTTTATAAAAACAATGTATCTTCACTAACTTGTATTTTTTATATTTAGGAATGTGGGTAAAAGGTTGTCGATATTTTCCTCATGCAAATAAGGAGACAAACAATGTTTTGGAGTCATATCATAGTTACTTGAAGACAAAAATTTTATACGATTGAAGAAAGAAATGTGCTCGTCGAATGGATTGGTTGTTCTATATCCTACTAACTAATGTTTAACCTTGTGATCAAATTTTAGGAAATTTTGAAAAAAGAAGGATATTTAAACAATTACAAGAAGGAGAAGCAACTTGAATCGTCGATAGAAAAAGCTAGAAGAATTGCAGATAGTGATTGCAGCCTTCATGAGAGTACATCTCACGCTTATTGGGTGAAGAGTCAAAGTAATAGTGATAAGCAATATCTTGTAGGTTTTCAACGCACAAATTTTTTAACTTGTGATTTCTCATGGTCTATTCGTGGCAACATTTGCAATCATGTTATAAAGGTAGATTGGTTGTATTCCCCCTTAATGGAATTAAAATTGTTATCATATCAAGATACCTCACCCAATTCATTGAATACCCCTCTTGAGATAAGTATGGAGACACCAAACCTTGATGCAGATACTAGCACAATTGTTATGGCTGGTGACAATGTTGATATAGATGTTGAATAACTCCAGTTTGCTAGAGAGCAGTGGTTTGGCTATTTTGACTTGTTTCGAAATAGTCCTCTTGCTACTTTGAGTAAGACAAATCAATTGATTGGTTTGGTTAAAAAAATGATGAACGATGTCATTGATATTCATATTATGGATTATGACTTCACCCTTGGGTTGGGTGCTTTTGAATCATCTTTGAAGAGGAAAAAGAGTGTTCTCAGTCCAAAAAAGAAAAAAAGAAGAAACAAACAAAGTGGTGTCTTGGAAATTGATTTAAATGTCCATGCATCTGAATATGAACCATTTCAATTTCAACACCTCAACAAGCAGGGTTGTCCTCACTCCAACCATGCATCCTATATTGTCTCAGGTATGTTTCATAGAGTAATGAGATCAATATGTTTACATTAGTGTATATGAACATCATGATTTCTTAACTAACTTTTGTGCGAATTTTTGTAGAGGTACAACAATCCACTATTGTTCCTTCAACTCAACGACATAGATTGATGCAGTGTCATTCTAACTTTCCTACAATTTCAGGTACATTAGATAGAAATACTAATTGATGTAATCAATATTTTCATGTGTGTATTATTTTATGTGCCAATATGTTTATGATGAGTATTGCAATGTTATATTTGTACATATAGGGGATTTTTATATGGATGTTCCTCGCTTGGAACATGCTTTGTTGATTGACAATTTTCCAGTTGGTGATTTGTGAGGTATGTTGTGATAGTTTTTCTCTCAATTTTTTGGATTAGTGTATTGGACATTATTAATATATTTTTATTTTCTGTATTATATTTATACCAGGCACTGATAGTATGAGGAGAGAAGCATCTTCTTCTACCTTACAAACATGCCCACAAGAGGGTTGCAACTCCAAAATTTCCCAATTCAAGTACTGGGTGAAAATGTGAAGTTGGGAAACACTTTTTGTCCTTTTTTGACGTTGAAAATTGTAATTTTCTATGTTTTTTCAACTTCAACTGCACTAAACTCATATTTTTAATGCAAATTATGCTTTGACATAAAAACAAGAATTGTAGAGAATTGTCTTACCTCCATACCCATATTAAAAAAAAAAAAAAAAAAAAAAATTGACATATAGAGGGGTAAATTTGTTGTTTACTAACTACATATACTTGAAATTTTCAGGCAAACATAAATAGTCACTTTATGAACCCTAAATTTTTTTAGGGAAGGTTATTCATTTTTTGGAAAAAAACCATATCATCATAATCTGCATATATTGCACTAGTGCACAAACTATTTTTCGGTAATTTTTAGATTAAATCACTATTTTTATTATTTTTTGAAATGGACGAAGACAAAAAAACAGCGATGTTTTAGTACATTTTATGAGCCCTAGATTTTCTTTTCAATGTGATCGTTAATAAGAAAAATGAGAGTACCCTTTTGAAGTAGACAGGGAGAGGAAATGCAATATGATTTTTCTGAATTTTTTGGTGTCATCATTTGAATGTTATTGAATTTTCATTCAGTGCAATTTTTCGAACAATGAAATTCCACAGTGACACAGTTTAGTAAAAAATTAATAAAAAATTGAATTTTTTAATGAAACTCCACAAATCTCACATCATAAAAAACTAGATTCAGAGATGAATCTAACAGTAATTGGTCCGACATATAAAATTTTGTTTTTGTAGGTGTTTCGTCCCTCCAAAGTTGCAGGTTCCTGAAAACTGCAGATTTTTCTGGGTTTTTCGTTGACCATAAACTCTCGGCCGAGATAATGTCTCGGACGAGAAATTTATAAAACTCTCGACCGAGAGTTTAACCCACCTAATGTTACATTTAACCACGCGGCCAAACTTTCGGCCGAAAGTTTAAAAAACTCTCGGCCGAGAGTTGGTGCCCGAGAGTTTACCCAATGAAACTCTCGGCCGATAGGAACTCTACGGTACACGATATACCACATACACATTTAATGGCACACTCGTTTGAATTTTGGTTTTGAATTTGAAAACCCATCCAAATGAAATTTAAATTTTTATAACAGTAATCGCTCAATCGATGTTTGATGGGAAGATATGCCTTTGGGTGCAGCGAAAGGGTTCGACCTCTTGCTTCTGTTTGTATTCTTATCTGTATATAACATCCACTTTAATCATGACAGATCACATCACATACCCTGTTCATTATTATCACTCTTCTTGCCGAAGGTAGATGTTAGTATGTTTCCGTAGTTGCTAGACCCACCCTAGGGCTAGAGGGATCGCCTCTGTCTGAAGAGGAGATTTACCTAGACATCAAATTGGCGACTCCACTGGGGAATAACTTCCATTTTCCCCACCATTTCTGGAAAGTACCTAAAATTGAGTCATCATGTTGGGGGCATGCAAACATTTCAAGCATATTCTGTTTATGCTTCAATCTTGTGTAAAAATGAAACCAACTGTAAGCAAAGTTTCTTGATTTCAAGCTTGTGTAAAAATGAAACCATTCTTATTTTACCTCTCGTGATGGCCATCTTATCAGCTTGTTTTTCCAGATGAACCTTGGTTTTATCATTCCACCGTCACCATCTGCTTGGCTGATCAAATGACTTCACTTGATTGTTTTACCCATTCCTGAGGAACATCTGTAATGAGTGGTCTTGTTAGCTAACCTCTTCACCTTTACTTTTTCTGAGTAGTTCCACCATCACTGGAACCAGTTGCTACCCTTAATGCCACTCATTCCTCCAGGTGGAGTCATCTTTTAGCTCTTTTCTGACTCTCTAAACATGAAAATATTGTCAAGACTCTTGTCGTTTTTAACTCTTTAAATGGCTGCGAAACGATATCTACCTAATATAAGCTTACCCCTTTTTCAGGCTAGGAGGGACTATTTACGAAAAGGGACATGCTGGAGTTTTCTTTTCCACTTCTTTTCAAACTCTCTAAACATGAAAAGATGTCGAGTTCTTCCTTTGTCAGACTCGTTAAAACCTAAATGACATCGAACATAGTCATCATGATGTCATCGAGTTCCTCCTTCCTAGGGCTCGTAAAATGTATTAGGATGGATTTGTCCGAAGGACAAAATTATATGATAAGCATATGCTATCCTCTTCAAGCTTGTGTAAAAATAAAGAGGTACTCGCTAGAAGTGGTGGGGGAAAATTGAAGTTATTCGTCAGTTGTGTCTGCAGTATGTCACTCTTGAACATGACACTTTTTTGTAGTTTGTGTTGGGTTGGGATATCTTCACTTTGTCAATTTGCCTCCATGGGTTTGGGAAACATGTTTTCCTCTCATTCGATTACCAATATTGTCAACATGACCTCTGATCCTATTTGAGTCAAATACTACCAATTTCTAGAGTCGTGTCACTGATATGTTCAAGGGTAAATCCTTCTGCAGTTTGTACATTCATTGATTCTTTGTTTCAGTCTTGATTAACACTCATATCACATTCTCTGTTTCATGTCGATGATGTGGGATTCATTATGACCCTCCTTCGACGGATCACTTCTTATCGACTTCAGCTCATTATCCAGGAAGTTGATCTAAAGACTCCCTTCCAATACCTTGGAGCTTGCATGCCTCAATGGCAAGCTCTTCGCATTCGACGACAAGTCCTCATTATTGGCCTTCGATCAAGTGATTCTGTGGGTGTTCAATGCCAGATCACTATTCACATTCCGTGGATTGTACTAGTTGTATCTTGGGAGTCATTGTCATTACTGGTGGTTTCTCTCGTGCCTGTTAACAGCTTTCATCATTGGCTGGTAATCAGGTGACTTTCTTGCATGTTTGACTTCGGCTCATTTATTCACATGCTTGAAATTGTACTTGATCGGGTCGTGACAGAGTGCAAGACCCTGATTTTATTCTCTATAGTCTAGATTGCGAGGTGATATGATTTTTCCATGATTGGATACATGTTTCTTTCAAATGGATGGTTGTGACCATACCATGAGTCTATATGAGTTCTTTCTCAGATGGATGGCTGCGACCATACCACAGTCTCTTTTACAGATGGAAGCATCCATACCTTGATTCATGTATTTTCATCAGGGATTCTAGTTATGTATATGTATCTATGCTTGATTTGCAGGTCTCCCAATAGCAGCGTCTGGTTCCTTGCACGTACTTGTAAAGCATTTCACCCCTCACTCATGTTCGGACTTCATACTTTAGGGGGCATTTGTTACACAACAATTTGTCACTTTCCCTGTACTCCCTGTTCCTTGATCCTGGAGGACCCATACAGTGACCCTTTTGTACTTTCCAAGCATGGAATACATACCCCTGAACCACATTTTGTCTGCCAAATCATCTCCCTTTACAAATTTTCTAAAATATCCCTATAAAAACCTTGTTTTCAAGGTTGGCGCTTTCTCTCAGTGTTTGACCCTTGTTGATACTAGATATTTACACTGAGGCCTACGCTGATCGGTGCTCTGTCTTAATGTCATGCCCGTGTCGATCCTCTTTTGGAAATTTTTTTAAATAGAAGCGAAGCTTCCATGACTAGAAGCTTCATGAGGTGGCGAGCTGGAAGTTTGTTTTGAGGATATGGCCGAGGAACTTCCCTTTAGGCTTCTTGTTCCCAAGAAATAGGAACTTCTCTAAAGGATAAGCTCTTTTCCCATCATTTGAGGGCCCATAACCTCCTCCTCCATTGTTATATAAGGAGACCTCCTTCAGCTCTACGGTTTTAGTGATGATAGAAAGGAGAAGCAATTATAGCTTTGGGAGAATAGTGTAGAGTGTGATTTTTTTGTGTGTTAGGAACATAGTGAGATCTTAGACCTTTGTGTATGAGGGTGTTGCAAACATGCTTGGATACGGGCCTGTCGAAGGAGAGCCTCAACATCAAGGCTTGGTTATAAACTCCCCTTTTATTTATCATAATAAAATGCATCTAATGTTTATCTTCCACTCTTTTTTACATTTATAATGAGATTTATAGCATTCCTTGATTAGTTAGATAGATTGTAATTGTTTTATGTTTGTCGTAATTTTACGCTTGTCATGGGGTCTTGACTGTCTGTATAGGTAATCGAACATTGGCAGCAGCGTGTATCGATCTTGAGAAGAGTGACAGATCAAGAAGCTTCGACAGAAGACGACAAAATAACATTAGAATAGGGTAGGCCGTCTTCTTTGCTGTGAATTTCATGTACAATCTAGGAAGGTATATGTTAGTATGTTCCTGTAGTTACTAGACCCACCCTAGGGCTAGAGGGATTGCCTCTGTCCGCAGAGGGGATTTACCTGGACAACAAATTGGCGACTCCACTGAGGAGTTTCCTTTGATTTTTTCACTCTCTGAGCTCTTAGTCATTCGACGAGTTTAGTCGAACGACCATTTCCCTGTTTGTTCCTATATTTTACATCAATTACGATCTTTTAGTTTCTACTTGAAGTGGTGAGTCTGGTCTTGGTTAGGAGAAATTACTTGTTTTTTATTTTTTAGGCATTGGTGCTTTTATTTGTCTGATAGTCGCATCGATTGGCGCTAGTTGTCAGTTAGCAAGCCGCACAAATGGGCCGTTGGCACTAGTTTCAACCCCTAAAGTCACGCTAGTTGGCTCTAGTTTCAACCACAAAAGTCGTGCCAATTCTAGGGTGTGTGAAAAATTAAGGTTTCTTCCCTAAGTCCTTCACCAATGTGTCTTGCCCTTCTGGTCCTTTTCTATGTATGGTTTACATGTTCTCCCCTTCACTCAAGTTGGTTTTATTGGCTCATTGGCTTGATTTTTGGTTGTTTTTTGTGTCCTTTCTGTTGGGACGTGCATCCTACATCCTAGGTTTTTCTAGGACTGTGCATCAATTTCCTGGTTGCATGCTTTGCGGGACATCACCCTGCTGATTGAGTCAGTTTCCTTGCTTGGTGAGCCATCTCTAGTTGATTTCATTTTGCTTATTGGTTGATTGAGTGTTCAGGTCTCAAGTGTCTCTCGAGCTTCACTTGGTTCGCTTGTTCGCTTGTGAGCATAGATTACATTTCTCATTGTTCAGCTGAAAATTCTTCTTTCTCTGATTTTTTGATGTAAAATGGAATGAATGCCTTGTTTTGATCCCATGCTTTGGAATTCCTCTTCGTGCTTGAACTCATGTGTCTTGAAGCTTTTGAGGAATTTCGTTACAAAGTGTTCAAAACATGATTGTATTCTCAATGTTTGTTGCATCCCTTTTTCATTAAGCGAATTTGCGTTCATTTAGTTTTCGTCTCAAAGTTTTCTTTTCGTTGAAATGCATTAGATCAAGTTGCATTGAAAAATCATGTCTGAAATTTATCATTGAACTTATATTACATTGTTTAATGATTGGAAACTAAAGGTCGCATTGAATGCATTCTCTTTCTTTAAAAGCTTGCATTAAGTAGATTCTCATTTCATCGAAAAATGCATTGAGTGCATTCCTATTCTTTCTGTTATCACCCTAGAAATTCTCAGGTTGTGGGATGGGGATTTTTGTAGTTAAGAACACCAGGGGTAACCAAGAACCGCTTTGGGAATTCAGGATCTAGCCTTCCTAAGCTCCAGAGAGGGATCTCTCCTAAAGATTTAGCTTTGTTTTGGTAAAGGGTTTTAGGCTAGCTATGAGTGAGAAATAGGACTGATTTTAGAAGTGTGGTAGGAATAAAAAGTATTTCAAGGTAAACCAAAGGGATCTATCAGAACATTGGGCAATGGAGTCAACTCTCTAGGCAATTAGATCTAGGAAATAATACTTAAAGATGCAAATGTACTAAGGGTAGGATAGATGACCTTCTAAGGCTTTGAATAGGCTTTGTTGATGGAATGGGTGAAATCTAAACAAAAGGGCACTTAAGAATCCTTAAGTTACAGAAAAGAGGATTGAAGGAGGGGATCAAACTGGGACCTAGAGCAATTAAGAATTCTATGGTCCGGTTATCAAGCAGAAAACATAAAAATGCCAACTAGTTTAAAACAAGGAGCTTATTATCACTAATCCTGTTTAATTTCTCCTTAGTTGATCATTAAAGAAAAGAAACACATCAAATGAATGTATGTAAACTTTTAAAGAATAACACTGAAAACAGGAGAAAATACGAGACTTATCTTATCACCACGAGAATCCTTAGTTATGATGTCTCTAATCTCGTTTCCAGTCTGCTGCTTCGCTAATTGACTCACACCAACTTCAATATGTCCAGCAAAATGACTATAGTAGTCTTGAGAAATTTTATTCCACACCGAATACTTCGAATTATGAATTATTTATACACATAAATTGTTTACAAAATATCTCAGAGTTTGAGATAATGTTTTAAGGAAAAATAGGAAATGCAACCTAAGAAGAGGGACAACAGCAAAATAGTTTGCAAGCTGTCCTCTTTTACAAGGAAAAATAGAACTGTTTATCTTATCTAAACTGATTTTTGATGTGCTGTGGGCATAGCTGGCATTAAGTGCATCTTCTCGTGGAAGATGACTTGTAGAATACTCTTCCTTTTCACCTTCTGTTCTGATACTCTTTATCTCTGCTTTTCACTGTTTTACTGCTGTAATTGAAAAAATGACCAGCAATAACAATTTGATTTTACTGATACACTTTGACCCTGATACTCTTTGACACTGATTTTTTCACCATAAAGTAACAGTAGAATATGACTTTTTTGTATGATTTTCTTGCTCTTTACCTATCAAATTCACATCAAATCTGTGAATTCTTGCCATTGTTCAGCAGTGGGGATCTTCATATTCTTTAGTTTCCTGTAACTTTCATCAGCCTCTGTATATTTGGCAAAGCTTGGCTTTACTGTGAATATATGCTTGATTTCATTTTCCAAAAATAATAGATTTTCAAAATATTGAAGAAGTACTTTTCCACTTTGAGATCCTTGTGGCAAAGGTTGTTTAGCTTGCTCCTTAACATGAGCTCTGATTTTATGATCATAATCCTTCTATGGCATTAATTTTTCATTCAATGCAAGAATGTCTGGTAAACCCGCTTCTGATAATACTTTGTATTTGGCCCAAAATCTTGTGATGGCCAAGTTCATATCTTTACACCTTCTTCCAAATTATTCATCATGTTTCTCTTATTCAAGACTTTCTTAATTTGAAGGATGGCCTCTGTTATCTCAACAATTTTCAACTCTTCTAATTCTTCCCTGTTTTTGTTGTTCAAAAATGCTATGAGTTGAACTGCTTGTGGTGGCTTATTTTCAATCTCTTTCTTGGTTTTATCAATTTCTGCATTTGTAGCCTGTAGCAACTCTTTCTGCTCATATATTATCTGAATAGAAGGCCATTGTGAGTGAATGCCTTCAATGATTTTTGTCCATAAATGATTCTTTATATATGCAACCTGATCTGTAAGATTCATCTGCTGTTGAAGAATTTTTACTTGTTCTTGTAATCTATCAGCCCTCTGTTCATGCCCTTTGGAAGTAATTAAGACATCTCTTTTAGAAGTTTCCAGATTTTTAATGATGCCTTTCAAACTGAGTATTTCTTTATATTTTAAAGATATGTCTTCCATGGCTCTGATTATCGCAGCTTTGTCCTCTACTGTGTTTATCTGTGAGGTAGATGAAGAAGAGCCAGAGATGTCATGAGAAGTGATTGGCACTGCAGTTGCTAATACTCCTTGTGGTGCCAAGTGTTCTGCAATGTAGATGGAACAACTGTACTTACAGTTAGTATCACTGTAGGAATGAAAACCTGTCGAGCTTTTTTCAAATTTTCATTTTCTTTCATGAAAGCTTCTATTTGGCTTTCCATTTCCTTTATCTGGGCAGTCATCTTTAGAACAAGTTGTTTTAGTTCATCATTTTCTGTCTTCTACTGAAGGATTTCTTTTGCCTGGGGATTTTCACTTTGAGGCAATTTTAGCTGTTTTCTGAGGGAAGCTATGTCTTCATTTTTCTGTTTGATTATAACTTTTGCTCCTTCAATGTTAGCTGGGTCAGCTCCTGCTTCAATGACTATGTCCTCCAATGCTTTGATTCTCAAGTTGTTGGCATATAGTGAGGCTTTATCCAATTTCATTTGAGTTTGAAGGTTTATCAATGTTTTCTCAAGCCTGATAGAATTCATAGTCTTGTTGACTATTTTAGAATATAGCATCTCTATATTGCTCCTATGGAATTCTATTTGGTCCAATTCAGGGACAGCATCTGCATCTACTTCCAAATCAGTATTTGAATAATCTGCTATTGAATTTGGATCAGCCACTGTAGGTTTCAAAAATGACATTACCAATTTGTTAGAAGAATAATCAAAAGCGGAGAGAAGTCTATCTTTATTCCCAGGCTTTTCTTTAAGGAATTTGGAATAAGATTCATTTTTTATTTCTTCATTCTTTTCTTTGATTGTCTGAACCTGATTTGAATATCTGACTCTGTGTTGTCAGGTTCTTTAGAAGAAGAGGGCATATCAACCTTTGTTTGTTTATCCACCATGACTGTGTCTTTCTGCTGTGCTCCAAATTTGACATTTTGAATCTCTTTGAGTGTTTCAGTTACTATCCTTGTTGCTTCATCATCATTTTCATGACCATTTTTATCTTCAACATTGATAGCTTTATCCCTTTCTTCATTAGTCAATTTACTTTTCTTATTGTAGGGAATTCTGAATCTTTTATCTTGAATATTTTCAGTAGTGAAACTATCTTCCTTTTTGCTTCTTTTATGAAGAATTTCAGCTTCTTTGTTCACTATAACCACCTGTGTTTGATCAACCTGTTTATCTTTTCCACTATTTCCCTGCATGCTCTGTGAGTCATCATCAAATAAAGTATTTGGCTCCCATTCAAGTTTATTGGCATATTTTTCAATTTGGGGCTTGGGATCATGCAAGAAAGCAGACAACTTGCATTTCAATGTTATCATGCTTAAAATACCCTGAGGATCATAATTCCACATAAAACTATATGGGAAATTATACTCTTTCAACTTGACATTAATTTCATTTGTTGCTTCTCTGTTATTCACAATAAATGGCCCAACTTGATTTTTCAGTTTGAACTGAGTCTTTTTCCTAGAAGCTATGAAATTAACTTCATCTGCATTTAACAACTGCCTCAAATATTCTAAAGCAAATATCCTTGTTGTAACAAATCTTGGCAATTTATATGGGGCCAAGAGTGCACCATATACTCTGATCTCTGTGTAACTCTTGTATAAGTACCAATCCCCTGTTTTACAGCTCTCAGATAGCTGTAAGATCCTGTTTGTTTCTTCATTAATTCTAGGGGTCTGTTATTTATTCAGTAAATTCATAGCAGGTACCAGAAACAAGTCATTAAAGTCTGCAAAGTTGTATTCCCTGTTCCATTTTCTCAGTATTTATGACCAAAACACAACTGAAAGTACATTCCCTTCTGGATCTATCTTCTGAAACTCAATAGGAAACTTATCTGCTTGATAATACAAAAAGAGATGAAGTAGATATGAGGTATATCTAAAGACTCCTTCTTTTGACAATCTGGACAATTGATAGTGCATGTTTTCTGCAATGAATTTGGAAAAATTGTACACAATGGATGGAGACTGGCCAGGACTTAGAGTAGACAGAAAACCTAGGATATAAACATCAGTGAATTTATCAGTGTTATATCCCAGTATGAATGATAGCATGGAGACAATTTGTCTGGTTTCATTTGGAAAATCAAAAGTATCAAATGGAGGATTGAGCTTAGGGATATCAACCTGTTTGGGACAAAAAGTCTGGAAGACTTTGAACTTAGAAGCAAAATCAAGATCTAAGTAAAGCTGAGTTAAATCCTCTATTGGCAATGAAACAGCATTGAGGTCAGGATTTAGTTGCAGCATAGAGTTTATGGATTCTGCATTGATATAAAATATGACCTTTCTGCCTTTATTGACAATGCACCTTTGATTTAGAAGATAATAGGACTGACACAATCTGACGAAATCAGGGGCTGAATGAGTAAGAGGGACAATGTACTTTGGCAGATTGGAATCCCAGACTGGTATATCTTTATCACCTTTCTCTACTGATTTACCAAAACACCAGTTATAGACATCAAGTAGATTGAATTCTACTGAAGGGTCCAATATTCTGTAATCAAGGTCAACCAGAGGACTATTTTCTTGTGAAGTAACTGGAGGTTGGACATGCCTGACAACTTCTGTGGAATCAACAGTGAGTGTAGGGGTGGGTTTATCAATTTTAGAAGATTCAGGCTGAGGGGTTTTAGCAAAGGATTTCTTTTGAGGCTTTGGACCTCCTGATTTGGGGGTTACTTGTTTCTTTGTCATTTTTTAATTGAACAGAGCAAGCTTAGACTGTTTGCTGAGTTATTCTATTGGAAACAAGGGATTTTTGGAGAATATCTCTGGTAAAATAGGGTTCTGAGAAAATTTTCAGATGAAAAGAGGGTTTTAATGCTCAGAAGAAAGGTTATGATCAATTCCAACAGTGAAAATGACCAGGGTATGGATAAAACTTGCAAAAACGGAAATGAGGGATTATGGGGAAAATTTGATAGAGTTTCCCCTATACTTTGGATGCTTTTTGCAATTTCTGTGTGGGTAATTAAGATAATTACCGGCAATAATTGAAAATTGGTGCTTTTTTCTTTCGGAAATTCAGGCTTTTCTGGTTAAGTTTGATGAAAAATACCTTTAAAAGGTATAATTGTGGTCGAAGATGTTTCACGGTTGCGTGCAGTCTTCAATTCTACTGAATTGGTCTATCAGAGGGTAATTTGGCTCTTCGTGGTTGAATTGCAAGGAAACTGGCTTGAAAATGGCGCTGGTAGGTTTGAAAATGGTGAAAAGGGCTCTGCACAGGCTCTCCAAGGTGTAATGGCGCACAATGGTGAAAATTAGATGAAAATAGGCTCTGCAGAGGTTTCTCAGGTTAAAAGCGCGAATAGGTGAAATGTTTATGAAAACATTGGGTTTTAACGTATCAAACCATAGTTTAAACTATAGTTAAATTACATTAAATAAAGGTTAGGTGGGAGTGGTTTTGGAATACCACTGGGTGGTATTCGCGTAGCTCCAGAGCGGTAAGCAGTAAATCGCTTTTCGAACGCGATCCAATCATATCAGGACATGTCGACACAGGGTGGTTTTGGAAAACAACACATATCACGCGACTTTTCCAAAACAGCAGTCGATTACTTTATGTGCGCGAAAATGAACTAGCGTCGTCAGATCTGGCTTCAACAAGCGAATGGTCACGATCAAAAGGAAAGGTGTAGGGAAAGGTAAGTCATCAGGTTCATTTTGGGCAATAGGATCTTGGAAATAAAAGAAGATCGGAGGGTTGAAATTCAATCCGATGGAGAAAGGGATATGGTTAAGTTTTATATACAAACAGACTTTGTATATAGGAAACATGGTCGGGAGGGGTATAAAAGGGCTTTAACCCAGGTTAACAATTGGGGTATGGGATATGTATCAGGAGAAAAGGGTTAGGTTAGGTTTTAACCTTGGGTTAGATGAGTCGGGTAAGGGAAAATGAACAAATGAATGGGTTTTTTTGCTTTGAAGTTTAGTTTAAATGAAACTTCAATATTTTTGCTTAAAACATATATAAAACATGTTTTAAAGGTTTTTTCATATATTTTTAGTATATGGTTAATTAAACCAAGGTGATTTAATTACCATAGGGGCGGAACACTATTTAAAGATATATTTTAGCCAAAGGGGGTTATAATGTGGGTTCTTATTAAACATGTGGGAATTATAAACTTCGGCTAAAATTATAATAAGTGGGTTTTTGGGTTTATTATATAAAAAGGAGTTATATAAAAATAGGAGAAGGTCATTTCTATAGGGAGTTAATACATAAATTAAAGTTAATATGAAAATAGGACATGGTATACTCAAAACACATAAACATAACAAGTAAAGTGAAGTTTAAAAGATAATTTTTCATTAATCTTATCACTTTAACTTAAGATATAATTTAATTTTGAGGGTTTAATGCTTTCAAATGATGATAGAAATTAGTCAGATGGAAATTATAATGCCTTTAAGTAAAAATGGAGTTTTACTTAGGATTATTTAGGGGAATGAATGCATGAATGGAATAAGGATGTGATATTTGGGATTAATATAGACATTTTACACTTTCAACTGATTAGTCATAGAGCCTTGGGTCCGGTCCCAACAAAAGTCAAGGAAATGCCTTGAGCCTTTCTGACTGATAGTTTAGAATGTTTCATGACTATGGGAAGGGGAAGTTAGTTATTTTGTAGCCCATGATGAATGATATTTACATTGAGACTTTTCACCTTCTTCTACCTACCCATCTTACCATGCTAACATTTTTTTCTTCCTTTGTAGTAGGTGCATTTAAGCTAGCAACCTTTACAGCATTTATTCTTTCTGAAAGCAAGTAAAACTATCTAATTCTACACTTATTTCATCCATGAATCCAGATTAAACTGTTGGATTCACTTTATTTCTCTACCTAACTATTGAATTGTCATGATTAAACAATATGACAACTCATTATTCTAGAAGACAACTATTATTTTCTCTAAGACAAATAGATATACAGAAAAGGAAAGAAGCCTATGTGTGATACTTTCTCTCTCCTTCTCCTTCTGTCGTTGTTGTTGTCACTCTCAATCCCACTCAAGTCGCTGGATCGATTCCTGCAATCAAAGATAGAGAACAACAAACAACATAAAAATATACAAGTATCTACTTATCTTAACCAAATAAAACTGATTAGATCTGAAAATACATACATAATCGAATACATTTCACAAGATATAAACATATGGATGAGAAAATGAACAAGTATATTTATTAAATGAGGAGAATATTACAACTAATAGATCAATTTGTCGTCAACATGCTCCAACTTCATTCCAGCCTCATCACATCAAGCATCATCTTAGCATCATATCATTACTTCTAGCTCTTATCAATTGAGAATCCAACAACATAACTTTGCACAAAATTCTTCCTCCCTAGCACTTAGATGAGTGCTCAATTTATAGGGAAACTAAAGTTATTTTCTAATTGAATGGATTTCTAATAACATGTAAGACATGTTTCCAAGTTCAGATTTGATGGATGTACACTTGTATTCGAAGTATGACACCTATGGACTCTTGTAGAAGGCACTGGACATGTGGATATTTTTGGAACAATGACAATTTCTCTCCCAGGAGACCACCGCACCCTTGAGTATCGGGAAGTGCACTACAGTGCGCCCTTGCATGGAGGTAGCTGCACTGCAATGCAATTACTCCCTTGCAGAGGAGCGTTGGTGAGTCTATGGGTCATATAATATATACTTCAAACCTTGGAAATCTCATAGTTGAAGCCATTAAAGGATTGTCTTCACTTAGGGCATATAGCAACTAAATTTAAGGGAATGATAGACCCTATTCATTGGTCCTGGGGGATGATGCCCAGTTTGACTAGGTCTTGGGGGATGATGCCAAAATTGACCTATAACACTTGCTGCATAAGGTGATAGGAAGGACATGGAGATTATAGCAGGTTTATTTGGGGTTAGATTAGCTCCTCTTACAGATGGATTTTCCTATCTTGGATTTCAGTTGAAGCATAATGGATACAAAACTTTAGACTAGATTTGGCTACCAGACAAATACAAGAAACATTTTAAATCTTGGAATTTCATATGGCTCTCCCTCAGTGGAAGATAAATTCTTATTCAGACAGTTCTACAACAAATCACAGTATATTGGGAACATCTTTCTAGAATACCTATGTATATTCAAAATGACATTAAGACCATTGTTACAACTTTTTTGTGGTCTGGGGCTACAAGAAAGCACAAAATACATTTATGTAAATGGGAATATTTATCTATTCAAAAAAAATTTCGGTGGATGGGGATTCCTAGATACCCATATCTTTTCTCAAACATTATTAATGAAATCATTGGGGAGGGCTATAGTTGGAACATGCATTTTGCAAGACATTTACATGTGAAATACTTGAAGGGTTCTCAATTGGAACATCTTTACAGAATGTAGATTTTTCACAAGAAAAAAGGATCATACATATGGCAAGGATTCATTAGGATTGTGGGGACCTTTATTAATTGAATAATTTGGGAATTTGGTGCAGGGCAAAGGATACTTTTGGGTATCGAAAAGATAAAAGGTGCTTCTTTCGATTCGAAATTAGATAATCTACTCCTATAGTCCATTCATAATAAATGATACTTTTTCCTGAGTCAAATCATCACAAAATGGCAATTGGGTTGCCCATATGGAAAACACCAAAAGAGATGTGTTTGAGAGGACAGACGATAAGGGCATGAGAAGAGTATATCGACAAACTTAGATGGGCTGGTCTCTGTGTCACAGATTGTTGAGATAAGGTGGCATGGGTGGGGAGGCTACACAAACAAAACATCATGATGACCGGTACTTATAGAAAAAATATCATAGATAAGCGAGGACTCGGGGATCCCTCCTGTTTTCAAACCTTCTGGAAGAAGGTCGTACCTATCAAAATTATACTTTTCATTTGACTAGCATGGAGAAATAAGATACTTACATGGGATAAACTAATAAAGCAAGTATACCTAGGACGAGGTCGATGCTCTTTTTGTAAGTCGGATTTTGAATTTGTTTGTCATATTTTTCTATTATGTCCTTTCATCTCGTTGATATGGGATCACTTCATTCGCCCCTTAGAGATTGCAGACTCGCCTCCACAAAATTTAAAACTCTGCATATTGAGGTGGGACAAGGGTCCACAGAAATATCAATGATTACCTTTTTATTTATTCTGGGAGGTATGGATGGCTAGAAACGACTTCCTTTTTTAAGGGACTCTGATTGCATGAAATCTAATCTTGTGTAGAATCATCACATGGATAAACAATTAAAATCACTCAGGTGAATGTATTAGAGATGAATCTCTAAGATATCTTCCTCCGGAGATATCCTTCCCTGTCGGTTCTTTAACAGAGCAGCACAATAGGGACAATGTGGATGCGGTGCATGGATCAGGTTGAACCATACACAACATTATAAAATACATTGGTATGGTGGTCTTGGGACAAATACAAACGCAAAAGTTATGACTCTATGGGGTCTGTTGTGGTTTGCTAACTATTTACTAGTAAGGAATCTACACATATTTGGTGACTCCAAGACTCTCATAGATGGGATTAATGGTTCTAGTTCATTTGGCCCGCCTCTTTTGGCTGGATGGATACACAGATCTCCTCGCCAACATGCATTACATATCCATACAACATGTTTACTAGGAGGCAAACTCGGTGGCAGATACACTATCAAATTCAGGCTTAGAAGATTCATATGGCTATATTCAGTACCAATATTATGAATACAAAAAACAACTTGCTACGGATTTTGTAAGGCTCCCATGATCAGATACATTATGGTTTTCAAATATGTCTTCTGACAACTGTTTTTTTTACTCTTTTCTTTCAGAAATTTTTGGTATCTACAGTTATTATAGACACACTATCATACTTCCAACGCTATCTGGCAGTTTCCAAACATGTTTGTAAATATTTATGTCCTTATTTCCCATGGTATGAGAAGATGAGAGTCAAAATATCTGAACTATGATGTAAGATGTACTCTTTTTGATTAATACAAAACACAATGTATTTTTCCTCTCAAAAGAAAATGGTAAATCCAATCTCATAATTTTAAACACATCCTCAAGCTTTGAACTCCTTTGTAAATTTCAACTTAAGATGGGCTTATATTATTTATATAAAGTGGGAGATTTTTATATCAAATAATATAAATAAATATATTTTTTCTTCACTTCTTCATAGAGTTAAGATGAATTTATGTTGGTTCATGATGGAGATTGTTATACGTGGGACTTATATATATATATATATATATATATATATATATATATATATATATATGACTTATTGGAGCTTCTAGAATGTTAAGAAATGAGTCAAATGAGTAGGAGCTTTGGTTACATGGTATTGGTGATCCATTGTATTTGCCCATGATTGTTGCAAGAGACAATCTCCATCCCAATATTCAAAAGATGTTGTAATGTATTGTTTATCATTTTGACTAAGTCAAATTTCATAAGAATATAAATAAATTAAATTAAATAAAAAGATTAAATATAATATAGTGCAAACATTTTAAATGGGTCAACTTAAAATAAAAATAAAAATAACCTTATAAAAAAAAAAAATGGCTCATGGTATTAACCCGTGGTATTGAGAATCCATTGATCACACTCATGGTATTTATATGAGATATACCCTATTTAGTGGGATTAAACCAACTCCATATCTATCTTATTCCCAGATCTACCAAGCATGAAGAAGGATCAAATCTATTATTACTAAAACCCTATGATCTTTCTTTGTGCTTGGTAGATTTTGGTTTAAGATGGATCTAGACTTGTTATACATGATGTTTTCAATAATCTTAGTACCAACGGAAAAACACGAAAACTGGGCTTTATTTACAAGTTAAAGGGTTTTTTAGTTTTTGGAGGAGTGACGCCATCACGTCAAAATACGTATGCAAGGTCTATCGGTGCTTTTGTTTGAAAGGTTTCGATCTCGTTTCAATGGTATAGTGTGTTGAATGATGGATGTATCATAAGATTTGAGATCTCATAACTCCGTGCAAAAAAACACATGAAATAAAGTCGATAAATATGCTGAAAGTACCCATTTGTAAGTGAATAAGTTAAAGAAACGAGCATGAAAAGACTTATTATATTCAATGTATTTTTTTAATAGTTATGTACTCTAAAACCATGATTTTGATTTTTATCCCATTTATGAATGGGGAGGAAGGCTCGTCCCTTTCTCTTGTTTTTCACTTATTTGTTTCTTTTAGGTCAAGTTTATTCCATAATATGTAGTTTTTTAACTACAAAAGTTGTTTTCATGAACATCTTATCCATTTAGCGTAGATTCTCTTAAATGTAGTGACAGTGAGGAGGTAAGAGTATAAAACTTCTTGTTATTTTGTTGTTTTTTTTTTTTTAAATTTTGGGTTGAGTTTAATATATCATTTGTTTTAATTAATAGGCTTATGTTCAAAAGTTTTTTAGTTTTTTAACTATGTGATGGATTTATTAATATGGTAGATTTCTCAACATTTAGTAATAGTGAGGAGGTATATTGTAGATTTTCATAAGATTTAGTAATAGTGAGGAGGTATAAGAAAGTGAATGAAGTTTATCTTTATAGAAGTTTTTATTTTTATTTTTATTAAATTTATCAATATGTGAAAAGGCTAATCCTTATTATATTCTAAGAAGTGGTTATTTTGTTTTTTTATTATTTAAATTTATTTGTATATTCTAAGAAGTGGTTATTTTGTTTTTTTATTATTTAAATTTATTTGTTTGTAAGACTACTTCTCCTCTATCAACTATAACTATTATTGAACGACAAAGAAGAGGGCTTTGAGGTACTCCTACCTCTCTTCCTTATCCTTAACATCTTTCTTCACATCCTTGATGTGTTTTTCTTTCCATTTTCATAATTTTAATATCAATGATTATATCTACAATTATATATAACCACCAATCAGTCACAATTTCTCACTTGATTGTTGGAAAAGTTCACTCTATTAAAATAAAAGTATAATGATGCTTTAGTGTGTTGATAAGTACTCTTGAGTCCAAAATAATATGGTATAGATGTAATATTTAACATTTTCACTCAGTCAAAAATATACTTCTCTATACCCAAAACGCCAGCTAATGTTGTACAGTAATAAAACGATCTAACCATCCCGAGTGATAGCTAAAACCATATCCAGCCACGCTCCCTGATTTTTCAAGTCTTAAATTTCTACGATTTGTATATCGCTCTCACTGACAACCACACAGCCACCAGTTGTGAGTATGCAATTTCGACCCTACAATGCTGTTGGTAGAAACTTTTTTGATGGAGCACATCGAGGGAAGTTTTAAGAATCATCCTGTGAGAGAATTTCACACAGTAAATGTACCATCAAAGATATTTAGTAAGAATAGCCCTTGGACCGATGTAGAACATTCCACAATTAGTCGACATTTCTTCTAGTTGTTAATTGTGAAGTGCACTCAATCGGCCCGAGACCTATTTTTGTTAAATATCTTTGATCGTACATTTACTGTTTGCAATCCTATTGACGTTATCGGTCTTAAAACTTCCCTCAATGTCCTCCATATAAAACTTTTATAGAAGACATTGTGGGATCGAAATTCGATTGTCGGCAAACCTACAAAGTGGTGGCTATGGCTTGTCCGTTTGACGACACTATTATTTTTGGAGACTTTAAAATTATCATTGACTGGGCAAATGAGCGGGATCCCTGAACTCTCTTTTTCCTTGCCACCTGACAACACAAAACTAAGACCCTGATCAGAGAGTTCAACTCATTTCTATTCCCCTCTCTCAGAGCCAAAATGGGGAAGCAGATCTACTGTCAAAAGATTAATGCTTCTCTGAGCCTCATTGGCTCTTCTTCCAGTCTTTTGAAAATAGCATTTGCATGGATCACAACATTTTGAAATCTAAACTCCTAAATTCTTTCTCTGGATGTATGGGCCGAATGCTCTTTACGCAATTTTCGGATAATAGGCCTCTGTTTTCCTATGTCATTTTTTATAACAGTCCCCTGTTTCTGCATGTGCCTGAATTCTCCCATGTGGATGGTCATATGTAAACAGTAATTTTGTTGTGGATTGGTCTGTTTTTTTATGTATGAAAACAGTTTCTTCTCAGACTTTTGTACTTTCTCTCTGTAATATTAATAGAAAGCTGTTTTTTCTGTTTTGAAAAAAAACCAAAAGTCCATCCCGTTAATAATCCAGATGGTTATGGGCCTGGGGATTGCAATAGTAGTGGTGGTTTAGAAGAAAAGGATGAAGAAGAGGTTACAAAATACAATCATGGCCACTGAAGTTTGTCAATTGCCCATGTAATTTCACAGTCAAATGAAACGAAATAAGACGGGAACCCACAAATTTGAATTGCATCCTTCATTTCCAAAATACATTCATAATATACAATTTATATGCCGGCATGCGGCTGGTGATACAAGTGATCTATCGCGGTCGAATTGAATTGTATTTCAATTTAAATATTTTAAATGGGAGCCCAACAGCTGAGATACATCACACGTCTCAATGAGTCCTCCTTCGATTCTCCTTTTTTAAATTGCTCTGCTTCTTCTTCAGTAACAGGATTCTGATTCATTTGAGTAATAGTAGATTTCAGGGCGGCAGTAGCACCAGCGGCAGACGCAGTGACAAACGAAATAGAGGAATTAGGTAGATTCTTGAAATTGAAGTCCCGCTGATCTGTGAAGACTCTGAAACCCTCGATGGCTCCGACGGCCGCCATACAAACAGCCCTGTTTGAAATACAACTCATATTTGTTTCTTCGTTTCTCTGGATTTAGATTCGGATGGCAAAGAAAAACAAACAACAATGGTAATTGTGATTTGCAGACTGAGACTGCACTTGAGTTGTATAGAATAGAATGGATTGACCAGATCGATTCTCATTTATTTATAACTCTGAAGGTTATCCTGCAGCTAGCATGCAGAGAAGAAAACACTGTATTAAACCAAAACCACTAAAATACAGTGAAGAGTACAATTCAATCAATCGGCTGGCGGTGTCCAGATGAATAGAATCCACTCAAATTCTGGCATATGTACATAGTTTGCGTCCCTGGTTTTTCATTTCTGGCAATTGTACATAGTTTGCGTCCCTGGTTTTTCATTTGCTTGTGGGCGCTCACTGACTGATATGCATGAAACGACAGACATTAACCTTGGAAAATTTTTCTTCGGCCAAAGGTTCGTCATTATCTTTTTCATAGACACTCCAATCTATTATCGGCCAAGCTTTAGCTTTATAAATTTTTACTCAATTATAATTAATCACTATTAGTGATGTAAGAAAAAGTGTCACAATATCGACACTTTGCCACCAACCGTCGCAAGAGCGACACTTTGACAGCAATCCGTCGCAATTACGAAGCTTTTTTGAAAAGGTCACAAGACCGACACTTACCTCTAAGTGTCGCAATACCGACACTTTTCCACCAACCGTCGCAAGAGCGACACTTTGCCAGAAATCCGTTGCAATTACGATGCTTTTTTGAAAACGTCGCAAGACCGACACTTACCTCTAAGTGTCGCAATACCGACACTTGTCTCCAAACGTCAGTATAGCAACACTTTGTGGCGGGATTTGAAAAATTGATAAAATTTGGGGAAATTTCTGACATTTTGTCAAAAGTGTCGGAATTTCTGCCAAATGTACTAGTGTCTCTATCTACAACAAGTAAAATTGAAAAATGACAAGTTAAGATTAAACTATTTGACTCATCGTGGACTATGGCATTTATTGACACTCTGCCATAGTCAAAAAGTAAAAAGTAGTGGCATTTATGCTTGCACACTTTCATGTTTTATTCATTTTTCTTTTGGGGTCTTTTATTTTTTCTAAGTTCTTTGATTTTTTTTTTAGGACCTTTTACCCTCTTATTGATTTTTTTTTTTTTTTTTTTACAAAATATGTAAATACAACTTGCAGAATGCAAAGTATGTACAGATTTACAAGATTATCAACAGTCAAGTCAAAATTATGACCCATATATTATAGGTTGCTAACATTTTCAAAAGAAAAAGAAAATTGTGCATAGATTACAATTGCATGGTTTTCAAAAACAGAATTTTTCATAGATTACATTGCATAATTCACATCGTTGAATGCTTTAGATTAATTTTGGAAAGTGAAAGTCATCTAGTTAGGAAAAAGTTTCATTTGCAATATTACTGTTTGCTGCATCATTTTTTGAGACTCTTCCCTTAACTAAATAGCATTCATCGAATTGAAAGGTTTATTTTCTCATATAGCTGCATATAGAATTTCTCTGATGACAGTGGTAGGCCTTGGAATTGATATAATTCAAGATCAACCATTAAAATTTATTCAATCAACCTAAGGAAGCATTTGAAACTTAACGTACACATTTTAGAGGTCTAGGCTAGTGACGTGTTTCGGCGTCGTTAAACCTAGTAGCTGTCGTTCACCATCTGGCAATAAACAGCGTTAGTACGAACTTGTTCTCCCTGTACTGTCGCGTATATAAAGGGAGACCCTCATAGGTTGCAATCCTTTATCCATAGGAAGCCAAGTTTTCCGCTCTATAATCGTGATACACCGAACATAGCATTCGGGGAGACTACCTGCATGTAGGTTAAGTCCTTGGTCATTTCTCTTTCATTTGATCACCAAGGTGTATATGTGTTGTAGCCGCTACAACACCACCCAAAATTTTGGGTATATTTAAAATTTCGGGTTCCCCCTCTGCTCGACTAGGCGTTAAAGTCTTTCACCTGACCTGCAGTCAATGACATCCCGCCGACCTATCCCCAACCCCTCACGAGTCGTCTCATCACCATGACTTGATGCTGTCGCTGCAATCACGCCATATGTGGGAGGGATCATCTAGCGTACGCTCAAACATTCTTACCGCAGTCACGCCATGTGTAATGAGATTGCCATGCATATGTTTGAACGGAAACTTTTTGTGTATTGACGAGTAAAAGCCCTCCTGCTGTAGATCATTAAGCATATTGTTTGAATACTTCTCTTAAGCTTTTCAGTTGCATGTGTTTTATCTGTGGTTATCATTATTAAAGAGTAATTATGATGTTGTCGTATTCCACGCAGGTTGACCCCACGGGTGACAAACTCCTCAGTCATGTCACGACATCAAGGGAAATGAAATTGAGCTCAACGACGAGGACAAAGCTGCGGAATAGGGAGGAGGAGGAGCAAACGACCAGTACTATTAAAAGGAGGATAGTGTGATACATGTTGATCGGAGAGAACCTTCTATGTCACTGATGCAGAAAAGATTTCTTCACTAGTGCGCACTAGAGGCTTAAAAGCGCTCCGTTGGAAATGTCCATATCTTGCATCATACCATCTCAATGTCGATGGGCGCACGCAAAGAAACATGTTTCGCCACTTCAATGAGTCTAGTATAGCTCGATAAACAAAGCGGACTCAGAAGTTTTCTCTAGACCATGACCAGCTCATTCGAGGCGTTCTCATGCTAGGTAGCAGTGCGAAAGCACACAGGTGGTGTGGCAAGCCGAAGGCAGAGTTTCAAATATGTGAGCGCATCTTTGAGAAGAAAAATTATGAATCCTAAGCTACATGGTGAAATTATTTTGCTACAAGGAGTACAACGTCGAGCAAGGAAATGGCATTAAAACCCTAGCCTCCTTTGCTCTTTCATATCCCTAAATTTTGTCTATGTGGGACCATAAGGGATGGAGAACTTCAAATTGAACCTAAAAGGTCATGTTTAAATACATACACCTTTTGTAGCTAGGCACATTGATGCATATGCAAAGAGAGCCTCCAGAACCAAGAGATAGAAAGGGTTCATATCAAAAGAGCCATCACTGTGGCTTGAGAAGCATTTTTCGAAACAAGCAGCCTTCGTATTATGGGGTAAAACAAATGATCAAATTAAAACAAGGCTCGAAAGCATATGGTTTCGGAAACCATAAAATATCCTGGAGCAAAACTAAGTGGTAACATTATGAAGGGCGCACATTCAATAGACAAAGGTGATGTTGTAATTTTAGATACCAAAGCGCAAAACCATGAAGTTTCCAAAGCATATAAAAAAGTGGTCCAATGTTATGAATAAAGACATATGGTTTCAAAAAATCATAAGCCAGTTACAAATGGGTGCGATGTGTTGGTCAACTGCACGTTGGAAGAATGGCGCAAACTACATGGCCACGTAATACAGAGTCCAACGTCGTTGCCAGGTAAATGCGTGGAACAACTATACATTAGAAAACGGTCAAAGTTTTCAACTAAAATGTGGAACAGATCTACACCAACACGTGCCATGGACGTAGGAATTTCGAACCACGATAAACGCTGGAGTGGATATATGAAAGCGCAACTAACTCACTGCGGCGTTGTGAAAATTGTGGTCAAAGGAAAGCAGAATAAACAATCCAGCAGCGTACGTTAAAACACATGGTTTGCAAAACATATAATATGGCGGATCACAACCACATGAAAACTCATGACCAATAGAGCTCAAACATTTCTATGGTGCGGTTTTGACTTATGTTAAAACGTGTTGAGCAAATACAGACTGGTCAAGGTTTATGTTTAAGACATGGAGCGGGCGTAAAGGTTCGAAGGTAAACGTTTGGAGCAGATGCATATATATATGTATATCGGTCAAACCTCACCATTGAAATATGAAACACAACTACATATGGGCGCGAATAGTTTGATGGTGCAGTGTTCATCCACGTAGGGTAGGTATATATGGCGTTCAACCCGACGTGTGAAACATGGCGCAGAGTGCAGGGACACGCTGCATGGAGCCATAGTTCGATGTTGCATTTTCAATCCATGGTAAAACAACGATTGCTGATATATAATGGTCGAAACGTATATTTAAAACATGACAGCAAATATTATAAGTACTACGGCGCATGTGTGACAATCTACAACTATTGTTTGAGCGGTGCAAGAACACGTAAGATGGAGCAACGAAACCATGTGGACATGTGTTTCTACGTGGCAGCAGGCTATTGTAATACGTTGATTATTCAAAGCGACATGGATGAAATCTCCAACGTATCTATCTCCAGTCCGCATGGCAACCATCATGCTGGAATAGAAGACGAATAATTCATGCGTTGCAACTAAAAGCACGGACTGAAAAGCCAGCGCCATAGAAGGCATGCTGCGCTATTTTCAGAGGAATGGATAAAACTGATTTCTGCAGCCCCGACAGCGATTTTCTGGGAGAGGATCTTTCTTCAAATAACCTGCGCTAGTCCCATTTAGAAAGATACTATCAATAGTAACACTACTGACCAGCGTTTTAGTGCGGACAAGCAGCAATTGTCATCATCCAGCGCAGAGTTAGCTGTGACAGCGTGAAAAAGTGGCAATAACATCCCGTCTAGAATGCATGCGCAAGGTTTCAGCTGCTACCGTGGGATGCACCAGAAAAAAGAAAAATGCTCCGTGGGAAACAACCATTTGTTTCTTTTGATTCAATAGAAGAAAGGTCTCAGACACGTTATGCATTCGAACGGTGATATAGCAACAAAAATTAACGTATTTATCAGTGCAGCTCTGCATAATTACGGTTTTTAAAAGTATGTTTTCAGGACCGGGCGCCATTCTGTTGAATTATGGATGAATACACGAAACGATTCAAGGAGAGAGGCAATGAAAGCGAAATCGACGACGTGCATAACTTGTATAATTGTTCATCCACATACAGAATCCCAATCCATAAAGGTTTCTCGTGGAAAATGATACGAGTTTTCAACTACCGTGTAAGGAAGGTGCCGACGCCAAATCCCTGCAACAAGCAAAAGTCATGCGCCAAGGTTCCTTTCATGTATTTATTAGTATTCGACACTGTCATCAACACATACTGGCTGAGTTTTCTCACACAGTAAATGAAGCGTGGAGTGTGAAAAGACCGAGATCAATATGTCACATTTTGAGGCAGCTATTCATAGAGTTTTCGGTGGAAGAAAGGAGAACTGTAGCATATCGTGAATTGGGTCGTGCTGTAGCTGGTTGGTCTTCGGATCATGCAGAGCCACTCTTGAAAGCAACTATTTGTTATTCTCATATTCAAGATGAATCATCTTATCCATCAGCGCTCTCTGCTCTTTCATCTCAAAATCGGATAACATTTTGTTCTTCATGTCTGAAGCCTATTACATCCTTAGTGATCGGTTCTCTAGATCGGGGTTTACATTCGTTAGCTGAGCCTCTACGGGAGCGGGTGAAGACTCTATGGCAGCCAGTAATTGCCGTGGGAGTCTGCATGTTTACAATCTGAGAAAACTGGACCACACAGGGGTCTAAATGCATTATTTGCTAAATATTTCCTTAAGCTAACTAACCACACTTTAGCATTAATATGTTGAAGATATGTGACCCGTGTTACGTTGTTTGCAGGTAGAGGTTTTCGACGTGCAAAGCCGAAGCTGGGGTCCTCTCTGGTGGGAAATGTGGATTTTTTCAAAGATCGAAAGAATGGTTGGAGGTCTCAGGTCGCAAGCCCAGGAGGTCGCAGGTCCCAGATCTGGCGAGGTCGCAGGTCGCGTGTCTTTGATATTGTCGCCTTTTGCGACCCCGCGACCCAGCGACCTAGTCGCAGGGTCGCAGGGTCGCAGCTCTTCGTTTTTTCACCTTTTGCGACCTCGCGACCTAGCGACCTAGTCGCAAGGTCGCATATCTCCGATTTTTTCGCCTTTTGCGACCCCGCGACCCAGCGACCTAGTCGCAAAGTCGCAAGGTCGCATGTGCGGCTGTTTTCACGATCCGCGACCCCGCGACCTAGTCGCGAGGTTGCAAGGTCGCATGTGCATCTGTTTTCACGATTCGCAACCCCGCGACCCAGCGACCTAGTCGCAAGGTCGCAAGGTCGCATCTTGGCCATTCTCTTACAACCTGCGACCCCGCGACCCAGTCAGGTTGCAGGTCGCAACAACAGCTCAGATCGTAGGTCGCAACAGCGGCTCAGGTCGCAGGTCGCAACAACAGCTCATATCGCAGGTTGCAACAGCAGCCAGGTCGCAGGTCGCAACAGCGGCTCAAGTCGCAGGTCGCAAAAGGACTGGGTCGCAAGGCAGCCCAACGGTCAGGAAGATGAAAGGTCAAGGGAGCCCAAAGGGCAGGTTTTGTTTTATAAATACTCCTTCGGGAGCTTGTAAAATGGCTTTTTCTTTTGGAGACTCAAGAGCTACATAGCATTGTATTGAAAGATTATACTCTTGTGCATATGAATGCAGATACTTGTTAAACCCCCTTTGTCGGATGATGTGTTTTGCTGTAACAGCATTGTGTGTATTCCGTGTATAGTTTTAGAACATCCTATGATTAATGAAACTGCACTCTCAATGGCATCATTTACGCATTATGTTTATCTGTGTTAATGATGTTCAGTTTTCATCGCTTTCTTAATCAATGTTAATACCTTTGTCTATTAGCATTTCGTTTTATCTTTCAAGAAGTAAAGAGGGATTCCGCCATAAAGAACTATTTCTTCGTGGTCAGATACCTTATAAGCATAACCCCAGAGATGTGTCGCTAACTACACCCCTCGGGCGTATATGCTTTATTTATTTTCTCGCTACGCATAGTGTTGTGGACATGTTCAATGCATCAATCATGTATTCTGTATCATGTGAATAAGTGTGTTTCCGCAGGTTCAATCAGGTTCTTTTGAGACTGAAGGGAAAAGTGACTTAAGCAGTAGCTGGACCCACACCCCGGATGGGATCCCTACTCCAAACGGTTCAAGGTCTAATTGGGACTTTCTACCGGGGAGATCCCCTACTGTTGGCCGGACATATTTTCCCGTCAACAGAATTGGCGCTAGAAGGAGGGCCTGAACCTCCGACCTTGTGGTTAACGAGAAGGGGGGGCCAGATGACAAGCTGAGCCCTTAGAGCCTGCAGTTAATCTCATATCTGTAATGGCTCGTTCCCAAATCATTCTCCCGAGATGTTTGTCGGAGTTCTATGAGCCTGGATACTTCATCCCCGATAAACTTATGTATCACTTGTCCCAATTAAAATTTGATGGTGAAAATGGGGTACCCATAACCCAACACCTTTTAGATTTTGACGACTTTGGTGAGTGCTACGAAATTGAAAATGAAGGTTTCATTTGTTTGCTTTTCTTCCTCACTCTCGAAGGTCGCGCTAAGCATTGGTGCTGCACTTTGCCAGAATCTTCCATCCATTCATTTGAACAACTCGCCAGTGAATTACAACAAGCTTTTCACAGGTATGATTTTCATAACGTTTTACTAAAGATAAATGACATCAGAATGGAACCTCAGGAATATTTAGATGAGTTCTCTATCAGATTCGTTCATTATTGTTTTGAGTTCCCTGAAAAGGATGTCGATTGGAGGTTGTTAAGACAACAGTTCGCGTATGCAATTCTCGTTTCCATTGAACCATTTCAGTTAGCAACCCGACCTGAGCCTAGTGTTCCCTATGACAACCCACAAGTTAACGGTTGTTCTGACTTTGAGTCTTTCACGTAGCATGTCGAATCTGAACACCTCAGTGGCTCATTATCTCTTTTGGCTCATGAAACCTACCTCGAGCCCACTCGATGTCTCCCTGGACTTAGTCCTAAATCTGGTTCGCATTCGGATTATGAATCTGGTTCACATTCAGATTATGAATCTGGTTCATATTTGGATTATGAATCTGGTTCAGATTCGGATGATGAATCTGGTTCACATTCTGATTATGAATCTGGTTCATATTTTGATTATGAATCTGGTTCAGATTCGGAGGATGAATCTGGTTCACATTCGGACTATGAATCTAGCTCACATACGGATTATGAATCGACTCCTACCCCGCATAAAGTTGATTCCCTTGCAAGGTCTGCCAGATCATCATTTTCTTGGAATGACATGGATGCGCGGGTTGGAAAGCCTCGTATGGTTAACGCCTCTGCAACTCAATCTATTCGTTCATTATTCCCCAGTTGGTTTCCCGATCCCGCCACACCAGTAATTTCTTCGAGACATTCAAAATTTACTTATACTGGTATTGGCGACAATCATAAGCACGCAGATGGTGTTCCACCATCACAGATCAAAATCGACGAATATTTTAGATCTAATATTTCTCACTCGGAATCTTTAGACAGCCATAGGAGCGATTATCTGACTGGGCAACCTCAAGATGTCCTCTTTATTGATCCATCCCAGTCGGTAACTCTCGGGGAGCCTGACATGCCAGGTGCCCAACTCGACCACATCGATGGTTGTAGCGATCACTCCTTACCTGAAAACATATTCAATCATATCGCTAAGGATTGTCACTCACATCTTTTTTCTGACCATATGGAGAAACATATTCAATCATACCGCTGACGACCGTCACTCAAATCTCTTTGCTGACCATACGAAGACACCTGAATTCGATGATCTGCTTTGGGAAGATTCAAGTACCCACCAGAAAATCGAAACGCGTCAGCTTCCGCCGAACGTTTCTGAAATGACAATTCCCCAGTACCATGCTCCTTCCAGCATAAACACGTCGAATTCACCCCATCATGGCAAATCTGGAGAATCTGACATTTTGGATTATCAATCTGTCAGTGCACAAACATTCTACCAAATTGATACAAAGCCCACTGACATCTTTCCAATCACTACAATTGATGATCACGCCCATTCGCTTGTTTATCTCGCCAAGCAATCGACGTTGGGAAACCCCCCGCTCAAAGGTCTGGATTTTGTTCAAAACGGAAAGGAATTGCAGCCCCCACTAAAAGTGGGTTCGGATCCTCAAATCCTTGACCAAATCCAAGAGCAACCCCGAACTAGGGTTTTCAAAACTAGGGTTTCTACGCTTGGATGCGCATGCATCTATAATTCGCCTGGAACTTGCTTATTGTTTCCATTCCATAAAACTGATGATCCTCCCTACCATAATGAGCATGCTGGTTCATTCGACCAACCCCATCCAGTGAATGTGCTTGCAAATAGGAATTGGCTTACCCATCACCGCTCAGATCCAGGATCGTGCGTGAATGATTTTGTGTCATTTATAAATAATGTTGAGTTTCAAGGACAGATTGCTGTGTATCGAGATGAGAGTGGGATTCAGCTTGCACAATCTGTTCTGGCATGTTCTTTGGTAAGTATCTATGATCATTTTGTCGTTGCACCTGCTCCTCAGGTAAGTTTCGCTGCTGCTGCACTTTTTTGGACATTAGCTCTGATCCTGATCATTGTTGTTCTTGCAGGTCAGGGACTGATGCGGTGGCTGCACTGGAAAGTTTATTTTACATAAGCTGACCGCATCATTGGTTAAACTAGGGTTTAGGTGTAGGCTAGCTAGGACCTGCAATAAAATTTGTAGTTCAAAGTTAATTAGGTTTACTTACCAAATTTTACTTCATACTTTAAAAGTGTGTTTGTTGTTTTTGTTTACGATTAATATCTTAGGCAACATCATGTTACGAGTATTTTCTTTCATTTCGTTTTCAGTTTCTTGTTGCTGCATAAATAATCATTGCTTGTATTGCGCCTCTTTTCCACCTACAACTGTTTAATCATTCTCGCACATGGCGTTGCATTGCACCTTGAGCCTTGCTTATTACATTGCGTCGTACTCTCCCTCACATCATTTTTGTCATATCGCCTGCCACTTCATGAGCCCTCATTGCAACCCTATCACCTTGCACTCTTGTTTTGCCCCGATTGCTGAAACAGTAACCCCATTGTTTTGTGTGAGGTTGCGGTGGCTACCTCAAGAGGCAGCTTTCTCTTAGGACAATTCAATGAAGTCGCATTCTCAACAAGATGCCTATGAGTCTAAAATTATTTAGCCTGGGAGATACGAGCCAGTTGATTGTGGGATACCTAATGAGTTTGAAATGGCCCATACCCGTAAGTCTAAACTTTGTGCCCAGCATAGTCTTGGACGTTTTAATGATTTGTCTGCGCGCTTCGCCTACTGTGGTGAATGGGATGTGAAGGTTCGGCACAAGGGCAAACCCAAATCAGGATATCTTTCAGTTTCTGCAAAACAAGAGACAACCTCTCTTGCTCGTAAAATAAGTCGGGATCCCTCATCCGCCCATGGAAAACAAGTGCCATGAGCACATGAAAATAAGTGCCACGAGCACATGAAAATAAGTGTTGTAAGCACATGAAACAAATAAGGGTAAAGGATCGAGAAAGGCTTCCTGCGCAGAAAGGTAATGTAACGACTCCGTCGGGGTACTGACCAGGCTCGCTGGCAGCGGAGCAACGTTTGTGATTTCTTGAAGTGACTCCACCGGGGTACTGTCCAGGCCTGCTGGCAGCGGAGCAACACCAGAAGCTTACTTTAAAAATCCTGAGAATAATGAACCCAGTGCCTTTCTCCTCACATCATCATCAAGCTACTGGCATCTGGAGCTTTCTCTTTGATGTGTTTCTGATAAGCGGGACTTAGTTGAGGCACAAGGATTAGGCATACCCATAAAGGGACAAAGTAATACAAAGGGTACCCACGGAACTGGTTCAATATTTTCTTGCATCATTATCCAGACGCAGACTATTGTGGTGATATTGACAGAGATGCTGGATTCTACCAGTGGTTCGCCATTTGTTGTAGCCGCTACAACACCACCCAAAATTTTGGGTATATTTAAAATTTCAGGTTCCCCCTCTGCTCGCCTAGGCGTTAAAGTCTTTCACCTGACCTGCAGTCAACGACATCCCGCCGACCTATCTCTAATCCCTCACCAGTTGTCTCGTCACCATGACTTGATGTTGTCGCTGCAATCACGCCATATGTGGGAGGGATCATCTAGTGTACGCTCGAACATTCTTACCACAGTCGCGCCATGTGTAATGAGATTGCCATGCATATGTTTGAACGAGAACCTTGTGTGTATTGACGAGTAAAAGCCCTCCTGCTGTGGGTCATTAAGCATATTGTTTGAATGTTTCTCTTAAGCTTGTTAGTTTCATGTGTTTTATCTGTGGTTATCCTTATTGAAGAGTAATGATGATGTTGTAATATCCCACGCAGGTTGACCCCATGGGTAACAGACTCCTCAGTCGTGTCGTGACATTGAGGGCAATGAAATTGAGCTCAACGACGAGGTCAAAGTTGCGGAACAGGGGAGGAGGAGGAGCAAGTGACCAGTACTGTTAAAAGGAGAATAGTTTGATAAGTGTCGATCAGAGAAAGAACCTCTTATGTCACCAACGCAAAAGGTTTTCTTCATTAATGCACACCAGAATTGTGGAGATCCTGCACAATGTCAGCTCTGTGTCGATGTCTGTACACAAAGGAACATATGTCGTCATTTCGACAAGTCTAGCCTTAATTATAGCCTGGTGAACAAAGCAACTCAGGAGATCTCCCTGAGGAGTGACAATCTCATTCAAGGCGTTCTCGTGCCAAGTAGGAGTGCAAAAGCATACGTGTTTCTGGGGAAAGCCAACGAGAGGGTTTAAATATGTGAACGCACCCTTTAGAAGCAACGTTTATGAATCCTAAGCTACATGGCATGGAATTATTTATGCTGTGAGGAGTACAACGTGGAGAAATGAAATGGCCTTAAAGCCCTAGTCTCCTCTGCTCTTTCATATCCATAAAGTTTGTCTATGTGGGACCACATGAGATGGAGAGTTTCATATTGAACCTAAAAGGTTATGTTTAAATGCATACACATTTTAGTAACTAGGCACATTGGTGCATATGAAAATAAAGTCTTTGGAACCACAAGTTAGGAAGGGTCAATGTTAAAAGAGCCATCAATGTGGTTTGAGAAACATCTTTCAAAACAAGCAGCCTTCGTATGATGAGGTAAAGTAAAGGATCAAGGCTCGAAAGCATATGGTTTCGAAAACCATAAAATATCATGGAGCAAAACTAAATAATAACATTATGAAGGGCGCACATTCAAAAGACAAAGGTGATGTTGTAATTTTAAATACCAAAGCGCAAAAACATGCAGTTTCCAAACCATACAAAATGGAGAGTTAATACTATATGGAAAACATTAGAAATGAGCTTATTTCTTCTATGGAAAATATAGCGATATAAGCTTATGTTTAAATAACCATGGTGAGTTAAAGTCCGAGGAGAAACTGACTCGATACCACCACCATGCGATCATTTGTTGGACACGTAGACCGGGTCATTAGTTATTGTTTTTAATGGAATGGGTGTGTGCGTTGTCATCTATTATGGATGGGGCTTCATAACGAAAAATAAAACGATCACGTTGCATGGGCGCAAATTTTCGGTGATTTCGAGCAAATACATACATTTGGTCATCCAAAGTCGTGGTGCAGATTGCAATATTCTTCAAACCATATAAGGTTAATGGAACGATGTAAGGTTACAAAATGGGCGCCAAGCATACATGTATAAGGATCGTGTTGTATAGTAAGGCGTTTGGAGCATATTTTTAACAGTCAAAGTTATGTTTAAAACGTGGTCGGAGTGTATGACCAGCCCATTGAAGTGCGTTATAATAACTTTGTTGTATTATCGACGGGTGCAAACAGTTTGATGCTGCGGTCTTAATCCACGTGGGCGGGCAATGTGGCGGTCAACCTTATGGTTGAAACCCTAGCGCCGACATGCATGGACACATTACATGAAGTTACACGTTTGATGATAGGTTTCAACTTGCGGTGTGCATTAGACATAAATGCTGAGAGGACTGAAGATGTTATCATGCATAAAAGGCTACTGCAATTGGCGGAAGATCCAGCAAACAGAACTGCATTTGATGTTCGGGTTTGCTATTGATATGACCTCGACAGAAAACAGACCACGGTCAAATTTTTGGGGCAGATTGACATATCCAGAAAATATCCGAAGCACCCGCTCATAGTTGTTCTATGAAGTAATATATGAAGTATTTCTTAAAGGGTGCAAGGATATATTTATCTGCACTGTAAAAAAGGCTCAGACATTTTTTTTTTATCTTTTGATCTTTGCTTCTCTTCACCACTGCATGAGGAGTTAGATGCTCTTCAACTTTGAGTAGCCATATCGTTAACATTAACGACAGGGTGGAGGAAAACCATAGATTCTGCTGATGGTGGTTTTGATTTGCATTCATATGTTGAGAGCCTTGGTTCCTTGGTAAAACATTTGAACAGATATATTATATTCGATCAAAGTTTACGTTAAAAGCATGGAGCCACATATTTTAACAAACCGACCGCGGCAACATTGTGATATGGTGTGCTGACAGTCCAAAACCGCAGGATTCTTTCCACGTGTCTGTCTCAAGTCTGCATGGCAACCGCCGTGAAAATTCTGCGCATAATTCATGCGTTACAACTAAAGGCATGGGCCGAAAAGCCAGCGCCATAAAAGGCACGCTGCGCTATTTTCAGAAGAATGTATAAAATCTGATTTTGCAGCCCCGACAACGATTTTCTGGGAGAGGATCTTTCTTCAAATAACCTGCGCTAGTCCCATTTAGAAAGATACTATCAATAGTAACATCCCATCATCCAGCGCGGAGTTAGCTGCTACAGCGTGAAAAAGTGGCAATAACATCCCATCCAGAATGCATGCGCAGGGTTTCAGCTGCTACCGTGGGATGCACCAAGAAAAAGCAAAACGCTCCGTGGGAAACAACCATTTATTTCTTTTGATTCAGCAGAAGAAAGGTCTCAGACACGTTATGCATTCGAACGGTGACATAGCAACAAAACTTAACGTATTTATCAGTGCAGCTCTGCATAATTAGGGTTTTTAAAATTATGTTTTCAGGACCGGGCGCCATTCTGCTGAATTATGGATGAATACACGAAACGATTCAAGGAGAGAGGCAAGGAAAGCGAAATTGATGGCGTGCATAACTTGTATAATTGTTCATCCACATACAGAATCCCAGTCCATAAAGGTTTCTCGTGGCAAATGATACGAGTTTTCAACTACCGTGTAAGGAAGTTGTCGACGCCAAATCCCTGCAACAAGAAAAAGTCATGTGCCAAGGTTCCCTTCATGTATTTATTAGTATTCGACACTGTCATCAGCGCATACTGGCTGAGTTTTCTCGCACAGTAAATGAAGCGTGGAGTGTGAAAAGACCAAGATCAATATGTCACATTTTGAGGGAGCTATTGATAGAGTTTTCGGTGGAAGAAAGGAGGACTGTAGCATATCGTAAATTGGGTCGTGCTGTAGCTGGTTGGTTTTCGGATCATGCAGAGCCACTCTTGAAAGCAACTATTGTTATTCTCATATTCAGGATGAACCATCTTATCCATCAGCGCTCTCTGCTCTTTCATCTCAAAATCGGATAACATTTTGTTCTTCATGTCTAAAGCCTATTACATCCTTAGTGATCGGTTCTCTAGATCGGGGTTTACATTCGTTAGCTGAGCCTCCACGGGAGCGGGTGAAGACTCTATGGCAGCCAATAATTACCGCGGGAGTCTGCATGTTTACAATCCGAGAAAACTGGACCACACAGGGGCCTAAATGCATTATTTGCTAAATATTTCCTTCAGCTAACTTACCACACTTTAGCATTAATATGTTGAAGATATGTGACCCGTGTTATGTTGTTTGCAGGTAGAGGTGTTCGACGTGCAAAGCCGAAGCTGGGGTCCTCTCTAGTGGGAAATGTGGATCTGTTCAAAGATCGAAAGAATGGCTGGAGGTCTCAGGTCACAAGCCCAGGAGGTCGCAGGTTCCAGATCTGGCGAGGTCGCAGGTCACGTGTCTTTGAAATTGTCGCCTTTTGCGCCCCGCGACCCAGCGACCTAGTCGCAAGGTCGCAGGGTCGCAGCTCTTCGTTTTTTTCTCCTTTTGTGACCTCGCGACCTAGCGACCTAGTCGCAAGGTCGCATATCTCCGATTTTTTCACCTTTCGCGACCCCGCGACCCAGTCGCAAAGTCGCAAGGTCGCATGTGCGGCTGTTTTCCCGATCCGCGACCCCGCGACCCAGCGACCTAGTCGCAAAGTCGCAAGGTCGCATGTGCGGCTGTTTTCACGATCCGCGACCCAGCGACCTAGTCGCAAGGTCGCATATTGGCCATTCTCTTACAACCTGCGACCCCGCGACCCAGCCAGGTCGCAGGTCGCAACAACAGCTCAGATCGCAGGTCGCAACAGCAGCCAGGTCGCAGGTCGCAACAACGGCTCAGGTCGCAGGTCGCAAAAGGACTGGGTCGCAAGGCAGCCCAACGGTCGGAAGATGAAAGGTCAAGGAAGCCCAAAGGGCAGGGTTTGTTTTTTAAATACTCCTTCGGGAGCTTGTAAACGGGCTTTTTCTTTTGGAAACTCAAGAGCTACATGGCATTGTATTGAAAGATTATACTCTTGTACATATGAATACAGATTCTTGTTAAAACACCCTATGGTTATGATGTGTTTTGCGGTGCGAACACTATGTGTATTCCTTGTACAGCTTCAGAACATCCTATGATTAATGAAGCTGCACTCTTCATGTCATCATTTATGCGTCATGGCTATCTGTGTTGTATCAATGATGTTCATTTTATCATCTACTCTATTAATGAATGTTAATGAACTATTTTGTTAGCATTTCGTTTTATCTTTCAGAAAGTAAAGGGATATCTCACCATAAAGAACTATTTCTTTTGTGGTCAAACTACCTTATAAGCATTACCCCCAAAGATGTGTTGCTAATGACATCTCCTGAGGTGTACATGCTTTATTTATGATCTTGCTACGCATAGTGTTTGATTCGTGTTTAATGCATCAATCCTGTATTATGTATCATGTGAATAAGTGTGTGTCCGCAGGTTCAATCAGGTTCTTTTGAGACCGAAGGGAAGGCGTCTTAAGCGGTAGCCGGACCCACACCCCGGACAGGATCCCTACTCCAAACGGTTCAAGGTCTAATTGGGACTTTCTACCGAGGAGATCCCCTACTGTTGGCCGGACAAATTTTCCCGTCAACACTTTCATACATTTTTAAAATCAAATTATTGTTTAGAAGTAAAGAATTAGGCCTCTTAAAATGTTCAATATTATTAAGGTTTAAGCACCTGCCTTAAATCTGCTCATAACATTGGGCATCCAAAAAACCCTTAAAACAACAAAATATTTTAGATGTTATGGCATAATTAATTAACCTATAATTATCTTAGAGGACAACATCAGATTGGCGCCGTTGTCAGGGAAACGAAGATTGATTTATTTTTCCGTAGGACAATGATACAACTTTTCCTTTAAGGTGAATAAAGGACTATTAGGTTAAAATATTTCACCTGGCAACTTCACAAAACCAAAATTGGCTCCTTCAAGACATACCAAATCTCATTCTGATTCTAAAATTATTCTACCTTTATCAGATCCAGAGAGACTGGTAAGAGAAGTCTCTTTAAGAAGAAGACTTTAATCTTCTTCCTCTTCTTTTGTACCACTCCAACCCGAGGATACTTCAATCCGTGATCCTTTTAGGTCTTATCCATTTCCTTTATATTCAAATGATTTACCACCTAGGGTGCATGAACTTATAACTAAGGGAGTTGATTTCCAGTCAGCTCTTTTAGTCCGTTCATTCGAATCATATCAAATACTTGAAGTACCTTCAAAATCTCCTAAATCATAAGAAGAATTGAATTTAAATTTACTTGAGTTTAAACCTATTGATTTCATCTCTCCAACCCCTTATTTTTTTCCATCTACCTTTGCCCGACGTGAGGATACTTTTTCTATATATTCAAACACTTTGTTTGAAGCCAAAGAAGAAGTTGAGACAAAGGTTCAGAAGTTAGGCATTCGAACTCCTTTGAAATCTTTAAGAATATCACCACCCTCATTTCCTCATCCACCTACATTTACACCTCCATCTTCACCTACAACCTCATCATCGACTACCACATGTTCTATTGATTCATCTTCATCATCATCTCCACATATGACTGGTTTTCAGCCTATTATTCAAGCCAATTATGCTGCTTTACAACTTCCCAATATACTCAACAATTTTCCTTATGGGTATTTAAAACGCCTTCCTAGGTTTAATGGAGAAACTGGTTTGTCTATTGAAAACCATTTAGCAACCTTCTTGGACATTGTTGATAACATGAACATTGAACTTGAAAATTTATATATGAGATTTTTGTCTAATCTCTAGAAGGAAATGTCATAATTTGGTTTAGATAATTAAGAGAAAATTCTATCCGATCTTGGAATGTGTTATGAATATAATTCATAACGAATATAATAAATATAGTTATTAATACTTAAATAGGGATTATGTAAGTAATCATTAAGTTAGTGAAAGGGCATGTCTAAAAGACATGCCCATTAATGAAAGGCCACCTATGTAGGTATATAAGCAAGGCCTCATTTGTAACATTCCATCATCTATCTATCTCATATCTTTTATAATATAATATTTGTATCCTCATGGATCTCTTTGTATTCCAAGTGTTCTGGAGTATTTTAACCTTAGAAGGAACGTTGTTCGCTTCATTTGGTACCAGAGGAGTTCGAACTTCTAGCCGCTCATCGCTGCACAGAGCTACGCTCCTCGGTCCAGGCCTTTGGCCATAAAAAATTCGTCAACATTGTTGTCGTTGAAGCGTTTCGCTACCAGTCTTGGAGTTTCTCCATTTTCACCAGTAGGCCTTTGGCCAAAATTAAAAATTTGAAGAATTTCACTAGTAGGCCTTTGGCCAGAATTAAAAATTTGAAGAAAAAAAAAAGGGGGAAATTTTTGAAAAAAAGAAAAGCAAAAGATATATATATATATATATATATAAAAGTAAACAAAAAAGAAAAGAAAAAAGAGATATATACAAAGAAGTACATATACGTAGATACCAAGACAATTTAAAATTAAAAAGGAAAAACAAATAAGGAAGAGTAGGTAAGGTTATGTTGATTATTCTTTCAGTAGTTTACAAGCTCATGGTTTTGGAAGCCCATGGTAATTGCCCATGGTATTTGCAAGGTAAAATAAGAAGTAAAGGAATAAAAAATCTCTTGTGAATGGTGAGTTTACTTTTACGTGGAGAAATGCACATATGTGGACATATATTTTATAGGTGAATATATGTGAATAGCCACGTTTCACTAGGGTTGTAACCTTTCAACAACAAAAAAAAGAGTTAAAAAAATATTAATTTTTAAAAGAATATATATATATATATATTATTCAAAAAAAAAAAAAAAAAAAAAATTTGAAGTAATAATAACTTCATTAAAAAGAAGAAGAGAAAGTTATGAAGGATTATCTTAAAAACCCTAAAAACTCAATTCAACAGACAAAATGAAATCAATCATTGATGAAAAGGAAATTAAATCCAATTCGGAGAGGAAAGAAGGTAGATTTCCTGAAAATTATAGTATTTTTTAGGAATATTTCCCGAAATAGGTACCAGTTATTCATCTTCTTCCACTTGTATACTCTTCTCCTTATACTACCTTTTAACCACGCAATTTATACTTTCCACATCTTTCCAAATGCATGAAAGTCTTATAGAACATTAAATCATTTCAAAATCTTTGTGAAATCCATCCCACCACTCAAACAAACCATTTAAAATTTGAAATGAACTATGATGTGCAAGGCTTACTCCTTAAGAAATCAAGGAGTGACTTCTTACGCTAACATATTTGGCATCATTGGCGGGGAGGAAAATTGAATTTTATCCCTCAGCGAATGATAAAGTTATAAGGCTGGTTCTGAGGTGTATAGTTCCAACTATCTTTTTAGACTGCTTTACACCTGGCAACTCCATTGTAGAATTTATAGCTCCTAGAAGTACTAGAACTAGGGCTAACCCATATTCCCTTTTGAGAATCCCAGTTTCTGGCCCTGAAAAGCTAATTAAGAAAAAGAGTAAATGAAATTTTGCTGCCTCTAATACTTTTTTCCCAAAGGCAATCCATAAATAAGTCCTACAAACTTTATCCCCTGATTTTGGAGAAAATCATATACCTCCCTTGTTTTCCAACCAATAAACAGTACCTACATCACAATTTGGTGCTTCATCATATGTTGTTCACAATCCACCTATTTTTGTTCCACAAATCCCAACAACTCACACTATGGCAGGTCCAAACCCACCCCCTAACCAAATGGATGCAATTGTTGCTGCAAGGTATGCCCCTTTGGTTTTACCTCAACCTATGAATGCATTACCTGCAGGATATTATCTCAAGTACATGCCTAAGTTTAGTGGTGCAGGAGAAGTAATTGCTGAAGAACACCTTGATAATTTGTATGCTTATGATGACAATCTAAAGATTGAGCATGAAAAATGTATGGATGAGAGTATTTGTTTAGAGTCTTGAGGGTGATGTAAGAAAATGGTTCAGGCCTTTGACAGTTGGTAGCATCACTGGAATTGAAACCCTAGATGATACATTTTTAAGGCAATGGGGTGATAAGAAAGATTTTTTGTATGATATTATTGAATTTGGTGCAATAAAAAGAAAAGAAGGAGAATAAGTTTTTGTTTTTTCTAAGAGATTCAATAATATGCATAGTAAAATACCTATTGAAATAAAGCCTACGAAAGCTTCAATCAAAATCACTTATGTTGGTACCTTTGATCCTGATTTTTGTTTATTATTGAGAGAAAGAAGATCTGCAACACTGACACAAATGAAGGAAAATGCACTGGAGGTAAAATACAATGTGTTAGAAGATGATAGACTTATAGGTAGTATTGACAAAGAAAAAAGAAATAAAAAAGTTGAAGTTTCTACTTCAGGAACTTCAAACATTGATCTTAAGTTAGATGAGTTGAGCAAGATGGTCAAGCCATTAACTACTGAGATTCCCAAGCTCAAGATGGAAGCAAGACCAGGTACTACTAGAAATGTTTCATTTGATTTTCCTAATAGGCAGCAATTTAGAAGACCTAATGTTCCTCAAATTTTGCAGCAAGAAGGGAGAGAGGTCAATGATAAAAAAATTCAACCTCCTTTGTAGAATGTTATATTTGAAGATGAAGAGGAAGCTAAAAGTTTGGAGAAGCTACTAATATCAATTTTCTGAAAGACAAAGAAGGGTTGGTCCATCTTACACAAGTAGAGTATGAAGATATCATGTCATATACTCAGAATACTGAAGTGGTTCATGATCATTCTATGATCCCAGTTGGCCATAAAAGCAAATATAATCTCAGATCAAAGAATATTGATGAAAATCCAAAGCCTGTTGCAAAGCCCAAGAAAAATAAGGATGTGAAAATAATTCCAACAGAAAAAGAATTTGAAAAACAAAGATTATCGGAAATTCCGGTAGCAGTCAATACTCCTTCACCTAAGGTCAAAATTACTCACAAAATGCACCCTGTTTTCAATTTTGAGAATGAAATACAAAAGATAAATATTCATGTTCCTCTTGTAGATATTATGAAAAATAATGATTTCAAAAAGACCTTTATGAAAGATCTTCAACCCCCACCTATCGAAGTAGATTCCGATTTTGTTAACCTTCAAGATGACAAGACTACTGTTATTTTAGGTCCATTGGTAGAAGATAGAGATGACTCTACCCCTCGTTTCTATCTATATTTGAATATTCATGATAAGATCTTGCATGATTTCCTAATGGACTCCAAATCCACACATAATTCAATGCCAAAGGTAGTAATGGATGAACCAGGTCTTGATGTAAATAGAGAGTACCAATATCTCTATTCCTTTGATTCCCAGAAATTTCAATGCCTTGGTGTCATCAGAGACCTTGAAATAAGCCTTTTTCAATTACCCATGAAAGGGATGGTGATTGATATTGTTGTAGCTGAAATTTCTAGGTCATGGATTAAAAGGTTGGGAGGAACATTGCAAATGGATCTCACTTATGGTATTGTCCCTGTTTTTGGAGGAGAAAAAAGAAGAATTTATAGAGAAGCTCAGTTGGCATATATCATCAGTGACAACAAATACCCCACTAATCATCCAATTTATGCTAGAACGACTAATGTTGGTTCAAGCAAGATACACATAGATAATGATGTCCTATATGCGGAAAATTTTCAGATTTTGAAGTCCGCTGAAAAAAAGATCATTCATGAAGGTTCTCAACTATGGAGAATGTACTTTGATGGCTCATGTTCCAAAGAAGGATTTTTTGCAGGGATATTTCTCATTTCTCCTTTGAAAGAGAGCTCCACTTTTTCTTTCAAACTTGAATTTGAAGTAACTAACAATGTGGTTGAGTATGAAGCTCTATTGATTGGTTTAAAAACAAAAAAAATTATGAATATTTCAAAAATTTCTATTTTTGGAGATGTTGACTTATCATTCAGCAAATCAGAAATGTTTATCAAACTAAGCATCCCATACTAAGATATTATTGGAATGTAGTATAAAGTATTATAGAAGACTCATTCCTAGGTTTTAACATTTGTTTCGTTCCAAGAGAAGTAATATTTTGGCTGACTCACTTTCTATTTCAGCAAGCTAATTCAAGATTCCAATACTTATAAAGTTGGAATATGAAGTGGAAGTTAGGTTTAGACCTAGCATTCGTGATAATGTCAAGCATTGGAAATTTTTTGAAGATGCCCTCGAACAACATGCATCATCCTACCTCGAACTACGTGTCTGTATGTCGTTCAACCTGCCTTCTCTTTTCTCACGGCTCCATTGGCCTCCCTGTGCCCTCATATCTCATGTATTCTCCATCATTCTCCATGGTTTCCTTGAACCATTTGAATGGAATTTTATAATAAAGTATGAGAATGAATAAGACAAAATGTGAGGTTGGCACATTGGTTGGCATAATCATATTAAGATAGTTGTTGCTGGGAGGTTTTGAGTTCAAACCCCATTGAGTCCAAATATTGTTTTAAAACCCAATTTTAGTTTTAATATAGTTTTTTCAAACTACATAATATATGGAATTCGAATCTCCATATTGTAATGACTCCCAAAATAAAAAGTGAAGCTTTTGTTTAATATGGAAATTAACCATATTTAATATGATTTTTGTTACATAACAATTTAACATATTTAAATTGATTTTGATTTTTTAATAACTATATTTAATATATAGTTATTTCTTTTAATGATTTTTTTGTTTTTGTGTGGGAAATTAGATATCATTTTGTTTTTTCTTTTCTGCAGGGGCAAGGGGCCAATGGAGGAGCGCCATATGTCAATAGCCAAGGGACTTTCCATGTGGATCCCATGTGCTTACTGGGACACCATGTGGCATGTTGTGGACCCCACTTCCCTTGCCTTAACAAAAATTTAAACAGCTATAAATTTCTTATACGAGCTCGGATTGATTTGTCGTTCACATCGTTGCGATCAAGGCGACGAACTTTTCAACTTGAACCTGGTTCGAGAGAAATCCGAACACTTTGATTTTTGAGCTTTCATCAACCCTCTTTATCTTGTGTGTGTCTTTGGAGCAACCTGGATCACACACCAAATGGATCAAGGAAAAATTATGTTTCATTATAAATATTTGTGATTATTGGTTAGATTTATATGTTGTGTTATAATCTTGGTTATTGATAGGTCCCGTGAAACATTATGAAGAGACCTCATGTAAGGGAGCTTAGTGTTTTCTTATCTACAACAACTAAGTCATGTAATTCATCTTAATTCTTTCTAAAGGTTTATATGCTTTACTATTTTCATTAGGAGTACATCCTATTTTTTATTATTGATAGGTATTGTGACACATTATGGAAGGACCTCATGTAATGGAGCTTAGTGTTTTCTTGCCTACAATAACCAAGTTTGCTTAACTTAGAGTCAGTTTCCTATTCTTGCATATATTTTGTTGGCATCATCACAAGCTTATTAGTATCCCTAGTTGATAATTTAATGAAAGCAATTTAAGCAATTAAATTTCCTGATATTTTTGGTGTCTAGAGTTTCTAGGTTCGGAATCTCCACAGTGAGCATTTTTGCGTCTACATTTCAAAATCTCCACAGTGAGCATTTTTGGTGTCGTTGACAGGGATGATGCTAAGGGATCGGACATTAGGAATTTAATTCAGTACCAATATTTTTCTTTGGTTTGATTTATGGAAAATCTAACTCATGTTGAAAGGATAACTTGGTGACAACAAGATCTTAGTAACATGGGGAAGTATACATAGGGGTTATCTTTGAATCCCATTTTTAGTTGCATATATAAAGCATGATAAATAGGATGCATAAATTTCAATCAATCTTTGCACTATAAGAGTTTCGAACTAATCCATTTATGGATAGGAGATCTAGAATGATGTTCAAGCATTTGGAAGAGAGAAAAAAAAAATTATGACTACTGTGGTCAATAAATGGTGATTAGGCCACAACATTTAAGATTGGTTTTAAATGGTGATTAGGCCACAACATTCTTCCATTTTTCAACAAATCCTAGCATTTAATCCAAATATGCATTTGATCTCTCATATCCTTGCAAACATTCAGGTATATTTTTCAAATTTGGATGTGAGAATACTAAAGATTTTGACCCGTAAATGGCTTCATTGGAAATGCTCCTACACTTGAAAAAAAAAAAATCTTTCTCAAAATAGAGTAGGATAAAATAGGAAAATAAAACCAATCTTGGATAGTTTTTGAAGTTTTTGATTTCAAATTTGATTTCATTTATTTTCTTGAAAATTTTCATTTAGTGGTGCAATAAGAGCCTCCTCATTCACTAACCATTGGCAGGAAGATCTACAATCAAAGGGATATTTGTGAAGAAGAAAAATGAGTGGAGTTTAGAGAGCTAAAAATTGTTGTATGTAATCAAATTCTTCTATTGTTTTTCAAATTTCAGATTTCAAGTACATAAAGAATTGTTGAGTATGCTCTATTCTTGTGCCTTGTGCGACATAGAAGATCAGAAAATAAATTGGATAAGTTAGCTTTGAAATTTCCCAATAGAAAGTGACTAAGAAATCTAAATTTACCATTGTTTCTAAAAAGAAAAATTTGCTTAAAAATTGATCTCTAATTGTCAAATAATTTTTTCTTTATTTTCTAAAAACATTGTATTCAATTTGATTTTTATCACTTAAATAATATTTATAATTTTATTTTATATATCTATATATATATATATATATATATATATATATATATATATATATATAACAAAAGAAAAATACAAAATCCCAAAATTAAACTGAAGATATCTCACAAACTAGGAATTTGTTTCTCATAATATTTGGACCGGAAGTGCATAATATTCTGGTGAACAAACCCTAAAAATTTCAGCCTAATCTGCTTCACAGTTTTCAAGAAAATGAGGATTATCTTCTACTGCCATTTTGATTATATCTCGATATATGTGCATTATATAGATATGATTTTTGGTATGCAAAAACATTAGTATTGTAGGAACCTTCCTAAAAAATTTCAACCCAATCTGATCTTTAGATTGTGAGAAAATCGTTTCTGAAGTTTCAGCCATTTCGATTATATCTTGAAATCTGTGCATTGGATGGTGTTGATTTTTGGAGTGCATAAACATTAGAATAGTAGGAATAGTCTAAAAAATTTGACAAAAATACATGCATTTTTTTTGGGAAAATGACCAACGAATTTATCTGTAACACGTCTTGTAGCAACCTGCAAAAAAAAAAAATGTAAGTTTTAGCTTTAATGTTTTCCCAATTTTTATAGAATAAATTGGTTATGAGATCCATTTTTTTTACAATAGGATGAGTTCAATTGAAAATAAAATATTTTCGTGGCATGAAATTGCTTGACAAGTGTCCTTCAGCACTTAGACAATTGATTTTCTACTAAAAATCTTGAATTTTGGTTTGTTCCGTGTTTTTCAAAATTGTTGTCTCGTTAGTCAAATTTTTCCAATGGTTAATATTTTTAACTTTAAATAACGTTTTTATGGTTATCATTTACAAATTTGAATTGTTTTCTATTCGTAAGTCTTTGAATTTAAAAAAAAAAAAATATCATGAGTTTAAATCCAATAGAGGCCAAAATTTGTTGACGATTCTACAATTTTAACAATCGTTAACTATTTTTCTAGAGATATTTCGTTTATAATCACATGAGACAAAACTTTGTCGACGCGCTTCGAACAAACCAGTGTGGTTCACCTTCAGGACAAGATGAGAGATCAGATCCAGTCATTAAACTTAAATATATGTAGAGAAGGTCAAACTAGTCGTTGGAACCTAACAACTAGTTTAACTATGAAGGAAACAATAATGATAATCAATTCATTTTATTAAATTTAAAATTTAAAAATCAATTATATTTTAATTAAAATTATTTTTGTTAAATTTTAATTTTTAATTACACTTTATCATATTTGTTTATTTCTTAATTATTATAATTTTCAATTCAAAGGATTTTGTTATTAACCTTTTTACGAGAGGAAATAGGTCTAAGGTAAAAAACAAAAACAAAAAAATTTAAATTATTTAATATAATTATGGTTCAAATTTTATAATATATGACTTTGAATATAATGACATAAAAATATTTTTAAATAATAAAATTAATTACAATGAGAATAATGAAAAGGGAAGAGGGTTGAAACATAATTAAAAGGACTAAACCGACATCTACGAATATAGGGTAGGGGTCCAACACTTGCTAATACTCCAACCATTGTCTCTATTAAGATTGACATGTATTTTTTCAATTTCTAAATCCTCCCTTAACTTACAGTGATGAAAATAGTCAATCCTAGCAATAACCTTAGCCTCTTCAATGTATATGTGATGGTTAGTATTTTCTGCATGCTTTACTAAGGCAAAGGAGTGAGATCTTCCATGCTTAATGTCAGCAGCATGCTCAAAAATCCTTTGACTTATTGACTGGCCAATTTCATCAATGTATGGAGTCCCACAGGAGCATGGAATGATGTAAACACCTTTCCCATCTCTAGGGTTCATAGGGTCTTTAGTCGGTCTAAAAGAGCTGCGAATAGTGTTAAGGGGTTTAAAAGTCGAAGAAACTTTATGCTTTTAAGGATCCTAGTGATTTTGTGGTTCCTTGAATAAAGGGAAGGTGCACTCCGGAAGACCATTCATTGGGCTCCTTTTTATTTCTAGGACCTTTTTATGCTTTAAGAAAATCTCTAATGCCCTAGGATCTGTTATAACAATTCCTATTAAAGACTTTCAGAAGGTGGGTTTTTTCTTGTTCGAGGTGAGATTCTCAGAGATTCTCAATTCCCTTGCGGCTAAGGTGTTGAGGATGCCTAATTTCAGAGCACTGAAATGATGTAAATTAGCGTGAAGATATTTCTTAGTATGTGTTTTCTTCTGAAAAACCTAATGGGAGAAAGAACCATCCTCCTTTCTTGAAATAAGAACGTCGAGGAAAGGAAGGCTACCATTAACCTCAAATTCCATAGTAAACTTAATGGAACAAGATTAACTATTTAGATGTTGGAAAAAAAGATTCAACTTTTCCTTTCCATGAGGCCAGATGATGCAAGTGTCATCTATAAACCTTTTCTAGAGTTTAGTCTAGAATGAAGCTAAAGAAAGGACTTTGGATTCAAAGTCCTCCAAGAAAATATTAGCTACTACCAGGGATAGGGGGAACACATGGCCACACCACAGGTATGTTCATAGAATTCACCTTCAAAGAAAGTAGAGGTGAGGCATATTTTGGCTAAATGGGCAATATCTGGATTGGTAATGCAATTGATGACATCAATAGCCTCATTAATGGGGATATTATTGTATAAAGAATCCACATCAAAACTTATTATCTTATTATCTGGATCCATTTTTATGCCCTTTAACTCATTAACAAACGAGGACGAATCTTTGACAAAGGATTCAGACTGACCTACAAGAGGTTTAAGCTTATTAGCTAAAAACTTAGCAAGAAGATAAGTCAGACTGTCTATGGTATTAACAGTGGGAAAAATGGGGGGCCCTTATTTATAGATCTTAGGAAGACCATAGATCCTAGGAGTAATAGGGTTATTTTCAATAAGCTTCTTACTAAGGGAGTTGATTGTGTTGCTAGATCTTATGGCTAGAGCGGCAATTTTGGAAACCTTTTTTAGGGGATTTTCATTCAGCTTCTTGTAGCTCCCGCTATTATCCAAGTGATCTAACATTTTCCTTCTGTAATCATCTCTGTTTCAAATCACAACAACACTTCTTTTGTGAGCTTTAAGAACAATAATGATATGTGTTATTTTTCAATTTTTTTAGAGCCTCAAACTCAGGTTTGCTAAGGTTTCTCTTGGGGGGCTTGGATTTTCTCAGGATAACCGCAACAATTTCACTTCCATGTGGCAGCATTGGATTGGTCCACGTGGAAACATATTATTGGTCAAAATTACACATTCATCACCCAACTATCTGCCATGTCACCTTATCAAGTGAGAAATCCACTTCACTCTTCCAACTCAGCGTGTCACATCAATATTTGATCAGTCAATGCCACGTCATCTCCATGTCAGCACTCCACATCAATTCCATGTCATCACTGCAACATCATCGACATATACCAAGTCATCATGCCACATCAACTCTTTTCCACATCATCAATCCATGTCAGCATTGTATTGCCACGTGGCACCCATGCCTCATTTTTTACCATCTTTCCAAAACTTCAAACAACCATAAATTTCTCATACAATGTCCATTTGATGTGATTCAAGCATCGTTGGAAAAATATCAGTGAAATATATGCAATGATATAGGTTTAATTATCATTTGAGATAATAAAAAAATGGCCATTTTTTATGGATTTTACATTAATTGGACTTGGAAAAATCAGTAAACCATTAAAAACAAGGTCCTAATATGAAATTTCTCCAATCTAGTTTTTGAATCACTTAAATAGATATCAAACGAATAATTTATCAACAAAACACTGATGGGAAGTCTAGGATGCTTCACTTCCCAACAAGTAAAAGTGCATTTCATTTTTATTTAATCTTCCTTGAATTGGTTTTATTAGCACTATTTATGATTTTTTTTTTGCGTATATATCGTACGGAGACTGATCACCTATCTCCTTCAATAATCTTATGATTTATTCTATATTAGTGCTAAGTTTTTGCAGGTTCCAGGATGATCAAAGAAGATCAATTCATTCACAAGTGGTTTTCAAAGGCCAATTTATTTTTCAAAAAAAACATGAAGAATTCCAGTCCATTTCAAATCACATCCATAATACCATTACTACTCATTCATTTTCCTCTTTCTAAGCTTACAGTCCATCAATCAATTTTCATCTTCCTAGAGAATAACTTCAAATCATTTTTACTTTGCAAGTTTCACACTTTCCCGCCTCACTTACATTTCATTCATAACCCATGAATAAATTCATTCAACTCACTTACAATGTTGAGTTACCTCATTGTCCTTTTCCTTTTGAAAAATAAAACCTGCTTCATAAATGTAAAACTTTCATCTATGGTCCTCTAAATCGTTACTTTATGCTCATGTTAGATGATGGGGGATTCATTAAGGCCCTCCTTCTAGCAAGTCTTGACCCATCGACTTCAGTTTATTATCTGGGTTTGAGACTATAGTTATTTTTAGTATCTTGAGGCTTGCATTCCTTAATGGCAAGTTCTCTCGCCAATGAACAATGGGAATACATCAATGTCCCCTATTGTCGAATTTTCTAAGTGACTCGAGTTCAACACATTATATGTACCTTATAATATCTACTTGGGAATCTTGACTCCCATTGATATTAATGGTGAGTAGTCTCATGTTGGTTAACGACATTCATCAATGGTTGGTAATCCAACAATTTCTTTCTATGTTCGACATCAGTAAAGTTTATTCACATAGAAAAGAATTATTAAATGATGCAGTCATGAATGAAGGCTATATGGTTCCCTAAAACTTACAACAAGTTGTAGCAATGTTACAATAAATCAAAATTTAGCTCCAAAATTCAACACCAGCAGCTTATTTCTGGCAATAATATGGTTCAAATGTACCAATTTCAGATCTCATTCTATGTTCATACAACCAAGCAGATCAGATTGTTTCACTTCAAGATCGATGATCCAACAGTGGTAGCCAAAAATATTCCATCCATACAAATATCTCTCATATGCATACCTTAGGACCTACTCAAGTAGGTGAAGGTATGTTTTTTTCCACTCTTTAAGCAATAATTCCTTGAATGCTAAAATACATGTATTTGGAAAATTTCCCTATTTTTCCTTTCATATCCTTCCTTATTTCATGTCATTCTATGTCTTCCTTATTTGCTACATTTTCCAAGGACGGAAAAGACCTTCAATTGAAGGGGGATATTCATAATTCCTTATATTCAATACACTATTTGTCGATCCCATATTTCATAACCTCATATATTGTTGACCAACATGTTTTTCCCAACTGAAAGTTGTTGTTCTTATAAACACCTTGATTGCCTTACATAATGCATCATTGGTTTTCATATCAAGCATACATTCCTAAGAAAAAATACCATGTGGAAGATGTTCTAGATAATTTTTTCAGCCATAAAAACATAGATTTTCAATAATCTATACATAACCTATTTACTGAGCATGTTTTGCACAAAAAATTCAAGAAAATGAGGCTAAAAATATTGAATGGTTGATGAACACAGTACCGAATCATAATTTGGAATGTATTCATATGGTTGAAATTTCAAGATGATTCCTTGTTGTAGTAAGAAGAAGAGTAAAAAGGAAATCGTTGTCACACAAGAACCAACACTTGCAATATTTATGGTTGTCACACGAGTACCAACCATAAGAAAAAAATGGTTGCTACACATCAGAAAAGAATACTCCATCACATAGACCAAGAAAGCCAATGCAAGGTTGCATGAGGACATGCAACACCTTCAGTTTGGGGTAATTTTGGGTCGCCCAAATACCATCTTTTTACCAACATTTCACTTCACTTTCACTTTCACTTCACTTTTAAACCATATTTCTCTTTCCCATAAACTATCTTCATGATTACATCGGGTTTAGACTTATTATTTTCCAATGAATATGTTTTAGTGTTTTTGAGTGAAATTATGATTAAATTTTGGAAAAATTACATGTGTTCACTTATATATGAAAGTGGGATGAGTTTCATGATGTTTGTAGGTGTATTTGAAGACTCCAAAAAAGTCATATTTGACCACCAAGCCTCAAATTCGAATTTCTAGATTTGATGAATATTTGGGAGATTCCTTCAAACATACTTCATGGAGAAGAATCATGGGAGTTTTGATAAGATTTCTTATCAAATATATTAGAGATTTGTGAGAGGATTTGTAGAGATTTTACTTGCTAAGTGTTAGCACATGGTTGTAACTACATGAGATATTTTTGGAGCTATGGGAGATTTTTGGATCCCAAATCTTTGTTAGTTATCTCAAGTTTATGTATAAATAGGAGTTCATCCTCCATTCCAAGGAGAGAACTCTTGGAGCATGTATCCAACTTATGATGGAATAGATTAAAGCTTACTTTTACATAAATTTCCATTCTATAGTTTTAGATGTAAATTGCTTTAATGTAGTGTATGAATTTATTGAATAGTTTGTTTCTTTTCTCTTAGGAGAATTGAGATCACTCCAAATGGATCAAGGAATAATTTTTTTCCATTATAAATAGTTGTGATTATTCATTATATTTATAGGTTGGGTTATAATCTTTGTTTTTTATAGGTCTCGTGAAACATTATGAAGAGACCTCGTGTAAGGGAGCTTAGTGTTTTCTTGCCTACAATAACTAATTCATGTAACTCATCTTAATACTTTCTATAGGTTTATATGATTTATTGTTTTCATTAGGAGTACTTGATAATCTTTATTGTTGATAGGTTCTGTGAATCGTTATGGAAGGACCTCCTATAAGGTATCTTAGTGTTTTCTTGCCTACAATAACCAATTTTTCTTAGCTTAGAGTCAATTTCGTACTCATGCATATATTTTGTCGGCATCATCACAAGCTTACGAGTATCCCTGGTTGATAATTTAATGAAATGAATTTAAGAACTTAAATTTCCCAACAGTCATATTGATTACAAAATATCGAGATTTGTTGATCTCTAGAATATGAAATTAGTTCAACTATTGATTGATTCTTTTGCCTTGAAAACCTTTTCGACATGTAATTTACTTCCACCTCATCCTTGACTATTGATCTTATGTTGAAAAGTGTTTTTCCACCTGTTTATTAGATGCCTAAGTTGAATTGATGGGGTGGCTCATCAATAGTTGTTCATGAACGTTTTCTAGTGAAATCCTGAAAAATAGACTTTAAATAGCCATTCAAATCTCCAAAATTGTGATAATTGTGAAAAATATGAGATACATTTTGTTAATGGGATTGTTCCCAACAAAACCCTATTTCAATTGGCAATCATTTGCTCCCATTTTTTCAGAAATTGTGCCCAAATTTACTGTCTTTTACAGAAAAAATGTCTAAAAAACAAAGTTGGCAGAGCATCTCACAATTTTTAGGCATCCAAATGGCAGTCAAAGGGGACACTTTTCAACAAGATAATAGACCTCAAATCGGCATCAAATCGGTGGTTAATTCATCAATTCCAGATTCAAGTATGTTGCAGTAGAAATCCTTGTATTTTTATGGCTTAGGTCCATATTTCATTGGAAATCATATCCAGCATTTCAAGGCATAATATTAGTAAACATTTGAACTAAACTTAGATTCAAAAAGTCAAGCATCTCCAATAGCTTGATACACTTGCAACAATTTCTCGATTTTTAATTTTTTTTAAATCATTTGAGATTTTTTTATTTCCAGAACAATAGTAGTAGTTTGTTTTTATAATTTTATAAAGTTTGTGATTTTGTAAGAAGGTTGGGTTCAGATTTTGGTATAGAAAAGCCTTCTGAGTTGTGTAAATTTTTCCAGAATTTAATGAAAACTATTTGAAGAGGCAATGAGGTTTTATCCAAAGATTCATGTGTAAAAATATTGCAGTATGTTTTTTGGTTTTGTTTGACCTTCAATCTTTCATTGATTTTCTTCTTCTATATTGAAATGGAAGGTCATTGATAATGAATTAATGATATATGCTCTATATCTATGATATCTTGTTAGACATACTTTCGTTCTAATTGGTTTATTCAGAATTCATAATTTTGATCCTTTGTTTTAAGCTTTGAGTGTTTCCTCTTCAACCTACATATTTTCAAATTGTAAGTCTAACAGTGGTTGGCAACCTTGCCTTTGAGATTGTTTTCCTCTATATTATTTTGAATATCCTAGTTATTTCACTATGAATCCATCATCCAATGGTGTTTCTTTTTTCCCATACTCCAACTTTTACATCAACAACTTTTACATTAATTTGGAAAAAGAGATCCCCCTCTAGATTTAGGGGACAAATTCAATCCAAAAGAAATTAGAGGCTACCTTATATTTTTTTTCCCCCATATCTAGGGTTTTCTCTGAGTGATAAAAATTTTCCACCGTTTTCGAGGAGTGAAGGTGAAATTTTCCTTACGAGAATGACAAGATCTATATCTAATTTTTGATGTTGAACAGTAGTCAGACACCATTGAGTTGTACATAATTCACCTGGCATCTCCATTGTAAGATTCCAAAAGTTATAACTTCCATGGCAACTCCACTATCCGAATAATTTAGATATTGAACTAAAGATCTAGTTGTCTAATCAATCAAGATGATTGGGTATGTTGAATATCTTTTTTGTATTGAATTTTTTTAAGGAATATGTAACACCCTTCTCCCACATCTACCCAAGTAACCGACAAATCGGGGTAAAAATGTGATGAGAGGATAATATAATGATATTCAAACTCCTAGATGACCTTAAGGAAGTGGAACCAATGGGAAATACATCATACAAACCTTTTACAACAACAATAACACCCCTAGGAGCCAACCCAACCATTCAGGCATCTTTCCCATGGGTCAAACTGACCTTTTTAGCTCTTTGACCTCTGGATGTAGGCACAAGCCTACATGCCAGCATCCAAGAGGCTCTGGACGCATGCCAACATCCAAGGAATAAATTCCCCAGTGTTGTGCCAACGTTCCTGATATTTGAGCCACTTTTTCAGGCCCAGAACCCAGGTCACTGCCCAAAACTTCATAACAAGTTCAAAGATGATTAATAAAAATAGCGCAATTATTCTAAAACAATCATATCAATAAGGACTCATTTGCTCCCCCACTAGTCATGACATACATTTCTTCAAACATATCACAAACATTGAAACTACAGGTGTAAATAACAGATCTGAGCATAAGCGTCTTATACTTATCTCAGAATTGCTAAGAAGCATTTCTCCCTTACAACATTAGTTGCATTACCATCTATTAGAATATAGATACATTGATCATTCATTTAAAAGTAAAAACATGAGGACAGCCATACATCAACACTGTCATAATACATGTTTATAACTAGCATAATAAAAAAAGAAATACCATGGATACATCAACAATAGAATCAACATATAAACCAACAAATTTACACATTAATATAAAAATCAACCTTATATGGGACTACCACATTCCACTCGAACATAGATTGGGTGAGCCAAAGATCTCTTCATACAATAACCCTTGTGCCATATTCCAAGCATGAATGTGGGACTCAAACCGAAATAACCAATCAGGGAATTCCGAGTCTAAACCACATCACCCTCATCAATAGAAACCGTGATTTACCGTAATCCATCCTGGATCACTATGCCAACACAATAAAAATGTCATAAGCATCTTTACCGTGATCTCCACCTGATCACTAGGCCAAAACACAAGCATGGATACCACCGTATTCTCTTAGAATACACAGTGAGGAACCTCCTTGTCTCATAGCCTCTTAGGCTTTACCGAAATCCACAGTCTGAATAAGGGATCACTAGGCCCTAAACTGAGGCAACACACTATCTAGATTTACTGCAACCCATAGTCTAGTTAATGGGTTACTAGGCCATGTGTTATATCATTTCGGAGATCCACCTCACTCAGTTTTGAATCCATCCTGAAATCCAGCTCAACCAAAACATGAGAACCCCATCACACCATGACTATCCAAAAATGGAAAGTCTAGGCTGAAAACATTTTCACACCTAGGAAAACCCATGCCAAGATAGAAAATAATCACATGCAATACCATGCATGCTAAATCTAGCAAGGAAATCACATATGCAAATCAATATCTGTAAGGAATCTTGTTATAGTTTCTTAATCTCGTGCTTCATTTCTTGCTTCTTCTTTCTTCTTGCTTTCTTTTCCTTTCTTGCTTCAACACCAAAGTGTTCCAATAAAAATTTGTGTCCAAGAGTGAGTGAGAGAGAGACAGAGATATAGAATAATGAGAGAGCTCCAAAATGACTAAAAAAATAAGTACCAACTAATCCTTAGAAGCCTTTTTATTGATGATGCCTCCATTTTCCTCATTTTCAATTATTTTACTTCATTTTCCTCCTTACATGCAACATGTGACCTTTAACCTTCCTTTTCTCCTAATTTCCATTATTTTCATAAATAAATGTGCCAAATATTCCATTTTTCCTTTCCAAATCCTTTTCCTTTGCCTTTTCCAATTTCCTTAGCCATATTAAACCGATGAACACCCACACTAGGATTTTTTTTCTCAACATCTAGCTCGGAATAAGTGTCCTATCAACCGTGGCTATTATTTTAACTTTTATTACATGGAATTTTCATGAGGTTTGTTATAGAATATTGGGACAATTTTGATGATGATAAAATTGATGAAGCCTTCTCCAATTTCTTACCTATTTCTTTAAAGTCATGAAAATGTAGTTTTGAGGACAAAATTCATTTCTTAGAATCATTTCTTGAGAAACTTGAAAATGATATCATAGCCTTAGAGATTCAAATACAATCCCATAATTCCCAATATCAAAATTGGTCTTTTGAAATCCTTTTTCAATCAAGTCAAGAGGAGGTAGTGTTGCCCTCGATTGTCAAGATTGAAGAGTGTTTTATTTTTTGGAATGAGTTTGACAATTCACAGTTGAAGTCATGGTTTGACATAGGGAATGGATCGAAGAAACTCAACCATTATTATCCAGTCATTCAATACCTTGAGGGTCATCATATATATCATCATTTTTCTGATCCCATAGTTTACGACATGGAGGTTTTTTTCAGTTTGATTTTTCAACCATTTTTTCGATATGGAGACATATTACATCATGAGTTTCCTTTGCCCTACAATATTTGACACGTGAATCTCCAGATAAAATCTCAATGCCTCTGCTTCAAATATTTTTCATTAAATTCCAAAAACAAGTACACAATTGACAAGGCTTTTCTCTACCAAAATACAAACCCAAACTTCATACAAAATCACAGTCTTTATAGAATTTTTAAAAGAAAACTACTTCTATTGTTTTGGAAGTAAGAAAATCTCAAATTATTCCCAAAATAAAATGAGAAATTTTTGTAAGTGTATCGATCTATAGGAGATATTGGAGTCTTTGAATCTAAATTTGGTTCAAATGTTGACTAATATTATGCCTTGAAAAGTGCCCCTTTTTTCCCCTTTTGACTGCCATTTGGATACCTAAAATTTGTGAGATTCTCTACCACCTATTGAAAAGTTATTTTGTTGCCTAGAAGTAATAAAAGGACACTTTGAAACATGGATCCAACTACCTAAGGTTTTTTATCCACCTGAAATCCCTCAAATCTTGTAGTTTCCCATTTTTTGGCTTAAAAACTGAATCAAAACCTCGCTTTAATGATCTAATTTGGATACCTTAGAAATTCATTATCTTGCCTCTATGCTTAGCTCCATTATTTTTTTTAGGTGTTTCCATATTGAGTGCCATTTTTCTGGAGTTGATCTTCATAGAAAAACAAACTTGATGATAAATTAACGCTTTAAAAAAAGCTAGAAAATAACTTGAAAAATGGTCGAATGCCTGAGTTGCTGAGATTTTGGTCCAAAGTTGGAAAACTACTGGAAATAATGGAGTGATATTTTCCTTCCAATCTGGACATTTTGTTTCCACTTGTGCTTTAATGTTTCCACAAAATCTATAACTATTTGATCATTCGAATATAAAAATAGTATTTTGTTGATGCTTTCGACTTTTAAGTTTCCAAATTCCCTTGAATCTGGGATTTTATTTGATTTTTTTCTGCCACTTACGAATTTGAATGCTTATCAAACTCTTGAGTTTGTTGATATTGTGCGTATATATCTAAAAGTAGCATTGGTCATAATGATTACAAAATATCTAGAGTTGTTGAAGTCTCTAATATGCAATTAGTTCATAATGATTACTGTTGATTGATTATTTGGATTTGAAAAGATCTGCCACATGTAACTAACCTCCACCTCATCCTTGACTATCGCTAGTAGAAAATGGTTAAATTAATGACTAGGTGACTAAAAAATTTAGTCACCACAATGATTTCAAGTCAATTACTACTATGTAATATTCCTAAATTAGCATGCAGCTAATAGGAATATAAATTTATTCTTTTGACACCTAGTAGATGAATAAATGGGTAAGGAGGCCGATACATGTCTTAAACAGGAATAAAATCCCTCATGATGTGAAAAGGGATCATAATAATAGTTGGATCTTGCACCCTCATGTGTGAACCGAGGAAAATATATGTGGAAAAGGTCAATTTTGACCAAGTCAACAATGCTAGAATGAATGGTGGAGATCATCAATGGAGACATCGCAGTGATAGTGGGAGGAAGATTCCTTGGTGGAGGAAACCCTAATGAGTGGGACCCAAGGTGAGAAGGCTTACAATTGTTTATAAGGAGGGAAAGGCAACCATAGTAAGATATGTTATTGATTACTGATTTTGTGGTCTGTGTGACTATTGTGAATTCTTCAGCTGTTTAGTTGAGATTGTTGTGCTGCTTAGCACAAGGTATTCCTGTCTAGGAATTCCATCTCCTTTCTTGAGAGGCCTCTTGGGGGAGCTTTGCACATCATTTCTCCACATTTAGGATTGAGAACAAGCTACCTCCTTCAGCTACAGTGCAGTTTCTATTTAGAACTGGGTTGTGTTGCAGGGTGTTGCAGTGGAGGGTTGATAACACCACTTCCGGAGCTAGTTTTTCAAAGGAGGAAGCATTATTTCCTCTGGGATATCAGTGAGGAAGATTATAGAGCAGATTTTACATCATGGCACTTGGCCAACATATTTTTCATCTTCTAAGCGTAGTATCCCTCTATGACTTCATTATTTCAATGAGAAATCGCAATGAGGGGTTGCAGTATTTGATTGGAGGGTGAGATCTTCAGTGATTGGATCAGTATTTCACTCGAAGGATCTATTGGAGGAGGTATATTCATCACATGTATAATATTCAGCCATATCCATCCAGATATTGAGTTGTAGTTGTTATTCAGTCCTAGGGCTGCATTCGGGCATTTTGCACTTTTTGCATATTTCAGGAAATCCTTTCCAGATTGTCTTGAAAATGTGTTTGGGAGATTATATATTTACTCCCAACACTTCTTAAGACATACATTTGCAAATATATCTTATTGTACATTTCCAGTAGCAGTGCACCATCTAAGACTACGCTGTATTTGTTTTTGGGTATTCTGCGATGTAGCAGCATTTCATTTTTGGTATATGTGTTCATGGGAGGCTTGTTTGCCTTGATTATTTGAGTCGTGCCCACTTCTATTGTACTTATTTTCTGCTGATTTACATAATAAAATGGCTTCATGGTTTTCATACAGTTTGGTGTAATTTTATTCACTACTATTTCCAGTTTTATGTTCATATATTGTTGCTTCCCCATTTGGGAATATTACAGTGGTATCAGAGCATAATCTTGGCTCAGCCTATGGATCTCAGCCAATATGCTATTAGGAGGACAAGAATAAGATGAGATGAACATAAAATAAAAAAAGAAGACTCCATTATTTGGAGGGAGGAAGGAGGAGAGGCTCTCAAAGCTTCTTTCTCAAACTATGTAGAGCATTAAGGGAGATCTCTAGGAGATGAGGACGGAGATGTGTAGAGAATATCCAAGAGAGTTTGAATCTGAATCAAAATCTATATTTTCATATGATGAATGTGAGCGTGCAGCCACACATTATGATTCACAGCGCAGTCATATGCCCAGATCTGCTATGTGGGAGATGAGAGAAGAAGAAATGCGTAGGAGGGAAACTCTTAGTGATTTTCTGCAAGAATATGAATCTCAAACTAAGAATTTCAGAGATCCTATCACCTTCCAAGAGTTTTGCAAGATCAAGGTGGAGAGGAGAAAGTAGCATAACATGGGTATATTTTTCTATCTACTTTTGATGGTTCACCTAAATGTTCAGCTAGAGCTTGGGTGGAGGAGCTAGACACCTATTTGCAGCAGCACCAAGTTTTTGAAAATGAAGCCATCAAAGTTGCAACGCTGCATTTTGGAGGTAAGGCCTATGCTTGGTGGATATTTGAGTCATTTTCATTAAAAAATAAAAATACTTCTTCTTATGCAAAGTCTATTAAGAAATTAGTGGAGAGGTTTGATGGAAAACATTCTGCGCATCTTTGGTGGAGCCAAACAAACCAAAACAAAAAAAAAAATTGCATGGATTGGAGGAACCTATAAACTCAAATCCTCTTCAGAAAACTGTTGAAGAGTCTCACATCTTGCATAATACCTTACTAGAGGCAAGATCTCTGTCCCATATTCTTGGACAAGAGGGCATGAAGATCCCTTTTTCAAAAGAGGATCCTCTTATTAAGAAGGTGACTCCCATTCATATTGAAGAGGAAGAGAAGGATGGGGGCAACATCGTTGTCATATCTAGAGCATATCTATCACCTCATGTAGAGGTAGATGGAGCACTTGCTCCAACAAGAGGGATTCTTGTAAAATTGCAAACAATTCCCTAAGATCTCATATGTGGAGGTCAAGGCACAACCTATGAGAAGCATGTATCATTATTGACAGATTGTGAAACCATGTTGATAAAAGGAGGAGGTAGGGAGGATGACCATCATCATATGATGAGGAGCACACACCCCTATCTATTTCAGAGGGTTGATGCACAGAAGAGGGAGACTGAATTGTGCAGTGGGGGCAGAGACAAGTCTGTTCATTCATATATGCAGTCTACTCCTGATATTGTTGTCTCATTGCATGGAGGCATTTCACCAAGGAGACCACCAAATCAGCAGATGATGAGGGATGCTTCACATTTGGATGCACCACTCATTGATTTTAGAGGGGTGAGGACCTTGGGAGACCTTGGTACAGTGCTGAGAGTCTTAGGTAGATTGAAGGAGAGGAGAGGCATTCTCCCAACATCATCATTACCCACTCTCATTCCAGGTTTTGCGCTATGGCAGGAGTAGTAGGGGAAGGATAGCAGCCTCCCAACTTGCATCTTTGGCATGGGAGATGTCAAAGAGGAGGACTGTTAGGTCCTTATATTACTAGTATAGTCCCTTATTGTTGTTAGTGTAACCCCCTTATTTTTATTTTTGTACCGCTGTAACCCCCATATTTTTATTATTGTGCCCTTAAATTATTATTTTTAGGTCAGCTAGGATTACATTGTGGCCCACTATGATTACATTGTGGCCCCATGGACTCCTATATATAGAAAGGAGGTTTTTTCATTTGTATCATCCAACAATTGTTCATTCATGTAATGTATTGGAGGTTTCCCCCTCAAAGTGGCTTATTTCTAAGGCGTTGATATCTCTTTTCCTCTCTTTTTGGAGCTAGTTTCAAAACATTGAGTATCAGAGCTTTGGATCCTAGGGTTTCACTCCACCAAACAGGTCATCATGGAATATTCTCTATAAAAAAATTTCTACGAAGGTTAAAAAGCTGAAATTTTTAGAGCACAAAGCCGAAATCCTATGGAACATCGTCACAAACATTTAGAGCTTGGTTGGAAATATTTTTGGAGATATGATCTGTGGAAGTTAGGTATTTTTTAGGCTCCTGAATTTCATCTCAAAGAGGTGATCGTGAGAAAATATTAATAACTCTCTCTCTGAGCATCGGATTGGAATTCTGTAAAAAAATTCTGGAGGTACACAGACTGCAGTTTCCATTCTATCAAATTCAGAGCCAAAGGAGCAAACACTGACATGTGGCAAGTCGTACAATTTCGCTCTACTGAACCAATCCATAATTAGGTCATTGTAGGAGATTGGACATAAATTTTCCTTGAAGAATCCAAATCAGGTCAGACATTTGGCATTCGAAAGAGGATTCAGAGGGTTATCACAGGACCAAATTTCAGATATTGAAGATCGAAAATCACTGAGATAATTCAGTTTCAGTATCGAGCTCCTCAAATGAAATAAAAATGTGTGTTTTTTTTCGAATTACATAAGTCTCGTTTGAAAAAAAATAGTTTGAATTTATTCCAAGGGCATATTGAAGAATAAATATTAGTATATGGTTCTAAAATGCCCCCTAAAAATAATTCAACACCAATTAAGCCTTTAGAAGGCTCTACTATGACTCATGAAGATGAAGAAACACAACATGAGATATCAAAATTACAAGAGCAAGTGCACCAAATTTCACTATCGTGAACAGAAACAAAAAATGAAATGGAAGTTTTGAAGAAAGGAGTGGAAACTAAGATGGATGGTTTGAATAAAGGCGTGGAAGCTAAGATGAATGGTTTGGAAGCTAATATTGATGGCATGGAAGTGGGGATGGAAGCTAATATGGATGGCATGGAAGCTAAGATGGATGACATGGAAGTTAAGATCGATGAAAAAATGAAAGACAACATCGAAATCATGAAAAATGATTTGGAAAATTTGATACAAGAAATGTTTCCTAATGGAAAAAAGATAGTAGAGGAAACTCATGATGAGAATAAAATACATGTTAATCATGATTTCATAAAATCTAATGTTGGATTCAAGAACCACCATATTCCAAAGATGGATATGAGGAAGTTTGATGGAAAGGATCCCGTAACATGGATACTAAATATGGAGCAATATTTTGATCTCAATAATGTGCAAAACACACAAAAGTTACGCATTGGAACTTTACATTTAGAACAAAATACATTTGTATGGTATCGATGGATTTGCTCCCGTAAAAAAATTGTCACTTGGTCAATTTTTCCGGAGGGAATGATAGCACATTATGAGGATACAAAGAGCAACACTTTATTTAGCCAATTGATAAATCTAAAACAAAAGGGTTCAATGTGTTAGCACCCAATCTGAACCTCAGGCTGAAAAAGGCAAATCAGGGTAAAAACTAAACCATGCTCAGCCTTGTAGCTAGCCCTACAAGGACAGGAGAGGGGTCTCTCCGTAGAATAGATATTCAACAAAACGGTAATGAACTGATTTTAGGCTAGATATATAAATGGAAAAAGGGATTTTAATAAATGATTGAATTTTCTGGGATGTATGGGACAAAAGGACAATATGAGCTGAGGAATTAAATCAGGATACAAAGTATTTCGTGGGGCAAGATAGGCAGGAGATTTAGCAATCAAATTGAAATAATATGGAGTGGAAAGACTGTTGAGAAGATGAAAAGGGCATAATAAATGAATCCTTTTCAAACAGAAGAAAATACGCAGAGTATGAATGATTCCCCAAGGCAGAGCATATAAAATCGATTCTACCTTTCTAACTTGAAAACATTCAACTGGAAATGTTTATGAATGAATGGTGAAACATAACAATGTACATATGAAACATAAAGGAGAAACATATGCTAAAACTCATACCACATGAATCCCATAAATCAGAGTTGCATCACTTTATTTAATTCCCTGCCAAACTGTACAATGGAGCGCAAAGCTCACTGCCACACTGTTCCCCTACTTCTGATTTTTCAGACCTTAGACTTTCAGCCCTTGCAAATAATTAGAATTTACAATAAATAGACAGATTTGCAGGAATAAAAATCGATGGGAAAAGGAGAAATCTCAACTGAAGATGGAAGGCCAAAAGCCAACAATCTCTTCGTAAAGGAAAAGCTATGTTACATTATCTCTTTTGAAATTTTTGGATATCCAATGAGGAGGTCAAACCATGTAGCATGGATCCTTTCGAATCATTACTGAAGATGTGACTGTTACATTTTGTTTCTCGCCCCCCTGACGTTTCGCTTTCCTTTAGCCGCTTTGAAGAAAACTGACTTTTTGTTAAACTGCTGTTGAAATATTTCATGAATTGAATTTATGCGTTTGTGAAGGGAAGAATGTATTTTAAATGGGAAAAGGGAACGGAAAAGAGGCGCGAAAAATTGGAGGGGAGCGGGGGTAATCGCATTAGAATTTGCGATGCGATCGGAGGTTGCGATGGGGAGTTATGATCGGCGGATTTGCGATGCGATCGCATCGCAAATATTTGCGATGGGAGCAAGTTGCGATCGGAGAAAAGTGCGATGGGAGGAAGTTGCGGTCGGAGAAAATTGCGATGGGCGGATCTTTGCGATTGCGATGAAAGGCAGGATATATATAATATAAAGTTTTGGACCTTTGATATAGGTGATGAAGGGGATGTGGTTGGGAATGGCAGGGGGAGTATATATATATATATATATATATATGGACTTTTAAAATGTTTACCATAAGGTTTCTTCAATGGGAATGCAGGGGAAGTGGTTATGAGGGTGGGGACTTTATATAATAATGTGATTTGTAATTGGAAAAGGGGGGAAGAGGGATTTTATTAAAGACACATAAAATTTTAATAAAACAAAGCTTAAGGGAGAATGGGAAATAGGGGGGAGCTTAGGGAATAGAGGGCCTTTACTTCACTTCAGCATAAAATTCAATCCAAAAGTCAGTTTTAAGAGTGTAGTATACCGTTGGAAAGATCTTTCCGTGCTCTTTCTGATGGATCTACTTTGAAGATGATCTGGCACTGAACATGCTGTGAAAAACTTCTTTGAAAGGTAGGGACATCACTTTGTGGAGATAACCACTTCTAAATGGTGACTGAAAAGCAAAGTATCATGTTTTCACCTCAAAACATGGTTTTGACGTGAAAATTACATCAAACTGAATGAATGATATCTCTGATCTTCCTGGTGCTATAAATTTGTATTTATTGACTTCCTCATGACCTTTCTCATCTTTATTGATGCTTGACCCATTAATTTGACCATGGTGAGACCCTAGAAACTAATGAGACCCATCCTATGACTTACTGATATGATTTTGAGAATGAAAGTGACTAATGACTGAAGACCATAGGGAGGAGAATTAGCAAGTACCTCATGAGGGAAAACTGATAAAAATTATTACCATCAATGAATCCATGACCTAGCGGAATGGTGAAAGTTTATTCGGTATGAGACACCTAATATGCAAATGCAAAAGAGCAGTTTTGATCACTGATGGCAACATGACTAGACTGACACTAACACAATGGAGGAGCACATTGAGGACTTCCAAAAATTGAATATAAGGGTAACTGATATTCCAGAGGAACACAAGATTGATGTCTTCATAGGGAATTTAAAGGATAACATCCAACATGAGGTTTGCATTTGGGAACCTGATTCATTAGCGAAGGCATTCAGGTTGGCAAGAAAAATTGAATGTAAAATTATGGTGACAAGGAAGCCTACCACTCACATCTATAAATATGGAAGTGTTTCTACTCCTAGACTTCCACAACCTACAAGGTTGACACCACAACAATTGGAAGAAAAAAGAGCACAAGGGCTTTGCTACAGTTGTGATAGAAAATACACTAAAGGTCATAAGTGCACTGAGAAGAAATTATTTTACATAGATTGTGAAGAGGAAGAAGAAAATGATGAAGAAACTTCAAAAGTAGAGGATATACACCAGGAAGAAACCCTAGAAGACGAATAAATGAGTCCAACCATATCATGTAATGCATTGGCAGGAATTACCACTCCTCAAACTCTCAAGATAGAAGGACATATCAAGAAGAAAAAATTAATAGTGTTGATTGATTTGGATAGTACTCGTAATTTTATTCATTGTAAGGTAGCCAATGTATTGAATTTTTTCCTATACCTAGCACTAGAATTTCAAGTGATGGTTGCAAATGGAGGAACTATAAATTGCTCTAGAAAATTCCATAATATCAAGCTAGCCATGGGGGAATATGTATTGAATAATCCAATGCTTTCTATTGGAACAGGGTCTCCTACGAGCTGCAAAACTGGTTCAATTTTGTATATTTTTTATTATATTTAGTCTAGCGCAGGGGTTTTGGGGTGGGTCAAAGCCCCAAAAGCATTGTAATGGGTCAAAGGGTAAACCTGGGGTCTGAAAACCATGGTTTGTGGACCATAGGAAAGTTTAAGTTAAATTGGTATAAATAGAGGATCATAATTCCATGGGAAGTTTTCTTCTAGTTTATATTCCAATAGTTGACTTATTGCTTCCTTTTCTACTTCTCTTTGATTACATATGAAAGGCCCAATTTGATTTTTGAGTTTAAATTGGGTCATTTTCATGGCTGCCATAAAATTAATTGCATCTGAATTGAGGATCTGCCTAATGTACTCAAAGGCAAAGATCCTCATAGATGGATGCTTAGGTAACTTGTAGCAACAGCAGGCAGAACAAAAACTTTGATTTCGGTGAATTCCTTATATAAATACCAATCACCTGTGCTTTGCTTAAATAGCATTTCAAAAGCTCTCTGCATTCCTCACTCATTCTAGGTACTCTTGTTTTGTCAAAATGGTGGTCGATAGGATTATTTCTGGCAACTCTACAAACTGCGGAATATTTGAATTATGTGCCTTCTTTTAAGGTATGAATGTCCATTAATTGATAGAAGTTTCCTTCTGTATCTAACATGAAGTGAAATTGGAAAAAATCTCTGATTGAAAGAATAGAAACAAGTGGAAAATATAAGATGTATATCTAAATACTCCTTCCAGCTGCAAATTAGTCAATTGATAGTGAATGTTATTAGCTATAAAAACAACATAGTCAAATACAGCTGAAGGTGGCTGTCCTGGAGAAAAGGTGGACAAAAATCCTAGGATAGACTCATCAGTATGCTCGTCATTGAAATACCCAAGTATGAAGGAAAGCATGGAGATTACATGCTTTGAAACTTCAGGGAACTTGGCAGTTGAATATGAAGGGTTTAATTTGGGAATTTCAACATGCAAAGGCATTAAATTCTGGAAAATCATAAACCTTTTAGGAAATTCTAAGTTAATGTATAACTTAGTGAGGGCTTCAATAGATAATGGAACTGCTTGAGGGTCTGGTTGAAGATACAACATTTGGTTTATTGAATTTGCAGTAATAGTAAATAGGACCTCTTTATTTTCATTGACAATACCTCTTTGTTCAGGAATGTAGTACTGGTGACATAGTTTGATAATTTCTTGACAAGGGTGAGTAAGGGGGACTACATATTTGGGCAGACTGGATTCCTAAATATGAACATCTTCTTGATCATCTAGGGATTTTTTAAAACACCAGTTGTGGATATCTAACAAATTGAACTCAACTATAGGATCAGCTATTTTGTACTCAATATCAGCTCAGGGAATATGCTCAATATCAACAACTGGGGGTTGTAATGGGTTGAATACAACTGTAGTATTTGGAGTCATGGTAGGAGTAGCTTTAGGAGTCTTAGAATCTTCAGATTTGTTTCCTCTGTTTTTTAAGCATCTTTATTGGCTTCTGCAAGTTTAAACTATTTTCAGAGGAAATTTTACTTTAACAGAGGATTGATTGGGCAATTGGAGAAAAATAGAATTTCTTTTTGGATTCTATACTCAATTAGGTCTTTTAAATGAAGTTGAGGCTAAAAACTAGCCTAAAACATAAAACTATGCCCCAAGGTGTGCAGCGCAAATTGTATTTACAAGTGGACTGCGATGAAAAAGATTTTGTGAGAAGATATAGAACCTCTCTGATTTACGGCCTTTTTGTTGAAATTGATCATTAATGTATGAAGAAATGATAAATTTCCTTGAAAATGATGTGTAGCAGACAACTAGGGTTCCTGGGAAAATTTTGCCAAGGTTTTCCCTGTTTCTGGGACTTTTGGGAAATTGAATTTAATCAATTTTTTGGTCTCAGGATGCTTTTCTCTTTTTTTTTGAAGGTTTTTGAATTTCACTACAAGTTAAATTCTTAGAAAAATACCTGGTTTGTTGTAAGTATTTGTTTTAACAAGGTTTTCTTCAGTCTTCTGGTTGAATTGACGAATTTCAATGGTTGATTAGGATAAAGTGTGGCTCCTCAACAATTTTTACAGGTTCTTGGGTAGTTTCAGAGGTTTTGGCATTGAAAATGGGCGTCAGGGGGCTTCACAGCTTTACATAGTCGAGGAAGGCATAAACAATGGTTTAAACACGACAGATAGGTAAAATTATACAAAATGCATATACAAAGATTTTAATAAACATTTGATTGTATTAACCCTTTGACATTAAATGCAGGTCACGTCATGGCAGGAAGCGGTTTTGGAGCAATGTAATAGATGAAAACTGGGCTGGACATCACGTGGCTTTTGAGTGGTAAGTGGTTTTAACGAAAACCCACGCGATCGAATCAAAAGAGGCCATGTGGAGGGGAGGGGTTAACATGAAACTGCCTATTTCGCGTGGATTTTGCAATGGAGCAGTCGGGCATGTTACTTATGCGATATCAACCATCAACCGGCGGATCTAGAGGTTGGAAGCGAACAACTGGGATTGCTTCGGGAGCTTCATTGTAAAGTAATGGTGGGACCAGGCATCTATGGTTTAATTTTTATGAAATAAATAGTTTAAAACATGTTTAAACTATAGCGGCTGGGATAAAAAGTTATTAAAAAGGTGTTTTTAAACAAGGTTTTAAGCCTTATTCACTGGTGTGTGTGTGTGTGTGTGTGTATATATATATATATATATATATATATATTGCGGGGTTAATGTTTGTATTTAAAACATTTGTTAAATGTTTTTAATAAAACATAAGAGAGCGGGATAAATAATGGTTTTTAAAACATATGATAATGATTTATGCTCACTTTCAGGCTCAGGCACGTACACACACACAGATATATATATATAGTTTTTTAACCTTTTTTTAATGGACATTTACAACTCACAAGGTGAATGTTGCATATGGATAATCTTTTAGAGCAAAGGATTTTTATTTTGGGTTTTCATTTATGCACATGGGATAATATACTTCGGTCAAAGTTTATAATAATAGGTTTTAGGGTTTATTAGATATAATGGAATTAATAGCTAGGAAAGGGTAAAAGGGTATATAACAGGGTTTAATAAATATGTTAAAAGTTAATATGAGAGAGGTAAAATGTAAAACAAAGTACCTTATCTCAAGTATAACATAATAATCAAGCACTTTCTCATCTTTCCTGTTCTTTCAATACTTAGGATAAATATGATTTTGTGGGTTTTTATGAATGTTTATGAATGGGATGAAGATTACATTATTCTAGGGTTACAATTTTACTAAGTAAGAGAGTGTTTTTACTTAGGAAAAAGGGGTTTTAATAGATGAATGAAGGGTAAATGATGATAAATGAGAATTTAACATAAGAAGTCAATATTTTTAAGGCCGTAGTTGTAATATCCCCTTTCTTGATCTCGTCAAAGTGGATAGAATTGACCCATGGTATTAACCCATGGTATTGACCCATGGCATTTCTTGATGGTATTTTCCCATGGTATTGACCCATGGTATCTATTGTTGGTATCGACCCATCAAGCCTATAAAAGGGGAGAGAAGCTAGGCATTTAGGACATTCTGGATTATTTTATCTTATTATGTTTGGGTTGAGAACCTGGCCTGGCCAGTTCTATTATTGATCCTGGGACGAAAACCCCGTGGTAATATTTATCTGGTGAATCCATTCAGGATTCACAATTGAGCTTCAATTTCTTATGTTTGTTGTGTTGTGTGATGTGTTGATTTATTTAGAATTTTGATATTTGGGATATTACAATTTGTAATATCTCCTTTCTTGATCCCGTCAAAGTGGATAGAATTGACCCATGGTATTGACCCATGGCATTTCTTGATGGTATTTTCCCATGGTATTGACCCACGGTATCTATTGTTGGTATTGACCCATCAAGCCTATAAAAGGGGGGAGAAGCTAGGCATTTGGGACATTCTGGATTATTTTATCTTATTATGTTTGGGTTGAGAACCTGGCCTGGCCAGTTCTATTATTGATCCCGGGACGAAAACCCCGTGGTAATATTTATGTGGTGAATCCATTCAGGATTCACAATTGAGCTTCAATTTCTTATGTTGTGTTGTGTTGTGTGATGTGTTGATTTATTTAGAATTTTGATATTTGGGATATTACAGTGGTATCAGAGTTGTGCATCCTGCCAACCTGAGAATTTTACGCAAGGAACTTCGGTGAAATTTATTTTTCACCCTAGCCAGTATTTCTCACTTCGGTGATATTTATCACCCTAGTTTGATTTTTATTTTGCAGTAAATTATTTTATTGGGAGATATAAGTGAAGGGAAAATCATTTATATGTCCGTGGGTTAAATTTGTGAAAATATTTGAAGGCATGATTAAAAAAAAATCATTTATAGCTTGTATATGGCCTCTTATGAATAAATGTACCCATGATATTTATTCATTTGTATGGAATATTATGAATGTACCCATGATATTTATTCATGTCTTTCTTGCAAATATGGGCATTTTTGAAAGGTTGGGAAGCTATTGCTAGACAGGGATCATTCTCAGGTTTCTCATTAGCTAAGTATTGAGATCCATTGATGCCAATGTCATCATTTTGTTTTTGGAAACACCACAAGAATCAACATAATGATATATCAGTCGATTCTTTGGGCTACAATACTTCTGTGGATCAAAGATGGAAACAACATACAAATCAGAAGCAAGAACAGAGCGACGGGCCTTTCTCTCGAAAGGTCCATGTTATTCTTCAGCAGTCAAAAGATATCCGGAAGGAAGATGTAAGAAGCAAGTGTCTCTTCGAACTTGGATCCAAATTGTAGGGTACAAAGTCAAAAGATGTTCTCCTATAGCTAGACAGATTAAATGCGACTTTGAGCTTGATAGATAAATCAAGATGGGAAGGGTCATGCTGGGCCTTGAAGCCATCCATGCTTGCTTTGATACAACCTAGGTTCTTGGAGCATTCTTGTGAAAATGTTAGACTCACCGTCGCTTCTTGTCTCAGTAAATGTAATATCCCAAAGATCAAAATTCTCAACACATCACACAACACAACAAACATAAGAAATTGAAGCTCAATTGTGAATCCTGAATGGATTCACCACATAAACATTACCACGGGGTTTTCGTCCCGGGATGAATAATAGAACTGGCCAGGCCAGGTTCTCAACCCAAACATAATAAGATAAAATAATCCAGAATGCCCTAAATGCCTAGCTTCTCTCCCTTTTTATAGGCTTGATGGGTCAATACCAACAAGAAATACCATGGGTCAATACCATGGGGAAATATATCAAGAAATACCATGGGGAAATACCATGGGTTAAAACCACGAATTAATTCTATCCCTTTGACGGGATCCTCCCCACTTCAAAGATTGCTTGTCCTCAAGTGATCCACTTCTATCCACAACAGAAGCATTTGTACATTAATACCAAGATCCCATACAATCCGATGTGCCCCTCCATGTTGAACATCCGCATTGATCCTTCAATACCTCGATCCCAAGCACCCTAACACCTATTTCCAAAGGATTTCTCCCGGATCCCAATGCCACCCAACTCGGGACCTCGTGTTGGTGGTACTACTTCAAACCTCTATCGTTGTCCGCACCAAAGGCCCAAGCTACAATATGCCTCTACCGTGAGTATCCTCCAAAGAATCAACCTATTGATAGAATACCAACTCTGTATAATCTCTCTCGCCAATCTGCATTTGGGGAGGGATGAATATCTCAAATTTAATTATGTTGATGTTGTTCGATGCTCAATTCATGCTTTCACGGTTACCCAAATTCGATGCGCTGGAGAACCCCTTCCTTCTCTTCCCAATGTATAAAGGTGGGTTGTTGTGTGTTGTGCAAGACTTATCTATGTAATCCTTGTGAGAGGGTTGCCTCTAGAACTCCCAATCGTACTCCTCTTCGCTGCTTTATGAGGGATTTATTGTTCTTCAACACTAGACAACTTGGCCCTTTGATCTGCACATACTCAGTGAGTTCCTCAATTTTTCTGCTTCTCCTAGAGATGTGCTGTCATGGACCGTCCAAACTCTTGCTTCAACATAAGATCTCATTTTGAAATGCATGATCCTCTGCAGCTGCACCATCTTCCTCATTTGATTCTCTCGAGGTATTCATCCTTGACCACATGTGAGGATGAGTTTGTCCATCCTTTCTTAGTTGTCAAACATGGATGTACCGTGGACCGTTGTCTATACCAAATTGCCCATACTCTTTATGGATGCTTTCACTGTTGTATTTATAGATTCAACCACCACAACATCGTGGAGGAATCACATCTTTCCTTTCGTCATGTACTTTGTCAAGTCAACGTCTTCTCACTTGTCCTCGCAAGTTTCTCCAAGAGCATGATGTTGTCAGCCACCATTTGTACTTGACCGCTTCGTATCCTTCATAGATCCTCTCCGAAACCAGCGTAATCCCATCAATGGAGGAATTCCTATGATTCGAAGAAGTCTCTAATTTTGCTATCCTTGGTTGCTTCTTTATTGTCCGGACAGAATGGTCAAGGCCCAAACTCCTTGCATACAAAGCGATAAGCAAGTCTTTCCTTCCTTAGTTCATTCTCGCCGTTTCTCACAAATCTTTGTTATTTCCTCCTTGGTTAACTCTTTCTAAATAGTTTGATGCTTTTCTGATCATTCGCTCAACTAGCTCATATGTACAGCAGACAATTAGCTCCTTCCTCTAAATGGCTGCACCTGGATCTTCAATTGTTCTATGGCCCTATCTTCTCCTGGAAGATCTAGGTTACGATATTTTTTCATTCTGCTTTGATGTAGTTTGGATGAGATGTAATTCCAGTTGCATAGTTATTGAGCATCTCAAGGATTAAATCATCACATTCTAGATCCAAAGATACATACCAACCGACCGCCATGCTCCAAAAATTGTGCGCTTCTCGAAAAAAAAAAATTAATACAGGAAAGGTAAGTTGTTCAATCTTTGAGTGCTTCTACCATTACCCGAAAGCCCTCATGATGTCATCATTGTAGGGCAATAGCTGGTGCCGTTAAGGCTTGCGACGATCGTAGACAAGAAGCGACGTGAGTCTAACTTTTTCACAAGAATGCTCCAAGAACCTAGGTTGTGGTTATGTGCTACGTGATGGCTTCACCAACTTGTTCCTTCCCATTTTGATTTCTCTATCAAGCTCAAAGTCGCATCTAACTGTCTTTCCAGCCGTAAGAACATTTTTGACTTTACCTCGCAATTTGGGATCCAAGTTCAAGAGACACTCTGCTTGTTACATCTTCCTTCCGGATATCTTTTGATCAACAAGAATAACATGGACCTTCTGGTAAAAGGCCTGTCACCCTGCTTCTTGCTTTGATTTACATGTTGCTGCGATTTTGATCCACGTGCTATTTTATCCTGTGAATCGATCGATATATCATTATGTTGATTCTGCGGGTGCTTCCAAAAGGATGACATCGTGGGCATCAATGGATCTCAATACTTAGCTAATGAGAAACCCTATAGAATGATCCCTGCCTAGCAATAACTTCATGACCATATTTGCAAGAAAGACATGAATAAATATCATGGGCACATTCATAATATTCCCATATAAATGAATAAGTATCATGGGGTATTTATTCATAAGAGGCCATATACAAGATATAAATGATTTTGTCAATCACGCCAAATATTTTTCACAAATTTAACCCCATGACATATAATTGATTTTCCTTCACTTATATCTCCCAATAAAATACCCCATCGCAAAATAAAAATCAAACTAGGTGATAAATACTGACCGGCGAGAAATACCGTTAGGGTGAAAATAAATTTTCAATTTAAGTTCCTCATAAGAAATTTCAGTCGGGCAGGATGCACACCGATACCACCGTATTATCTCAAAGACTAAAATTTCAACACATCACACAACACAACAAACATAAGAAATTGAAGTCATTGTGAATCTTAATGGATTCACCACATAAACATTAATGCCGGTTTTCGCCCGGATCACTAATAGAATCGCCAGCGTTCTCAACCCAAATATAATAAGCATAAAATAATCCGTATCGCCCTAAATGTTTCAGCTTCTTCCTTTTTTATAGGCTTGATGGGTCAATACCAACAAGAAATACCATGGGTCAAAACCATGGGTCAATACCATGGGAAAATACCATCAAGAAATACCATGGGGAAATACCATGGGTTAAAACCACGGGTCAATTCTATCCACTTTGACGGGATCAAGAAAGGGAATATTATAGTAAAATAATAGCCTTAACAACACCACTATTGCCCTACAATGATGACATCATGAGGAGGACTTTTCGGGTAATGGTAGGAGCACTCCAAGGGTTGGACAACACAACACCACCATTCTTACTTTTTTTCCAGAAGCGCACAATTTTGGAACGCATGGCGAAATTTAGATTTGGTATGCTTATGCTGGATCTAGAGTGTGATGATTTAATCCTTCAAATGCTCCAATACTTCTGCAATGGAATTACAACATCTCATCCAAACTACATCAAAACAAACATGAAAAAGATCATGTCTCCGATCTTAGGAGAAGATAGGGCCATCTGCGAACAATTGAGATCCAAATTGTTGGCCATTTGGAGGAAGGAGCTAATTGCATCACCTGCTGCTTATGAAATAGTTGAGGGGTTGATCAAACAGAGCATCAAACTACTTAGAAAGAAGTTAACCAAGGAGGAACTAACAAATATTTTTGGAGACAGCAAGAATGAACTAAGGAGGAAAGGCTTATGCTTTGTATGCAAGGGAGTTTGGGCACTTGACCATTCATGTCCAGACAATAAGGAGGCAACAAGGATAACAAAATTAGAGACTTCTTCAGATCATGGGGATTCATCCATTGATGGGTTCGTCGGTTTTCAGGAGAGGACCTATGAAGGATCTGAGCAGTCAAATACAAATGGTGAACAACAACACCATGCTCTTCAGAGAAACTTGCAGGACAAGCTGATCAGTCAACTTGAAAAAGTACATGACGAAAGGAAGGATGCAATTCCTCCTGATGATGTGGTAGTTGAATCTATAAATACAATGGAGGACATCCATAAAGGGTATGGGCAATCAGGTATAGACAACAGTCCACCGGTACATCCATGTTTGACAACCAGAGAGGATGGACAACTTATCCTCACATGTGAAGAGGTCCAGGATGAATACACCCAAGGAGCATCAAATGAGGAGCCAGTAGTAATGAACCGATATGATGAGCATGATCATACAGGCCAGCAAGACAAAGATAGTATGCAAGATGATTCATTTCTAAAGGGCCAATCAAATATTCAAGTTGAAGCAGTGGTCGTGGGGCATCTAGTGTAATCAGATACAGAGACAGTCAACATGGCACTAGAATTTCCTGAAGAAGACTTTCGAGAAAGGATCAAGCATTTCAAGACAGATCTTATGTTGTTGAAGCAGAAAGTCTGGACAGTCCGAGATATTGCCTTACAGGAGAACAGAAAAATTGAGGAACTCATAGGGGTATGTGCCGAATCAAAGACCAAGTTGTCTAGTGTTTAAGAACGACTCAAATCCCTCATAAGGCAGCAAGAGGAGTACGATTGGGAGTCTAGAGAAGCCCTCTACAGGAGTACATAGATAAATATTGCAACACTACTAGCAACCCACCTTTATACATTGGGAAGAGAAGGGAAGGGTTCTCCAACTGCATCAGGTTGGGTAACCAAGTAGAGAAGCATGAATTGAGCATCGAACAACATCAACATAGTAGATTTGCAGATATTCATCCCTCCCCAAGTCTGAGTTGGTATTCTATCGATAGGTTGATTCTTTGGAGGATACTCACAGCCGAGGGCATATTGCAGCTTGGGCCCTTTGGTGCGGACAACGATGGAGGGTTGAAATGGTACCATAACCCATAGGTCCCAAGATTTAGGTGGCATTGGGATCTAGGAGAATCCACTGGGGAAATGATTGGCCAAAGGATTGTTTTGGATCCAGGTAAATCTATTCCAGGAAGGATTGGTCAAAGGATTGTTTGGGATCCAGGTATTGAAGGATCCATTCAGGACCATTCAAAATGGAGGGCACATCAGATTGTATGGGATCCTGGTATTAATGTACAAATGCTTCTGTTGTGGATAGAAGTGGATCGCTTGAGGACAAGCAATCTTTGTGCGGGAGGATTTGTAATATCCCCTTTCTTGATCCCGTCAAAGTGGATAGAATTGACCCATGGTATTAACCCATGGTATTGACCCATGGCATTTATTGATGGTATTTTCCCATGGTATTGACCCATGGTATCTATTGTTGGTATTGACCCATCAAGCCTATAAAAGGGGAGAGAAGCTAGGCATTTAGGACATTCTGGATTATTTTATCTTATTATGTTTGGGTTGAGAACCTGGCCTGGCCAGTTCTATTATTGATCCCGGGATGAAAACCCCGTGGTAATATTTATGTGGTGAATCCATTCAGGATTCACAATTGAGCTTCAATTTCTTATGCTTGTTGTGTTGTGTGATGTGTTGATTTATTTAGAATTTTGATATTTGGGATATTACAGTAGTCTTCCCAGGCAACGTTTTGGCCCAGAATTCTGTAGAGTTTTTTAAAAAATCCTGCAAAGATTTTATCAGAATCATGTTTACAGTTGTTAAACTTTAGTATTTTGAGTGCCCTAAGGGTTTTTGGTAGTGCTGAATCCATTTCCACTATCAAAACTGGATTCCAAGCACTCCAACTACCTGATTTCTTGAAATTTTTTTGCCCGGATTCTGGAAAAAAACTGTCGTCTGGGCTATTTCGTTGCCTGGGTAGACAACTCCATTTTTAAGTAACCAATCATAGAGCCTTGGGTTTGGTCCCAATAAAATTCAGAGAAATGCTCTAAGCCTGTTTGACTGATAGCTTAGAATACTGAACACTCATGGGGGAGGGGAAATTAGTGATTTTTCCCGTTGATGTATTACTTACATGATTTCTCTACTGCTTTTTGCCTCCCCAATCTTGTATTTCTAACATTTTTTCTTCATTTTGCAGGTGCATTTAGGCTTGCAACCATAAAACATTTTCTTTCAAAGCATAAAACTATCTAAATCTACCTTATTTCCTCTAAGGGCTCAGATTAAACTGTTGAGCTCCTCATTATTCTCTACCTATCTACTGATTTTTCAAGTTTAAACTGTTTGAGAAATTTTTGTTCACTATCTAAAACATGAAATTGAAACATGAATAGTTAAGATTAAACTTTTTAGCTGATCATGGATTATTGATCATCTAAGGATTTTTCAAAACACGAGTTGTGGATATCTAGCAGATTGAACTCAACTATAGGATCAGCTATTTTGTACTCAATATCAGCTAAGGGAATATGCTCAATATCAACAACTGGGGGCTGTAACAATTGTAGTATTTGGAGTCATGGCAGGAGTAGCTTTAGGAGTCTTAGAACCTTCAGATTTGTTTCCTCTATTTTTTAGGCATCTTTATTGGCTTTTGCAAGTTTAAACTATTTGCAGATGCATTTTTACTTTAATAGAGGCTTGATTGGGCAATTGGAGCAAAATAAAATGTCTTTTTGGATTTTATACTCAATTAGGTCTTTTAAATGAAGTTCTGAGGCTAAAAACTGGCCTAAAATAGAAAACAGGGGTTTTCTGAGTCTTTTGACTGCAAATTGTGCTAAAACTCTAATGAAAAAGATTTTTCAGAAGATACAGGGCACCTGCAGAGGATTTCTGGCCTTTTTAAAGCTTGAAATTGATCATTAATGTATGAAGAAATGATAAATTTCCTTGAAAATGATGCGTAGCAGACAACTATGGTTCCGAGGAAATTTTTTCCAAGGTTTTGCATGTTTCTGGGACTTTTGGGCAATTGAATTTAATCAATTTTTTGGTCTTAGGATGCTTTTCTTTTTTTTTAAAGGTTTTTGAATTTGACTGCAGGTTAAATTCTTAGAAAAATACCTGGTTTGCTGCAGGTATTTTTTTTAACAAGGTTTTCTTCAGTCTTCTGGTTGAATTGACGAATTTCAATGGTTGATTAGGAGCAAGTGTGGCTGCTCAACAATTTTGACAGGTTCTTGGGCAGTTTTAGAGGTTTTGGCGTTGAAAATGGGCGTAAGGGGCTTTCACAGCTTTACACAGTTGGGGAAGGCAGAAAAAATTGTTTAAACACAACAGATAGGTAAAAGAATACAAAATGCATATACAAAGGTTTTAATAAACATTTGATTGTAATAACCGTTTGACATTAAATGCAAGTCAGATCATGGCGAGAAGTGGTTTCGGAGGAATGTAATAGATGAAAATCGGGCTGGACATCGTGTGGCTTTTGAATGGTAAGTGTTTTTAATGAAAACCCACGCAATCGAATCAAAAGAGGCCACGTGGAGGGGAGGGGTTAACACGAAACTGCCTATTTCGCGTGGATTTTGCAATGGAGTGGTCGGGCATGTTACCTACGCGATATCAACCATCAACTATTGGATCTAAAGGTTGGAAGTGAACGGCTGGGATTGCTTCAGGAGCTGCATTGTAAAGTAATGGTGGGACTAGGCAGCTATGGTTTAATTTTTATGAAATAAATAGTTTAAAACACGTTTAAACCATAGCGGCAGAGATAAAAAGTTATTAAAAAGGTGCTTTTAAACAAGGTTTCAACCCTTATTCACTGGTATATATATATATATATTTATGGGGGGGTTAATGTTTGTGTTTAAAACATTTGTTATATGTTTTTAAAAAAACATAAGCGGGCGGGATAAATAATGGTTTTTAAAACATATGATAATGTTTTAATCAATATACAAAGGTGCGGGCGCAATGAATATATTTATATAGTTTTTTAACCTTTTCTCAATAGTTTAAAAACTATAGGGCGGGATATTTGAATATGGATAATCTTTTAGACCAAAGGGATTTTTATTTTGGGTTTTTCATTTATGCACATGGGATAATATACTTTGGTCAAAAGTTTATAATAGTAGGTTTTTTGGGGTTTATTAGATATAATGGAATTAATGACTAGGAAAGGTTATCTCTTAGGGATTTAATAAAATATGTTAAAAGTTAATATGAGAGTGGAGTGAAATGTAAAACAAAGTAAACATTATCTCCAAGTATAACATAATAATCAAGAATTTTCTCATCTTTTTATATTTCTAAATGTGATTTTGTGGGTTTTTATGAATGTTTATGAATGGATGAAGTTAATTATTCTAGGGTTACAATTTTACTAAGTAAGAGTGTGTTTTTACTTAGGAAAAAGGGGTTTTAATAGATGAATGAAGGGTAAATGAGGATTTAACATAATAACTCAATATTTTTTTAACTAACCAGTCATAGAGCCTTGGGTCCAGTCCCAACAAAAGTCAGAGAAATGCTCTGAGTCTGTTTTACTGATAGCTGAGAATACTGAACACTCATGGGGGAGGGGAAATTAGTGATTTTTCTCGATGATGTATTATTAACATGATTGCTCTACTGCTTTCTACCTACCCAATCTTGTATTTCTAACTTTTTTTCTTCATTTTACAGGTGCGTTTAGGCTTGCAACCATAAAACATTTTCTTTCAAAGCATAAAACTATATAAATCTACCTTATTTCCTTCGAAGGCTTAGATTAAATTGTCGAGCTACTCATTATTCTCTACCTATCTACTGATTTTTCAAGTTTAAACTGTTTGAAAAATATTTATTCACTATCTAAAACATGAAATTGAAACATGAACAATTAAGATTAAAATTTTTAACTGATAATGGATTATGGCATTTATTAACACCCTGCACATAATCATTATTCTTTGCAGTAAAAGTAAAAGTAGTGGCATTTGGACTTGCTCATTTTTAGGTTTTATTTCTTTTCTTTTGGGGTTTATATTTTTCTAAGTCCTTTGATCTTTCTTTTAGGACTTTTACCATATTTTTGATTTTTTATTATTTTTCAATTTTTCAAAATATGGGAAAACAACATGTAGAAATCAAGGTATGTACATATTTACAAGACTTATCAAAGTCCACTCAAAATTTTATGAACCCTATTATTATAGGACCCTAACAGTAAGTATGTACAAAGGTATGATAATCAGTAATATAATGCATTAATTTGTTTAAGGAATGGAAAATGGCTAAGAGCTTATTTTCAGTAACAATATAGTTATGTTCATATTTGGACAGATTCTTGCTAATGAAATAGATGGCATAGGGTAATTTGTCTTCTAACTGCCACAAGGCTTCCCCTGCAACTTTATCTGATGCATATTTGTGGATGTGGTAGTGATTAGATTTTCCTTGATCAGATCAAAAGCCTCCTAACAGATAATAGACCAGAAAAACTAAAAATATTTGGCGAATGATCCAAATAATGGTGAAACCACTTTGCTGAAGTCCTTAATGAAGCTCCTATAGTAGCTAGCAAAACCTAGGAAACTTCTGACAACTCTCTGATTTTGAGGAATAGGCACCCTTTTTATGATGGTGATTTTTTTTGGGTCTACTTGTATTCCCGCTGGAGATATTAAGTGGCCTGGGGCTATCCCTGCCCTTTTTAGAAATTCACACTTTTCCAGACTTAGGCTCTAATATTCCAAAATAGAAAAAACATGAATGTAGAACACAAAACTGGAAAATGTAGTAAAAATCAACACATCAAATACATGAAGAGATCACTGAGCCATTTTATTATATGCAATAGCAGAAATGAAGTACAAGAGCTTGAGAAAGAGACACTCAAGCTAGGAAAAACAAGCCTGAAATGACCCTAAACATCAAGACATGAAATGATGCTACTTCAACAACTACTGGGTGGCTATGAATGTGCAATCCTGCTGGAATATACTGCTGCTGGAAACTAGGAATGTGCATATCTCCTGATTGGGTGCTCAGAAAATGTCGAGATCAGAGATCTGGACTTTCTATCACAATTCCAAGATAACCCAGAAAGGGTTTCGGGGAATGACAATGATGAAAAATGCAGCCCTAGGGCTGAATTACGCACTACAGTTGGGAGACTTTTGGGAGGTGGCTGATCTGATGAGAAAATGGCTGCTACTCCTCCCCACTAAATTTTCGGATGAAGGGATGCTCCCCTCACTATTTGATAAGCTCAAAACCTGTGGTTATGACCCCTCCACTAGATCCGCCCTCCTGGATTGTGCAATTCCTGAAGGAGACTACGCTGCTGATAGGGACCGAATATTGGCCTGATGTCAGATGATGAAATGCAGCTCAAAGAACCTCTCCTGAGTGGGCACTCGAAATCCCACGAGGATGAGAGTGGGATTTCCGCTCAAAAACACCCTTGTGCTAAACAGCACAACAAACTCCGCTAAACAAATGAAGCATGCGGAAATTCATAAAGACAATACATAAACAATATTCATAATGCTTTCAATGGCTACCATCCCCTTCCTTATATGCTTTGTGAGCCTTCACCCCCTTGGCCCCACTAAATAATGATGGTACTCTCATGGAGACTCCCCTCCATTATGATTGCACTGTCCTCCATTGCCTCCACTACCTCCATGACTGCGTTATTGATTTTGTAAAATTGACCCCATACACATGCATTGACGCACATTCATACCAAGGAGTGTTTTATTCATCTTGATCCTATCTAGATGCACTTATCCACATTCACATTATAAGTGGTTTTATTCCTACTAAAGAGATTTATGGGTCCCTCTACCCTCTTATTCACCTATCTTATTGACAAAAACAAAATTTAATGTGCTAACTAGCGGAAAGCTAATTAGGAATATTACAGTCATTCCCTCCCAAATTTTTTTTGTCCTCAAGCAACTGAAAGGTTGGATGCTGCAAAATCTTCTCTCCTTCCCAAATAGCATCCTCATCCAGAAGATTCCTCCATCGAACCAGATATTCTTTAATCACCTTGTTACTTAGCTGCCTATCCCGAGTATTCCAGATATCTTCTAGTTGTAAGACCAGATGGACCTCGTCATCAATAGGTGGGAGATCCATAGTGGTGACTGAATACTATCCAATGGCCTTCTTGAGGCATGAGACATGAAAAATGTTATGGATCTTACACCCAATGGGGAGCTCCAACTCATATGACACTTCCCCAACATGACGGATCACCCTGTATGGCCCATAGAAATGGGGCTTAATCTTCTCAACCCCCTTCTCCTTCAATGTAGATTTCTTGTAAGGTTGAAGACAGAGATAGACCAAATCATCCACCTCAAATTGTCTCTCCACCGGACCATGATCTGCATACAACTTCTGCTAATTTTGGGTTGTAGCAATGTTGTCCTTAAGAGCATGAAATATAACTTAACTCTCTTTGGATCCACTCTATGACTCTAGGAGCCTTTCTTACTCCAAACATTACCTCAACAAATGATAAATCATCATAACCATATAGAGCCCAAAATGGAGACATACCGATCGACATCTGAAATGTCGTATTGTAGCAATATTCTCCCAAGAGGAGCGAGCGCAACCATGCTCTCTGCTGCCCTGAAACATAGTTTTGCAAGTAGCCTTCTAGCCACTTGTTTACTATCTCTGTTCTCCCATCTGTCTGGGGATGATAACTTGTAGTCGATGTCAACTTGGTACCCACCAAACGGAAAATCTCCTGCCAAAATTCACCCATGAAGCAACTATCTCTATCACTAACTAGGGTCTTAGGAAGACCATGAAGTCTGAAAACCTCTCTAAAGAAAAGCTAGACCACTTGTGAAGCAGTGTACGATGAAGAGATGACAAAGAAATGTGAATACTTTGTTAGTCGGTCAACGACCACAAACATACAATCCTTGCCCTGTACTGCATGTAAACCGGTAATGAAATCCATAGAAATGCTCTCCCCTTTCCCATTTGAGATAGGAAGTGGTTGTAACAACCCTACAGAATGGTTGTTCTCTCCCTTATTCTATTTGAAAACTACGCACTCCTTGATGCACTGGAGCACATCCTCCTTGAGACCCTCCCATGAGAATCTCTCTCTAATGGCGTGATATGTCTTTGTGAAACCTTGGTGGCTTGAGAGTGGTGAATCATGTGCTGCATGCAAAATTTTCTCCTTGAACTTAGAATCTCTAGTGAAAAATATCCCTTCCTGGTAGTAGATGACCTCATTCATCACTCTATACCTCTCATCAGTCACCTACCCATCTAGTATCTCACATGTGAAGAAGTCTTTGGAATACTCCACCAATAGTTGGGCCTTCCTAGCCATCTCAATGGCACCTTGGAGCGTAGTTGGTCTAGTGGAATTCACCAACCCATGCAAAGGCTCTGCTAGCCCATCAATGAACATGTATACTCTCATAGTTGTTAACAGATCTGGCACCATGACGAAAAGTTTCAGGAATTCAGAGATATAGATCTATGGATTTCCTGACTGCTTGAGCTTAGCTAGCTCAACAAAGTTTGCGTCTGCATCTCTTCGATCAAATATTTCTACCAACCTCTGAGTGAATTATGCATATGCAATCACACCTGCATGCCCCAATGTAGATAGACCGTGAAACCCCCATTCATGTGCTTCATGTTCAAGGTGCAACGCTGCTATATTAATAGCTTCAATCTATGATAATTGCTTTTCTAAATGGTGATTTAAAGGAAGAAGTTTATTTGGTTCAACCTGAAGGGTTTGTCAAACAGAGACAGGAGCATCTAGTGTGCAGGTTAAGAAAAGCCTTATATGGTTTGAAACAGGCGCCGAGATCATGGTATGTAAATATTGATACCTTCTTTCTTCAGAATGGGTTTGTGAAAAGCAAGAATGATCCTAACTTGTATGTTAAGAAAGATGAAAAAGGAAATGTTGCTTTAATATCTTTGTATGTGGATGATCTCATTATCACAGGCAGTGCTCACAAGTTAATTGAAGAAATTAAAGTTCAGTTGTCACAGGAATTTGAAATGAAAGATTTGGGTGAATTGCATTACTGTTTAGGAATTGAGGTATGGAGAGAGCCTGGTAAAACATTGATCACTCAAAGCAAATATACAAAGGAAATTCTTAAAAAGTTCAATATGAGTGATTGCAAAGCTATGTCAACTCCCTTACAACAGAATGCAAAGTTGTACAAAGAAGATGGAACTAAAGAGGCAGATGGAACATTATATCGTCAGTTGGTGGGAAGTCTGAACTATCTCACCACTAACAGACCAGACATTGCATACTCAGTCAATATCCTTAGTCAATTCATGGCTAAGCCTTCAAGAAATCACTGGAATGCTGCAAAGAAAGTTCTCCGATACTTAAAGGGAACAGTGAATTTAGGTATTATGTATACTGATGAATCTGATGTTGCACTGACAGGTTTTTCTGATTCAGATTGGGCAGGAAATCCAGATGACAGACAATATACCTCTGGCTATGCATTTCATATAGGATCAGAGGTTGTATCTTGGAGTAGTAAGAAACACCCAACTGTTTCTTTATCATCAGCAGAATCTGAGTACAAAGATTTGACCAGTGCCACCTGTGAAGCTATTTGGTTGCGGAGAATTCTTGCAGATCTTGAAGAGGCGCAAAGTGGTTCAACATGCATCAATTGTGATAATCAAAGTGCTATCAAATTAGCACATAATCCAATATACCACGCCAGAACAAAACACGTTGAGTTGCAATACCACTTTGTACGTGAAAAAATTGAGTCAAATGAAATTGAATTAATATTTTGTAATACCAAGGATAATATGGCTGATATATTTACTAAGCCTTTTGGTAAAATCAAATTTGAAGTTTTTAGAAGTCAATTAGGTATTGTAGAAAATCCATTTCTCCATTAAGGGAGGATGTGAGAATAATCTAGATAATGCGGAAATAGATTTAGTTTTGAGTTGTTGAACGAGAGTGTTTATTTAGAAATTGGTTCCATGTATTTAGGTTTGTTTCCTCTTCTTCAGGAAGATTAAGTGAGTGCAATCTGCTATATAAGTGTGATGTAATCGTGCAGTGGAATTCAATGATTTCAGTGAGCTTTGTCTCACGATTCTCTGTTGTGTGTTTATTTTAATTCATATTCTCACAGAGATGGCAAATCCTTTCCATCCATGGTGTTTTAGGAAGGAGCTCATGAGAGTTCGTTATAATCTTGGCTATATTAATTTTCTTCTTTCGGGTTAGCTTAAATGAGAGATACTTTTGATCTTCTAAGGTGGTGTAAGCTCACTATAATTTTGACATCTTAAAAGGCTAGAAGGGTTAGTATCGCAACAAAGATTGATAAATTGAGCTCAATGGCTGTGGCAAAGCACTCTAAGAGGAAGATTTTCATGATGTTCATTCTGCCAGAGATGGCATCCTTTCCATCCATGGTGTTTTAGAACGTAGCTCATAGAGTTCGTTTATAATTCGGGTTATATTAATTTTCTCTTTTGCTTCATGTCTGTAGGAGATGTTTGATCTTCTAAGGTGGTGTTGATGACCCTTTATGATACCTTAATTTTCTTTTACCGCTAGATCTTCACACCACATTTTTCGAACTTGAAGTAACAATTTTTTTAATGTTATTGATGTTTTGCAATGCAACATTGTGAAACTTGCAAAGGAAAAATGATTTGAAGTTTTTAATGTTATTGATGATCTCAGAGATACAACTTCTGCTAATTTTGGGTTGTAGAAATGTTGTCCTTAAGATTTCCTGAACCCTTTTCGAGCTTAAAGAGTTTCAACAAAGCCATACCGATTCTTCATTGTAAATCTTTTCACTCACTCAAGTGAATTATATATAAAATCACACCCGTGATGTCTAATGTAGATAGACCGTGAAACCCCCATTCATGTGCTTCACGTTCACAGTGCAAATACACACATATTAATAGCTTCTAACTGATAATTGTTCATCTGTAAATAGATGTCTATTATTTCCACCTGCCTTGGTTGTGCACTTCGATGACCCATCAAAGTCAAGCGTAGCATCTATCCATAGTACGATGCATCATCGTATCACATGTACCCTCCACTTACTGTTTCATATGCTCTGGAACCTTTGAGACTGAGAGATTCATATTCTAAAGTAATCACCAGACCTTCATTTTCACCTAATTTATTTCTCCATGCAATTAGGTTAAGATTGAGTCAGAATTTAAGAATATAGAGATGGTTAGCTTTGTCACTTCTTAAATTAGTTCTTGGATTTTAATACTACAATATAGAATTTCCTTTGAATGCAATAATTTTAAGATTGGATTTCATGATTTCACATTATTTATAAAATGGTGAAATCATAATTACATTATTTTAGTAAATAGATTATTTTTTTCCAAAATCTTTTATTCATAAATTTAACATAATTATATTGAAGTTTTTGTTATAAAAAATGAGAGAAACACAATTATTTTCATGCAATATCACTTTATAAATCTTTTGAGAACCCTTTAACAAGCTTTAGGTTTGGTGGCCTCCCGTGGAATGTTCTAACATCAGAAAATATGCGCCTAGAATGTGACCACACATAAGAGTGAACCGACTTTTCCTTGCCTCCTACCTCCAACTTACGCAGCTCTAGTGCCCATGCTATGTCTCCTCTATGCAAATCAGTCTCTATCCTATGTCCTACGACTATCCGAGGTGATAGCGCATGCCTCCGATCATTTGGTGCTTACCGCCTCTTATCTCGTCCATTTCGTCTTCAAGGTCTCCCAATCATTGGTGACCTTTCTCTGAGTGTGATCAACCACTATACACATAATATCACATCGTTGTCGAATATCGACCACAAATAAGTGATCCGTCAAAGTGTATTTCCCAAAAATTATTCCTTCAATGACGGAATTCACACTGAGGCTCCTGGACCAAATGAGAATCCTTCAAAATCATTTGTGGGTATGTCTCCCCCGAAATTGTATGTCTCTCCTTTGCACTATTAATTTTCTTCTTTGAGCTGTTAAACAAGAGAGATACTTTGATCTTCTAAGGTGGGGTTGACCTCTTTATAATACATTAATTTTCTTTTTAACCGCAGACTTTCCTCACACCACATTTTTTCTTTGAACTTGGAAGTAACAATTTTTTTAATGATATTGATGTTTTGCAATGCAACATTGTCATCGATCTCCCAATGGATTAAACAGCCCTCGTGTCTTTATACCAAACTTAGCTTTAAAATTTAGGTGGTTTTGGCTGGAATTTGGTTAGCTTAAAAAGTTCACATTTCATCATAAAGTAAATTAAATCGCATAAAATAGTTAAATAATAACTAAATAATGGTTGCATGAACAATTCAAGAGGACTATATTCATTTTCTAGCTAAATCCAAATTTTAACTACAATTTCACTAAAATACAAGGAAGAGTAAACACCATAGTTTCTTACAAGGGCAGTAGCTAACTACAATTTAGGGGAGATATAAAAAAATACCCAAAAAATAAAAATGAAAAAACCAAGGAAGACTAAACACCATACGTAGTTTTGATCAGGCTACGTATGTATATATTGGGGATCTTGTTCGTCTTCTTTGCAAGAATTCCCTGATATCAAATCCTTAATCCCCTTTTGAAGCTTACCGTTGGGCTTGAACGTCGCCTGAAGTTGTTGGATGCATTCACTCAACAATCGTTGAGGATGTAAAGCCCTTTTACTTTTCATTATACGAACCATGGCCGCTTCAATGGCTGGTATTCTATTCTTTCCGACTCCTGGTCCCCTGGTGACTCTTTCTTCTCGTTCGCGAGACTGGGATGTGGAATCTTTAATCCTGGCCATTTTGTGTGTAAAAGCAGAATTGAATTCGAAAGTATCAAGGGATCTATTGGATTTGTTGGGTGGTTGTTTCAAAAGAATTCTGTAATTTCTACACGTAAGCGAATGCAACACCTCAACATCTTCATCCGTTAAATTCAGCCGAAATTTAATGTCTTCGTAAGTCAATTTTCGGGAGTCATTGAACAACAATAGCGTAGCTGCTTGGTAGGTTGTTACTGTCATGTACGCTTGTGGTCAAAGTGGGAGATGAGATCACAGGTGCCCACTGAATGTATCCAGCGTAAGCTTACGGTTTTTATGTAGGTACAATAGAAGTCCTTGGAAACCTCAACACAAGTAAGCAACTCAGATGGCAGATTAAGTTGGGAGCGTTGGTAGGTTGGCCACGTTGCGGTATTCAAGACTGCAGGGAGAAATCTGTTATTGTAAGATCATGATTCTAGTTTTTCATGAAAGGTGGCTGTATTTCTCGGTTATGGGCAAAATCATTAATCATGGCCTCCATCTTGATGTAAGCTGTGAACCACACTGAGCCTTGAGCTTTGACAACAAACTCCTCTCATGATTTTCATTTACCTTTTTTATTATTGAACAGCAATCTGCTAAGTTTTTCCCCGCAAAATTCTGAAAATACATCTTTATCGTCCACGTAATTCACAAGTTTCACCACTTTTTCTAGCTCACTGTCAATATGATCATCGTCATTCCTTTTCACAGAGTATTACAAAACGTACACAGGCAACTCTGCAACGCTAATTCCTGCAACTTTATTGCATATTACGGCGAATGCCTGTATTAGAGCTTTGCCAAAAGATTATTGTCTTCAAATGCATTCTTCACAAAATCCATATATGTGTCATGCACCTCCATAACCTGGTGCACAACATTGAATCAGAATGTTCTTGCACTATGCCGCCTGATCTGTATCTTTAGCTGAATTTAGGTATGGCATCTTCTAAGCATTTAATAACTGCCGTTCCTTGGCTAGTTATATGTTGTGAAAAGATATTGGCTATTGGTTCCAAGCCCTTAGGCATTGCACAAAAACAGCTTGCACATCCTTGAAAGATCATTTTTCCTTCCAGCCTTTAACAAGGCATGACAGCCTGAATCCTATTTCCAAAAGTTGGGCCTACAAAAAGGGGAAAGGAGTTCATTTTGCACTTTCTCTAATAATTTGTGCTCCGTGCTAGAGTGTGAAATAATGGGCAACTCTATCCTTCTCCTGTTTCAAAGATTCTTCGACCTTACCAAATATTGAGGACAACTCTGAAATCCATAAAGCAGCCTTTAGAGAATACAAGCGAAAGTGTCTTCCAAAATGTAAGCTTCAAAATCCTTGTTATAAAATCCATGCTCCCGATGCCTATTTCCACAAAAAGGTCCACAATGTTTACAAAGCCCTATCATTCGCTCTCCACAGTTCTCGATTAATCACCGCCATCACTGCTCTTCACATCATCACGCACTCTATAATACACTAACTCTACGAAAACAAATGAATCCAACATTGAAGAGCGAAGTGCTTTTTTCACGAGCGTTTCGTCCACAACAGATAACATATTTGACACATATCTGATCATGTCCTCTTGTAAAGTTTCACCATTTCGAAACTGCTCTCAACATAAACTCATCATACTCTTCGCTTTAAGGCTGGTAAAACTTTCCCACTCATGTATTCTTCAAGAAACTCACGGTATTTCTCTATAGATTTGGTGCGAGTTATTATGAACGTCAGGGCCATAGTTGCACATACAGTAAACAGTTGAATGAATTTTTCACGTACTCGCTTATACTAAACTCGTCATTTGAAACTCCTTCCAAATTATTTCTCAACTTTACTATACCAGCATATATAATATCCCATCCATCTGCGAAATTGACACATTGATTCACCGCCATTCACGCATCTTCCTGTTCGCCTCTTTTTCGCTTTCAAGATACACGCCTGCATGGCATCCTCCTGTCCGCCATAGCTATCGCTGCCAAGATACACGTCTCGCTTTAAATCTTTATTTAGAGACGCACCACTTTAGATTTGACAAACCCAAAATCAGAACCAAACGATTTACAATTGCGAAAAGATTATGAATGTCTTCAAATGAATATTTATATATATTTATATGTCAGTTCACAATCGAGGAGTACATATGAGCGTCCAGGCTTTTGTGCCGACAAAACACCATATCTAATAAAATATATATATATATATATATATATATATTATTTAATTTTAACTTCACATTTCAAAACAACATATCTAATAATTAATATATATATATATATATATATATATCAGTTAATTATTGTTATTATTATTATTGTGTATGAGACTTTTTTGTTTATAGGATAAGGGACTTATTTTATTTTTATGTATATTGACTTAGTCAAAAGTGTTAAACATTATAGGACAACATCTCTACCATATTGGGCTCGAAAGAACCTTTATATTGTATTATGTTACACATTTTTTTTTAATGTAATTTGACCATGTCAAAATGTTTACAACATATCTTCATACTAGGTTGGAGAAATACTTTAGGTTAAAAGTTTTATTAATTTTCAAATTGTTTTAATTGGCTTAAATTTGAGAAAATACATCATAATGAATTTTGAGTTTTGATATAAACTAGCAATCGCACCATATGATGAAAAATAAATGCCTTAAGGCAATAGTATAGGAAAGAGAAAGCCTAGAAGAAACAAGTTGCCGCAGAAGGAGCCATCGTGAAGGAATGAAAGGCAAATTTTGCTACATGAAAGCAAGTCGTGGAGGTTTCAAAGATATTGATTATAAGAGTTATCAAATCCTAAAAATTTGTTATAGATACCGAAATAGGCAATTGTGGGTGAAAACATATATGTAAACCAACATAATGAAATAAGTTGCTGTAAAGAAGGAGACATCCTAAAGGAATGAAAGGCAAATTTTGCTTCCATGAAAGCGTGCCGTGAGGTTTCAAAGGTATTGATTATAAGAGTTATCAACTTAAAGGGTGAAAACATATATGTAAACCAACATGACTGCTCTCACATATATAAGAATTTTTGTTATATATATTATGATAGGAAATTGAGGTGAAATGGACATCTCAAAATCAAAATTCTAAATAAATCATCACATCACACAATACCACAAACATAAGAAATTGAAGCTCAATTGTGAACCCTTAATGGATTCACACATAAATATTAACAGCAATTTTCGTCCGATCAATAAAGAACCGCTAGGCCAGTCCTCAACCCAAACATAACAAAATAGATAATCCGTAATGCCCTAAAATGCCTAGGTTCTCTCCCTTTTATAGGCTTTATGGGTCAATTAACAAGAAATGTTCTACAGTCAATACCATGGAGAATAATTATCAAGAAATACCATGGGTTAATACCATGGTCAATTCTATCTACTTTCGATTTCGGATCAAGAAAGGGGATATTACAAAACCTCCCGCCCAAAGATTGTTTCGTCTCTCAAGCGATCCACTTCTATCCATAACGTAAGATTAAAGATTATACTAGGTCCCATACAATCTCGATGTGCCCTCCATGTTAAATGATCTTGAATGGATCCTTCAATACCTCGATCCCAAGCAATCCTATGACCAATCCTTACCTAATAGATTTACCCAGATCCCAAACAATCCTTTGGCCAATCATTTCCCCAATGGATTCTCCCCGATCCCAATGCCACCTAAATCCTGGACCTCGGGTGGGGTTATGGTACCATTTCAACCCTCCATCGTTGTCCCACCAAAGGGCCCAAGTCATAATATGCCTCTTTACCAGAGTATCCTCTCCTCAAAATGCATGATCCTCTCCTCATTTGATTCTCCTTGAGTGGTCTATCCCGACCTCTTCAATATGTGAGGATGAGTTGTCCATCCTCTAGTTGTCAAACATGGATGTACCGTGATCGTTGTCTATACCCGACACATAATTTTTTATGATGTCCGTTGTATTTATAGATTCAACTACCACATCATCGAGGAATGTATCTTTGTCATGTACTTTTTCAAGTTGATCGATCGCCTTGTCCCCGCAAGTTTCTCTCAAGAGCATGGTGTTGTTGTTCACCGCTTGTATTTGACCGCCGGATCCTTCATAGGTCCTCTCCTAAAACCAACAACCCATCAATGGATAATCCCTCATGATCCAAGAAGTCTCACTCTTTTTCTATCCTTGTCGCTTCCTACAACTGACATGAATGCTCATGCCCAAACTGTGCATACAAAGCATAAGCCTTTCCTCCTTAGTTCATTCTTGTTGTCTCCACAAATATTTGTTGTTCCTCCTTGGTTAACTTCTTTCTAAGTAGTTTGATGCTATGTTTGATCAAACCTCAACGTTGGCCCTGCAAGCAAAGCAGTGATGCAATTAGCTCCTCCCCCTCCATATGGCCAACAATTTGGATCTCAATTGTTCGCAGATGGCCCTATCTTCCTAAGACGAGACATGATCTTTTCATAACTGCTTTGATGTAGTTTGGATGAGACGTTGTAATTCCATTGCAAGTATTGAGCATCGTAAGATTAAATCATCACACTCTAGATCCAAGATAAGCATACCAAATCAATTTCGCCATGCGTTCCAAAATTGTGCTACTGGGTAGAAAGTAAGAATGGTGGTGCCAGTTGTCCAAACTGAGTGCTTCTACCATTACCCCCAAAAGTCCTCCTCATGATGTCATCATTGTAGGGCAATAAAGTGGGTGTTTTTAAGGCTATGATTTTACCGAGACAAGAAGCTATCATGAGTCTAACATTTTCACAAGAATGCTCCAAGAACCTAGGCCGTATCAAAGCAAGCATGGATGGCTTCAAGGCCCGCCTGACCTCGTGATTCTCGATTTATCTATCAAGTTCAAAGTCGTATCTACGTGTCTAGTCAGAGGAGAACATCTTTGACTCTTTGTACTCCGCAATTTGGATCCAAGTTCAAAGAGACACTTTACTGCTACATCTTCCTTCCTGATATTTTGATTGCCGAAGGATAACATGGAAATTTTGAGAGAAAAGGTCTCGTCACTCGTTTGCTTCGATTTGTATGTTGTAATTCAAACCCAAGTGTGAAGAGCTAGCCTCTCCTCTTCTTTGTCCTTCACTCTCCTATGGTTGTTTCTAATCCATCGGACCTCTTTTTGAGAACTAGCCTCCTTGACTATAATTTTGGTCTATGGAGGTATGCTCCTTAAAGAACCATATATCTTCACTAATTCATTAAGTTCTTTTCCGATTTTTTTCCAAAATTTCTTGGAGACGATCCATTTTCTCTAAATTTTCATTAAAGCCTTTAAGATAAACGTAATTTTGATATTCGTTTGCTGGATTTGCTCGATCTAATGCTCGATGATCCGTTGGGAATAGTTACCTCGTGGAACAGCCCAGACGATTATTTCGCGCTCAACTTTCAGCCTTGTCCCAATTGCCCAACGCTCAACACATGACGATTTCCGTCCTCCGACCGTCGACCATTCCCGTCGCAACCGTCAACTTCGCCAATAATGAGGTCGTTTCATAAACGAGGGTTCGAGCTCCGGATGCAACAGCCAGCAGACTTCGGAGCACACAAAATGCTCACAGCTTTTCCGCTACAATTTCCTCAATTTTACATTTGAATTCCTCACGCTTTCGGGTATAAAGCATTTGAATTTCCCTTCCAAATTAATCAGAAAATTTCCATGGCCGCTCTTATCTTCAACACAAAGATCCTTATCTTCAAAGCCCGCGTTGTTTACCGGCCATTACAAGTCGCAAGATATGCTTTTTCCTCAAGGCGGTACCTTCATTTTCCCCATGCCCACCGGTTAAATGCGTGGCTCGAGCGCACAGCCTCGTGGATCGCGAGACGTCGCTGATCAAAATTGTTTAAGGGATGGGGCCTTCTAAAGTGTGGTGGTGCTAAGGCCGTAATCCCCGAAGAAAAGAATATACAAAGGAGGTCTCCGCTTTGGCGACGGGGCTTCAAAGGCTGGGCCGATTCGAGATCAAATCCGCTCGGAGAACAACAACACCCGGGGCAGGAGTCTACCGCAGATCGATCTGCAAGATGGGTGACGCTGAGATCAACCCTCCGAACAACACCCTGGTGGCCTCAAATATGCAATCGATTCGTATTCCAAGATTGGTAATATTGAGATTAAACCTGCGTAAAAACACCCAAAGGAGGTCTAAAGTGTGTCGCTCAATAATGCTGAATGGATTCACACGGCTTACAAAGCTCGATTCGTCTAGCCGTCACCTACAACATAACCTACCCAAAATTGCATGTGCAAATAAGAATTCAACCTAGCCAAAGTCGCCGCTCGTGTGAACTGGGCGATCACAAAGGATTTCAACCCGTGTCGAACAAAGGAAGCAACCTAACAAAGAACTCCATTCCTCTTTTCCGTAAATAAATAACTTCGTACAAGACGCGTTTTTGTCCGTGATTTGTGTTTTGACATGGATTAATTGTTTAAACTTGTTTATTCACACTAGACAATGTGATTAGTTCAGGAGCAAACCCTCATTCGCTAACACCCCCAGAAGCCACAATACCCGAAGTCTACTCAAATTCGTGCTCACCCCGTCTCAAATATTTGCACTCCGACGCTCATACAGTCCGCGTGGTAAGTTCGGGAGTTTTTAGTCATTACCGACGAACAAGAAAGTTGTCTCCATAAAACAAAAATTCGACTTTAACTTGTCTTCTATCAATTTCCGGCTTTTATGTTAGAAACCTTAAAAACTATAAGACAACTTCACCTGTTGATCTTTTCTAAGTTGGCCTTCAATTAAAATTCCTACCCGCCAATCAACTCAATGGTGGACAATTAATTTCACAATGTTCAATTAGGGTAGTTATGGAGAACGACCGAAATTGATGAGATTCTAGCTAGGTGATTATGAAGGATCACCGAAACTAGTACTCTTAAAACCCTCAAATAAAAGAAAAACCACCATACTACCTGCACAACCCAAAATCAAAATTCTAAATAATATCACATCACACAATACCACAAACATAAGAAATAGCTCAATCGCGGAACCCCGAATGGATTCACCACATAAATATTAATGGCTGCCGCCCCGACTAATAAAAGAATCGCCGTGCCGCAGTCTCAACCCAAACATAATAAAATAGATAATCCAAAATAATGCTCCTAAATGCCTAGGTTCTTCCCTTTTATAGGCTTGATGGCCAATACCATGGATAATACCATCAAGAAATACCATGGGTTAATACCATGGGTCAATTCTATCTACTTTGACTGATCCAAAAGGGGATATTACGTAAAAATCTTTTGGTGATTAATAACTCGGGAAAACAAGCATGAAATCAACATAACCTAAATATTTAAATACATTCAAGTACAATCTATCTAGCATAGATGTAAATAAAGAGAAATTTTATTAACATAAAAATGTAGCTTTACTCCAATTTCATCTACATATCCTAAAATAATTGTTTTTAAGATATATATTTGATGATATATATGTGTGTGTGTGTGTGTGTGTGTGTGTGTGTGTGGAAAATAAGACTAAGTTGGAACTAATGATTTTATGAATTAGATAGAGATTTAACACATTAGGGCACATTATGAAGGGCGCTATGTTCTACCTCCAAATATAGTATAGCATGATGCATCAATATAAAAAGCCTTTGTACCTAATTAGAAGTTTTAGTTCAAAATTTTAGTCATAATATCTATATATATATATACACACTAGCTTAAACAATATATTATAAAATGTATTTATTTAGAATATATATATATATATATATATATATATATATATATATATATATATATATATATATATATATATATATATATATATATATATATGATCTAACATATGAGCATCAAAGGAAAATAGTTTAATTAAAGGAATGTGGAGGTACAAAATAGAGAGCATGAAGAGATGTATAGGTACAAACAAGAGCTTGAAATAGATGTGGATGTACCTGGAAATGATGAGGAAATGAGAGATGTAGAGGAACTTGTAAATGAGAATACGACCACAAAAAATGAAGTCACGTTGATCTCCTTGAATTAACGATCACAATTACAAAAGACGAATTTTCTTCCTTGATGTCTAACATTTGATTCCCCCAACCCTGTTAGTACAATTAGTGCCATGCACAAGGCTTCACAAGCTATGTAACATCTACACTTGCATTTAACCAATACCAGCATAGTGTTGAATGCTGTGTCATTGATGCCAACATCGGTCTTTGAACGCTCTTAATATACATCATGGATTGCATTAGTTGGAAGCTCAAATGGACAAGAAGTCTCAAACGATAGCAAGCCCCTGTGGTGTGGTCATGATGCCCCGAGTTTGATGAGGATTTTCGATAAAGAGATCACTGCAATTTCAAGCGAGACATTCATCAATTAATAGAGCTAGTTGTTCAGATTCCAATGGTAGGCGGCATGCCTCATAACTCCTCACAATTGAGGAGATATGCCTCTTTAAAGCTTGGAGCCTCATTTTTGGTCAAGAACCCCAAAGGACATGCTATAAGCAATTTTTGTTCGTGTAACAAAATTAAATTAAATAGGCTTATCCTTTTCTAGTGTCAAAAGAGGGGGATTTTATTAAGGATCAAATAAAATTGGCTCTAATGTTTGTTTTTGGCTCCAAATTCAAATTTTGAAAACAGCTTCCCTCCTTTTGATCAAGTTAGCTTCATTTGAAACCCTCCTTCATCACTGTAAAAGGAGACTCGTTTCTCCCACAATGGCATGCACACAAACGCTGATCTGTTGAAATTTGATGACTAAAAAGTTTCCTGCAATTCCAACCCGGTTTTAATTTCACCTTATCACTCTCATTCAGTTAAATGCCCTTTCCCATAAACCTACATTCAACATATAGAGTTTTGGAAATGAAATTTTCATATTAAAACACATGGGATTGTCAACACATGCTGAAAATAAATATGGACATAAACAGACCAGCAACACAAAAACATATACACAAAGATTTTTGGTCAACGACCCAGGCAAAACCCCTTTAATCTTCTCCAAGCAAAACTTGTTAGAAAACTCTTCAAATTTATTTATCTTTCAAGTTCAGGAAAAATACATTTGTAGACAAAACAAAACAGCAAAATACAACTTATCTCTTCAGCCCAAAACCCCTTGAAAATTGTTCCCACTTTGCCTCAATTTTTATGCCCACTTTGTGCCAGGCTTGTATGGACGCAACCGCACGACGGATTGGACGGACCGTATGGATTGCATTCACCGTACGGGATTCACATAATAGCATTTTTTCAAAACTCTCTTACAAGCTCAAAATTGCTCTTTGAACCGCATGCACTCACAAACATTAAATGTTGTTCCTACTATACCTTTGTTGTCTTCTTGCCTTGATTGCGCCCAACTTTTCCCATAAATCGGGCCCTTCAGCTCTTTCGCAACAAATTTCTTCGTGAATCCTTTTCTCCAAATTTCACCTCCTTTCTCCAATCGCTTCATGAAGAATGAATGAATGCACTTCTTTCTTTTCCCTTTTGTTTCCCTAAATGACTTTGGGCAACACTAAGATCTAATGGCTCGATTCATTTAGATCATAATGAAAATAAATGCATTTAATTCTTACTTTCTACTTTAACTCACACATTAAATAAAGTACCAAATTGTACTTTATGTCTAAAGTCACTTTTCTCACTTTATAATTTAACAAATGGCTTTACCACTTATAAAGTCACTTTCACCTATAAAGTCACACACTTTTAGGAAAAAAGAATTATTTTGGACATTTTTCCCTAGGTAAAAACTAACCCATGGTTTAATTTGTCCAAGGTACATTAAAATCAACACTCCCTCTTACCAAGGAAAGTGTTTTCCACCACACCCATCTTGTCCCCGTAAATGGCGTTTGCATCTTGGCAAGGACTTCGTAAGAACATCGCCACCGTCGTCTGCCGATAGTACTCCATCTTCACCGCCCCTTCGAACAATGTCCCCGATGAAATGATATCTCGATGGTAATGTGTTTTGACCCGTCATGAAACACTAGATTCTTCGTGAGTTTAATGCAACTCTAATTATCACGTGAATAATCATCGCTTCCTCAACTCCCGATCAAATAGGCCATACACACCTATGGCCAAATGGCCTCACAACTAGCATGGCTAGCGACCATATACTCGCCAAAGCTCAAAGCAACCGACTTTTTCTTTCGACCGAACCACGACACAACTACCGAACCGAATCAAGCAATGGCTGGAAGTGCTTTTCCGTCGAAGCACACCGCCCAATTCGAATCTATAACTCGCAACTCACCCATCTCCCTACTATAGTCCACAATAATCAATAGTCCCCGCATGTAGTGCGTAATGTGCTTTGCGCCTACCCAAAGGCACCCTCCTCGGGCCTAACCATGAATTGATATGTGTTCACCGCAAGCATATATCTAGCCTAGTGTTCACCGTATACATCAAGGACCCAATAAGTTGCCTATACAATGTGGGATCCACCAAACTAGAATCAAGCATGAAGCTTCTTCCAAGAAGTGATCATAAGTGTAGACATGGGTCTACAAGCCCGCCATGTGAAATCCGTCAACACATCCACAAGATACTACCCCCGCCCCAAAAGATATGCCCCTCCTCCCGCTTACACCTCAAGCCCAAAAGTAATGCACGCCCCAATGTCTCATCTCGAACCCATAGCAAGATCCCTCGCAACCACTAATCAATCTCTCGCCCCGCACGAACAAGTCATCAACATATAGCATAAGAATGAGCGTATCATCACCTACAACAATGTAGTATAGGTTCTGACTGCATCACTCTTTGTGAAACCATCTCAGCTGCAGTGCAAGTATCAATCCTCAAATACCAAGCTCCTGAGCTTGCTTAAGTCCGTAGAGTGCTCGCCAACCGGCATACAGGCTCCCGCCCTTTGGGCACTCAAAGCCTTGTGGTTGCTCAACATACACCTCCTCCTCTATAACTCGTTTAGAAATGTTGTCTTCACATCCATCTCGATGGATCTACCAACCCATTTCGTAGCAATAGAAATAAGGACCCCATTAAAGTGTACCGAGCTACGGAGCGAAGGTCTCATCATTGTCAACTCCCTATCTCGTGAGAACCCTAGCTACAAACCCTTCTGAACTTCTGTAGAAATTTCCTCGTTTTTCCCAACCCCTACAGATTTACTTATTTCTCCTTTGCTAAAGCTGCCCTTTCCTATATCCTACATTCAACACTCAAAAAATAATTTTTATTTGCCGAAAATGTTAATCACTTTGCCGAAACAAATCACTTTGCCGAAAAACACAAGTTACTTTGTCAAAACACAAATTACTTTGAAAAACGAAAACACAAATTCCCGAAAACTTTTACGGCACGCGAAAACTACGTAAATAAAACAAAACACACAAAGAAGCTGAAACAAATTTCATTCAACACATTTGAACACCGAGATTTTGGTCAACTTGACCCTGGAAACCCCCTACAACTCTTGGGGAAACCGCCTTGAGAGCTCCTTCTTATTTCTTAAAATACTTTTACAGAGTGCGTAAATTACAAGAAAAATTCCAAGAACTAAACAACGCATTTCATCTCGATTTCCGGCATTCACTCCGCCTTGAAAACGTGCAAACAGAAAAACCCAAAATCGTAAATTTTGATAAAGATTTATGACAAAGATTAAATGCCGAATGAGCTTTCGATTTTTGTGTCTACTGCATCGGCCGTACCGTCAGACGGACCGCACGTGAAACCCAAATGGCCGATCTCCTCAAAATTCACAAGCCTTTGCTCTAAATTCAGGCGTAAACCGACGACGGGCCAAGCCGTACGATTTCCGAATTGCACCACTGCGCTACTTTCTCTCGATTTCGTGCCTGCACCTGCCCACTAAATGCCGAAGCCGCTGCAGGTTCTCCTGAAAACCGTGCCTCTCTCCTCGAAAAATGCCCAACACTTGCCGTACGGATTTCGCCTTGAATCGTGCCTCCTTTGCCGCGTACGACTTTGGCCGAAGTTTCTATCGCCCGCTCTCTTCTCCTCTCTCGTCGTAAATCTCCTTGCCTCTCTTTCTCCTTCTTCTCAATCAGCTTCATGAAAGAATGAATGACCTTTTCCTCCTTTTCCTCCTTTAACCTAACCTTATGACTTTTTAAATCCCTAAATCCAATGGTCAGAGATTGGAGATCTAGGGCCGAGATTAAATGCTCATTTAAATCTCACTATTTTTTAATTCACCCCACTTTAATAAAGACCCACTTAGTCATTTATTTCCCAAAGTCACTTTTTCCTTTCTAATTTTATATTGACTTAATTAAAGTCACTTTAAAATTAGACTTTAGTAACTTTATCACTTAAAGTCACTTTTAAATTAGATTTGACTTTATAACTTTATAAAGTCACTTTAGGAGAAAAATTAAATTCTTTTTGGACACTTTTCCCTAGGCCAAAGATCAAAGCCTTAGGGAACCACCTGTCCTCCGGTACCAAATTTCAACACTCCCTCTTACCGAGGAAGGTGTTCCTCATCACACCCATCTTGTCTCTAAAGTAGACATGCTTGCCCCGTGGTAAGGCTTTGGTAAGAATATCTGCAACCTGCTCATCAGTGGGAATATACTCAAGCTTCACAGCTCCCTTCTGGACATAGTCTCTGATGAAATGATATTTGATCCCGATATGCTTTGACCTGTCATGAAATACTGGATTCTCCGTGAGTTTAATGCAACTCTGATTATCACAGTAAATCACTGAAGGTCTCAACGGCTGACCAAATAAGCCAAACAACATCTTGCGAAGCCAGATGGCCTCACAACTAGCTGCACTGTCTATATACTCGCTTCCGTCAACACAAAGCTATCGATCGCCGTTGACCGAACTTATGACATAACCGTCACCTAACCTAAAACAAGACTGGCAAGCCTCTCTTCTCCTAATGTAAGGACAACCTCGCCCAATCGAATCGTTGCACCGCCAACTTACCCATCCCCCCGCCTCGTAGTCCACTCATAATCCAGCATCGTCTCGTATAACGCAAAATGTGTTTCTTGGTGGGGCCTACCCAATGAACCTCCTTCCTAGGCTGAGGGATAACCGACTCATCGTTGATCAGAAAAAATGTATATCTGGTCTAGTGTTGACCAAATACATCAAGGAACCAATCAGCTGTCTGTACAATGTGGGATCCACCAACTCGGAATCCGAAGCATGAAGCTTCTTCCAGCTGGTGATCATCGGTGTCGACATGGGTCTACAATCCTCCATGTGGAATCTGCCAAGGATGTCCACAATATACTTCCCCTGTCCCAGGAAGAAATGCCCCTCCTCCTGCCACACCTCCAAACCCAAAAAGTAATACATCAAGCCGATGTCCTTCATCTCAAACCCCGCCGCAAGATCTCTCTTGCAGTGCTCTATGAGTCTCTCTGCACCCGTAATGACTAAGTCATCCACATACAGCACCAGAATGAGAGGCTCCTCACCTATCACAATATAGTAAAGGTTCGGATCTGCCTCACTCTTTGTGAAACCCATCTTCTACAAGTAAGTATCTATCCTGGAGTACCAAGCTCTGGGAGCTTGCTTCAGGCCATAAAGGGCCTTCTTCAGTCTGCACACATGGGACTCCTTCCCATGCACCTCAAAGCCCTGTGGCTGCTCAATGTACACCTCCTCCTGCATGAAGCCATTGAGAAATGCGGTCTTCACATCCATCTGGTGGATCTTCCAACCCATCTCTGCTGCTATCGATATAATGGAGCGGATCGAAGTATATCGAGCCACGGGAGCGAAGGTCTCCTCATAATCAACTCCCTCTACCTGGGAGAACCCTCTAGCCACAAACCTCACTTTGAATATCTCAATGCTGCCATCTGCAGCATGCTTTACCTTGTAAAGCCATCCGGAAGTAACCACGGATTTGCCCTCAGGCCTCGGCACCACCTCCCAAACATCATTCTTCATGATAGAAGAATACTCCTCCTGCATGGCCTCTCTCCAGACCTGCTGGCTAGCTGCCTCCTCATAGCTAGAAGGCTCAGAGTCAAGGATGCTGGTAGCCATCGCCATATAGCTACAAAACCTCTCAGGTGGTCTGCTCTCTCTGACCGGCCTCTTAGGCTCAGCAACAGATGTGGCATCTCTCAAGGTGTCCTGAAGCCACTTGGGCTTCCTCTTCCCTGAGTGCACTTCTCCCGCCGGAGAATAAAACTCCTCTTCCTCAACATCAGGAGCCTGAACTCCTGACTGTCTGTCTGCTGTCCTCCTGCCTGCACCTGAACCTGTAGATGCTGAGGTACCGTGTGAACTGTCCATCCGTGGACTCCCCAGTGAACTGCTCTGTGGACTGCTCTGCGTGCCGCCCATAGCACCACCCCTCTGACTCGCGAGCCACTCCCCACTGATGGACCTGACATCGTCATAGATGTACCTCTGGATCCTCCTGATCCCTGCCCACTGGATCCCTGTGACTGACTCAACTGCTGCTGAGGGTCTGGCTGATCTAGATACTCTAACTTCCGTGACCTCCTAAAGGCCCCGTCCTCCTCGAACTTCACATCCCGCCTGACAACAACTTTCTTCTGTGCAGGAATGTAAATCCGAAAGGCCTTGGAGGTCTCACTGTAGCCCACAAAGATACCCTTCTCTGCGGTGGGCTCTAGTTTGGTCCTCTTCTCCTTGGGTATGTAGGAGTATGTGATGCACCCAAAGATACATCTTACCCAAAGATACAAAGATGACCAATATCAGGCTTCTTCCCAGAAAAAGCCTCCTCCGGAGTCATGTGCCCCAAGGCACGATGCAGACTCCTGTTCTGCAAATAAACAGCTGTGTTGCAGGCCTCTGCCCACAAAAACAATGGCAACCCCTGATCATGCAACATGGCTTTGGCAGCCCCTCCGATGGATCTGTTCTTCCTCTCCGCAACCCCGTTCTGCTGGGGGTTGTAAGGAACATTGAGCTCCCTCCTAATGCCTGCCTCCGCACAATAGTCAACAAACTCTCCAAGGGTGTACTCTCCCCCATTGTCCGACCTCAGGGACTTGATCTTCCGACCTGTCTGTGTCTCCACAAGAGCTCTGAACTCCCGAAACCGCTTGAAGACCTCACTCTTGGTCTTCAAGAAATAAATCCAGGTCCTCCTGGAGTGATCATCAATGAATAAAACATAGTACTCATATCCACTCAAGGAAACATGAGACATCCGACCGTTCACATCGGAATGAATCAAATCAAGTATCCCAGTCGCTCTGCTGTCACTGCTGGGAAAAGGGGATTTGGCAAACTTGCCCATCGCACATCCTCTACAAGTATCAAAGTGATCAGTACTGAAATCTGGCACACCTGTAGTGATCTCCCGCAAAGTCCTGAAGGCTCCATGATACATGTGCCCCATCCTGCGGTGCCAAATCTCACACAGCTCAGAATTGCTAGCTCTGCTGTCAGTGCTACTGCTCAATGCCAAAAGGGACTGAAATGCAAACAAATTAAAAGTTACATGGCGACACCTTATCACTCTGTTCTAGTCAATCAACTCGAGTGCCCCCGGGATGCCATACTCAACAACTGCCCTCCTCTCGAACGCACTCACATCCTCTATCCTCCAAGCCGAGACTCGATGAGGCTCTTCCTCATCCTCGCAAATAAAGAACATCTCAGGCCTACAAGGAGGCTTGGACTCCTCCGAAATGTCAATGTTCCCACACCGACTGCTCTAACAACTCTGTCATCACCGAGTACTACCTCTACATCAGTGCCACTCTCTGAAAGCTCTGAGAAGTACTCACGGACTCCTGTCATGTGACATGAAGCCCCACTGTCCACATACCAGACACCCGAAGATGCTCCGCTAATCGAGGGAAATGCATGCTCCCTCTGAACCTCTATGGCAGATAATCCTGCACTAGAAGACTCACACGCAATGAACCCAAACTCCCGGTCAAAGCGATCTGCAAAGTCCTCAACCTCTGTTGAAGCTGCCATGCTCTGGTTCTTCCCCTTCTTCTTCTTCTTCTCCGAACACACAACTGCATAGTGTCCCATCTTCTGACAATTCCAACACTTCACCTTGGAATAGTCCTTCTGTGTGTTATCCTGTTTACCTTTACCTTTGCCTTTGCCCCCACCATTGCTTGTGGAAGCCTGCTTCTTCCCTTTGCCTTTCTTACGTCCTGCCAACAATGCTACATCCTCATCCTGCTCAACTGGCTTGGCTGCCCCAAGCTGACCTTTCCTGATCTCTGTCTGAATGCAATCATCCCAAAACCTCTCCCATGTGGGAAGGGTTTCACGTGCACAAACCCCATCAGCAAAGTTCATCCATGAACTGGGGAGGCCATTCACTGCAATCCGCACCAACTCAGTGGGAGGAATGGCCTCTCCAATCGCCGCCAACTCATCTCTCACATTAGTAATCTTTGTGAGATATCCAGCTGCACTATCAGTCTTAGCCATCTTAATGTTCTTCAGCTTCTCCTTCAGGACCATTTTCCGGTTCTCATTGGTACTCTGGTAGAGATTGGACAATGCTGTCCACAATTCCGTCTAGAATCAGTCTCTTACCCTTGTTGTTCTTTTTATTATACGCTGCCAACTGAGTAGCATTAGTAGGCACATTTATTATGGCCTGTGGCACCATAATGTCCCCGTACTTCGCTCTCCTAGCGCATCGCATTCTCTCCTTCCAAATGTCAGAATTGGAATGCCCATCCAACCTATCCTCCACCCTCGTCCCAAAGACATCTCGTCGCCTCTAAAATCAAAAATAGCATCAACAGTAAAAAGGGTAAAACCGCTCGTGCGTTGAAAAATCAACTTGCCGGAATTTTCTGAGGAGTGAAACAAATCAGCAAAGGTAATTTTCCTCCATGCTTATCCCCAAATCGCTCTTTTAATTTCAAGCTCCGATACCATGTAGAAATTTATAGTTTCCCACCCCGGTTCTTCGCCACTTTATTACTCCAAAATAGTTAAATGCCCTTTCCCATATCCATACATTTAACAAATTGGAAAATAAATTTTGCTGAAAACACAAATTCTGGAAATTTTTCAGAATGCTGGAAAATGCAGAATTAAAAATCAGCAAGCATAAAACAGTCATTCACACATTTTGACACAGATATTTTTGGTCAACATGACCTTGGAAAAACCCCCTACAACTCTTGGGGAAAACCAGTTCGAAAGCTCCTTCTTATTTCTGGAAAATGCTTTTTACAGTGAGAGAAATATTCAGCAAAAAAATCAGCAAACAGACTTTACAACTTATCTCGTTTTCCGTGCTTAACCACCGCCTCGGAAAATGTGCAAACAACAAAAACAGAACAGCAATAAATGTTGTACGTCCTCGATTTTTGTGCCCAGAAATCTGCAATAAATGCAGTTGTACAGCCTCCTCAAAATCTGTGCAAACAGCAATAAATGTTGCTGTCCAAAATCTCGATTTTTGTGCCAAAAACACAGCAGAACTTTGCTGTACGGAACAGCCTCCTGCTGCCTCGATTTCTGTGCCCAATCTTGCTGTACGGCCTGTTGTACGGCCTGCTATACGACCTTGCTGTACAGCCTCCATTTCTAGAAAATCGTGCCTAAAAATATGCCTTTCACTGTGCTAACTCAGCTGTACGGTCTTGCTGAAATGTTGCCTTGGAAACTGTGCCAAGCTGCTGCCTCCTTCTCCTCACTGCCCAGAAATCTCCTTTGCTCTCTTGCTCTCCTTCTCTCAATCTGCTCATGAAAGAATGAATGACCTTTTCCTCAAATTCCTCCTTTAACCTAACCCTAAGTGACTTTTGGAGAATCCCTAAATCCAATGGCTGAGATAGATTGAGATCTAGGGCTAAGATTAAATGCTCATTTAAATCTCACTTTCTATTTTTTAATTCACCCCACTTTAATAAAGACCCACTTAGTCTTTAATTTCCAAAGTCACTTTTTCCTTTCTAATTTTATATTGACTTTATTAAAGTCACTTTAAAATTAGACTTTAGTAACTTTATCACTTAAAGTCACTTTTAAATTAGATTTGACTTTATAACTTTATAAAGTCACTCCAAGTCATTAACATACAACACCAAAATGAGAGGCTCCTCGCCTACCACAATGAAGTATAGGTTCGGATCAGCCTCACTCTTAGTGAAACCCAACTGCTGCAAGTATGTATCAATCTGAGAGTACCAAGATCTAGGAGCTTGCTTCAGGCCATAGAGTGCCTTTTTCAACCTGCATACATGGGTCTCATGCCCATGCACCTCAAAGCCCTGCGGTTGCTTAATATAAACTTCCTCCTGAATGAAGCCATTGAGAAAGGCGGTCTTCACTTCCATCTGGTGGATCTTCCAACCCATCTTTGCCGCAACCGATATAATGGAGCAAATAGATGTATACTGAGCCACAAGAGTGAAGGTCTCCTCATAGTCAACTCCCTCTACCTGTGAGAACCCTCTCGCCACAAACCGAGCCTTGAACTTCTCTATGCTGCCATCTGCAACATGCTTTATCTTGTAGAGCCATTTGGAAGTAACAGATGATTTACCTTCAGGCCTTGCCACTACCTTCCAAACATCGTTCTTCATAATAGAAGAATACTTCTCCATCATGGCCTCTCTCCAGACCTGCTGGCTGACTGCCTTCTCATAACTAGAAGGCTCAGTGTCAACAATGTTTGTTACCAATGCCATGTAACTACAAAACCGCTCAGGTGGTTTACTCTCTCTGACCTGTCTCTTTGGACCAACAACTAATGTGGCCTCTCGCAGGGTGTCTTGAAGTCACTTGGCTTCCTCTTCCCTGAAACTATTTCTTCCATCGGAGTGAAAGAATCCTCATCATCATCAGAAGCCTGAACTCCTAAAGGCCTGCCAAGTGACCTCATACCTGTACCTGTGCCTGTACAAGCTGAAGTACCATGCGAGTTGTCCATCAGTGGACTATCCTGTGAACTACTCTGCGGACTGCCCTGCATGCTGCCCGAAGATCCCCTCACCTGACTCTGAGAGCCACTGCTCACTGATGGACTTGACACTGTAATAGATGTACCCCTGATCCCTGACCTCCTGCACCCTGTGCACTGGATCCCTGTGACTGACTCAAATGCTGCGGAGTGTCTAGTGACTATGTAATGCAACTCCGGTGACCTCCTGAAAGCTCTCTCTTCGTCGAACTTTACTTCTCGCCTGACAACGACTTTCCTCTTTGTAGGAATGTAAATCCGATAAGCTTTCGAGGTCTCGCTGTAACCCACAAAGATGCCCTTGTTTGCAATAGGTTTTAGCTTGGTCCTTTTCTCCTTGGGGACATAGGAATATGTAAAGCACCCAAAGATACGAAAGTGCCCAACATCAAGCTTTTTCCCTGTGAAAGCCTCCTCAAGAGTCACATTCCCCAAGGCATGATGTGGATTTCTGTTCTGCAAGTAAACAATAGTGTTGCAGGCCTCTGCGCACAAAAATAAAGGTAACCCCTTATCGTGAAGCATGGCTTTGGCAACCCCTACAATGGATCTGTTCTTCCTCTCTGACACCCCATTCTACTGGGGGTTGTAAGGAACAATTAACTCCCTCTTAATGCCGGCCTCAGAACAAAAATCCACAAACTCACCAAAAGTATACTCACCTCCATTGCCCAACCTGAGTACCTTGATCTTCCTACCTGTCTCGGTCTCCACAAGAGCTTTGAACTCTTGAAATCACTTGAAGGCCTCACTCTTGGTCTTCAAGAAATAAATCCAGTTCTTGTTGGAGTGGTCATCAATGAATAAGACATAATACTCAAAGCCACTCAAGGACACATGAGACATTTGACCACTCACATCAGAATGAATCAAGTCAAGGATCCCTGTTGTCCTGCTGTCACTGCTGGGAAAAGGAGATTTAGCAAACTTCCCAATAACACATCCTCTGCATACATCAAGGTGATTAGAACTGAAATCTGGCACACCAATGGTGATCTCTCACAATGTCCTCAAGGCCCCATGATACATGTGATCTATCTTGCGATGCCAAATCTCACACAACTCTAAACTACTAGATCTGTTGTCGGTCCTGTCTTTGGTGCTGCTACTCAATGCCATTAGGGGCTGGAATGAGAACTTGTACACCTTAGCATGGCGCACTCTAATCACTCTAGCTGAAGCAGTTGGGGTTCCCCTAGGATATATGAGCACCTGCCCACTCCTGAACAACACCTCATACCCTATGTCCTCAAGTGCTGAGACGGATATCAAGTTCTTCTTCATTCCAGGCACATATAGAACATCTGATACTTTCAAGGGAGGTTTGGGTTCCCTATCAAATGTTAATGTTCCAACACCGACTACTCTAACAATGCTATCATTACCAAGTACTACCTCAATATTAGTATCACTCTCTGATAGCTCTGAGAAGTACTCCCTGACTCTTGTCATGTGGTGAGAAGTGCCACTGCCAACATACCAAACACTAGAAGATGCTCTGCTAGTGGAAGTGAGTGCACACTCCCTCTGAACCTGTATGGCAGGTGATACTGCACTGGAGGACTCACAAGCTATGAATCCAAACTCTCGATCAAAGCTCTCCGAGAAGCCCTCTATATTTGCAGAAGCTACAATGGTTTTCTCTTTCCCTTTCTTGTTCTTCTTCTCTGGACACACAACAACATAGTGTCCCAACTTTTGACAATTCCAACATTTGACTTTGGAATAGTCCTTTTCTTTTCTCTGCTGCTTTCCTTTACATTTTCCTTTGCCTCCATTGGTGGAAGCTCCCTTCTTTGATTTTCCTTTCTTGCATCTTGCTAACAATGCCACATTGTCATCCTCCTCTCTCTGTTTGGCTGCCCCTAGATGGTTCTTCCTGATCTCATTCTGAATGCAATCATTCCACAACCTTTCCCATCCTGGAGGGTTCTCTCGTGCGACAATGCCATCTACAAAACTCTTCCAAGTCTTGGGAAGTCCATGCAAAGCTATCCTCACCAACTCAGTGGGTGCAATGGTCTCTCCTACGACTTCCAACTCATCTCTCACCGATGTGATCTTGGTGAGGTTTGTTGTAGCACTGTCAGTCTTAGCCATTTTTATGGCCTTCAGTTTCTCCTTTAGGACCATCTTACGGTTCTCATTTGAGCTCTAGTAAAGTCCGGTCAAGGCAGTCCACATTTCATGTGCATAAATCTTTCCTCTCACATGAGGGAATGACATGATCTTTGGCTTCATCCAAAATCAGTCTTTTGGCCTTAGCATTCATTTTATTGAACTCTGCTAACTGTATTGGATCAGCAGGAACTGCTACTGGGTGCTGGGTGGTATGTACCATAATGCCCTAGATCTTTGCTTCCTCAAAGATATTTGGGTTCTTTCCCTCCATGCACTATAGTTACTCTGCCCATCTAACCTGTCTTCAACCCTGAATCCCAAAGACATGATTCACTGTCCTATAAAATTGAAATTTCAAATCTGGGTAAAGGTTTTCTGTTTTTTGTGTAAAAATTAGACTGCTGTAATTTACACACTACTGTCCCAAACTGCAATTTCCAGCCAACTAAGCTCTGATACCATGTAAAATTTGAGTCCCCACTCCGGTTATCAGTTTTCCCTTATCACTCCATCCACTTAATGTTAAATCCAAGAGTGATAAAAACACTAAAAATCTGGAAATGGCATTTATTTCTAAAAACACAAATTTGGAGATTTTACTACTGCTGGAAAATGCTGAAATAAATGCACAGTAAAAATATAATAGCCACAGAAAATGACAGTGATTTTTGGTCAATGTGACCCTAGAAAAACCCCCTACAACTCTTGGGGAAAACCAGTTTGAGAGCTCTTCTTTATTTCTGAAAAAGTTTTACAGAAAAACTGAACTACACAGAAAAATTCCAGCATTCACAAAATACAACTTATCTCGATTCCTGTGCTGAACTTCCACCTCGAAAATCGTGCCAATAGCAAAGCCAAAAACAACGATAAATTACAGCAATTAAAGCTGTACTATTTCCTTGGGAAATGTGCCCAAAATTCACTGTATGTCCGTAGGATCGGTATGGAAATGTACACCAATCATTCTCCTCGAGAAACGTGCCATTTGCCTTGAAAATGTGCCTAGCTATGTCTCGAAATTCGTGCCTTCAGCTATTGATATTTCCTCCTAAAAAACGGTGCTATACCTTCCTTGAAATGCATGCCAATCTCTACTGTACGGATTTCTGCCTTGGGATGTGTGCCAATAAATGTTGCTGTACGGATTTGCTGAATGCCTCCTTGCTGCTCTCCTTCACTTCCTCCTTGCTTAGAAATTTTCTCCTTGCTCTCTCTTGTCTTCTCTCTCAAATGCTCATGAAAGACTGAATGATCTTTTCTTCTTCTTCTCTTTTACCCTAAATGGCTTTTTGGGAAACCCTAAGATCTAATGGCTTAGATTCATTTAGATGAAGGGATGAGAATAAATGTACATTTAATTCTCACTTTCGATTTTTTAACTCACCCACTTAAATAAAGACCCACTTAGCCTTTTATTTCCATAGTCACTTTTTCACTTTCTAATTCTTCATTGACTTTAATAAAATCACTTTAAAATTAGAATGTAACTTTATCACTTATAAAGTCACTTTTAAATTGGACTGACTTTACCACTTATAAAGTCACTTTAGGAGAGGAAGTACAATAAAGTGGACACTGTCCCTAGTCAAAAGATCAAAGCCTTAGGGAACCACTTGTCCTCTGGTACCCAAAAGTTAATATAGGAGGACAACGCAGCGCAGGGGACTTCAGTGTAGAGGCAGCGTAGAGGAGGTCTGCTTACGCAGTGTAGAGCTGCAACAACACAGCAGCCTCTAGATGACAACACAGAGAAACAACCTATGGAGCTTTAGTGATGAAGATGCAACCCAATTGACTTGTCTATCAAAGATTGGGCTGGAGAACTTCAGTTGGTTACTCTCAGCAAATGAGTTGCAGTGCAACAGTTGGCAGCAGATGCAACAATTTGAGAGGGAGCTGCAGTATGGATGTAGCAGTGGTGGTGGCAGCGTCATGAACAATAGTACGAGAGAGCAACAATAGCGCAGTGATGAAGGGCAACAGGCCAAGCATTAGTGCAGAGACCCACACCAGAGATCAGTGCAGAACTTCAGGGTGAAGTATTGTTGCTAGAGCACATTCCTCGCTAAGAGGGAGTGTTGAGATTTTGTGGTGTTGGGGTAGCATTGGATGTGCTCTAGCTCGCAAACTTTGTGGAGGGACTAGAGTACATGAGATCTCCATGAACTAGAAAGCAATTTAAGAAATTTCATCCTGTTTAAGAGATATTTAATTAATTAATCTTTTTAATTAAGGACCGTAAATCTAACTTAAGAAAATTAAAAGATTAAAGTTAATTAAATTAAACATGTGATGAAAATGACTAAGTCACACGGATCAAACATCTTCTAATCTTAGCCGTCGATTCAAGATTAGATCACAACCGTTGATGTTTCAACGAGAAAAGTATAAGAAGTGGGCTTGGGGTCAGTTGGAGAACACACACACAGTGGCAGAGCACTGAGACTAAGCTGGAATTCTAGGGCGTGGTTGCTAAGAATTTCAAAAGTGTTTCAGCTGCAGCGAGGGGCGGTATTAGCGATAGGGATGGTGTAATCCCCGACCAAGAGTACAACAAGGGCAGAGAGACAATAGACCAGAACAATGCAGAGGAAGCAGCAGCTACGCAGAGTAGCCATAGCCCAGTAGGGGCAGCACAGAAGCAACAGGAGGGCAGGAGGGCTGACACAGTGCCATAGAAGGTTGACTCTGCCCTAGGAGGACTAACGCTGGCCAACCAGGGCAGTGCAATGGCAGCGTAACCCAGTTTGGGGTGATGTAGGCGCTTCCAAAGCAACGCACAGGCTAACGCAGAGGGCTTCAGAGCAGCATTGGGGTTTCTACAGACTCGACAAGACTGAGTTCTGTAAATCTCGTTTAAGGGTGTGAATCAGCCAGTTTTCTGTCTTCAGAACAGAGGTATGGCTGCACTTTTATTTCTCTGTCGAGTTAACCATTTTGGTGCTCAGATTTGTTGTACTTAGATTCTGCTTAATAATAAAAACCCTCCTGCAGCCAGAAGATCGGTTTTCCTGCACTGGGTTATTCCGAGGACAGTTGTCTAGAATATCCTTGTGTGTCACTTTGTCATTGTGCATGTTATTCAGTTTAGATCTGTATGTGTAGGATGTTAATGTATTTACTTCGATGTTAATGCTGAAGATTTCTGATTAATAACTTGTCTAAGTAGGAGAAGTAAATCAAGATTTAAAAGTAGGGTTTTTGATTAAGCATATTCAGAAATTTTCACGGAAGCATTAACTTGATCTCTGACATCGGTCTCTGCACTGATGCTTGGCCTGCTGCCCTCCATCCACTGTGCTGCTGCTCTTTGTATTGCTACCCATGTCACTGCCACTAACATTGCTACATCTGTACTGCAACTCCCTCTCAAATTGCTGCATCATGTTGGCTATAGCTCTGCCACTGCTAATTGCTGTACTGCAACTCAGTGGCTGAGAAGTAAGCAATTGAAGGACCACCACCCAATCACTGAAAGACAAGTCAGTCGGGTTGCATCTCATCAATGAAGCACCCTCTGCTACTGTGTTGCGCTGTCTCTCTGAAACTCTGTGTTGTCTGCTGCACTGCATTACATAAGCACTATCTTTGCACTGCTGAAATCCCATCAGCTTCTGCATTGCTACTTCCACGCTGCTGCTGCCTCTCCTCTACGCTGCTCTAGACTTTAGCGTCCCAGCTCTGCCTCTGCATCTCCATGATTTTCTGAACCCACTGCTCCAGTCATCCTGCTACTGTCTTAAGGCTTCCATAGCTCATATGTGATCCAAGAGTTTGGGCACCTCAATGATCCTACCTCTCACCATTTGTAGCTGCTCTATAGATCTATATTGCCCCACCTCTTCTCTCGAGGCACATGAACACCCATGGCCACATCATCCTCACTACCATTGTCCCCTCTAGCTGTTGTTGCCTTGGAATCTAAAGCTTCCTTGTCCTTCCTCTTAGGAAAAGCGCTGGCGAAGTGTCCAAGTTCACCACATTTGAAGCACCGGACCTTGGATAGGTGCTTCTTCTTCCCTTGTTACCGCTGTCCCTTTGATGCTAGGATCACATCTTCCTCCTCCTCCTTCACCTTGACACTTCCACTGCTGAATTTCTTCTTGGTCGTCCTCTGGATCTCCTCTTGTCGAAGGATAGCCCACATGTCACCCCAATTTGGGAATTGTGCTCTGCCCAAGATGCTTTGGACAAAGGTCTTCCACTCATCAGTGACTGAGTTCAGGGCAGTCCTCACCAAGAGCCCTTCATCCAGAGCTGCCCCCATGGAAATCAACTGATCTCGGATCGTCTGCAATCTGAAGAGGAGGGGATCAATTTCCTCTCCCTTGTGCATCTGGAACATCCACATCTAGTTCTCTAGAAGCATCTTTCGTTGTACGGAGCTTCCTTGAGACAACGTGGTCAAAGTTGTCCACATCTCATGTGCCATCCTCTTCTTGGCAATGTGTGGGACCATGTGATCCTTCACCCCATCCATGATCAAGCGCTTTGCCCACGCCTGATTTTCGTTGAACTTCTTTAGAGTGTCTGCATAGGTCGACACAGCTAGGACATTTTCCGCGTGGTCTCTGATACCATACTCCTCCAGGACTATCAGGATTCTGGCCTTCTAGATCGTAAAGTTGGACACACCGTCCAACATATCCTGATCTCTTAGTCTGTACGAGGCCATCTTTGCTCAAACGGTCGAAACAGGTACTCTTCTCCCTTCTACTGTTGCTGCACTCAACAGAAGACCGTATCTGGGTTTCTTGGCGATAGAAACCCTCTAGAGATACTGCTCCCTCTGACAACTGATTTCCCTCTCGGAAATCCTCTGCCAATTCTACCGAATCAACCCTCTACGATCACCCTCCTGATCGAATCTCAGCCTTCTTGGTGAAAGTTTGCTGAGGAACTGTTTGTCCTCAATTTTTCACCTTTGCTAGGCACTATTCTGCACCGACAGGAGCGATGCCTCACCAACAACTTTTGAAGATTGGAAACTGCACTTCCGGCCTCGGCAATCAACACAACGTCACCCTCTTGGTGCTGCGTTAGCCTCTGCGTGAGCAGACTGGCTGTGCGTCACTCTCCTGGTGCTGTGTCAGCCTCTGCATGAGCAGAGTGGCTTTGCTTCACCTTTCTGGAGCTGTGTCAGCCTCTGCATGAGCAGGCTGACTCTACGTCACCCTTGCAGGATCTGCATCCCTCCTAGTGTTGCGCTGCCTTCTCCCGGACTTGTGCTGCCTCAGCTACCCTTCCTGCAGCAAAAATCTTTAGCCCCTTTGTTGATGGTTCAGCTTGATCTGCAATGCTCTGATACCATGTGAAAATTTCTAAGCATAGAAATCCTACTGCTAAATATTGATTTACTTCTCCTACTTGTTTTTATTATGCACAAGTTATATAACTGAAAATATTCAGAAAAACATCGAAGTAAACACAACTAGCAGTCTACGCAAATACAGTTCATTTATTGAACATCACACACACATGACAAAGAACACAGATTTTTTGGACAAATGTCCCTGGAAAAACCCAATGCGAGAAAACTGGTGCAACAAATCTGAGGGTTTATTATTATTAAGCAACAGTATTCTGAGTACATCTAGGGTGCCATAAACCGGCTCACCCAACAAAGAAAACCTTGCCTACAGAGAAAAATGTGAGTTATACCTCACTCTCGCAAGTCCCGACATCCAGATGAGCCACTGGTGAAACCCCAGCTAGCTTTGTACATTCTCTACGCTGCCACTGTGTAAGGTTGCGTGGCCGTGACTGAGGGACTACGTCACCCTTGCTTTGCGCTGATCAACTTCTCCCGTAGTCTGGTTTCATCCCTACTGGCTCAAAAACCCCAGTGTCCAGCTGAATTTCAGACTTTCCTTGGAGGCTCTACGCTGCCCCTGCATGGGCTTGCGTCGCCTTCTCTAGGGACTGCATCACAACCTCAAATGGCTGCGTTGCCTCCACTGCGTCTCTGGCATCTGCTGCACTTGCTCTGCATTGTACTCTTGGTCCTCTGACCAATCACTGCATCCACCCCTCACTGCTTCTCTGAATCACTCAGATCTGATCTTCGTCCGAGCACTGCTCCGTCAGAAGAATTCGATCTCTTATATTCACTGTGTGTGTCCTCCAACTGACCCCGAGCCCTTCCTTTATACTTTTCTCGTTGACAAGTCAACGACTGTGATCTAATCACTAATCAACGACTAAGATTAAAGGAAACTTGATCCGCGTCACTTAGAATGTTCTCATCACATGTGTAAATTAATTCACTTTAATTTTCTAATTTCCCTAAGTTAGATTAGGGTCTCCATTAAAAATTTTAATTATTTGAATAACTTTTATACCAGATGGAATTTCTCCAAACGTTTTCTGGGTCTTGGAGATCTCATGTGTTCCAGCCCCTCCACAAAGTTTCGGAGCTAGAGCACATGCGATGCTATCCCAAAATTTCAACACCACTGTGGGCTTTTATTGAAGCCAAGATCTTCTGCTTCCTCCCATGATTGCATCACTTGTTAATCTCTAGAAATGCTCAACCAAACCTCTAAAACTTTACCAGTCATCTTTTACAATCTAGATTCTATATTTAAAAATACATAATCATCATCATGAATTCAACATAAACAAATCGTCATCATCAATTCATTATACAGTTTAAACATTATCATCATCATTAATGATTATTATAACATTCAACTTATCCTCAAGTTTCTGTTTCCAATTTCAATCATCAACATCATCACCAAAAATAATAATGCTAAATGTACACTACATAGTACAAATTACAAAATGAACCATGATTGGCAGTTTACTATCATATGACATTATGGTATTCAATGTTCATTGTTCAAAAGTTTAAAAATCATCATAAATTACATTTACATATCATCAAATATGTTTTCATCCATGTAATTAAGATCCACATCAACATTTGGATCCTCTCCATGAGTGGGAGCATTGCTGCCATGTCCACTTGAAGATGCAATTATTGGTGCCTCCTCATCAAACAAAGTCATATGAGACATGGCATTCAACGTCATATCCAAGTCAGGAATCTCTGGCATCGGATCCAAAATCCTTAAAAGTCCGAAACGTTTCAGAAAAAGAATCCTGTGTTTCCAAAAAAACTGAAACATTTCAGAAAAAGGATCCTGCGTTTCCAAAAAAACTGAAACGTTTCAGAAATAGGATCCTGCGTTTCCAAAAAATCTGAAACGTTTCCGTGCCGTTTTGTACCCATTTCCGTTTCCGAAACGCTGAATGGCGTTTCTGGGGGTTTGGACTCTGGAGGGACGTTTCTGGAGTCCCGCAAGAGAATGAAAGTTTAGATTATAGAATTATAAGTAATTATGAGTTTCTGCTTCTGAGGTTTATGATGAGCAAGAGGTTTTTTGTTTCAAAAGTTCTTACACTGTTCCCTTTGGTTTGATACAGGTAAAAAAGGAGTGAAAGGGTCACTACCAGGTCCTGTTCTCACTTGGACGCAGAGAGTAAAAATTGCAATAGGTGCTGCAAAAGGGCTTGAGTACCTCCACGAGAAGGCACAACCACCTATCATTCACCGTGATATTAAGTCTAGCAATGTATTACTTTTCGAGGACTATACGGCAAAGATAGCTGATTTTGATCTATCAAACCAATCTCCTGACATGTCGGCACGGCTTCATTCCACTCGTGTGCTTGGAACATTTGGTTATCATGCTCCAGAGTATGTTCATCCTTTCGAACTTGTAATTTATATGGCATTTGGTGAAATTTGAATTGCTCAATAAATTTATGGTCTGTTTAACACAAAAAGCAACCTCAGACAAGGTAACTATAAATTGAGAGATGAAATTGATACACATTCTGCCATCTTTGTTCTTTATAATTTATAATTATTGTCTCTAATGTTTCTTTGTAGTGATTGAACCAATTGAAAATTGGATAAAATATGCTTGGGAGATATTTGTTGATTGCATTCTAACCATAAATTCCTGTAAGATATGCAGTTATAGAATCATTGTGAATATGTCATGGAAACAACTTTTGCCAACAATTTGCTTGAGTCTAGTTTGTTAATTTCATTATAAGATGAATGAGAGATAGGGATACTCAGCTATTGAATTTGGCCTAGCAAATGGTTGCATTTCATGACCAGCAGAGGTGTATTGATAAGTATTTAGAATAAATTTTACTTGGATTGAAACTGATCAGCAAATGCAAAACTTCTGGTTTGCCTAAGAATGCTTCTACTGCAGCTTGTTAAGTAAATCTGGACAATATCTATAACCAATAATTTTTGGGAAATTCCTTATAAGATGCTTTAAAAGGGTGCCACACCTTTTGATTATCAGTCAAGAACAGGTCAAATAAGTTACTAAGCTTTTTGTTGTTCTTGTAGGCTGGAGAGGGTTTCAGCAGAAGGAACATAAGCTATGTTTCTCTCTTTAGAATGCAAATGTGTTTGCATTTAGTTTTTGGATATTTTGTGTATTCTGTAATGAAGGGAAATACTTTTGAGAAGGAATTATTAAACATGTATTTTCAGAAGCAGTGCATACCCTTTACAAAACCTGGAACTTTCACAAGGATTTGTAGTTGTATATAATTTATCTGGGATAATATTATCGTATGCCCATTTTTTGTTCCTTATTAAGTGACATAGGTCAGTGTAGCTATCCAGTATGTGCTTCAATCCTCCATGACAAATGTGCCTCATTTTTGAATTACAACATTGCATATCTGTGAGTGAATATTGATGACACTTTTTTTTCCTTTTGAGAGAGCGTTGACATTATTTGGTAAAGGTCTAATTCAATGCATGACTGCTAATGGTATTGATGTTTTTCTGCTATGTTGTGAGGGTTTCTTGTTTCATATGAAGTTTGGTGACTTTTTTAATTGGATCCAACTGTTAATTGACAGATATGCGATGACAGGACAATCGACTCAAAAAAGTGATGTTTACAGCTTTGGCATTGTCCTCCTTGAGCTATTGACTGGCAGAAAACCAGTTGATCACACATTGCCACGTGGTCAACAGAGCCTTGTCACATGGGTAATGTAACAATTGTTGCTTATATATACAGTTTGAAATATTGATAAGTTTCATTTTCTCTAACAGTCAGCTAAGTTCATTATCTGCACTTGTTATGTGGAAGAAGCAGCTTATTATAAAGTATTTACACCAACATTTGCTGACGGGAAGGAAGGGATGAGCTTCAGGGATGACTGGAGAGACCAAAATTTTCAGACGATGACATTAGAGCATATATGCAAACAGAAGCATGTCTATAAGTATTAGATGATATAATCAAATAACCTTTTCCAAAAAAAACATGCCTCTTATATTCTATTGAAAAAAGTTGAAAAAACACTACTCTTACATCTATAAGACCATCAATTGGATGGAAAATGCTGCAATTGATTCCCTCTCCCAACGTAGGCAAGGAAAAACAATGTGTCTACCTTAGTGCCTACATCCATAAAATCTACATCCTTACTATACATGTTCATATCATGTATACAGCTATTTCAACGTTAAATGTAGTTAACTGTCCAAGGTGAAAATGAGCTGAATCATCATTAAAAGTTGCTCTACATCACCTTTCATAGTCGTATAGTATGACTGCCTGTGCCCCTTTCCAGCTGAGAGGACCGACTAAAAGAGGTGAATGTTCTGAATAGATTCGTTCCCATAACGCTCAAGTAATTCTACAAGTTGAGAAAACAAGTTGGATTCTTTCTTTCTTCTGGAAAATTGTGCATAGCGCAATGGTTAGCCCTGCTGGATAAAGTATGTCTTTGACAGCTCACCTTGATTAATAACCAATATTTTATGGATTCAATACTTGAATACAATTGTTGCTACTATATGCCTAAATGCCTTTTAATCCACCTATCTTATATACCCTAACCCTCTGTGTCTTTCCATGATAGGGAGATTTTACCATTTTATATGACCTTTTAGTCTCATAACAGAAAATATGGACTTGTCGTAACCCCTCCAGTCCCTCCAAATATTTATTTCAGTAAAACTTGTTTGAAGGATTTTGGGAAGGGTGAGAAAAATCATAAAGAGTAAAGATAAAAGGGTTTGTGTTTAAAGCTTTTGGGGGGATGGGTTATTTGGGTGAATGAGTCATAGGTTGGAGAAGAAATCTGTTTATGTTTTTTTTTTTGTTTTAATTTGGAGAGAGAGAGGCCATAAAGGCTGGGTTGCCATCCTCAAAAGGGCCGGGGATGCTCAGGCATCCCTGTTTGCAGGGGACATCCCTGAGCCATCCCTTGCAAACAAGGATGCTGTGGGATAGTATTGATTAGTACTCACCCATCCCCCTATTCCTGGTACATAGGGGATGCAGGGAATGTGTTCCTTGAGGGTAGAGATGTGTCTGTGTAAGACTCGTGTTTACCAAATATGCAACATACATCTTTCTAACAGTATTATGTTATACATTTCACAGGCAACCCCAAGACTTAGTGAGGATAAAGTGAAGCAATGTGTGGATCCAAGGTTGAAAGGAGACTATCCACCTAAAGCAGTGGCTAAGGTTTGTATCTGCATGACGTTTTGACTTTTTCTTTTCTTATCTAAACATATGGCCTCTGCATAAAAGTGCTTAATCTGTTTGTGCCTTCTTTTTAACCTGTATTGATGTACTTGAAGTTGCTTAATTGTACTTTTCTTAGTTTACTTTGTGGTTGCATTTCAATGTCAGTCCATGGTTTATTCTTTCCTCAGTTTAAAGATCAGAAATTGTTTATACCCTACTGAAAATTGAGTTTGATAAACTGACAAAGAAAATTGTTCTTGAATTTAAAAGTATATTGAAGTTATAAAGAAATGACTGAATGAGGCACTTAATGGGTATGATTATGATATAATGAAGCAGATTGCAGTCTCTTGCAATTGAGATGCTCATGGGTTTTCCAGTTAGCTCCTCTCTTGTATCTGTGATACATATATGCCAGTCACTTATATTCAAGTAGTGCATCTATCTAGACATAGATGCACCTGTAGATGGTCATCCTTTCTTTTCTTCTCAAATGTAGAATTTATTTTTGCATCTTACTCTCAGAGGAAGAGTTTACGTTGGAAATATATTTGTTGTAACTTGTGATTCATTCCCTGTTCTCAAATGGAAATGGATTGATTAAAATACCAATGACTTATGGTAAAAAGGTGTTTCTGAAATCTGTTTTCTTCTATTGTGTATCACGTTCATGTCAAAGATTTCTTTCCAATTGGAAAATAGTAACATTGCCAGAAGACACCTCACATACTCCCACTTTCAATCTATCACTAGTTCTGGAATTGGAGTTGAGGTGTAATCTTCTCTCTTGCCATCTGATTGAATGTCTTTTCATTATAAACTATAAGCGTATCTTTTATGGTTTATTGACTTTTGTATTTGAATGTCTCATCATGTCAAACAGCTGGCAGCAGTTGCTGCCTTGTGTGTGCAGTATGAAGCTGATTTTCGTGCAAACATGAGTATTATTGTAAAAGCTCTTCGACCTCTATTGAATACACAATCAACTCCTGCTGGTGGGAGCCCAGCTGTGTAATCTGATGTATATGTCAGATTATGCCTTGTGATATTATCATGTTCCAAATTGCAGGCATATCTTCTATCTGCTTGCATATATCTCGATCTGGAGTTTTAATATTGTAAAGAATTAAATTACTTATCACGTGGAAACAGAAGGGAGTCAAGGAAGCAAACGCATACAATTGGACATGGGCATCACATTATGTCTTACCTTATGATATTCCAAATTTGTGCATTATTTAGTTTTTCTTCGATACAGGTGGGCATATCTTCTATCTGCTTGCATATAACTCGACCTGGAGTCTAAATATTGTAAATGATTGGATTACTTAACATGTGGAAATAGAAGGAAATCAAGATAGCGATTGCATACAATTGGACATGGCAATTCAAATTTGCAGGCCCCTGCTGACTCTTCAGGATATGCAAATACGATGTCTACTGTGTTGCTTTCTATTAGGTTGTCATGATTCATGTTTGATGTATATCCAAATTTCATACTTAAGTGTAATATTTCATAGGCTAGAAGTGACCCAGGATTCAGTTATGACAGGTATGACTATTCTCCTTAGTTTACAGCACATTTTCCTTTTAAATTGTTTTGTTTTCAGTATATTCTTAGTATTTTCATAGCTGAAAGGCATGGTATTTGTATGGAGAAGACACTGGATCTACGACAAACTGCAAACCATTACATTCTTACTGCCACTACAATATTATGTTTCTGATAGTTAATATTTGGTCTTGGAATAACAATTGCAAAAATGGGTATTGTTACAAGCTCTAAATCATTGTATTTGGAAACTGCATATGCATAGTCATTCCACTAGTGATAGGGCAATCCACCTATTCTGAGGAAGCAGTAGGGTGAATCAGACTTTAATAAATAATAGGCCATTGATCGATCGCCACTCTAATACATAGACTGTAATCCCCACTCTTTTTCATTTTATATTTTGGAAGATTTGTACATGTGATCCACAACATACAACAAAGAATGCAAGCACTGAGTTGATTTGACTGATTATGGACCTGGTCGACTTAGTTGACTGATTGACTGACTTGTAGTCAATTCATGGGATCCCTTGGTCAGTCTTTCAACTAGAGCTGTTGAGGTAGCCTATGAGGATGGAGAGACGACAGATAGTGCTGTATATATTCCATGAAGGAATACCATTTGGGCATAGTAAGTTTTTTTAATGAGATGCATTGGCTAGAGAAATGCACAAAAAATTAGTCGACTTGGTCCACAAAATACCAAATTTCCTTGTTGCACAACCAAACAAACCGGATTGATTGATGTTTTCTACTCTTGTCACAGTATATGATCTTCCTGATACATTGTATTTCTCTAAAATTCATTAAGTTTGTAATTAATGAATAAAACATTAGAGTGTAATTCAAGAGTACATGAATGATGTCAAGTGACTGAGTCTTTCAGTCAATCATTAGAGTCATAAGTCAGGGGAGGGTGAAGTGTGAGCCTTGTTCAAGGCAAGCGACCTTCTCTGCCTCTCTAACTAAAATCAATGTCTAGTTGATGAGATTAGCCTCTTGCTGACATTTGTCGATATCAAATTGACGCTTATTGTGAAAAACCTGGCCAACAACAAAATATAGTATGTATTAGTCAAAATTACCATAATATAGTATGTATTAGTCAAAATTACCATTCATAAAATTAATAGCAAACTCCAAGAAATCAACGGTATGCAATAAGCAATCAACCCAACTATTATTTATACATCACATTTGATAATGCAACAAGCAATCAACCCAACTATTCTTTATACACCACATTTGATAATTCTACAACACATCAACATTAATTAGCAGCGATAAAATGAAAGTTAGTAATGAGAAGACAAGGACAAAAGAGAAATTGTATGTGCAACGTACATAAGAAAATTGTATGTGCAACGTACATAATTTTGTAGAGCATTCAAGAAGCATAAATTTTTTAACATAAGTACTTCTAGAAGAGAAAGCGTTCAAGAACAAGAAGTTAGATAAGCATAGAACACACAGAGCTAAAACGACGAGATGATGACAACATGAGACTATATTGATTGAGCCCTAGTATGAAGATTGCATAATGGTTCTTGGGTTGTGATAGTGGAAAAGAGTAGGATGGTTGATGTGCATATTTTTACTAATTTAATGTATATATGGACTCCCAGGAGCAATAATCATGTGTTGGACTCATCCCTAGAGAGAGTCAAGAGAGGCCCCTGGATTAGAGAGGAGTTTCCCAACAATTCCTAGTTGGAGTAACAATCCATATGGTAGAGAAACTGCATAGAATGATTGAGAGTTGAGATCTGCAATATATAGCCACCTAGTGAGTAGAAGTCATAGTAAACCTTGTAGATGTATATCTTCCCATCTAGCTGTTAGTGGTTGCGAATGAGTTACCTTTGCAGATTGGTACACATGGTTGATTTATAGTAAGGATACTATTGAGAAATCTATAGGCAACAAGTTAGGAAATTTCTCTTTTCTTGATAACTGCTTGTGATATTTTTTTACTTATCTTGATTAGATTCTTCTTCAACTTGATTATTATTGTGTTTTTATCATCAAACCACTGTCAAACAATAAGAAAAGAGGACACAAGATATAACGATCAACCAGGACCAAAACCTCTCCAATTGAGAGGAAAACCCACAGTAATTCTTCTCTCCTTATAGAACTTCAATTAGCGAATTCCAAGACCTAAGACCCTTGACCAAGACCCGCCAAGACCAAGTCCAATCTTTCCTTCTCGATGAGATTTCCTTCCAACAAATTTTGCAATTTCGACCTCCAACAACTTCTTCTATGACTTCGACGTCCCAGTAGAATCATTTGCAACTTCGACCTCCCAGTAGAATCATCTGCAACTTCAACCTCCCAGCGGATTCTTCTACAACTTCGACCTCCAGTTGTTTTTTCTACAAAAACCCTAGATCTTGCACGTGAGAAGATTATGGTAGATTCTTCCTCCTTTCCTCTTCGCTTGAGTTGATTCTCTCTCTTAGAGAACTCGACTTGCAAAGTGTCCTTCTTGATGCCCTAACTCGACTTCTGCAACTCAGTCCTTACTGCTACAATAGGAGCCTTGATTCTTTCACACGTGTGAAGAGTAATAGCCCAAAAGGCAGTCCAAAATTCTCGTTCTTCTCTTCCTTGTTTTGTACTTCTCTTCTTCGCACCTTCTTCTCTTTCTTGATCGAAGTTATGTGTATTGTGTGTGCCATAAGTGAGGTCGAGGTATCTCTTATATATAGGTCTCCCTCTAGGTCGAATTGCTCCTTTTAGGTTGACATGTTCATTTGAGGGGGCCGACTTGCTCTTTGCATCATGAAGAGGTCTTGAAGGGTCTTTTGACTCTACTTTGACTCAAACAAATTTTCTTTACAATATGTAACATGCCCAAATGGGTCTTCAATACATGACAATGACTCAATTAACTTGAAGACTAAATGAAAATCCCTAGAAGCATTCAATGGGTGCTTGACCTAAAAATAAATTTCCCTTGAGCATAAAAGTTGAAACCCATGCCTGAAGAATAACAATAATAAATGTACTTTTATTTTTACATCAAATACATAAAATCATGATTACATGTGTCATTATGAAGACCAAACCTAGTTACATATTTCAACACTCCCTCTTAATGAGGGAGGTATTCATAATCCATACAAGGTACTTGGGCATTCACAATCTACAGAATTCTCATAAGAAGAGTCTGATTGGTAAATCATCTCTTTGCATCATACTAATCAACATTGTCACATAGCAAGGCCTTGACTAGCAACTCCATCTCTCCGCTAGATTAAAACACAACGCTGACGAGACCAATGATTGACAGACACCATCATCATTGTCTCTCAAGGCACATACCCCACTCGGGTGTTCACAAGGTATGTCCTTCCAGGACAATTCCTATATTGGAATAACACATCCTCAAGGAATTTCCTCTTCGACTACTCTTATCTTGGATGCCCTGCCTCATCCTTAAAGAGTATCATATGTCAGATGCTTTACCCAATCCTTCATTCTTACTTCATGAAGTGAAGACAATAACGATGTGTCTATATCTCCCTCTTAACTAGGGAATACATACCCATTCCCATAAAACGAATGTACCCAAGTCCTCTTATCCAGGGACTTGTCCAAGCTCCCTCTTATTTAGGGACTTGTCACTAATAACAACTCTCAACGCTTTGGTGGAGATCATGGTATTATAAGTTTCTTGTAGAACTCCTCCTTTTGATGTCATGAATTTCATCTTCATCATTATGGAGCCTTCATCTTCTAATTCTTTTTCGTAGGGCATCGATCATCCATCGTTTTCCTTCAATGAACTATAGAATTGAACCAATAGTCATGTCATCCTTCTTTTCATCGGAAAGTGATGCTCCAACCCACATCTGACTTTAGCTACCTCTTCCAAGTCATGTTTCCTTCATGATATTGTATCCAACCACAGGAGTGCTAGTTGTAGGTAACATCGACAACCCTCTTTTGGTAGCTCTGTATCAACCCATCTAGATGTTCAAAAAAATTAAAAATGAACATCAACCAAAGTTACCTTTTGTGATGGCCTTTCATCATGACATATGCTTCTTACAACATCCATATACTGCATATTCATAGATATATCTTCAAGGCTTTTAATGTCAAGGGTCTCTTTTCTTTATAGACTTTATCAAAGTCTTCATATCCTTTCTATGGAGATATCATAGCCAATTCTTCTAGTCATCAGATGCTGATTTCCTTTGCTTACGCGACCATAGTTGCATCTTTCACGATCTCTTTTTTCTTTCTTCACATATTGCTCCCCAGGAACTTCCATCCATAGTTCGTTCATCTTTGTCAATCACTTCATATTCCATATGAGGGCATATTATGTTGATTTCATCTTGTCAATATGTGAACCATGCTTTTATGCACCTTTTCAACGTAAGAGATCCCTTTCCTTTGATCATACTCATGAGGTAGAGTGTTCACACATGCTATTTGCAACTATACGATGACATGACTTAATCTATGCATTCATACCTCTCTTCTCTTTTTGGCCTTCTAGACTTCCTTCCTTTCCTTGTTTGAAAGTTATTTAATCATGCTACATTCCTTTGTCATCATACTATCATCCTTCTAAACATTGAATCCCATTCATGATGGAATTCTTAGCGAGACACTTGCTTCTTCCAAGGGAGGTAAATCTTCTAATGAGGGCATATTATGTTGATTTCATCTTGTCAATATGTGAACCATGCCTTTATGCACATTTTCAACGAAAGAGATCCCTTTCCTTTGATCATACCCATGTGGTACAACATTCATCCATGCTATTTGCAACTATACGATGGCATAACTTAATCTATGCATTCATACCTCTTTTCTCCTTTTGATAAACAATGAATCCCATTCACGGTGGAATTCTCAGCGAGACACTTGCTTCTTCCTAGAGAGGTAAACCTTCTAATGAAGACTCTAACGAAGGATCTTAATTATCCTCATTCTGCAAATGATCCTTCCTAACGATGATGTTGATGAACTCTTTCTATGCTAGATGAATTTTTTATACCCTTAAGTACTACTTATGCTTTCAATGAGGCTACCAAGAGTTACTTCCTTTCTATGATGACTGCTACATTTATGTAGACTTCTACTTGAGCTATCTTTCAAGCTTTTATAAAGTTGTCATGAACTCTTGTTTCGGTCATGTACTTAAAGTATGATGCCATCTCCTAATATTATTTATCCTATCATACTTACAATGCTTCCTATCATGATAACTATCTTTTGCATAAATTGAAAATAACTAGGTGAAGGAGATTATCTCAGTCATAGTAGAGATATTTCACTTCCTCCTTCGATTTCTTCTTCTCAGGTTCTTCCACTTCTTCGGTGATATAGGCTTCATTCCTTTTCTTGTTTTCCTTCTTGATTTTAGGACAATTTCTATTGTAGTGCCCATATTCCTGACAACCATATCATTGGACCTTTGACATATTGATCTTCTTCTTTCTCCCAAATTTTCCTTTTCCCTTGGCCATGGCAACGAATGCTTGAACTTTTTCGCTTGGTCCCACATCATTCTTTACTTTTAACCTAGTTTCTTCAATCTTACATAATGACCAAAGTTCACTTAATGGGTTGGCTACCTTTTTCCATACATGCTTGATACAAAGTTGCCTCATTCATCAGGTAGTGCATTGAGCACCACGATGGTCATTTCTTTATTAGACATTATTTTTCCCAACTCTTGCAGTTGGTCTCTTATTTCTGACACCCTCATAAGATATGAGGTTCTCCTGTCTTCCTTTGATACCTTCATCTTATATAGCTTGGTTCTAAAAGATATGACTTCTCCAATGGTGCTCATGGAAAACAATTCTACTAACTTCTCATAGATTTATTTTGATGTTTCCAACTTTGATACATAATATATGAGGGGATCCTTGATGGATTCTATAAGAATCCTTTGAGCCCTTACTTCCCCTTTCATGTACTTGGCTAGAGCTCGAGCTTCTTCCTTTGGAGGCTGTGACTAAACCTTTAACATGTCCAACGACTTCATTCTATATGAGGATTTAATTTTTCCTCTTATTCCATGCAAGAAAGTTTGATGACCCGACCAATTTGTTGCTTTCCTTGCAAAATGAAGTCATTTTGATAGATTCACACATAGACATAAAGATACTCACTTGTCAAGTGAATATGCTCCTTTGATGGTGATATCTTCAACTTGATGCCTTTCTACTTGATGTTGATAATAGAAGATGTCTTCCTTCAAGTATGCTTTGATAATGGTCCTTGACTCAAGAAGAGGAAGATCACTTTGATTCCTTGATTGAAAAATGTGCGAGCTTATCAAGAATGCTCCAAGTGTAGAACCCTTCTTCGGATGAGCTAGGATTTTGAGGTCTTGTTGTTGTTGTTGCTTCTAGATGGTTTAATCCTTGAAATGAATAGTCATTTCGATGCTCCTTAGATTGTTCAACCCTTATGTATTCCTTCTTGATGATTCAATGTCCTCTTTGATGTCTTGACCTTTATTGATACTTCTTTTGATGGTCCTTCTTCAAGCTCCCTTTTCTTGTCTTGTCACCTTTGCTTTGATACCATGTTGAGAAATCTATAGGTAACAAGTTAGGTGGTTTATCTTTTCTTGATAACTGCTTGTGATATATTTTTACTTATATTGATTAGTTTCTTCTTCAACTTGATTATTATTGTGTTATTATAATCAAACAACTACCTAACAATCAGACAAGAGGACACAAGATATATGCGATCAACAAGGCGAAAACCTCTCCAATTGAGAGGAAAACCCACAAGAATTCTTCTCTTCTTATAGAACTTCAATTGACGAATTCCAAGATCTATGAGCCTTGACTAAGACCCTCTAAGATGAAGTCCAATATTTGCTTCTTAATGAACTTTCCTTTCAGAAACTTCTGAGATTTTGACCTCCAACAACTTCCTCTGTAACTTCGCCCCCCAGCAAAATCTTCTGCAACTTCGAACTCCTAGTAGATTCTTATGAAACTTTGACCTCTAGTAGTTTCTTTTGCAGAAACCCTAGATCTTGCATGTGAGAAGATTATGGTAGATTCTTCCTCCTTTCCTCTTCGCTTGACTTGATTCTCTCTCCTAGAAAATTCGGCTTGCAAAGTGTCCTTGATGCCCTAACTCGACTTTTGCAACTCTGTCCTTGCTGCTGCAATATGAGTCTTGATTCTTTCACACATGTGAAGAGTAATAGCCCAAAATACAATCCAATATTCTCGCTCTTCTCTTCCTTTCTTTGTCCTTCTCTTAATCACACCTTTTCTTTCTTGATCAAAATTATGTGAAGTTTGTGTGCCATAAGTGAGGTCGAAGTCTCTCTTATATATAGGTCTACCACTAGGTTGAATTGCTCCTTTTAGGTTGACTTTTTCACTTGAGAGGGCCGAATTTCTCTTTACATCACGACGAGGTCTTGGAGGGTCTTTTGACTCTACTTTGACTGAGATAAATTTTCTTTATAATATGTAACATATCCATATGAGACTCCAATACATGACAATGAATCAATTGACTTGTAGACTAAATGACAAGACCTAGAAGCACTCAATGGGTGCTTGACCTAAAAATAAATTTCCATTGAGTATGAAACTCATGCCTCAAGAATAACAATAATAAATTTATTTTTCTCTTTACATCAAATGCATAAAATCATGATTACATGTGTCATTATGAAGATCAAACCTAGTTACATATTTCAACAGATATTTCTACAAGAAGTAGAGGTCCAAGACATTGTTGCATCCTTGCTTGGGATGAACAAGGCATTGAGGGCGGGGGAGATGTTGAAGGGCCTCTTAGGCCTATGTAAGTCATCATATTTGAGTAAATGTACGTAATAATGGGTGAAAGGTAAATGTGTGAGTGATGTTGAAGAATGTAACTAGGTTCGGTCTTCATTATTAATATATTTGTCAAAAAGATTTTATTATTATTTTATTGACTTATTAAAACACGAGTTTCATGCTTGGGTGAATTATAGATCAATTCTCCATTGTAGGCTTTAGGTTGTTGTCATAGTCATTTATTATTTGGTTAAATACTCCTGCATCAAGTCATCTTCTTCAGCAAAGTCATCAACTCGACCTCTTCATCAAGTCTTCAAGTCGATTTCCCTCAAAGAATACATGTCGGCCTAATTTAAGGACACATCTCTTCATATGGTCATGTCGGATCATTAATGATGGATGAAAAACTATAAATACAAGTGTGAGGATTTTGCATAAACTATAGTCAAGAAGTTCGAATATCTCTGAAATAAGTTTGGACATTGTAGTGGGGATATTTTCGGTGCAAGTACATTGATCAAGGTTCGACAACATCACAATAAGGAGGTCTCTCTATTTAGGTGTCATCATAGTTCAGCAAAACCAAAGTCTCGGTGCTATCTTTGTTCCAGTGCCACCACAGAAAGAAGCTCGGATAGGAGATGATCTTGGTGCTACCACAATTCGTTGCCAACACAGATTCGGTGCTACTTCAGTAACTACAATTCGACACTACCATAGTGAGAAGGGGCTCGTGCAATCACAGTAAGAAATGTTAGATTATCAAAAAGGAAGAAATATCCTCTTGTTCTTCATTATTTACTTGTGATATTATTTAGTTATTATTATATTCTTCTTATCAGTTCATCAAGAAAATATCAAAGCAAATACACATAGATCAAGGACACCAGATGTAGGCCAGCAGCCAGGGAAAAACCCCCCTTGAGGGGAAAACCCAGTCATTAATTCTTCCTTCAATAGTGATGCTTGAGACTCTAGACCTTGGCTCAGACTTTCTCCACACCAAGTCAACCTTCCTTGAGATCCTTCCTGAATTTGACATCAACAACAATAGTAGCAACACTATGATGACTTGGAACTTCAACCTTACTTCTTGAGACTTCGATCTAGCTTCAAAGACTTAGATCTAGGCCCAATATAACTTCTTCAAATTGCAACATTCAACAAAAAAAACTTTGACTACCCCCTCTCTTGGCAACAACACCTTGAAAACAACTGATGCAACAACTGTTGCAGCAAAACTTTGAGAACTTCGATCTCCCAAACTATAGCTCGAAATGCAGGGAGTGGTGCCACCAAAATTTCGATTTTTTTCAACTAGTGTGCCCAAAATCTAATCCAGAAAGTCCTTTATTTCACAATTTCTCCTTGTTGCAACTACAAAATCAAATTTCTGTGTTGCAATGAGATGTCTTCAAGTGAGTTCAGTCTGCTTGTATATATAGCCTTCTGATGGGTTCGAATTGTTGGATTTGAGGCCGACTTGATCACCTTGAGTCCGACTTGATTACCTTAAGGCCGACTTGATGTGGAGGCTTCATAAATCATATTTTACTCAATACTTGACCTATTTGCATGATTCAAAAGCCCAATATGGATCAATTTAAATCTGCAATAATCCTATAGACTCAGAATAAAACCTAAAAGTCCATAATTGGGACTTTTACCTAAAATAAATATAACCCAAGCATGAAACCCATGCTTTAATAAGTCATTTAATAATAATATAAGATTTTCTTTTTCTTTTTTTTGACAAGTACAATAAGTATTGACTCAAGTACAATTTATGAAGAACGAACCTAGTTACATTCTTCAACACTACCTCTTATCTAAGGAGGTATTCATAACTAAATAGTACAAGGTAGACCTCAACTATATGAACTACGAAGAATATTTAGACACTTAAATGTCATAGACTAGATTCCTAGCTAGGGAACTCTATCCATTGGTCATTCAACAATTTAGGAACCACAATGCTATGGACTAGATTCTTGACCAGGGAAATATATCCAAGCAGGACTAAGATGGATTAAAGATTTTAGCCTCTATAGGTGCCACCAAGCTTACTTACTAACCATCAACCCAGGGAACTAGGTGCACATCCACCCGATGCCACCCTCCCAACCAGACATCAACACAAAGTGTCGACTCGATGTCTTTCTAGGCAATGCTTCACTCACAAAGCCTCATCACACCTTGTTCCAACAGATAAAGGAAAACCAATCTCTCCCAATCAAATTGATTGGTAACTAGCATGATATCAAATACTTCGAGAGATTCACTAGTGAAAACACAAACCCCAATCATCAATAATTTCAAATATATTATCAAAACAAACTCGGGGTTTCGATGTTTCCCTTCAACTAATTCCAGTAGGACTATCAATAGAATATTTTAGGAGAATATTCCTCTTCCTACTTTACATGTGGCAACATATCTTTTCATAATATATTCTCCAACCATGACTATGATTCTTACTCGTGGTATTCACTAAGACTTACGACCATTAGTCCTGGTCTAGTGCATGACTCATGAAGTAGAGAGCCATAGCCATTTCTTCTTTTATCCAGGCCCCCTCTTAATCTATGGAGATCAACTTCTATCCAGGCTCCCATTAAATGTAGGGAGATTTAACTTCTTCTTTAGGTGTTGGAAATTTTTTCATGGCTTCCATCCTTTTCATCATACTTATTAGTTTCTCATCTTCATGATGTTCCTGCAAAACTTTAGATAGCAAGTACAACTAAAACAATAGAAGCATAAAGTTAGCCATATAATAATAACGAAAACATTTTTCAACTTTATACACACCAGATACCTAGACAAGAGACATATACTCGTAAACATTTTGCTAGGGAATTTTATCATAAACCCTAGACTCTTTCTCAATGTCTTTCATTCTATCTAGGGCTTCAATGTTTCTTTCAAAGGTATAATATACCTTTTTACAACATTCAAAAGACCATAGAACCAAGATAGATCTACAAGATATCTAACAACCTTTAGAATTCATATGTTAGACTTTCCATTAGGGATTCATACAAATCCTAGGTTTCATATAAAAGAGTCAATCAAGATTAACCACAACTTTATCATGATCAACTTTCACTAGAGTTAGATGCACACCCTAGATTTCAAATCAATTATCAAAACATATCATGAAGAGCTTTTACCAAGGTTTAATATAAATCCTAGAATTCAATAAACACATCGTAAGTAACTTCCACTAGGATTCAATGTAAACCCTAGATTTTCCATCTATAAATTCTCAACACACATTATATAGATTCATACATACTAGAGAATTTAATCATTACTAGGATTTATTTATAGACCCTAGACTTTTCAATCATCATCCTAGATCTTTCATACTTTGACTAAGGTTTGTTTTCAAACCCCAGATTTTGAGGACCATTGGAAAATATGCCAACACACATATCTAGGAGATCACCATTATAAGCACATCATATGTTAGTCAACATTAATACATCTAGTCATATATATATACATCTAGTCATATATATATATATATATATATATTGTCCTAGACTAGGCTAGGAATTCGATCAAGAGAACATATACCTAGGGTTTCACTCCTAGGAATTTCCATAACAACGATTTTACCTGCAGACCTAACCAAAACGTAGGGTTTCGGTTCATTGTCAAAGTAAACCCTTATTATATCAGACTTCAAAGGTTCGAGATTTCGAACAACATCATTTCAAGTCTAGCAAGTTTAGAGTTTCTACATCAAACAAGACATTATCAATACATTAATCAGAATAGCAATTTCTTCATATAATCCCTAAATAGGTTTAGGGTCTCACATATCATCAACATGCCCTTAGGTTAGGGTTTTCTAGAGAATCTCATTAAGGTTCTATTTATATAAGCAATCAAAGGTGTGTAAGGTGGGTAGATTCGTCAGGTGATGAATCATCCCAAACAAGAATCCTTTTAGGATTCAATAGAGCTAGACATGGCAATAGTTAGTAACATAGAAATGGATATTTTAGAGAGAGTATCAAGACTACATATTTTCAATACATACCTTTGATTCTTTGACAAACCTTTTGACTTGTGTGACCTCCTTATTTGATCCTTGAAGCCTTCTCCATGATTCTTGAATAATCAGCAGATTGATTCTTAGACAAGGAATAAAGGTAGACAAGTGATTAGTATTTAGTATAATCAAAATATTAAATAAGTACATGAATACAAGTAGAGGGAATGAGATACTTATCTTGAGGAGTTGTTGTGGACTCCCTCCCAAGCTTGAGAGAAAGCCTAAAAATTATAAAACAAATAAATATATTTCCAAGAAGATGTTAAACCTATACTACATAAAATATAAATGAAATATAAGAGAAAAGGGGCTTAGTAGTGAAAGTCCCTCAATTATTCTTCGGTCTTTGCTTTCTTGGGGGTTGATGTTTCTTCATCCATGTTTGCATGATCTCCATCTCTTTTCTCTCTCCTAGGATTGTTAGAGAAATCACTCTAGTAGTGTCCCATTCTGTGACAATGATAACCCTCAATCTTTGACATATCAACCTTCTTCTTTGGTGCCTTCTTCTTGAATCTTCCTTTATGATGAGCAACATAATATTTGAAACTTCTTCATTGTTGGATACCATGGAGACTCTTAACTCTTCTTGACTGCATGATGTCCATAGCTCCTCAAAGGTGGGTGTTTTTTCCCAGCTGTTGCGAGTTGAAGCAAAGGAACCCCAAGAAGGTTGTAGTCCCAGAATGGCTGTAATCACTAGTTCTTTATCTAGTACTATTTCATCAATGGCAAAAATCTCATCCCTTATATTTTCTATCCTCACGAAGAAAGAGGAAAAATTATCCTCCTTTGTCATCTTAGTAGTTCTTAGTTCATTCTTCAGACTTTCCACTTTTCCAATGTTCTTGATGGTGAATAGTTTTGAAAAAGTTTCATACATTTCTTGAGCATGATCAATATTTGCTATGAAGTGGGCAAGTTTGTCCTTTATGCCTTCAACCATCAAAGCCATAACTACTAATTCCAATTCTTTGTACTTTACTTTGTCAGCATCACTTGATTCTTTTGTAGGCCTTTTCAATTTTCCTTTGAATAAATCTAAGACCTTGTTCTTCAAGCGAGTTCAATCTGGCTTTATATATAGCCTTTTGATGGGTCCGGGTTACTGGATTTGAGGCCGACTTGATCACCTTAAGGTCGACTTGATGTGGAGGCTTCATAAATAATATTTTACTCAATACTTGACCTATTTTCATGATTAAAAAGCCCAATATGGATCAATTTAAATCTGCAATAATTGTTATGAAACCAGCTCCAAAAATAGAAGAAAAGAGAGATCAACGCCTTAGAAATAAGCCACTTTGAGGGGGAAACCTCCTTTACATTACATAAATGAACAATTCTTGGATGATACAAATGACAAAACCTCATTCTATATATAGGAGTCCATGGGCTCACCATATAATCCTAGCCAACCTAACAATAATAATGTAAGGTCACAATAATAACAATATTGGGGTTACAGGGGTACAAAAATAACAATAAGGTGGCTACACTAACAAAAATAAGGGACTAAACTAGTAATATAGGGACCTAACATGCCCCTCTCCTTCAAAAAGTGTTGTCCTCAACGCTTGAGTAGCTCTTGGTGCTTCTATATAAAATTCTCATCCTCCTATGTAGAATGTTTAGTGGGTAAGTTCTTCCATTTGATGAGATACTATGAAATCGATCGATTTCGTAGTTGTTGAGTTCTTGTTTCCGTGACTGCTTCAGGTTCTAGTATGATTTTTCTTTCCTCATCAAGTTATGGCAATATTGTTTGAACTAGAAGTTTTTCACTTATAAACTTCTTTAAGCATGAAACATGGAAAACTAGATGCACTTGCGAAGAAGCAAGAAGCTCCAATTTGTATGCCATAGTACCAATCTTTTGCAACACCTTGTAAGGACCATAATATTTTGGCGATAATTTATTATCCTTCTTAGCTTGTGTGAGGGACATTTGTTTGTATGGTTGTAGCCGTAAAAATACCTAGCCTCCTACATCAAAACTTCTTTCGCTGCGATGTTGATCTTCCTGTTGTTTCATTTCAATTTTGTGCCAAATTTAGATTATCCTTTAAGAGTTGGAGAACTTCTTGTTGATGCTCGATGTGATCTTCCACTGCTTGAATCTTAGAATTTTCTCTTAAAGATGATGTGATGGACAGTGGATGATATCCATAAAGTGCCATAAATGTGGTCATTTTTGCTGCAGTATGGAAGGAAGTGTTATACCACCATTCAGCGAGAGGTAACCACTTTGACAAATTGTGTTTGTTTATCAGATACAAAACAATGAAGATAAACTTCCAAACATATATTCACTATCTCAGTTTGACCATCAAATTGAGGATGATAAGATGAACTATGAGCTAGTTGAGTACTGAAACAAGAAAATAATTCTTTCCAAAAATTTCCAGTAAAATGGGATCTCTGTCGCTTATAATAATCTTTGGATTTCCATATAGCTTTTGAATTGTTTCCATAAATGCAGTAGAAAATGTACTTGCTTTAAATGAATGATATAATGCACAAAAGTGTGCATACTTGGTAAGCCTATCAACTACCACCATGATGACACTATTTCCTTCGGACTTAGGTAAACATGTGATAAAATCCATTGAAATCTCCTCCCAACGTTGACTTAGAATGGATAAAGGCTGTAGAAGGCCAGGGGTCTTAATTGCCTCAACTTTATTTTGCTGGCAAGCCAAAAATTTCGGCACAAAATTTTGAATATCAGATTTAAGGTCATCCCAAAAAAATTCTTTCTTCATCCTGTGATAAGTTTTTAAAAATCCTAATTGTCCTCCTAAAGGAGGTGTGTGCAATTCCAAAAGAATCTTTTGTTTTAGTTGGGAATTCTTACAAAGATATAAGCGATATTTGTACCATAAGGAATCATTTTTCCAACTAAATGTATCAGATGTACTATGATCTTGCTGCAACTTTTGAATGAGTGTCCACACTTCTTCATCCTTCTTCCATTCATCCTTGCTTCGGTTATCCAATCTAGTTGGATAATAGAAATGGCACAAAGCAATGATTTCACCTCTTCATTATTTCTTGAGAGTGCATCTGCAACAACATTTAGCTTCCCTTTTTTGTAGATTATTTCAAAGTCATAACCCAACATCTTTGTGACCCATTTTCGTTGCTCTTCCGAAGATAGTCTTCGTTCCAAAAAGTGTTTAAGACTATCATGATCAGTTTTTACCTTGAAGTGTCTTCCCACTCGGTAAGGTCGACATTTATTTAGTGCATGTAGTATTGCTTACATTTCATTCTCATAAATAGCTTTTTGTAAATACTTTCCTTTGATTGGATGACTTTCAAAAGCAATGGGTCTTCCTTCTTGCATTAAAACAACACTAGTTCCATTTCCCGAGGCATCACATTCCACAATAATTTTTTTTGTGAAGTCTGGCGTAGCTAAGACCAGAGCTAAGCACATTGCTTCTTTAAGATGTTCAAAGGCCTTAGTTGCTTCATGAGTCCACAAAAATGCATCTCTTTTCAATAATGTTGTTAGAGGTGCTGCTATTCTCCCATAATTCTTAACAAACTTGCGATAATAACCTGTTAACTTGAGAAATCCTCGCAACTGCTTTATGGTTGTGGAGACTTTCCATTCCTTAATGGCCTTTAATTTTGTTAGGGTCTACCTTAACACCCTCGTGAGATACAATATGACCCAGATATTCCACCTCTTGTACTCCAAATAAACATTTGGATGTGTTTGCATATAATTTTTTTCCTCCAATAGTTTGAGCACCCTGTCAACATGTTGAACATAATCCTTCCAAGAACTGCTATAGATTAGTATATCATCAAAAAATACTAGCGCAAATTTTCTAAGGAAGGGTTTGAAAATAGAATTCATTAACCCTTGAAATGTAGAAGGTGCATTGGTAAGGCCAAAGGCATAAACAAAAATCATAATGACCCTCATGAGTTCGAAATTATGTTTTCGGAATATCTTCAGTGTTCATTCTAATTTGATGACATCCTGAATGAAGATCCAACTTGGTAAAATAATTTGCTCCATGTAATTCATCAAATAATTCATTAATCATAGGAAAAATTTATCTTTAATAGTGAGCTTATTGAGCTCTCTATAATCCGGACACATGCGCCATGATCCATCCCTCTTGTGCATCAATACTACTGGAGTAGCGAAAGAACTTTGACTAGATTGAATTATACCAACCTCTAACATTTCTCCCTTCATACGTTCAATTTCGCTCTTTTGGATATAAGGATATCTATAACGCCTGATGTTTGGAGGAACACTTCCTGGAATCAAATGAATATCATGATCATGATCACGAATAGGTGGGAGTCCTTTGGGAGTTTTAAACACCTTTGAATGTTTGACCAAGACTTTTTGGAGATTTGGAGAGATAGATGATTTTGATGTTGGAACTTCTAGTGAGCATAATTGTGCAATTACGCCTCGTTGTTATTTCTTTAGAAGATTTTTCATGACATTAGAACTTATTATCTTTCCCGGCTTCCCTGCGATACCCCGTAATTCGATTTCCATTCCTTCTGAAAAAAAATTCAAGAAAATTTCTTGAAAATTAAAAGCTACCGCCCCCAAAGATTGTAACCTTTGTACTCCTAGTACAACATCAACACCTCCCATTGGAATGGAAAGCATTGGACTATTCAATACATATTCGCCCATGGTTAGCTTGATATTATGACATTTTCCAGAGAAATTTATAGTTCCTCCATTTGCAACCATCACTTGACATTCTAGTGCTGGGTATAGGAAATAAATCAATTTCTTGGCTACCTTACAATGAATAAAATTATGGGTACTACCCGAATCAATCAACACTATTACCTTTTTCTTCTTGATATGTCCTTCTATCTTGAGAGTTTGAGGAGTGGTAATTCCTGCCAATACATTACACGATATGGTTAGACTCATTTATTCTTCTTCTAGGGTTGGTTCCTGGTGTATATCCTCTTCTTTTGAAGTTTCTTGTTCATTTTATTCCTCCTCTTCACAATCTATGTAAAGTAATTTATTCTCAGCACACTTATGACCTTTAGTGTATTTTCTATCACAACTGTAGCAAATCCCTTTTGCTCTTTTTTCTTCCAATTGTTGTGGTGTCAACCTTGTAGGTTGTGGAAGTCTAGGAGTAACAACACTTCCATCTTTATAGATGTGAGTGGTAGGCTTCCTTGTCGCCATAATTTTACATTCAATTTTTCTTGCCAACTTGAAATCCTTCTCCAATGGATCAGGTTCCCAAACGTGAACCTCATGTTGGATGTTTTTCTTTAAATTCCTTATGAAGACATCAATCTTGTGTTCCTCTGGACTATCAATTACCCTTATATTCAATTTTTGGAAGTCCTCAATCTGCTCCACCACTGAACCCTTTTGTTTGAGATTTATCAATTGGCTAAAAAAGATGTTTCTCTTTGTATCCTCATAATGTGCTATCATTTCCTTCGTAAAAATTGACCAAGTGACAATTTTTTTACGGGAACAAAGCCATCGATACCATACAAATGTATTTTGTTCTAAATATAAAGTTGCAATGCGTACCTTTTGTGTGTTTTGCACATTATTGAGATCAAAATATTGCTCCATCTGTAGTATCCATGTTACGGGATCCTTGCCATCAAACTTTCTCATATCGATCTTTAGAATATGGTGGGTCTTCAATCCAACATTAGCGTTTATGAAATCACGATTAACATTTATTTTTTTCTCATCATGATTTTCCTCTACTATCTTTCCGCTATTAGGATTCATTTCTTGTTTCAACCTTGTCATCAAAACTTCCATGTCTGGTTTTAGATCATTCTTCATGTCTTCCATGTTGTCTTTCATTTTTTTTATCAACGTTAGCTTCCATTTCATCCATCTTAGCTTCCATGCCATCCATCTGAGTTTCCATGCCATTCGTCAAACTATCCATCTTAGCTTCCATGTCTTTCTTCAAACCATCCATCTTAGCTTCCATGCATTTCTTCAAAACTTCCATTTCATTTTTTGTTTCTCTTTGCAAGAGCAAAATTTCGTGCACTTGCTCTTGTAATTTTGATATGTCATGTTGCGCTTCTTCCTCTTCATGAGTCATAGTAGTGCCTTCTGAAGGATAAATGGGTGTTGAATTCTTTTTAGGTGGAATTTTAGAACCCAATATTGATATCTTTGTTTCAATATTTCCTTGGAATCACTTCAAATTGATTTTTCAAACAAGACTTATGCAATTTGAAAAAAATATACACACCTTTTTCTTGCTTTTGAGGAGCTTGATATTGAAATTGATGTATCTCTGTAATTTCAGATTTTCAATATCTAAAATTTGGTCCTGTAGTAGCGCTTTGAATCATCTTTCGAATGCCACATGTTTGACCTGATTTTGATGCTTCAAGTCAAAGTTATGCCCAATCTCCCACATGACTTAATTATGGACTGGTTCAGTAGATATAACTTGTACGTCGTGCCACGTGTCACTATTTCCTTCTTCGGCTCTAAAATTGATACACAGGAGACTACAGTCTGTGTACTTGCAGCCACGTTATATAGAATTCCAATTTTATGCTCAGAGAGAGAGTTATGACGATTTTCCCACAATCACCTGTTTGAGATGAAATTCGGGAGCCTGAAAAAACCCTAACTTCCACAGATCATATATCCGAAAATGTTGCGAACCAAGATCAAAAATTTTTACACGAAGTTCCTCGGGATTTCAGCTTCATCCAATAAATTTTTTAGCTTTTGAACCATTGTAGAAAAAAATTTATAGCGAAAATTCCACGATGACCTGTTTGGAGCAGTGAAACCTTAGAATCCAAAGCTCTGATACCAAATGTGATGGAACCAACTCCAAAAATAGAAGAAAAGAGAGATCAATGCCTTAGAAATAAGCCAATTCGAGGGGGAAACCTCCTTTACATTACATAAATGAACAATTATTGGATGATACAAATGAAAAAGCCTCCTTCTATATATAGGAGTCCATGGGGTCACCATATAATCCTAGCCAACCTAACAATCATAATCTAAGGGCACAATAATAACAATATTGGGGATACAACGGCACAACAATAACACTAAGGGGGCTACACTAAAAAAAATATGGGACTACACTAGTAATATAGGGACCTAACAATAATATTATAGACTCATAATAAAACCTAGAAGTTCATAATTAGGACTTTGACCTAAAATAAATATGACCCAAGTATGAAACCCGTGCTTTAATAAGTCATTTACTAATAATATAAAATTATTTTATTTATTATTTTGACAAGTACAATATGTATTGACTCAACTACAATTTATGAAGGCCGAACCTAGTTATATTATTCAACAAGAAAGTATCACATTATCGACGCCATTACAGTTTGGTATTCTTACAGTGATAGAGTTTTGATGCTACCACAAATAGGTCACAATTACATCTCAAAGATATTACAATGAGGAGATCTCAGTGCCATGACAATGATGAGATGATGATATTGGTACAAACACAATGAAATGGATCCTGGTATGCTCACAATGAAAGGAAGAACAAACAAGGATGCCTTAATGGAGGAAGTCTCTAGATTGTAAGGGTCTTGGTCATTTCATGTTGAATCTACTGAAGGAATAATTTTTATCGGGTTTTCCCCAAAGAGTGGGGTTTTCCCTAGCAGCGTGCCTACATCTTGTGTCCTCTTTTATTTGTTGATTGGAATTAGTATTTATGATAAGAAAAGATAAATCAAAAGAACACATAATAATAATGAAAACATCACAAGATAATGTCATAATAAGAGAAATTGATTCACTTCCACCTCCTTGGATTTCTCAACATGGTATCAGATCTAAGGTCATGACCAAAGGAAGTTTGAATATCACCTATATATCTTTGAAGACCACTTAGTGAAAGGTTATGTTTGCATTTGTATTGAAGATAATTTTTGTGCTAATATAACTAAGAATACAATGAGCTAAAACAAGAATAAGGATCTCACCATTCCTCATGGTGAACAAGTTCAGATATTTTAGAATGGGTTAGTAGAATGATATCACAGTCTAAAAGGAAATATACTACACAAATATCTAAAAAAAAACTATTATTTCAAAGTGCAAGCTCCAACAAGACAATTCATATCAATTACCACAATAAGATACTTCGATCCTATCGGAAAATGAGCTTGTATACTTTTGGTGAATACACAATACAATAAAGGAATAACTTTGCTACTACTCAAAAAAATATTCTCGACATATCAGTGTGGATTGACAATAAAAACAAGAGTTATAATATCAGTTTATTACAGTAAAGAAAACTCAGTCATCATAGGACCAAATTCTTGGGTGTATGGACAATCGTTTGTTTGTAATATTACCACAATATTAAATTATCGAAGGGAGAATCATCATCTTTGTTTGGACTATCTTCACAATACCATTCCACAATTGCATCATTAAAGAACTGTTTCACTCCTACAACAATGAAGATTAGGATGATTCTACAAGTTTATACTATGTTTCTATCACCCATATAGAACCAAAGTATGAATATTTTTAATGAACTATGTCATCACATAAACTATTGGAAGTATGCCCTATGTAAGTCTTATACAAACTCAAGCACCAAGGAAGAACTTTTGGAGGCTCTGAGTACAAGGAACCACGTAAGTATTGTCACTACAACAAGGTTAATAAAATCTCAGGAATCAGAGGTATTTAAATACAAGGTTAGTATAATCATAAAGATTTTCAAATGTATCTAAATTGGTTCATAGCTAGTCTAGGATAAAATTGTGATCCTTAGATAGAATACATGTTAGAACCATAATCCTTATCCTCTAGGATTTACAAGCAATCTAGGATGTCAAGTGAAAGTGCCGATGTTGATTGAAAGAATAAATAAATTAATCTTAGATATCATAGGATTCCATCCCCCATGGTTATATAGGAGACCTAACTTGAGAAATTAAATCATGTTTTTGGTATCACATGTTTTTCCTGAAAGTTTGTATTATAGGTATAAAAGATAATGGCTGAAGACAAGAACACTCCAAGGAATCCTTACAAGGTTTGAACATCTCCATGTATGCCTTAGTCTATACATCTTATAAAATTCATCTTATTTTTTAGATTTGCATTATATTACTAACAATTATTGTGTCTAGCTCTCTTGAATCTTAAATATTCTTGTTTGGGATGATTAATCATGTGATAAATCTATCCTCCTCATATATTCAATTGTTTGTATAAAAGAACCCTAGAAAGGTTCTCTGGAAAACCCTAACGTAAGGGTATGCTAATAATGTATGAAACCCTAAACCTACATATGGTTATTAATGGAAAAATTTCTCTTATGATTTGTTGATGTCATATTTAGGGTTTTGGCAAGATCATGAAAACCCTAACTTGTTAGGGTTGAAATGGTGTTATATGAAATCCAGAACCTTTGAATTTCTTGGTAAAATAGGGTTTTGGTTAGGTATATAAGCAATACTCTTGTTATGTCTTTATAGTAAGGTCATAGGAATGAAACCCTAGGTATGTATTGATTTGGTTGAAAACCTAGCTTGGTCTAGGTCGGTATATGTGTAATGTATTAATATTGTATGACAGTGATGTACTTATGCTTGATAATGATATCCTAGATATGTGTGTTGACCTAATTACTAATGATCATAAGTCTTAGGGTTTGGAAACAAGCCCTAGTCAAAGTTTGAAATTCTAAAGATGATGTTATTTTGGAAATCTAGGGTTTTGTAGCTAAAACCTTGTAGTAGTTAAATTCTATAATATAAAATATATATAATAATTGTTGAGAATTTTTAGATGGAAAATATAGGGTTTGCATCGAACCTTGGTAGAATCTATTAATGTTGATCAATATGTGATTGTTTTTGGTTGTTAAAGCTCATGTACGAAATCTAGGGTTTACATGAAATCCTAATGGGAAGTCTATCATGTGAATTCTGGAAGTTATTAGATACTTTTCTTTTATTTTGAATTTTTTCTAGGGATCGCTATATGACATAACTTTCCTTCTGACATCTTTATTGAGTTGCTGATGTGATTAAGGGTTTGTAACAAAATCCGGACTAGAAATTGAAGCATTGAAGTATAGTCTCTTGCTTATTATGTCTAATGCTTCCACCACTATAAGATTTTGTTATGTCTAACTTCATGCTTCTATAGATTTGGTTGTACTTTCTATATAAGTTGTGTAGGTACATCATATACAAGTTGGTGAAGAAGTACATAAGATAAGTCGATACGATGGGCATGATGAGAAGGATGGAAGACATGAAAGATTCTCCAATACTGATGGAAGAAGTTGATCTCCTTAGATTAAGAGGAAGCTTAGATGAAAGAAATATCCCTGGTTAAGAGGGAGGGCATAACATAGTTTTTATTGGAGAATACATATGTTGCTACATGTAAGAAAGGAGAATGCATGATTGAGGAATATTCTGTAAAAGATTCAGTTAATAGTCCCACTGAGATAAATTAGGAAGCAACATCGAAAGACCCTAGAGGTTTTTTTTCGATGATGTATATTTGAAAATTTATTACTAATTGGGGTTGTGGTTGTACAAGTGAATCTCTCAAAGGTTTTATATCATGTTGTTGCCGATAATTTTGATCAGGAGAGATTTTTTGTTGAGGCTTTGCAAGTGAAGCATTTCCTGAAAGGACATCGAACCGACACTTTGTATTGATGTATGGTAGGGAGGGTGGCATCGAGTGGATGCACACCTAGATTCATGGGTTGATGTTTGGTAATCTTGATGGTACCTAGAGAGGCTGAAAGCTTTAGTCCATATTAGTCCCACTCAGATATATTGCCTTGGTTAGGAATCTTGTTCGTGGCATTGCGGTGCCTAAACTGTTTAGATACCAAATGGATAGATTTCCCTGGTCAGGAATCTAGTCCATGGCATTGCAGTGCCTAAAATTCTTCATAGATAAACTAAGATATTCCATGTGCCTCTTTGATTATATGTAAATTTGAATACCTCCCTAGTGAAGAGGGAGTGTTGAATAATGTAACTAGGTTCGGTCTTCATTATTAATATATTTGTCAAAAATAATTTATTATTATTTTATCGACTTATTAAAGCATGGGTTTCATGCTTGGGTCAATTATAGGTCAAGCCTCCAATGTAGGCTTTAGGCTTTTGTCACATTCATGTATTATTTGATAAAAGACTCCTTCATCAGGTCATCCTCTTCAGCAAATTCATCAACTCAACCTCTTCATCAAGTCTTCAAGTCGGCTTCCCTCAAAGAATACATTTCGACCTAATCTAAGGACACATCTCTTCATATGGTCATGTCGGCTCATTAATGATGGATGAAAAAATATAAATAAAAGTGTGAGGATTTCACATAAACTACAATCAAGAAGTTCAGATATCTCTGAAATAAGTTCGGACATTACAATGGTGACATTTTCGATACAAGTATAGAGATCAAGGTTCGGCAACATCACAATAAGGAGGTCTCTCTATTTTTTTATCATTACAGTTCAACAAAACCACAGTCTTGGTGCTATCTCTGTTTTAGTGCCACCATAGAAAGAAGCTCAGATAGGAGATGATCTTGGTAATACCACAATTCCTTTCCAACACAAAATAGGTGCTACTATAGTAACAATAGTTCGAAACTACCATAGTGAGAATGGGTTGGTGCAATCGCATTAAGAAAGTCTCACATTCTCAGTGCCATGACAGTTCGGTATTCTTACAGTGATGGAGTTTTGATGCTACCATAGAGAGGTCACAATGCAACTAAAGTAGTGAGATATCAGTTTCATGACAATGATGAGGTCTCGGGGAAATTAAAGTGAGGAAATGTCAGTGCCATGACAATGGTGAGATGATGATCTTGGTACAAACACAGTGACATGGATCTTGGTATGGTCACAGTGAAAGGAAGAAAAATAAAGGATGACTTGATGGAGGAAGTCTCTAGATTGTAAGGGTCTTGGTTGTCTCATCTTGAATCTACTGAGGAATAATTTTGACTGTGTTTTCCCCAAAGAGTTGGGGTTTTCCCTATAAGCGTGCCTGCATCTTGTGTCCTCTTCTATTTTTTGATTGGAATTAGTATAAATGATAAGAAAAGATAAATTGAAAGAATACATAATAATAATGAAAACATCACAAGATAATTCCATAATAAGAGAAATTGATTAACTGCCACCTCCTTGGATTTCTCAACAAGTGATTGGTTGGATTTGGTACAATCTCTCCAATCACATCATCTATTTATAAATATGCATGAAGAATAATGGAAATATGGTTGGAATTCCTTCTCGAAATTCCTTTCTTCTTTGCCTATATTCATGTGCATCTTGTTGTTTCTATAATGTATCCTATTCTTGTATGTGCATTTCAAGTTAGGCTTACAACATTGACCTTATTTTGGTCCATTTATAGGTTAATATCAACTTGTTCAAGAATAGTTCAACCTTGATTCAATAAATAATGGGTTTACTGTAGGATGTTTACGGGCCTGTGGTATTGAATAACATTGGAATTTTATGGGCCCATGGTATTGAATAGGGCCGGGTCAATCAATCATCCTTTTAAAGGTAATCAATTGAGCACTTCTTTTTGTCAACTTGGAGTCTATAAAGTTGTTTTCCAAGTGATTGTGCAAAATCTATTTAGGCTACACTTTCTTCTCTAACCCTGATTTTTCTAGTGTGTTGTACAACATAAGAAAATAAAGGATCGAGTTATGTGAAATACCTTTGTTGATTAACCTTGTAATCGAAGAGCTAAATTGAAGAATTAGCACTTAAGGGAATTAAACTTTTGGGGGATAACTTCCTTTATTAACTTCACAATTAAATAATTAATGTAAAGAACTAGAACGCAATAGATTTCATATAAACAACAAACCATAATTTAACAAATACAAGTCTTACCACTATAATTGTTCAAAATAAATTGCTTACAGAAACAAGAATAATTAATGATGGTGACTACACGAACATAATTAATTCATGAAATAAAGTTTTGAAGAGAAAAAAATAATTAATTAAATGACTATATATCAAAATCTAATAGACACAACAACAACACTTGACTTATAGACTGGGCGCTCTAGCGTCATGGCATTAAGGAAATTCCAGAATCTAAAAACCTAGATCACACCAATGCATAAGGAAACCCTATCATGCTAACATTCACATATATTATGATGCAAATCAAATTACACAAGGAGTAATAACAATAATAATACCTCTCCTTTAAGAGAAAGACCTAGTTCTTTATATAAGTTCTTGAGATTCCAAATTAACAAAAGAAATTGTTCATAATACACTTGAGAATTTAGAGTTATCAAGTTGTTCCAATTTTTTGAATTCTGTCGGTATGGTTAGTCTTCGCAATTAATATTTTAGCCGTTGAATTATATAAGGAATGTTCTTCATGTAATTTTATCCCTCGAAATATATGTAATGATTAATAAAAGACATGTTCTTCATGTTGGTTTCAAAAGAGAAAATTTTGAATTTTGAATTTTTGGTTCCAAACTTGTCAAGTCGACCCTCCCTCAAATCAAGTCGATCCTAGTTGAAGTGGCACCCATTCAGGCCAGCCATAACACTATATATAAGGCATTGAAAATCCTCATTCTGGGATAATTATATCTTAAACAACAAGATATTTTATGGGCATCCAAGCGAAGGAGAAGAAGGATAAGAAGGATGAAGAAGGACACAATCATCTCAAGCATCTCTCTCTCTACCTTTTTGACTTCGCACATGTGATTCTCCCTCTCTACAACTTCACTCATGTGGTTTCTCGGAAGCATTACCAAGTTGCTAGGAAGATTTTGTGAGGCCGAATTCCGGCCTAGGTAGATAAAACAGGGCCAAGTTTGTTGGGAAAAAAATAGACTTGAAAAAAATGGAAGTTTGACCAGGTCTGTTGAGAAATCGATTAAGGCAGCTTATGGTTTATTTGTTAGGTTGATTTCTCTTTTACTTTGAAAATTTCTTTTGACTTATTATTTCTTCTTATTTTATATTGTTAGATTCTTATCATTAAGACAACTTCCAATACAATGAAGATCACAAAGACAAGAGAGAACACCAGAGATATGCTCCAAGCCAGGGAAAAACCCCTCCAAGGGGAAAACCCAAAATAATTTCTCTTATTATAGAAATAACTTCAAAGGAGACTTCTAAGACCCAAGATTCAAAAACAAAATTACCATCATGACCAAGCCAACCACCAATAACAAGATCCTTCCTCAATCAAGAAGATCAACCTTAAAACTAGGTCTGTTACATTTATACAACTTTTAGACATGTGGAAACCTTAAAAATTGCGGAATTCACACGTGTGGGCTTGAAAAGAAAATATTTCAAACATGCACACCTTCTTTTATTCTTGGCTAGAATTATTCCTTTTGGTATCCTCACACTTCTTATTTCTTCTATTCGAAGATAAAAATGAGAGATATGTGTATCTTTCTTGTATATAGTTAAGAGGTAAAATTATTCTTCCTTATATAATATTCCAAGGTGCACCATTAGGCCTTTCTAGTTCGACTTCATCAATAGTTGGCCGGCTTGGCCTTGGGGCTCTTGAGATCATGAATTCATTTTTCTTGTTAGATGTGCCCACTTGGGATTTTTACAATATGACAAGGATCATAACTCATAAAAATCCCTTAGGAACACCCAATGGGTGATTTTACATAGTGACCAATGACCTTGAGCATGAAACCCATGCTTAAATAAATAATTTTGTTTTAATTTTGTTTTTCTTTTTCTTCTTTTGACAAATACATAAAAATTACATCATGTCATGCCAACCAAGTAGAAATTATGAAGACCGATACTATTACACTTTTCAACACTCCCTCTTAACTAGGGAGGTATTCATAATCGATCAACCAGTACAAGGATAATACTCTCTTTGAAAAGTTCTCATAAGAAAAGTATCAACATATGAAATGCTAAGGATCAAGATACTATCAATACCAAGGTATCAACCCAATAGAGACTAACATGTCATCAAGGCAACTTGCCACTATAGGTACCATCAGAATATAACCGTGTTATCAATCCAATTAGATATAGATATCATCTAGGCCTCCATGCCAAGATACTATCCCTCACAAGGATTTAGGTATCATGTAGTTAAAGATATCAACCCTAATACAAGGTCTCCATATCATCAAGACCAAGATACCCTCACACACATGCTTCTAGGCATCATCAAGGCCAAAATATAACTGGGTTCTCAAAACCAAATAGGCCATGATGTCCTCCCAAGTACCATCATACATGCACACAACCTAAGGTTCTCATCTCTCCCTCTCAAGAAAATCATAAATATCCATCAATCCAAGCATGCTTATCAAATATTCAAACTTCTCAGGGAGAGATCAACTACTTGTTCATCCACCAAAACATATTGTAGCTCCAATACTCCAACTGGTATGAAACTTCCAATATATAAGTTCTTACTATAAATATGCTTGTTATGAGGAATTATAATCTATGGATAAAATAGTCTTCCTTGAGTGTGGTGTTCCTTCACTCAAAACAACAAAGAAAAGGTAAATGTTCTTTTCTCTAAGATAAATAGATAAACAGAAGGAGAAGAGACCTACTTGCGATACTTCGCTCTCATTCCTCTTCTTTCGTCGCTTGTGTTGCTCTCGATCCAACCGAACTCACTAGATCAATACCTATAACCAAAGACATAAGACAACAAACGAAGATACAAATATAAAATATCTATCTACCTTAACCAAATTGAACCGATTAAATCTGAGAATACATGCACAATTTGAGAATACATTCACAAGATATAAGTGCATATATGAGAGACATAAAAAATATCTTTATTGAAATAATAGGAGGAGTAGATTACAACCAGTGGATCAGTTCGTCGTCAACCTTCTCCAACTTCATTCCATCCTCATCACACCAAGCATCAATCCAAAAACATCACAATACTTTAGTCTCTCAAAGAATTGAGAATCCAACAACATAACACTACACAAATTTCTTCCTCCCTTGCACTTAGATGAGCGCTCAATTTATAGAGAAATTGTAGGTAGTTTCTCAATAAATGATATTGAATGGCTTTCTAATAATAGACAAGACATGTTTCCAAGTTCAATGGTGATGTATGAACACATGTATTCGAGGTATGACACCTGTGAGCTCTTCTAGAAGGCACTGGACATGTGGAGATTCCTGGAATAATGATGATTTCTCTCCCAGGAGACCAACTCACCCTTAAGTGTCAGGAAGTGCTTTTTAGAGAACCCTTGCATGGGGATAAGTGCTTTGCAACGCACTTAGGCCCATTCAGAGGAGAATTGATGAGTCAATGGGTAATTTTAACTATACTTCAAACATTGAAACTCTCATGAATTAAAGACATCAGTTGAATGACTTCTGTAGGGAATGTAGCAACTAAATTAGGGGATGATAGACCCTGTTCATACTTGTCTTAGGGATGATGCCCAAATTGACCTATAACAGCTGCCCCTAAAGCATGAAGTCAAAATAATGATAATATTTGGATGAGATGCTTTACGATGTGATGAGTAGGATTTGAAACGGACAATGACATGCATCAATTTACAATACATTACATCATGATATCTTGTAAATCTTGAACATGAATTGCTGAGGGAGGCATACCCATGCTCATCACATAAACTATCATAACACATACATAAAACAGAAATTTGTCTACAGATATAGACATGCCTACAGATATAGGCCCATGATAGGATGACCATTTGTATGTAAAGCCATCGTACAGATGATGTGGTACAATTCCTGAAATCGCAGCCCAGATGGATGAAACTATATCTAGGGTCTTCTATCTCATTTACTCGATCATTCAAGTACAAGTCTAACCATGCGAATATGTGATCTAAAGTTGAACATGGGAAGACATCGTCTGATTACCGGCCAATGATCTAAGCCGTTAATAGATGCAAGAGAAACCACCGTTGATGTTAATGGTTCTCAAGGTACTGTAGTACAATTTTCAAGGCTTGAATAGATGATTTGATGTCGAATGCCAAACAAAATCTTTCGGTCGAAGGTCTTTGATATCAACCTATTGCCATAAGAGAGAAACCTGCCGTTGATGTAAGAAAATTCCAAGGCACTGGAAAGATGTTTCTAAGTCAACTTCCTGGATGATGTGTTGATGTCGACAGGAAGCACCTCATCACAGATATGACATGAAATGGGAGTAATTATTTTGGAGACAAAATGCGACTTGATGAAGCAATGTTCAGGGATGGAAGTCATGAAAATGAAGGTTTATGAGTATTGTAGAAGATGAGGAATTAATGGATGACTTTTCTTGAACATATCAGCGACATTGAAATGAGTTGGCAGCATTGACCCAAAACCGAAGTGATGGATGGTATGATAGACCGTCAAGAAGATCACCCAACCCAAAGCCACGAAGATGAAGTGAAAGTGTCATGTTCAAGAGAGACCTGCTACCATAAAGTGTTATGTTCTTTTCCCCAAATTTTCCCCAGTAATTTCTACCAATACCTCTTTGTTTTTTAACAGGCTTGAGGAGGGTAACATATGTTTGATCTATAATTTGACCCTTCGGGTGAATCCATCGCTATTTGATGATTAATGAGTCTAGCGATAGTGAAACTCGATCTTTTCATCATCGAACAAGTCCGCCGCTATTTGATGTTTTAACGAGTCTAATGACAGTGAAAACTCAGTCCTTTTCCATGTTTAGAGAGTTTGAAAAATGGACAAAAAGAAAACTTAATGAGTCCTTTTTCGTAAATTTGTCGCTCAGGTCCGGAAAAGTGTAAAATGATACTTGAGAAAACCTCTTAGCTATGTTCGACTAAGGTGTTCCTTTTTCGTAAATAATCTATCTTAGTCTGGAAAAGGGTTAAAATTATATTGAGTAGATGTCGTTTCATTTCCTTCTATGAGCTCAAAAAGACAAGTGCTCAAAAATATTTTCACAATAACAGAGTATGAAAAGAGCTAAAAGAAGACTCCAAGGGGGTTCCTTTTTCATGTTTAACAGAGTTATAAAAAGAGATAAAAGTATGCTCTTTGGTCAAATCATTTTTGGATAATTGTGCACTTCAAACTCATTGTATCAGTTGTAAACCTGTTCATAGAACCATCAAATAGATTAAAAATACCTGTTTCATAGTAAAAATGAAAAAAAAAACTATAGTCACATCATTAAATATGACTAAAATAATCAAAATGAGTAATAAAAATAAGTTTTTACCATTTCATTTTACCATTCCATAGTTATCATTTGAATTTTAGGAGCTCTGAACCTGTTTTCCCCTCAAACTTCAACGGTCGATTGCGACAATTTCAATGGACGATTTCGCATGCCATTTGATCCCGATTGGAGATCTAAACCTTCTCTTCCTTTTAGTGTCATTTTTGTTTCATTTCATGCTTAATTTTTAGGTTTTTGAGCCCCCCTAGGGTAAATCTATTGCGTTCTGAAGGAAATGTACCCTTGCATGTTGAAAAGTGCGTTGCAAAGCACTGAAATTGAAGTTCATATGCTTTGCAGTGCTCTATCTATAGACTAGGGGTGCATTGGGCGCATTTCAATTTTTTTTTTCTTGCTGTGTGCTCAAAATTTCCCAAGTTTTTTGCTTGAAATAGATTCTAATGAAGCTTATGGTTGGCTCTCGGGAATTGATCGGATCAAAATGACCATTACATGACGAGAAAGAGAACATGAAGAACAAGACATGATTTCCCTAAATGATCCTGGCACTGTAAGAGCCCTCAAGGATTGTGGGTTACTTAAGTATGTGTGATTATTAGGGATAAGACATCATCTTGAACTATTAGAGTTCTTGGTTCGTTCATTGGATCCGACATCTCAGGCATTTCATATTGGAGACAAAGTGCTCCCAATACTATTTGAGGATGTTTACTTTCTTACTGGATTATCGAGACATGGTTCTCCTATTTCCCTTGTGAGATCTGCTCTTGAATGTGAAATAGTTAAGGAATACATCTGCCAGCATTGTCAGCCAGGTATTGGACCTAGAAAAGATGGGAAGATAAAAATTCATGATGTGCGTGATTTTCCTCTGAGAACTATCCTTTTCACTATTGAAAAACTTGCTATATTTGTGACACTACATTTCGTAAACCGATCATATATGAAGTATGCTCTTGAGTGTCCCAAACCGCTAGTGTTCAATTGGGCTGAAGCAGTACTCTTTCAGATGAAAGAACATCTGACTAAAATAAAGGGTGGCAGAACAAATTTTTTTAGTTATGGTTCGATCTTGATTTACATTATTTTAGAGAGAGTTCCACTGATGCATCCACAACATGTGACACTAAGTATTTCTGGTCCTAGAGATCCTCAGATGGAGAGATGGGTCGAATTGATGGCTAGGCATGTTGGTCAATCAACTATCATATTTTATACTGCATTATTTTCCTGGCTCCAATGACAGAATATCTCCATAGAGGAGTATTCGTATGCAGGAGTAGATTTCTGTGGAGATCCAGATTTTATTTTACCAGATGGTGCTCAATGGGGTGCAATGGGTAAAACTATTTTGACCATCTTTTTTATTTTAGGATTTCTACATGTTTTTGTATTTTTGATATTTTCCAAGACTAAACTAAAGTTTTTATGTACACAGATGTGGGTCGCGTTCGACTAGTGGGTTGACCAGAGCAGGCAACAGATGAACCAACAGAGAGGACTATCGAGAGATAAGTCCTTCGAGATTTAGATATGACCGAGACTCTTGATGAGTTGCAGCAACATGCTGAGGGATTGACTCTTGGGATATCGGTGTCTAGATCGAGGAGTTACCTATGAGGCTGTAGCGCTATACTATTGGTGTTCCTAGCCATTGGATGAGGCTATTACGCAGGATAGCTAGAGTAGTTGCTTGTTATCATGAGCATAACTAGTTTTACTTTTGGTTTTTTTGTATACATTTGGAGGTTAGATGACTAATGTGTCTTGGGCACAAATTTTGTAAAAACCTAAACTATAGATCTATTTTCTTTTAAAATTTTCCTATTTTTAGTGTCTAATCCTATTCAATTGTATGATGTGAATTGAAAATGTATCTTTACATGTGTTGCAAATGTTTGTTTAAAACATAATTCATTAAAGAATCAATTAATGTGTTGAAATTTCTGGAAATGTGTTGATATTGAATGTAATCAAAATTTCTTTCCAAAAGTCGAACTCTAAGGAACATATGATGAATTGTTGGATTTTAGATGGTATAGACGCTAGTAATTTGTAGTACGACAAGCTGTGAGTCTAACCTAATGATGGTGCGGTTAATGCCAAGTGAAATGGCATCAGAGAGAAGTTCGATCAACATGATTTACTCAACGATGTTTTTCATGGATCGACCGATACAAATCCATTGAATACTCACTAACTTGCCACCTGGAGCGAAAATGGCCCATGCTGCAGAAGATAGCTTCTGCGTACTACGACTAGCACCATCGGGGTACCAAGAAAAATAAAGTGAATTACTAACTTCAAGAAAAATATGAAAAACAAACCAAGACAATGAATGCAAATCAAAGTATATATACAATAAGATACAAAATTTTACTACGCTTAATTAAGCATAGTAGCGTTTAAGATGCAACCCATTTCGAGGCTGCGCCAACAGAATTCCATGATAATCAACTAACTCGTAGGCACCCTTAGCCAAAACTTTTTTGACAATGTATAGGGGTCATGCCATAGTGGCTCAAATTTTCCTGTTCCTATCAAATCGGCTTCGTGATCATAAAGCAAGACCAATTTTCCCTCTGAGAAGATGCGAGGCTTGACATTGCAGTCATATTGCGCCTTGATTCGTCACTTATGCACTTCGTTGGCCAATGCAGCTTCACGATGCATTTCATCTAGATGGATGAGGTTTAAAAGATGCGCTTCTTCATTAAAGGTGTCAGCTAATAAGTCAATAACGAGTTTTAATGATGGAATTTCACATTGGATTGGTAAGATAGCTTCCAGAACATACACCAACTGAAAGGGAGTAAATCCAGTCGCATTTCTCATCGAGGTTCGATATGCCCATAAAGCCGAGTACAATATTAAATGCAAATTTCGTTTGTGAATCCCTAGCATTTTTTGAAGCATTCGCTTAATGATATTGTTAATGGCTTCAACTTTTCCATTAGATTGTGGCTAATAAGGGGTATAACTATCATGTGAAAATACTAATTTGGAAGTCAACTCATTGATCATGTTATTGCTAAAATTATTACTATAATCTATAATTATAGCTTGTGGTGCACCAAACCGAGAAACGACATTATTGAAAAAGAACAATGCAGCTGTTTTGATTGTGTTATTGAATGTAGGCATCACTTCAGCCCACTTGGTAAAGTAGTCGACTGAGACAATAATATAACCATGCCCCCCGGTCGAATGAGGGTTGCAAGTCATGAAGTCAATGCCCCATTTTGGAAATGGTCCCACAGCGATGACATGATGCATTGGTGCTAGCAACATGCGGATTTTACGATCAAATATCTGGTACACATGACAAATTCTAATCGCGAGAATGAAGTCATGAAATATGGTTGGCTAGAAGTAACCGACGCGGAGAATCTTCTGTGCGGTAGCGTAACCAGAAAAATGTCCACCACAGGCACCAACATGACAATCATTCATAACTTTCTTGGCCTCCTCATGAGTGAGGCATCTCCTTAAAATTGTATCGACACCACGACGATAAAGTGTATTGCTGACGATCAGATAATCTCTGGCTTGGTATCGAATACGTCGCTATTGTGAGCGAGAGGTATCAGGCCAAAAATTTTGGGTTTGGAGATAAATGATAAAATCCCCATACCAAGGGTCAAATGACCCAATCAGAAATAGAGACTCATGTAAAAGTGATGGTTCCGATGTAGACTCAGTATTATTAGAGGGAAGGTCGCAGAGAAGCTCAACAAAAACCAAAGTCTTCTTTGACTTGGATTTGATGAATTCCAAGTAAAATTCCTGCAAAATGACAATCCATTTTGAATCTTTTCCCCCAAAAAATTGACATGACAGAATGTATGTCGTAGGGTTTCAATTCGAAATGACAATGGTCTTCCGGAGCAGGATATAATGGCGAAATATTTGGACAGCTTGGATGGTTTCCAAGGCGAGCTTTTCGACGTATGAATACCTAACTTCTGTATCGTTGAGATTACGACTCAAACGATATATCAGATTTTCTATCCCATCATATTCTTGGACTAAAACCATAGCAATGGTTGTATCTGCAGCAACGATATACAAGAAATAATCACTCTGATAATTAGGGGGATACATTAATGACGCTTGGATCGGGGTATCTTTAAGAGCATCAAAAGAAGCTTGCGCAACCTTATCCCAATCAAAGGGAATCCACTTTTTCAAAGACAAGTAAATCTTTTAGCCATTTCGGCGTAATTGGGTATCAACCTCCTTAGAAAGTTAACCTTTCCTTGAAGTCTCTGTAATTGAAGGAAGTTTGATGGTGCAGGCAAATCAAGAATGGCCTGGACCTTCAGTGGGTCAATTCGAATTCCATCTTTTGAGACGACGAATCCAAGAAAACAACTAGAACCAACACAAAACACACATTTGTGTGGATTGAGGCACATCTTGTAGTCTCGGCAGCGTACAAATATAGCTCTCAAATGCGTCGGGTGATCAATCTGTTTTCGTGAATGTGCGGGTAAATCGTCTAGGTAAGGTTGAACAATATGCTTAATGTCATGGAAAGCATAATCCATTGCTCTCTGAAATGTTGCCCCAACGTTCTTTAAACCAAATGGGAGTTTACGATAAGCAAATGTGCTCGAGGGACAGATGAATGTTGTCTTATATTGGTCCTCTAGGCGAATATTGATTTGATTGTAACCGGAGAATCCATCCATGAATGAAAATATTTCACAGCCAGCAAATTCGTCAATAATTTGGCGATAAAGGGAATAGGATAATTGTCTTTTGGACAAGCAAGATTGACATTCCGATAATCAACACACACTCTAATTGTCCCTTGTTTCTTCATGACAAGAAATTTTTTGGAAACCCAATTAGTAAGCTGAATAGGGTAAATGAAACCAGCATGCAAAAGTTTTTCAACTTCTTCTTTAATGGAAACAACCTTCTTCAGATGAATAGGGTGAAGGCGTTGACGTACAGGTTTGAAATCAGGGTACATTTTAATTGTGTGCTCAATAATACTAGAATCTATGCGTGAAATTTCACCATAAGACCAAGCAAATACATCTCATATTTCATGAAAAAGAGAGCGATATGTGTTGAGTTCGGATGCAGAACAAGACACGCCAACATGAATGTTTTCTACAACACCAGGTTTGGTCAAAATATCCATAGAAATTGTTTCTTCAATATTTGACAGGTTTCACTCAGATTTGATGGCATTAATTGGAAGATAATTCGAAAATAAATAAGATATCATAAGGTGATATAGTTCAATAAGATTATCTTCATTGTAATATGGAAGATGGGAACGATGATGATAATCATCCCATGGTTCTCCTTCTGGCATCATGGCTTCCCCAATGCTCTCATCAGTCAATAGTGTGGATGAAAAAGAATAAGAAGGAGTACCAAAATCTAACGAACGATCAACGCAAATGATTGGCAATGATGGATCAATATGCGCCACCCAAGCCATGAAAATTGATTTCTATGTGAGCTCAATTCGGCTTGGCGGTAGAAATTCACCCAAGGTATCTACTTCAGAATTATTGGTAATCTCCCTTAATTCAGATGAAGTGGAAGATATCATGGAACATGTTTCTATATTCGCAATTTCCACTGACGTCGTGGGCGGTGGTAATGAAAAGGTGCCCATTAGGGAAGAATCCTTAAAGAGACCAACACCAATGTTTTGAAGTGCTAGTTGGGGTGTGCAAACTAAAAAAATGCTTCTAGATACCTGGGAACTAGAGGCAAAGAAGGAGAGTTGATTAATGATTATGTAGCGCCTTTATGAGGGAAGGAGACCATCCAAAGTAAGTAGAAACGATCGTAGTCATAGCGTAAACCCATGGCCTTCCATGTAACATGTTGTAGTCAAGGGGTCCATTAACAACCTCAACTTCAATAGTTATAGTTTTTCCCCCTAATTTGACATGCAAGTTATTGGTAATAACACAAGGCTTATATGTAAGACCGTCAAAATATTTTAATGTTGTAGGCGATTGAGATAAGTGAGGCGAGCCAAGTGACTTCCAGCAATTGAGAGACATAATACAAGTAGATGCTACCTCATCAATAATAATGCGATGAACGAGGTGATTTAGAACATTTACTTGGATTGAAAATGCTAATTCGGCTAGTAATTGTGGCACATAACCTGTGTGATTAAAGACTGCAAGATTAGAATTTGTTGGGTTGATTCAACCAATTGCCGACAACAAAGCTTGATTCTGGGAGGGTCAATTTTGAAGTACCTCAAGCGTCGACATAGCTGAAGGTGACTGAGCCATATCTTCAACTATATTGTAATTTTGAATTGCGTAAGCTCAAGGATTGAACGTCGATTTATGGACGACTCCCTTTGGTGGCTTTATTGTTAACTTTGAAATAACAGGTGGCAAAATTGATTCAGTGGATGGATTCGTGGTCAAGGTAGTAGGTTGATCAGTAGCCCGAATACCGTAATATTTATTTCACGTAGACACAAAAACATCATTATTTGGCTTTGTGACAGATAACATAAGCACTTGGGAACTAGAAGCAAGATCTGTAGCAACCATGTTTGTGTTTGGATTCGGAAAATGATCTGTCAACACAACAGATGTAGGCAAAGTCTTAGGAAGCTTTGATACTTAAGAGCGGTGAGGATAGTCTCGTGTAAAGTGCTCCTCATTACATATCAAGCAAGGGTAACGAGGTTTCCTAGAATTTCCAGATTGTTGATCAGATGATCATTCCTGCTGGGTTGAATTTTGATTTTTCTTTTCTTTCCCCTTTTTCTTGCTTCCGGGTTGCTTGTCACTTTTTCCTTTGTCATATGACACGGCATGTATTTCGGAAGAAGGTGCAGGATCATATGCAGTATAGGTGTGATTTTTTGTAGAACCAATCATACCGTCACTGGCACAAGAGTCCTCCCCAATGGAGTTTCCAATTTGTTATGATGAATTCTAATCTACGGATAAACTAGTCTTCCCTAAGTGTAGTGTTCCTTCACTCAGAACAACAGAGGAAAGGTAAATGATTTTCTCTCTAAGATAAATAGATAAATAGAAGGAGAAGACACCTAATTTTTATCCTTCGCTCTCATTCCTCTTCTTTAGTCTCTTATGTCGCTCTCAATCCGACTGAACTCACCAGATCAAAACCTGCAATCAAAGACAAAAGACAACAAACAAGAATACAAATATACAATATTTATCTACCTTAACCAATTTGAACCAATTAAATATGAGAATAAAACAAGAAATAGGTTGAAATTGAATGCAAAATAAAAATTATGATAGAATTTGGCTAGCTGAGGGGAAACACACCCCTTAAGGGTATACAATACATTGTAGAGCACCTCTGAATGGGAGACAATTCTTTGCAGATCATTGTACCTTGACCAACAATGCATTGGGCGCAGTGAAGCTTGAAGATCAAGCATGATAAACATACTTCTAAGGAAAAAAGTACATTCAAATGACTGAATAGATGAAGTAAAGTCTACTGATGATGGTTAAAAAGGACATAAACACCAGGAATGATGGATTTCTCCCTAGTGGAGTCGCCAATTTTTTATGAGGAATTCTAATCTACAGATAAACTAGTCTTCCCGAAGTGTGGTGTTCCTTCACTCAGAACAATAGAGGAAAGGTAAATTTCTCTAAGATAAATAGATAAACTGAAGGAGAAGAGACCTACTTGTGATATTTAATTCTCATTCCTCTTCTTTCGTCGCTTATGTCACTCTCTATCCAACTGAACTTGCTATATCAATACCTGCAATCAAAGACAGAAGACAACAAACGACGATAAAAATATACAATATATATCTACCTTAACCAAATTGAACCAATTAAATATGAGAATACATGCACAATTTGAGAATACATTCACAAGATATAAGTGCATATATGAGAGAAAGAACAAATATATTTATTGAAATAATAAGAGGAGTAGATTACAACCAGTGGATCAGTTCGTCGTCAAACTTCTCCAACTTCATTCTGTCCTCATCACACCAAGCATCAATCCAGCAACATCACAATACTTCAGTCTCTCCAAGAATTAAGGATCCAACAACATAACACTACACAAATTTCTTCCTCCCTTGCACTTAGATAAGTGCTCAATTTATAGTTAAATTTTAGGTAGTTTCTCAATAAATTATATTGAATGGCTTTCTAATAATGGATGAGACATGTTTCTAGGTTCAATGGTGATGGATGAGCACATGTATTCGAAATGTGACACCTATGAGATCTTCTAGAAGGCACTGGACATGTGGAGATTCCCAAAACAATGATGATTTCGCTCCCAGGATACCAATGCACCCTTAAGAGTCGAGAAGTGCTTTGCAGATCACCCTTGCATGGGGGTAAGTGCTTTGCAATGCAATTAGATCCATTCAGAGGATAGTTGATGAGTTTATGGGTCATTTTAACTATACTTCAAACATTGAAAATCTCATGAATTAAAGCCATCAGTGGAATGACTTCTCTAAGGCATGTAGCAACTGAATTAGGGGTTGATAGACCATGTTTGTATGGAATTAGGGGATGATAGACCCTGTTCATACTGGTCTTAGGGATTTTGTCCAAATTTACCTATAAAAATACTAGCATAAAATTCGAGGCCTACAACCATTTTGATGCTGCTTATGTCATCACAATATCCAAACAAATATTGACGAAAGCTTCATTTTCCAACTTCTCAAGCAACACCAAACTTAGCCTATGCACTTTTGAAAACAACTGAGTCTTGTTTACGACTCATCAAACAATAATGACCATCAGTAGTGATTTATACATTATCTAATACCATTCTTTCCTCAAAGCCTAGTTCATGACACATGAAGCAGATAATCATGTCCTCCCTCTCAGCTATGGAGGATATACACTTTCCTTCATGAAAGAAATACATCCAATATCCCTCTCAATTAAGGAGATAAGTCAAATAACAGCTTTATTCTTCCAGTTACACAGGTTGTTTCTTTTGGATCATCATATTATCAGATTACTTTGACCTTGAGGAACATCATTATTTTTCTTCGTATGTCAACAAGGTTATTAATCCTCAGTATAAAATTCAATGCCATCGGGGTTCTTACAATTCCCTCTTTCCATTGTGCTAAAAAATATAATAAATTAATCATCGAGTATGAGGTAGGCATACAACTTTATAACCTATTGAAAACTATGTACCTGTAAATCTCGTCATGTAAAAATAAGAAAAAATATATATGTACAAGAGTATGAAGTTAAATTTACCAATATAGGGTTATCATGTCATCATAATGAGTGCATCTAGGGTTATCAAAAATTTAATATTAAACCTTAAATATACAACAACTAAAACATGTTAGGATTTCAACCATATTTACACCCAAGGTTTTTCTTTCATTCCCTAATCTCTTATATCAACCTTTACTAGGGTTTGTCATAAACCCTAGATATTATTATCAAACCCTAAAATGCTAGGGTTTTACCAAAGTGAAAAAATATCAAAAGATAATACTACAAGGGTTGATTTAATCTAGAAATCAAAACACCCTAATATAAGAATCTTTATGATTCTTTAGCAAAACCCTAGATATGAGAGAGTTATTAATATAAAGAAAATTTTAAAGACATAATGATCGTACCTTCTTATATAATGGATACATGCTACAAATTTTACAACGTTAAACATACCTTAAGTTTATTTTACTACAAACATTGAAGAACTCCCTCTCACCATGACAATCTTCTTCAATGAAGCATCAACATCTATATGGTCCATATTCATACGATTCTACCTTTACCAGAGTGCCAAAGGATACAACTTTATTACCAAGTTACTATTCCATTCATTCATCATGCTCCTCATAGTATAAGATTAGCATATCTTTATGTACCTGCAACATTCATCGATAAGTACCACCGAGCAAATTATACAAGTAGCATGATTATGATTTTGATAATCTAGGGATTTCATGGAATATTTAGAGAGGAAGAATTCTTAGGATTTCTAGATCGAACCCTAAGTTTATTGATATTACCTTTTGTTAATTTTAGTTAAAAATGGTATGTTCTATGCTTTGCACAATTACTTCAATGTTTCTTTAGCCCAATGAAAATTTAGCTTTCCAATAGAAATCACATTAACCAACGATCACATTGATAATAAATGTAGATAGAACATAAAATAAAATGCATAAGACAAGTCAAGACAAGAGGACACCAGATTTTGCGGATGCCACGAAAAAACCCCAATGTGGGGAAATCAAATCTTCTTATTATTATATCAAATGTTCAACAGAGAGAGAGAGAGAGAGAGAGAGAGAGAGAGAGAGAGAGAGAGAGAGAGAGAGAGAGAGTACAAAAAGTCAAAGTTTACTTGCCAAATAAAATTCAAAACATGTGTGTCAAATCTTCATTCAACTGCATTCAAACTTAGCCCTAACTAAAAAGTCAAAGATGATAAACGCAATAGTCAAACAATCCACTTGAAGCCTGGTTAAAAAAGTCAAATTAGACCTTCCTTGCTGGTAAAATTTAGCCCAAAACAATCTTTCAAAGTCCAGCAAAATTCTCTCTAAAGAGAGAGAAGGTCTGCTGTAATTTTTGAAGTCAAAGTTGCAGTCAACCCTGAAGTCAATGTTGGTCAAAGTGCCCATATTTTCCCGATTTATGTGCCCAGTAATATAGCCTAGAGAAACAAAAATAATCGTCCAAAAATAATATTCAAAACTGGTCAAAGAGTCCTTGGTCAATGTTGGTCCAACTTGGTCAACTCTTGAAATTTTTGGCCCTGCAATTATATCTAGAAATTTGACCTCCTTGTGCCACACATGTGAGAGAGAACGAATTCCAAATAGATATTATAACCAATAAGAGAAGGAGATATGAGAGTGTGTTGATGATTCCAACTGAGGTGAGAGGACACTTGTATTTATACAAGTCGTTGAGGATGAAGTGCCACATCCATTGGGCTTCATGAGCCTACACGATGATGGGGCCAACCTTGACATTTTGCACATGTGTGGGCATAAATTCAAAAACACATTTCTTCTTGTCCAAATTTTATTATCTTTAGGTTGATTTTGGTCCTCTCGAAAAGAGGAATTTAATGCAATAATCATCTCCATAAAATGAGTTATCCAATAGAGGAATTTTTCTCTAGTTGCCAATTTTAACACTCCCTCTCAACTTGGGAGAATTCCATCTGCCAATCCATCTGTCATCATCGATCATCATGCTATCCTGTCGTCATGTGCCATATATGAATGTCATATCAACTCTGCTAAAAAATGATGTAATAATGAATAAGAATTGATTAAGAGGAGTCACAAGGCCTTGCCACTCTCCACTAATAAAAGTAAGTCCAGGGGTAGAACACCAATCAAATTTGATCTTGAATGATCAATATGTTGAACACCATGCATCCAAGACATAGGGAGTATGAAAGTACATAATGCGTCCATATGTAGTGCTATGGTCCCTATCCAATTTTCCTAACTCATTGGCCAGATGAGAGGTACTTCCCATGAGTCCCAGACTACATGGGTAGGATGTATGCTGGGGCATCAACATGAGAAGGTGAACCACTCATATTATGCATATGTCAATTGTAAGGGAAGATGAACCACTCACCCTACACACGTGTGTCATCAATCGTAAGGGAAGGTGAATCACTCACCCTACACTCATGTAAACCATCATGGGGTATCAGAAGGGAAGGTGAACCACTCACTCTGTATATAGTGCACTAGTAGGGGAAGGTGAACCACTCACCCTATGGTCGCTTGTAGCTCCAAGAAGTACCCTGAGCCTCTAGGAGGTCCCAAATATCAATGCTAAACTCAAGCAAGACCCTCATGAGAGGGTATTTCCACGAATCCAAGTCTCTCTTGGAAGGCTAAGAATTTGACCTTCCCTAAGGGGTTCGTGAGGATGTATGCAACCTGCTCATCATTATTGATTTGTTGAAGCCTTATTTATCCATGTTGTACCATATCCTAGATAAAGTGATACATGATATCAATTTTCTTGGATCAGTCTTGGAACACGAGATTCTATGAAAGGCGAATCCCACTCTGGTTGTCACAGAAGATCACAGTGGTATCCAACACATGGTAAAATATCTCATTGAAGAGCTTCCTCAACCAAACAACTTCACAACATTCCATACTAGCTGCAATGTATTCTTCCTTGGAAAATAAACTGATTTTTTCTTCCTACTCATCCATGAAATCGAAGCAGACCCCAATGAGAAGAAACATCTTGATTTTCTCTTTCGATCCACCACACTTCCAACTGAGTTAGCATTAGTATATCCATGTAGTCTCATATTCCCAGTAGTGTGTCTCAATACATAGTTTATTGTGCCATGGAGATATCTCAGGAGGTTCTTGGGAGAAATCCAATGAATGTGATGAGGCTCAACCATAAATTGACTAAAAATAATCACAACGAAGCATATGTAAGGACAAGAGTTTACCACGAACATTAGCCCCCCCACAAGTTGTCTATAGTTAGAATGGTTTTCCAATTCGGGCCCAAAAACACTTCGACATAACTTCTTGAAGTTGAGTTCCATCGGATTAGACACATACTTGCAATCCCCCATCCCACATCTCTCGAGCAACTTCGCAATGTATTTTCCTTGAGAAAGGAAAATATCACTTGGATTTTTCTAGTCCTATGTCCTTCATCTCGAAATCAAAATCCAACTCCCTCTTGCATTGATAAATGAGAGGGTCTGCACCTGCCAGAGAGAGATCATCTACATAAAGGACCAAGATGGGAGGCATGTCCTTTTCAACCTTGAAGTATAGGTTAGGATCAACATCTCTCCTTGTAAATCCTAGATTCATAAGATAACTATAAATCCTCTTATATCAAGCCCTTGTTGGAAATTTTAACTAGGTTCAGTCTTCATTTAATGTATTTGAGTCATCATGAAATGTACTTGATAGAAGATTAAAGAAAATATTTTTTATTATTGTAACGATGAGTTATTAAAGCATGGATTTCATGCTTGGGTCATCATTATATTAGTAAACGTCCTCATTGTGGACTTCTAGGATTAATATTGAGTTTATATAGTCATTGTACATTCAAAGAGACCCTTATTGGGTTTTTGAATCATGTAAATTAGTTAAAAATTAAGTTAAATATGAATTATGTAACCTCCACACCAATTCGGCCTAAAGTGGATCATGTCTGCCTAAGACACACCTATTCGACCTCACTTGGAGCCTATAAAAGGAAGGAGGTCGAATTCATTTGAAGCACACTCTCTCAAGCTAGTTCGATATCTCAAGATTAGCTGGAGAAGTTCAAAGTCTGTTGCTGTGAAGACGAAATAAGTGCGAGTTTGGGGAAGTATAAGAGATGAAGAAAATAGAAGTTTTGGTGCCTCTCTCTCTTTATTTCATGCCCTAGATTGGGAGATCAAAGTATTCCAAGTTTTGTTGCTTCCGGAAGCCATCTGCTATTGTAAGTTTCCGTTGAGTTGAAGTTGATGGAAAGGGGTAATAGATCTGGGAGGATGACTTACTATGGAGGGAATGTATGGTATATGTCTAAGGAAAAGTGTCTCAAAAAATACTATTGAAAGGAAGAATTTATTGATTGGATTTTCCCTTCGAGGGGGGTTTTCCATGGCATAGTGCTTACAGCTTGTGTCTCTTTTTTTGTGATCTTCATGCACACATAATATGGTAATTTATTTATAAAGATAAGATAATAAAGAAGTAAAAGAATTCAAGAAACTCATAATTAATTATCAATATCGGAGAATCAGACCCTAATATAACTACTTTGATTTTCCAACATGGTATCAGAGTTAAGGTCATGAAGAATTGACTCATCACTTTGTTGGTACAGATTCTCCCTCTTTGATGAAATACATAAGAATGGGTATTGACACTGCTGGAAGCTGGATAAAAAAGGTCATATATTACTTATTCAAGAAGGTAAAAATTCAAGGACTCTTGGGTGCGCTCACAAGTTCTCTTAATGATGAAAATGCATGGATCATTGATAGTGGAGCATCGAGACACATGAAAGGAGAAAATAAACAACTCCATACACTATCAAAGAGGCCATATTCTCATGCAGTGGAATTGGGTGATACCAAAAGCTATGATGTTAAATTCCTGGGATCGACATCATTGAAGCTAGATGGTGGATTGAAGGTGCACCTAAACAACATTCTATATGTTCCAGGTTTGAAAAAGAATTTTCTTTCTATGTCTTGTTTGGAATATAAGGGGGAAATAATCGGTTTTGTTGATGGAAAAGTATTGGTTTGTTGAAAAGTGATGCAGGGGCATTAGGCTCAAAAGTTTCTTGGTACATAAGTAGACATAGGGGGTCCCATGTTCTTTAAAATTCTTGTAAACATTAATATTTTGAATAAATTTGGTAGGGAATTGTAATTGTTCTCAAGACATTTTGAGAACATGAGAAATTGGTTAAGATAGGAATACGAAGAGTCAGTTTAGGGCCAGTTCAGTTATTGAGTCTAATTTTAGGAATTGGGAATGCTAAGAGTTGTTGAACTATTTGGAGACCTGAAACGATTCAGGTCATCCTTGTGGTATAAATGTAATCATGTAGAGTTAAAGAGTTAGAGAACTTCTTCAGCAACAGAGTAGGAGGATAATGGCCACCGAACTGAATATCTGGCCTGTCATGAAATTGTAGCGATTGCCTTTGAGATTGATCGCCTGTATGTATATATATATATATCTGTTTATGGAAAATTGTTTATAAGTTCCATGTGTGACTTCATGTCTTCTTGGTCGAATTACATGGGGAACAGTTGAATTCTGAGAGTTAGTATGGATTCTGCATTCTTGGTTGAATTAGTAATTTTGTGCGAGGTCTATATCTCTGTGTTTAATAGCAAGTGCTCGTAGTCTGTGTAGAGGAGGAATGTAAAATATCGCTCTCGCCCTTGAGAAACTGTGTGTGAAGGGTCGTAGAAGTGCCCTGCATACAAGAAAGAACTCGGTGTTGTTGAGTAATTGTAACGAGGATGAATGCCAGTGGTCGAACTAGAAGCAATTGAATATGTTGGAATTAATATCACAATGACTCGACCTTGGAGTGAGCAAGAAAGGTCCACGTGAGGGCTGTTAAATCCTGTGTAGGAGTGTATTCCCATAACCCTTGAGCCTGCGCTTCCCGTAGATAGACTGATACACATTTATTTTGTAAGAAGGTGAAGTCGGTGGTTGGAGAATTGTGGTGGAGCCACAGAGTCACTTTAACTCTGTCGAAAGGTTGGGAGACGGCGCAGAGTAATGGAACTGTGCTTGACGGAGCCTTGAGAGAAAGCTGAGCGGAACCTTGAAGGCGAGAACCGGATCGCGGAAGGACGTGGAACCTTGCAGGAGTGAATAGTAAAGGCGGGTTTCCGATTTTGATTGCACCGCCTTTGTAGGGTAAGCAATATTTTAGAATTGGGAGCGATTCCATAGAGCGGCTGACACGTGGCATAAGGCGGGACCCCAAAAACCACCCCATCACGCATTATCGTTCGTGCAAGTAACTTGAGAAATATCCGTCCGATCATTTGAAGTTGTGCGACGTGTTGTCCGCCATCGGATGTGGAAGGCTCGTCAGCGCTGGGCCCCAGTTTAAATTATATTGATTGGGACTTTTCAAACTAAGGTTTACGGGGTAATAGAGGATGGTTTAATATATGCGTCTGCAGGAGGTTGAGTAAGGTTGGAACCGAACGTATGAGTGTAGCCATACATGTGGGTTGAGTAAGGGCTTGAACCTTAGGAGCGTTGATGTTGTGAACGCATAAACCCTGGTGGTTGATATTTGTATGTCTATAAAGTGTGCTAAGGGTTTTGAATACGAGACCGGTTCTTTTGCGGGGTTATTGTAAAAGGAATATTTTTATATGCTTAAGGAGTTCATAATTAAAGGGGAATTTTAAATTAATATCTCAATCTCAAATTGAGATATTAAAAGCAACAGATTTATTGAAATTTCTAGTTCAAGTAACATGAACACTGTGAGTTTGCAAATTGGTAGAAATGGTTGGGCAATGAAAATTTGGAGGCATTTTACACACGATTTGAGATTGAAATAATTTGAAAACCGGGACTGTGGGTAATCCCGTTATCAAGTGGTATCAAAGCTTCAGGAATAGCTCTTTTTGAAAAGCCCAATTTTGGTGAATGCAAGGAAACCAGACTTATGGAAACTGATAAGATTGCAGCCTACATAGATACAGTGAAGGTGATTACATAATTGCAGAGTCCAATTGGAGGACAAGAGTTTTGAAGACTGTAGATTTTAAGAAGGAAGATCTGGCAGCAAGGATACACAGAATCACAGTGAACATGATTTGCAGAGTGAGTGGAGGACAAGATCATGATCTTGCAGGTAATTAACTTGATTTGGAATTGCAGAATTATGGTTGCGGAAAATTAAAGACAGAGATTGATAGTGGAGGCAATGAGCCTGGTATTCAGCTAGAGGCTGGATAAGGAGGAAAATTGCAGTGTTATCTAAAGAAGGTGAGCAATGTTTAACTTTGGTTGAAGGATTGTTTGCAGAAGTCAGAGTGCAGACAATTGAAGACATCTCAGTAGAAGTAGATCACAACTTTGAGAGCAGTGATAGAAGAATCCAACAAGGGATTCTGAGTGCAGAAAGGGTGTGGCATAACCTGGAAGCTTCCCAACTGAGGTTGGATAGAGGTGTTCTTGAGAGAAGTTGCAGAGTGAAGCCTAGTGAGAAAAAGAGAGTGCTCAGAAGGTTCCAGAGACAGTGAACCAACACTTTCCAAAAGCCGGATCCAGAGGAAGGGATTGGTGAGGTAAGTTGCAGCAAGAGAGCTTGTTGTTGCAGAGGCTTAGTGCAGCTTGTGAGTGAAGAACTCCTAGAGAAGAAAATGGCTACTAAGAGCCATAAAAGAGACTACAGAGATTTCAAAGGTTCTGAGAGAGGCCACAACAGAAGAATGACGGAAGATGCCAAAGCAGTTGGCACGAGGAAGAGACTCACAAATGAAGAGTATTGGAAGGAATTTTCTGAGATGAGGGAAGAGTTCAACAGATTGAAACTGAGGATAGAAGAAAGCGATAGTTGGTTGGATCATGAGGAAGAATGTGAAATGGAAACCATTACAGTTGAGGTTGAGGTAGAAGAAGATTTCCTTATTGAGAGAAGAGCTCAGAGCAGATGAGTTGAAAGAGGAAATTTCTGCTTGTGAAGCGGAACAGAGCACATATGAAGAGTGGAGACCTACATGAGATCTTGTGGGACATGATGAAGACTTGAAGCAGCAAGAATCTTTTCTTGCTGAGGAGGAAATCATTGAGGATTTCCTGAGTTATTGGACAAGTCCAAATGATGTAAGGAATTGTGTTTATGAGTCTAACAAATGTGAAGTGATGACAGACTCCACAGAGGAAGAAGAACCCATAGTTCTTGAGGTAAAGATGGAAATTGAAGATTCCATGTGCAGACTTGTTTAAGAAGAAGTGCTTGAGGAAGCAGCCAAGGCTGAAAGGTCTTGTGATTTGAAAACTAAAAAGTTGTGTGTGTTTTCAGGTACACCACTAGAAGATGAACAAGCTTCATAGTTTGTTGGTGAGAAGAATACATTGAATCTGAAATCTGTTAAGATCAATGCTGAGATAGTGAGATCTAAGGGAGAGATGAAGACAGAAGGGTCAAATGAAGATATCCAGCAGAATGTTGAAGCTGAGAGAGAAGGGCCAACAGAGGATTGGTCAAGGACAAGCAAAGGCATAAAGGGTTGTGTAAAGTTCCTGAAATCTACTCCTATTGAAGTTGTTGAATTGTATAGGAGGTTAGATTTTCAAAGAAGAGATTTGGAAAAGCAGAGGACCTATGCATTGGATAAGTTGCTGGGGAAGCAAGGCAGGAAGATCTTCGTGGATGGATTTCATGGAGCAGATGATGGAAGAAAAGTGAGACTAGCTGACAGTCTCATGAACGATGCAGATCAGCATGCTAGGGTGCTGACAGAAGATTCAGAAAGGAGTTCTGAACAAAATACTGATGTGTTGTCAGAGAAGAAGAAGGCATTGACGCATTGGAACTTTACTGCTGATGATCCATGTGTTAATCATGCAGAGAAAGAGGAAGAACAACAGTTGGAAGTTGTCAAGGAGATGAATAAGAAGGAAACTGTGTTGGTTGAAAACATAGTGAGGGATCATCATTTGGGCATGGTGATTGGAGCAGTGGAGATGAATCTGACAGCTGAAGAGAAAGATGATGAAGAATTTATGAGCCTTGAACCAGACTTAGAATTTCCAGGAGAAGAATTGGTGACTAGGTCATCAATTGAGACCATTGGGTCTCATGGTTTTAACACTAAAAGTTTGTTTATATGTATAGGTGATGCAGAAGACAATTCATCCTTTGAAATTGTCTTGGAAGGAGAAAAACTGTTGCTGAAGGAAGATGAGACAACCATGTCTCATATGCAGGGATTTGTCATTGTCATTGAAAGAGAAGAATTGGCTAGACTGATGGGCCAAGAGCAGACTGGAGGGCAGATTTTAAAAGTTGTTGAAGTGAGGAAGAATCAGCATTCCATGCTGAAAGAAGATGAAGATACAGTGGCTAGAGAACTTGAGTTGATTGCTGAAGTCAATCAAGAGGATGAGAGTCAATTGCTGAAGATTGCCCACAAAGAAGAAGGAAATGCTGAGTTTAAATTACAACATGCTGAAGATGTAAAACAAACATAGGAGAAATGGTTGAGTTGTTTGCTGGGAGAATTTGAAGAAGAGAAAGGGACCGCAGACCCTGGAGCAAGGATGCCTGAAGCTTGCAGAATATAATTCTGTTTACTAGTATACTGGAGGAGTATGTCACTACTGGTAGGAAATTAAATAGTGAATTTTTTTTCTGAGAATGAATTTGTAGATGGTGAACAAAAGAAGAGTGTTGCAGAGGGAAACATCCTAAAGGATATTCAGGATGTTTGCGCGGAGGCAACATTGGCAGCAACAACACCCATGGTGGCACCAGACGTAACATGGGGGATGACACCTACAAGAGTAGTAAACATGTTAATAGCATGTGAGACTGCAAGAGCAACAATATTAGCAACGATAGAGATTGAAAGTAGCAACAGAGGGCAAGATAATTTTCTACTAGAGGATAAGCTGGACATGGAGATTGAATACATCAGAAGACTAATGACGAGAGTGACTCGGAAGCAGCAGAAAGCAGCATGAAAGCAGAAGAGTTTCAGCAAAGGAAATACAATGGCAGATTGTGAAGGCATAGCTGGGGGAAGATCGCAGAACAAAGTTTGGAATCCTGGAGAAGATCAGTTGAAGGATGATGCAGCTGATGGACAAAAGCAAACCAAAGTTTGGGATCCTGGAGGCAGAGATGAAGAGCACATGATCAAGAGATCATGAACAATTTGAAGCTTGGGAGTCTGATTTCGGGCCATTAGGCTCAAAAGTTTCTTTGTACATAAGTAGACATAGGGGGTCCCATGTTCTTTAAATTTCTCATAAACATTAATATTTTGAATAAATTTGGTAGGGAATTGTAATTTTTCTTAAGACATTTTGAGAACATGAGAAATTGGTTAAGATAGGAATACGAAGAGTCAGTTTAGGGCCAGTTCAGTTATTGAGTCTAATTTTAGGAATTGGGAATGCTAAGAGTTGTTGAACTGTTTGGAGACCTGAATCGATTCAGGTCATCCTTGTGGTATAAATATAATCATGTAGAGTTAGAGAGTTAGAGAACTTCTTCAGCAACAGAGTAGGAGGATAATGGCCACTGAACTGAATATCTGGCCTGTCATGAAATTGTAGCGATTGCCTTTGAGATTGATCGCCTATATGTATATATATATCTATTTATGGAGAATTGTTTATAAGTTCCATGTGTGACTTCATGTCTTCTTGGTCGAATTACATGGGGAACAGTTGAATTCTGAGAGTTAGTATGGATTTTGCGTTCTTGGTTGAATTAGTAATTCTGTGCGAGGTCTATATCTCTGTGTTTAATAGCAAGTTCTTGTAGTATTTGTAGAGGAGGACTGTAAAATATCCCTCTCGCCCTTGAGAAACTGTGTGTGAAGGGTTGTGGAAATTCCCTACATACAAGAAAGAACTCGGTGTTGTTGAGTAATTGTAATGAGGATGAATGCCAATGGTCGAACCAGAAGCAATTGAATATGTTGGAATTAATATCAGAATGAATTTACCTTGGAGTGAGAAAGAAAGGTCCATGTGAGGGCTGTTAAATCCTGTGTAGGAGTGTATTCCTGGAACCCTTGAGCCTACGCTTCCCGTAGACAGACTTATACGCATTTATTTTGTAAGAAGGTGAAGTCGGTGGTTGGAGAATCGTGGTGGAGCCACATAGTCACTTTAACTCTGTCGAAAGGTTGGGAGACGACGCAGAGTAATGGAACTATGCTTGATAGAGCCTTGAGTGAAAGCTGAGCGGAACCTTGAAGGCGAGAACTGGATTGCGGAAGGACGTGGAACCTTGCAGGAGTGAACAGTAAAGGCAGGTTTTCGATTTTGATCACACCGCCTTCGCAGGGTAAGCGGTATTTTAGAATTGGGAGCGATTCCATAGAGTGGCTGACATGTGGCATAAGGCGGGACACCAAAAACCACCCCATTGCGCATTATTGTTCGTGCAAGTAACTCGAGCGATATCCTTCGGATCATCTGAAGCTGTGCAACATGTTGTCCGCCGTCGGATGTGGAAGGTTCGTCAGCGCTGGGCCCCAGTTTAAATTATATTGATTGGGACTTTTCAAACTAAGGTTTACGGGGTAACAGAGGATGGTTTAATATATGCGTCTGCAGGAGGTTGAGTAAGGTTGGAACCAAATGTATGAGTGTAGCCATACATGTGGGTTGAGTAAGGGCTTGAACCTTAGGAGCGTTGATCTTGCGAACGCATAAACCTTGGTGGTCGATATTTGTATGTCTATAAAGTGTGCTGAGGGTTTTGGATACGAGACCGGTTCTTTTGTGGGGTTATTGTAAAAGGAATATTTTTATATGCTTAAGGAGTTCATAATTAAGGGGGAATTTTAAATTAATATCTCAATCTCAGATTGAGATATTAAAAGCAACAGATTTATTGAAATTGCCAGTTCAAGTAACATGAATAGTGTGAGTTTGCAAATTGGTAGAACTAGTTGGGAAATGAAACTTTCGAGGCATTTTACACATGAATTGAGATTGAAATAATCTGAAAACTGGGACTGTGGGTAATCCCGTTATCAAAAAGACTCTAGAATTGATAAAGCTAGGGCTATTGGAGTTTGCGAAGGAAGTATCTATAGAATCATTACACCACCTTCTCAAGATTTGGTTCATATGGAAATAAGTCCCATTGAGCTGTGGCATAGGAGGTATGGTCATCTACATTTTAAGGTCATCCCTGCTATTAGTCAACTGGTTCATGGAATTTGTGATATGAAGTTATATCATGAATGTGTGTGAAAGAGATGCTATTTGGGAAACATACAAGAAAGCCATTTCACAATAGTGAAACTAGGTCTTAATAGATATTTGATCTCATCCATTTCGATGTGTGTGGGTGCATGTATGAAAAAGCACTTGGAGGTCATCTCTACTATGTGACATTCATTGATGACCATTCTAGAAAGACATGGCTTTACCTTCTCGAAATAAAAGATGAAGCATTTGATAAGTTCAAGGAGTTTAGGGGTGAAGTGGAAACCCTATCTGAAAGAAAGATAAAAACTATGAGGTATGTTAATGTCGAGGAATCAACTTTTAAGGAATTGACTGCATATTGTAAGGAAGTAGATATTAAGAGGGAGCTCTTTGTTCCCTATTATCTCGAAAAAAAATGGATTGGACGAAAGGAATAATAAGTCAATTGAAGAAGGCATTCAAATTATGCTCCCTGATCAAGATCTACCAAAGTTCTTATGGGGAGAAGCAACGATGACAACCATATACATTCAAAATAGAAGTCCTCATAAGAGTCTTGATAATGAAACACTCAAAGAAGTATTTTATGAGCACCATCATTAGGAACATTTTAAGGGGTTAATTGTCACCATTTTAGCCTTATTAGTCTCTCTTTCTCACATTTAATTGCATTATGGCCATATGTTTCTTAGTGTAGATGGTGTATTGAGGGTTGTCATACTTCAAATGCCTAATGTGGTTTAAATGCAGGAAAATCAAGAGAATATGCCATTTTTGCTGAAGATTGTACAATAAGGGCCTGGAGTAGACAAAAACGAGTGATTGTAGGGGGTTGACCGCCTCCTTATCTCCTAAAGGCAGCCAAGGGATCCTCAGGATTCTCCTCCAACAACTCAAAATCAAAGGCAGCCAAGAAAGTGGAAGATCAAGTGGAGCCAAACTCCACTTCTCTCGAGTTCCAAGGAGACAAACCACCTACCTTTTAGGGAGCTGTTGATAGCTACCCTTTAGGATAAATAGGGAAGAGCAAGATTTCATTAGGATTTGATTTTTGGAGATAGATAGAGCACTCTTAGCTCTTGTAATAAACATTTGTGACTGTCATAAGATATGTAGCAGAATTGGTTATGAAACAAAATAAGTGTTCAATTTCTTCTTCACTAATTTAGTTCTAGGGAGATGAGCTTGTGAGTTAGCGCCCAATCCATTGGCCTCAATCTCTCTTATGTATTTTTGTTTACCTTTTATGCTGTTGTAGTCATTTTTCTTACATTTCATCTCACTGTATTTAGTTTGCTTCCATTTCAAGTGTTGTAGTTAGTTTGCTTACATTTCATATTGTTGTAGTTTTGTTTCTTCCATTTCATGTTGTTGTCACATGGAAAACTCTAAAATTATGTGTTAAAGCCTCCCTCTCTCACCTCTTCCATTAGGGTTTGAGGAGGGTAGATCTTCACCACACACCCAAATTTTCTTTCTTTTTATGATTTCTTGGAAAAGTTAGATAGGTTTCTTTTTTTATCATGAACATGTTGTAGATGCAAAGTTAGTTTTCTGTTTTAAGTTCTTAGGTAGGTTTACTTAAATTCAACTCATCTTTTCCACAATTTTCATAATAGTTTCATCAATGATAATTGCATGAACATGTAGTTTTCTTGTAGGTTTGAGTAGAGGAGCAGAGGGGGACTCCACTAACACCATCATCTTCAGTTTCCACTGCTCATCAACCAACCTCCAACTAAATCACCTTCAGCCCCGTTTTTGGACATCTCCACCACAACACCGAGAGCCACCCTGGAGGTGCAAGACATAATTTGAGAGAATTTATGAGCTTGGCCAAAGGGTTGGCTACCTCACTTAGATACACCTTAATTTAACCTCTCCTACCCATTTCCTCACCATTTCTGACCTCAAATTACCCTCGACCTGTTTTCTGTAGCGTTTCAGGACATCTTGTAGCACTACAGGAAATCCTGCAGTTGATCCTGTAGCAGCGCTAGTCAGTCACTTCTTTGACCCAAAAGCTCTCTTTCACCTCATCTAGACCTGGCACAACCTCCAAGACACCTTCAAATCTGAAAACATGAGCATCTCCTTCTTTTGCTGCAAAACAAAGTTTTTTACAAGCATAGTTAGGTCATTGATAGATGCATTGTTAAGCATAATAGTCAAGCATGAGGTAGATAGATTTCAATCAAGAATTTGGTTCAACATGTGTGCCTAGATTAGTTTCCCTTTCTGCAAGTTAAATTCAACAATTTACATCTTGAATGCCACTTAGTTTAACATTATTTCTTGCATTAGGTTAAATGTGGATTTCCTTCCTTGCAAATAGCTAGATGAGTCTTTATGATCTAGAATAGTTTCTTGTCTCGCTGATAGAGTAATGATCATGAGTTATTTTACTCTTAGTTGTCATTCAGAAGTGTGAAAGACTTCATATCCTAGCAATAACCCTAGCTGTAGCACCCACTCGTAGAACTGAGAAGATGATGGAATGACTAGAATGCATCTACTGTGTATATAGAATTATCACCTTCAAGTTTGTACGAACCCCGAGTTGATAAAGTAAACTAGATTATCCTATGGGTGTTGCATCACTTTTGGCGCAATACCAAGGCTCACCAATTTTTTCTCCGTTGCCGGGGAGGTGTCTAAGTAGATTCTTTGATTATGTTTTAGCATTATTTTATTCTTTTATTTTGTATTCAGTTCCAAAATATTGAAAAATACAAAAATAGTTTGACTTTCATGCCTCGTAGGAATAGGGATAACCAAGGAAATTTTTTACCAAAAACCCCCGCATCCCCACACAGTCACACTTCACTCTTCTTCAGTGACTGTGAAGTTGAACACACCCTAGGTGAGCCACTTGAAAACTTTGAAGAACCTATTGGAGAAGAAGAAGAACTTGCTTCACCCGAGGAACCTGCTTCACCAATTCAAGTCATGGCTGAGACTGGGACCCAAGGAGTCTTTCCCATTAGGGAAACAGATAGGGAAACTAGAATGAAGAACAATAGTCCCTCAGCCCTTCCACATTTCCATGGAATTACTTTTGAGGATACTGACACCTTCATGTTCGAGTTCGTAGTTGTTTGTAGGACCTATGAATATGCCTCAGATGACCATAAGCTAAAATTATTCCCATCACCCTCGAGGATGAAACCTTGCGTTGGTTCATGGGTTTGCTTGGGAACGTCATCACTACCTGAGCAAAGATGCAAGAGTCCTTGAACAAAAAATATAGGGACTACTATAGGTCCAAGGAAACCAAAGAGGAAATATTTAGGATGACTCTGGGACCTGATGAATCCTTGGAGGATTATGAAGAAAGATTCCAGTTGAGCTATAAAAGATCCAACTACACCCTTGATCCTGAATCACTTAAATTGGTACTTATCTGACGTATCAAAGAATAGGTGATAGAAACCCTTAATATGTTGTCTGGAGGAGACATTTACCATCTTCCTTATGAGGACATCAAAACTGTCTTTAGAAATCACTCTAGGGCTACTAGGAAAAAAGGTAGAGCTAGCCAAAGCAAGACCAACACCCCTTCGTCTTCCACCTCCATCAAGCATGAGATTGGAAATATGTTGGAGGAGTTCAAAAGTGAGATGTTGCACACCTTTTCTTTGCAAATGGACACAATCCAGATCAAGAGGAAGCAAGAGGAATCAGAGAGGGCCTTGACTTTCTTCTGCCCTAGATGTACTAGAAAACATCCTTTGAATGAATTTCTACTAAATGTCATAGAGGTTTGCTTAGTATGTGAATAGAATCATGCCACAGATAAGTGTCCCTCCTTACATGGGCTCAAAGTTGTATACCAAGCTGGGGAAGGAGGACCTGAGCAACTCTGTTTCTTAAATCAGAGGAGGCCTCAAGGGCCTTGGTCATATTAGTAGGGTATGCAAGGTGCACCTTAATCCTACTATAATATAAACCAGAATGCACCTATGCAGTCTTGGTACACATCTACTACTCCATAATGGTCTACACCTCCTACTTGGCCTTACAACCCCTCATATCACCCTCAGCCTGTGAACCAACCATTCCAACAATATGTTCTTCAACCACCTCAGTGGAGAAAACCATCACAAGGGTGGATGCCCCAACACAATCAACCACCTAATTTACTGCCTCCATGCCAAACTCAACCTCAACTCACCCATTTTTCTCCACCTAAGTTGCCTCAGATTCTTGCCTAGCCCAATCCGAACTTGAACACTAAGCATGCATAGCAGGTTTACAGTGGGGAAACATCCTATCTAGCTTATACTATGGATATACATGAGATCACCTCAGGTCGGGAAGAGTACTCCCATAAAATAATCCTCCATCTCCACCTGCATAGGCTAAGGAGGAAAAGGAAGAGACAAACACTCAGATCCAACAACCTCCTTTTCTTAAGTGCTTGATCCACTCTAGCCAACACACCTCAGAAGAGAGGGAGAACTAAAAATTTCGTGTGTGAAAATACCCCTTCTCTAGGCCATTAAGGATGTTCCTATTTACAATAGGCTCATCAAAGAAAAATTCTTTAAGAAACTTGGGAGAAAGAAGAAAGACACCCCCACCATCAATGTAGTGGGACAGTTGTCCAAATTAATGTTGGGAAGGGTGATCTTCCCAAAGTACTTGGACCTTATAAGTTGAGTAGTATATGTACACATCGATGGGGTCATAGTCCCCAATAATATGATTGATGTTAAGGTTTCCATCAATGTGATGACCAAGGAAACTATGCTTAAACTCAACCTCCAAGGAGCTTTGAGAAAGTCCACCACTTTTATGCAACTAGCAGACATGTCGACAGTAGTTTCGGAAGGAATTTTTGAGGATGTTATGGTATCAATCAAATTTTGGGAGTATCCTACAAATTTCCTGGTCCTACAGCCAAAAACAAAGTTTAATGGATATCCTATCATTTTAGGAAGACCTTGGTTATCCACTGCCGATGCTTATATCAGATGCAGGGCCCGAACATGACTATAAAGAATTAGCCCTTGTATAAATAGCTAGTATTATATCCTCCTGCCCAGCCTTCCATTGAACATGACCTACATTTGTGGTTGGAGGAAGAAGAAGAAGAAGAATATGAAGTTTACAGTACCACACCCTACCCTATTTGTACCATAGATATTGTTCTTAGAGGGGGGAAACTTGATGAGGATGAGCTCATTGACCACATCATTCAAAACCAACCCCCCAATGACATTCCAATCAATGACCTAGTCAAAGAATCTGAAATCCACCCTTGGATGGAGCTACACTCAGTGGATCTGAAACCACCAAGGATGTGGAATTTGGCCCATCAAAATATCTGAAGATTAACTCATCCCTCTCAGCCAAAGAAGAGGAGAAACTATGCCAGCTATTGAAAGAAAACCTTGATGCATTCACTTGGGACTACAAAGACATGAAAGGGGTGTATCCCTCAGTGTGCACACATCATATTTATATTAAATAAGGATGCAAGCATGTGCACCAACCCCAAAGGAGGATGAACCCGGCTCTAAAGGACATAATGAAGAATAAACTGCAAAATTTTTTGGATGCAGGTTTCATATATCCCATATCAGACGGTGAGTGGGTGTCTCCTCTTGTTCTAGTCCCAAAGAAGAATGGAAAGTGGAAAATCTGTGTTGACTACTGGGAACTTAACAAAGCCACTAAAAATGACCATTTTCCCTTGCCCTTCAAGTATCAAGTCCTAGATGGCCTTACAGGGAATATTTTTTTTTCTTTCCTAGATGGGCTTAGTGCGTATAACTAGATCCAAATTAACCTCGAGGACCGGGACAAGACTAATTTCACCCATCCTTGGGGAACTTTTTCTTACAGAGTCCTTCCCTTTGGGTTGTGAAATTCCCATGCTATTTTCTAGAGAGAAATCTTGAGCATTTTCTCTAAACTAATGCATGACTCTGTAGAAATATACATGGACTATTTCACACCTCATGGGTATGATTTTTGGGAGGCTCTCTCCAATTTGGGAAAAGTGTTGAGAAAGTGGATTGAAATGCATCTCTCCCTGAGTGCAGAAAATAGTGAATTCTTAAAAATAGTAGTGATAGTCCTAGGCAACTCAATATCACAAGCAGGAATACATGTAGACCTAAAAAAATCACCATCATAAAAAGGGTTCCTGTTCCTCAAAAGCAGAGAGATGTCAGAAGTTTCCTAGGTTTGGCCGGCTATTATAGGAGGTTCATTAAGGAATTAAAAAAAGTGGCTTCACCATTATTTGGGTTGTTGGCCAAAGATTCTGATTTTTTTGTCTCCTCTCTATCAAGAAGCTTTTGAGTTCATTAAGGAAAAGATAACTACTACCCCCATTCTTTGAGTTACAAACTGGGCTCTACCTTTCCACATCCACACAAATTCATCAGACAAATCCGTGGGGGAAACCTTGGGGAAGTTAGAAAACAAATTAACCTATTTCATCTATTTCATTAGCAAGAATCTGTCCAAAGTTGAGCTTAATTATACTGTCACAAAAAAGGAGCTTCTAGCCATTGTCCATTTCTTAAAAAAATTTAGGCATTATATTATTGATTATCAGACCTTTGTACACACTAACCATGAAACCATCAAATATTTAATGAATAAACCTGATGCTAATGCTAGAATCATTAGATGGTTTTTGTTATTACAATAATTTGATTTAACAATTGTTGATAAAACTGGAATTGAGAATGTTGTTGTAGATTTCTTATCTAGGATAACTCTACCTGTAGATGAGGAAGGGATGGTGGATGATCATCTTCCAGATGAAAACCTATTCTCTATCTCAACACTCTCTCCTTGGTTTTATGACATAACTAACTACTTGGTTACTAAAAATTTCCCCCCGAACCTTTCATTGAAGGAGAAGAGAAATATTATCAGGAAAAACACCCCTTTCACCTAGATTGGTGGAAATCTCTTGAAGTTGGGTCCTGACCAAATTCTCAAAAGCTGTGTGAGATAAGAGGAGGTTTTGACATCCCCTCAGCATGTCATGATGGTCCCTGTGGGGACCACTTTGTTGCTAATAGGACAACCTTAAAATATTTGCAAGCAGGTTATTATTGGCCTACCCTCCACCAAGATTCCAGGAGATACACCAGTAGATGTGATCAGTGCCAAATGATGGGGAGACCTATATTGAGGGATGAAATTCCCTTGCACCCTCAGGTGGATTTAGAGCCATTTGACAAGTGGGGCATGGACTTCATTGGAAAAATTGTTCCACCATCCAGGAAGAAAATGTAGATCATATTCTGCACAGACTACTTGACCAAGTGGGCTGAAACAAGGGCTGTAAAAGTAGAAACAAAAGAGAAGGTAGCTGAGTTTCTGAGAGAGAATGGGTTCTACATATTTGGATACCACAGAGAGGTAGTCATTGATTAGGGGGCTCAATTTACATCTCATATCATTGAAAAGCTCCTAAGGCTATACAAGATAAAGCATAAGACTTCCACTGCCTATCATCCTCAAGAAAATGGCCAGGTGGAAGTGACAAATAGAGCCTTGGAGAAAATCCTCACCAAGGTTTTGAGTAGTAGCAGAAAATATTGGGCATAAATATTGGTGGAGGCCACTTGGGCTTACAATACCATTTGTAAGACCACCACAAGGTTTACTCCATATGATTTAGTTTATGGGAAGAAAGCTCTATTTTCCATTGAGTTTGAGTACAACACCCTGAGAATGGAAAATCAATTATAACTGGACATCACAAAGGCACAAAAAGAAAGGATGTTGTAGCTAAATGGTTTGGATGAGTTCAAAATGCATGCCCTCATTCATACAAATGTAATTCAGCCGCAAAGGAAAGTTTGACATGACAAGCACATCAAAGAAAAGACATTTCAAGAAGGAGATTGGGCGCTGCTCTATGACTCCAGATTCAAGGACTTCAAAGGAAAATTGATGACAATGTGGCTAGGACCTTGTCAAGTAGAAAAATTCCATGACAATGGGGTTTTTTAGATCAAAACCATATATGAGGAGGGGATCCCCCTGCTTGTCAATGGTCACAAGATAAAAATGTATAAGAATCCCTTATCTAAGTATGAGTTTATTAATTCAATAAATAGGGAAGTGAATATCATTGAGAGCTCCATAGTTTCTAACCCCTCACCTTCCTAGAAGAATAAAAGGAAAAAAATAAAGAGACATGGATTAAAACCTCTTTGAGTCATCCAAGGCCAACTCCTCGGTTGAAAACCTTTATGAGGTGATCTTGGAGCAAAAAAGAAAAAAAAAAGAAAAAAGATCCCTGGGTTAAAACCTCTATGAGGTGCCTAAGGCAGGTTGGTGGGTTGAAAACCTCTATGGAGGAAACCCAACCGTCTTTTTAAAAAAAGGAAAAAAGGGAAAACAAAAAGAAAAGGAAAAAAATGAAACAACACCTATGCATTCACCTATTTTTGTTTTGCAAGTTTTTGATCAAGGATTGTTGAGACAAAGAGGAGAAACATTATTTCTCTCTTCTCTCTCCCCTGTACCTACCCACTCCATAATAAACCCCAATATGCATCCATCCATCCATTTCTCCCTCCATGTGAGCAAAAAATCCCCATGTTTTCTCACTCTCTGCAGTGCTACAAAGTACCTAGGCTGCTACAGGATTTCTTGTAGTGCTACAGGAAACCCTGTACTGCTACAAGAAAGTCATCCACGAGAGGACATGCTCACTTAGGAGCACCTAATCCTTAAGGAAGACATGAAAATCATTCTTTTACCAATATCTACCACTCCTAACCATCACTCCACTCCATGCATAAGTATTCACTCACTAAACCCTCTCTTACGCCACTGTGAGATAGTTTAGCTAAAACCATACACAGGGTCTCTCCCCTCATATCTACACCACTCCATTCGCTCCATAAATCCATCCCTAAAATCCATACACTCCTTCTTATAATTTCTCAACTAATTGGAGATCTAAAGCAACAGAAAGGGGACTGGTACATGAAGATGATCACTTCTTGTAAAAATCTTATACAAGTCACAACAAGCCAAAAATGCAAGAGGTGGTTGATGAAGATGGCTTTAGATGATCACAAGAGGACTCAAGGTGGAAGGCCACACTAGCAAAAAAACCTGAGGATATCCATGCAACACCTACAAAAAATAATCATCAAACAAAAATAATAAGCAACTCACTCAGAAATAAGCTACTCACTCAGAAAATATGAATAAAAAAAACACAGCAAAGTAAAAAACACTGATGGCTATCACCAGAGTCCAACTCACTGCATCAAAGAAATTATAAAACTCCTCAACAACAGTTAGGCTCAGGTATGGCTCACTCACCCTCTCGCTATGAATCCTATTGCTAAAATGAATTAATATCAAGGATAGAGAGTTAAAAAGGAACAAAGGTGGCCAATTAACTTGGCCACCCTCGTAAAGTTAAAGTGAAGGAGAAGTGGAGTTTCACATGCCACCTGGGTTTTCAAATCAGTTAAGAAAGAGATCACAAGGAGATGGAGGGGATTTCGAGGTAGGTATAAATGATTGGCTTGAGTAGGGGCAACGGTCCAAAAGAGGAAACCTCGTGCCAAATACAAATCACCATTCCGCTCCAAGTCCGCTCAATTTGCAATAAAAATGTGCTTGGGCTCACCCTCCTTCATTCCATTGTGCATTTCGAAAACAATTAGAGAGAGAGAGACATGAGCCATGAAATAATATCGTACCAAGATCGAATTTTGCATGCAAGCCCGTGCTACAGGAAGTTTGCTGACACTACATGAAATCTACAGGAATGATGCAAAATGATCAAACTTGCTATAGGATCCACTCAAAGATGGTATTGACACCCAACACCACCATTTACCAAGCAAGAAACAACAAAATTTAGAGGTAAGTGGATGTCACCCCACCATGTTATGAAAATTTTCATAAAAAGGTTATACACAGTCACAAAAATAATTAAGAATTGAAGAGGTTGTTGAGGGAGTAGGGTCAAGACAGTCCGAGTTCATGTTGAATTGAGTTCTGAGGTCCCATATCACTAGTGTTCTAAGAAAAAAACCACCCAAACATCTCCATAACAAAGTCATAAAATGGGGGGAGGTTTTAACAGAAGGGAACCCATAAATATTAAAAGAATTAGATTACACCCTCAAGTGGCTGATTATTTTAGAAATCATCAGTGGCTAGGATTATTCAAGCTCCTCAAGGGATTTTATGATGAAGTTTCTCAGGAATTTGCAGTGGCTTTGCAATCACAAGCAGATGATAGGGTCACCATTGTAGTTAGAGGACTAGCCATCACCATAACCCCTAAATTTATTAGCAGATTAAAACCTTGCCTATAGGAGTCAAGTGGAAAAGATAAGATATAGTGTACAACACTGCCTCTAAAAAGAACTTATTTTGGCCTAATGAGGAGTACATTGAAGACAAAAATGGAGTAAGAATGGAAAACCTCCCTCATGGGATGAAGCGACATATCACATCATGAAATACATTTCCTATGAGGGAAGACTCAGTGTGGTTTATGGATACCACTTTAGAATATTACATGAGCTTAGATTCAAAGGAGATCTGCCACTAGAGCAGAGACTAAGCATTTCATACATACTCCTACATTCCATCAGAGACATGAGCCAAAGAGTGAGGGAAAGGAAGTATCAACACTTAGCTCACCATGGCCTCACAAAACTTATAGTAGGAGATGCTCTCAATAGGTTGAACATCCCTATACCTTGGTCCACATTCATAGATATGGATAGGGAAGCATTAATAGGGACACAAGCTATCACTCCTGGAAAAAACCCGACCTGTAGTCTTGGAGAGAGGGGTATGAAAGAATAAGAAGGAGATACTGAAGGAACAGAGGAAGAAGAGGAGATGGAGGTAGAAGAATAAAACACACAAAACCTAGAAATAGAGGAAGTAAAAGAGGAGGAGGATGAGAAAGATAAAAAAGGAGTAGGAGATGAAAAGGAAGAGGAAGAGAAAAATAAATAAAATGAAGGGAAGGCAAGAGAGGAAGATATATTAGACCCCATTTTGAGCACTGACATATCTCCCCAACAAACCATCCTATCACCTGGAACCTCATAAAAAGAAGTGGCTACAACCTTAGCCCCCTTCAGCACACCAGTGAAGGAAAAGAGGAAAAGACATACCCCCATGTACTTCAGGACCAGAAAGAGTGCCAAGGTGAAGCATGGGAGACCCCATACTCCAACCAAAAGCCCAAAAACAATTGAAGAGTCACCTAAGAATAAGACGAAATAAGACTAGAAGAGGGAAAACTTCAAGAGGTCACACCACCTGAGAAGACACCTGTGACCTATATGAGGATACCTTAATCAAGGCTAGGATCCCTCAAACAAGTACCAACCTCCATAGACCTTCAAGAAGTAGAAAATAAGGGACAAAAAACAAAGGAGGGTTTTCTACAGGAAAAAAAAGTTTGCTACAAGAAACTCTTTCAGTGCTACATGAAACTCGAGATGTCTCATAGAAGGAGAAGAAGGTAATGTGGGAAGGAGATAAGGTACCCTTGGAAGGGAAGTAGGTCCAAGATGTTGAAAAAGAGGCACAAATTGAAGGGTAGGATGTCAAAGGGAAGGAAGAGGAAGAACCAAAAGGGGAGAATGTCTCTCCAAAATCTGTTCCAAAAGACATATCAAAAGTTACACATCCTAGCCCGCAGTAAAATCTAAGCTCCTACTACAATTTCATTGAAGGAGGAAGGTTGATCCATAAAAATCTCTTAGTTCCCCTATTTTATTAGTTATAGAAAGGGAGAGCACACACACATCACTGGATGTTGTTGGGCCTTGAAATTGTCATTTACTTCCATTACATTTTCACTTATATTTCCATATTAGCACCTTCACTCCACCTCCATTTCATTACATTTACCCTACCATTACCACTATTGGGTTACATTTATGTTTTTCCGAAATTGATTAATTCCTAGTATTTTCAAGTGAATTTGTGGTTAAAAATTAGAAAATAATATGCACATACTTATACCTAACAAGTGAAATGAGTTTGTTGCCATGTGTAGGTAAAAAAGAAGCTTCTAAAAGGGTCTTATGTGGCCTCTTAAGACCAAATTCGAATTTGAATGGAGAAGATCATGGGATCATGAGGATATGTTTCTCATTTCCTATTTGTATTGTAACTATAAGAGGAAATATGTCATATCACTTCCTATTTGAATTGTAATTCTAGAGATATAGGGAGAGATTCACGGACTCTCATTAATGAGATAGCTTCTCATCCTTTTGTATAAATAGGGGAAGCTTTCTCCTATCTTTTCATGTGTAAAATTAGAGTTATGCTCAAGCTTTGAATAGATAATTAGATTGTGGCACCTTACTCATGAATGTTCCTTCATTTTGACTTGGTTTTGCTTACATATGGAGTATCTCAATTTACCATCTCTCATACCTTTAGATAAGCTACCTAAAATATGTGAGATTCACTTGCTTTTATAGATTAAAGTTTATGTGCTTTCTTAGTATTATTTTTAGAATGACTGTGTAACCTTTGCTTTCTAAAAACATTTCAAAAATATAGATTTATCTATTTTCCAATTGGATTAAGTTTGAGGAAATAAAGCTCACAGTTACTTAGTTTCCTTTCATGTCTTGTTATTTACTTTTTTAGATCAAACTATCAATTCATTGTATAATTGAATGTTCCTAAAAGATCAAGCTAAGAAGGTGATACTTCCAAATTGGGCAATTGAATGTTTAACCTATGCAATCATTGAGCTTTGCTTTTACATGCTTTTACATTGTTTTCTAGATTAAGATCCTCAGTGAATTGTATAATTGGAAAGATCAGGCCAAGAAGGTGACTTTTCATGCTTCCAAATTGGGTGATTGAATGTTCAACCTATGCAATCATTGAGCTTTGCTTTTACATGATTTTACATTGTTTTCTAGATTTAGATCTTCATTCAATTGTATAATTGGGTGTTCTTAAAGATCATTTCAAGAAGGTGATTTTATCATATTTTTAAATGCTCGAATACCTAACCTATGAAATTATTGAGTTTTCCCTTTTCATGCTTTAATTGCTTTCCTAGATTGAAAGACTAAAGTATAATATGTCACTTATATATCATCTGAAGAGGGTGATTTTATCATACTTCCATATTGGATGTTGGATTGATTTGAACGTACCTTAGTTGTTTTCCTTTACATGCTTTGAAATGCTTTCTTAAATTAAAATTTCAATTCTTGCAAGTGTGATTGAGCGCGCTATATTTTCTTTTGAATTTGTTTTCTTTCTTTTCATTACTTTATTTCATAGGTTAGTTGAATTTCATTTTCATTATTTGATTTCATAGATTAGATGAATTGGTTTTCATTATTTTGTAGTTAGATTGATCTAAAATGAAAGAAAATTTCTAGCACATACAGTGCACGCATGCTTCACAAGCTTACGAAACCCCTGGGTTGACAAATTAAATGACAGGCAATTATTTTGCCCCAACATTTTGGCGCTGTTGCCGGGGAAGTGTGCATAGGAACTAGCTTTCAGTCTAGAGTGTATTTTTTTTATTTTTATTTTTATTTTTGTTAGTTTTTACTAACCATTTATGGATAAAGAATCTAGAATGCAGCCCAAAGAATACATTGAGGAATGGTATCAAAAAGCGATTACACCACAATATTCTTCAATTATTCAAGAGATCCTTGCAGAAAATCAAAAGGACAATTCCATTTCGCATGTCATTACACACCATCAGGTACATTTTTCAAGTTTGGATATGAGCATTTAAAAAATTCTAATCCGTAAATGGCTTCATTGGAAGCATGAATATACTTACAAATAAAAAAAAAATAGTTTTTTTTTTTTTTTTTAGATAGGTAGGAAAAATAAAAACAAGTTTTTATATTTTTAGTATAAATTTGGTGTTTTGTGGTGTAGTAAGAACCACCCATTTACTAACCCTTGGCAGGAAAAATTTGCAATAAAGAAAAATGATTGAGAACAAGGAGCACAAGCGAAGATCACAAACGATAATTTAAGGTATGAGATCGATCATTTTCATTTTATTTTTGCAAAATTTACATAGGAATCGATTGATAAAATCTTGACTATGCTAACAAAATAAAAAAATCTCGAGTATGATCTCCTACACTTCGTGTGACCGAGAGGATCAAATTTTTTTTTTTTTTGGTAGTATATCGTAAATCTATTTTTTTTTCAATCTACAAAATGATATTCCATAGCTAACTTCTGTTTTCCTCATTTGATTTAATTTAGTTTGATTTTTCAATAAATTAATATATATATATATATATATATATATATATATATATATATATATATATATATAATTTCAAATTCCATTTTCTTTATTAATAATATATATATTTTTTTAATAAAAAAATTTAAAAATACAAATAATTTTAATAACTTGTTTTGTTTTAAAACACACACACACACACACACACACATATATATTTTTTTAAAGTTAACATATATAATTTTTTTTTAACAAAACAAAATCATTTTAAAAATAAAAAACAATTAAAAAGAATATAATAAAAATAAATAAATAAAACAAAAACAAAAAACAAATCCACAACTCACATAATAAAACAAACCAAACATTGAAAAACAAGGCCGAGAGCATAGTTTAAAACTCACTATTGGTTACAACACAACCAAAAATTTAGATACTTTCAAGCCAAATTTCGATTTCAAAATTTGATAGAAAGCTCGAAATGTTATTTAGTCTATAGATGTAGCATTTGCTTCAAATTCTCAATCTACTTCAGGCAGCCATCATTCATCAATTTCTCAGTCAAATTCAGCAGGATCCATAGATCGACTTGGTTCAAATTCTATGAAAGCAACGCCCAGAGCCCACCTGAAAGCTGCCAGTTCGGCACTGCCTTTTGAAATCGCTAACGAGTATCCTCTCCACAAGCACACTGGCTGGAACTCATCTAATTCACCTCTACTATTTGTGTTTAGATCTAACAACAAATTATTTCACCATTGTCGCAGCAAAAAATTTCATTTCCTAGAAAATGCAGCAATTTTGATACCTGATTTTAAAATGATTTTTGTAAGCAAAATGAGGCGAATTAGAAAAAACTAAAACATGGGTTTTTTCGGAAATAGGGGAAATTAGGTAACTTGAGAGATATTTTCTGGATTTTGCAACCATTTGGGAGAAAATCAGGGTTCTTCGGAGCTTCGTTTTGCAGGCTACGTGAGAAAAAAACGATTTTTGCACCGTGAAAAGTTTGAGAACGACATTCAAATCAAATTTTGCTTTGATATCGCCCATGATACGGTTTTACTGATCTCCAGGAGGAAGAATTTGAATCTAAATCAAAATCTTTTGTGGCATTCAATCCACATTCCACGTGATTTTGATAAATCGAAGAGTTCAATTCGATTTCTTCATCCAGTGCATAGTTATTTGATCTCACCATTTATTTTCGAAGCCATAGGTGTTCATTAGAGCATGACGGAGAGAAATAAAAAGATTAAAAAAAACTCGACAATTATCTTATTGCTGGGTTGGGGATTTTTTATGAAATACAACCATTTGCATCTCTTAGTTCAATTAATTTTCAAGTAATAACACTTAAAAGAGTTGTAGTTGCCTTTTATGAACTTTTCCAACAATAACACGAATGTAAGGCTATCAAGAGAGAAGGATGTCCATGCCACTGTGCCATTTTATATTGATATCCTTATTCTGACAACCCAACTGTTAATGAAATATTTGTGAAAAGTTTTAAAGTCCTCTGTATTTTCAAGGGATTGCATCGTGGCACTGGTGAGGAAGGTGGGATTCGATTGTAGAAAAATATTCATTCATCATTGCCATGATTCATTAGCCTTATTTTCAAATTCATTTTCTTTATTATTTGTTTTGTTTAAAAAGAAAGATATATATATATATATATATATATATATATATATATATATATATATTAAAAAAAATAAAAAAATAAAAAAAAAATAAAATGGTCATTGTTTCTTAAGGCTTTTTGAAGCCTCCACATTTACAATTTTGTATATTGCTTGGATCCCCAACTCATTATTGTAAACTTCAGTTTTTCTTAAATTTAGCTTTAGTTGTTATTTTCCTTAAAAAAATAAAAAATTATTTCATCAATAAAATAATTAGGGTATTGTTTGTTTTTTCTGGAGGAGGTACTAATTGATTTAAATGACAAGACTGATTATTTGCATAGCCATGTATACTTAACTTACTTTTTAGGATTTTAGCTACGGAACTGTGCACATTCTGCAGCTGAAAAACCTCACTATTTCACCCAAATTTCAAATTAGCCTAACTTTCTCATCCGACATTGGATTTCGACAATTCAAGCGTCGTTGGAAAGATTTCGACCAGATCTATATAATGAGAAAATTATCATCAAAGTTTGAAACATAAAAAAAATGAAGAAATTACTGAAAATACACAATAGGTAACTTGAGGCACTAATTTCGAAACATGTATAAATTCTTTTGGTTTTCCTTCGTGAACTTGTTTTATTAGTACCAATTCTCAGTTTTTTTTTTGTAAATTCCATTGCAGAAGAAGTACTAGTTTTATTTTGCAGGTTCCAGGAGGAAGGACACATGACTACAAGCGAATAGTTTCTCTCTTAAAGACCACATTTAATTTACAAGAAGATGATCAGTAACAAAGAAAGAAACATCAATGCATGAGCACATGCTAGTGCAAATCAGATCCAACACTTGCATGCCTTTCAGATGCCAGTATCTCCATTGCATCCATGCTTCCTCAGTGAAAAAACATTCACCTCATTTCCCTTTACATTCACTATTGCATTTCTACTTATTCATTCAATAAAATCCTCGTCTCATTTTCCCTCACTGCTCATTTTTTTTTCCCCAGTCATTATATTTTCCTTCCCTGCTTTCACTAACCTAGCAATAAAACCATTCAGCTCCTCTACAAAGCTGATTCATTTTATTTCCATTTTCATTCTGTCAAATAAACCTTGATCCACTACAAAATTTTTCATCCACAGTCCTTCAAAAATTATTCTTTCATGCTCGCATTAGATGATGGAGGATTCCTTAAGGCCTCCCTTCTAACAAGTCTTGGCCTATTGACATCAACACATTATCTAGGTCCAAGAATAGAGTCCTTATTAGTACCTTGAGGCTTGTATGCATTAATGACAAGTTATCTCATTGAAAATCATGGGAATACATTAATGTCCCTTGATCGTCAGATCTTGCAAGTGGCTCGACATTAACCCATCTATTCGCACTTCGCAAGATGTACTTAGGTACCTTGGCATTCATTGACATTAATGGCGAGTTTTCCTCGCATTAGTTAAAAAAATTCATCAATGGTCGGTAATCCAATGAATTCTCTTCATGCTCGACATCAACACATTTATTCGCATGACTAGAATTATACCATCGGATTTTGTAACGATTGAAGACTACATCATTTCAGCGGTTTGCAGCAGGAAACAATTTGTATCAGCAACAATAAAGATCCCAACCTTATCATCAATACAAAGAGAACAAAGAATCAGATCAAATTCCTTTGTTTTACATACTTCATGATCCAACAGCATCAACAACCACACTCTTCAGTACACACATGCAACTCATCCATTTCCAAAGGGTAAGTTAAGGTATGTCATTTTCTAACTTTTTACCATAGAATTCCTTGAAAAGCTAGAATGATAATTTTTGGAAAAAGCACTTCTTTTCCTCATTTATTTACCAATACCATCAGTTGAGGGGGCGGGGGGGGGAGGGGGGTGGTGGTGCATTCATATTCATATTTTGCCACATTCATATCACATTCAAAAGCCCACATACTTTCAAAAGATATTAACTATTACATTATTATTATGAGCATAGAATGGCTTTTCAAAAGTACTTAAAAGATAATTGGATACAAACATAATCATGGTTGTCACACAAGAACCAAAATTGATGCAATCTAATAGAAATATACTTTGCAACAATAATCAAAGTATCATTATGCAAAGTTCAAAGATCAAAATCGAATGCAACAAAAAAATATGGTTGAAACACAAGAACCAACCATCTTGCAATTCAACTAAAAGACTTTGCAGACGTATGAAGTTATCAAATGATATCATGCAAAGTTAAGCCAAAGCTGAAAGGATAAAAAAGACTTGATGTAATAAATTGCATGAGGACATGCAATAGCTTCAGTTGGGGGGTATCTTGGGCCTTGAAATTGTCATTTACTTCCATTACATTTTCACTTATATTTCCATATTATCACCTTCACTCCACCTCCATTTCATTACATTTACCTTACCATTACCAATATTGGGTTACATTTATGTTTTTCCGAACTTTATTAATTCCTAGTATTTTAAAGTGAATTTGTGGTTAAAAATTAGAAAATAATATGCACATACTTATACCTAACAAGTGGAATGAGTTTTTTGCCGTGTGTAGGTCAAAAATAAGCTTCTATAAGGGTTTTATGTGGCCTCCTAAGGCCAAATTCAAATTTGAATGGAGAAGATCATGGGATCATGAGGATATATGTCTCATTTCCTATTTTTATTGTAACTCTAAGAGGACATGTGCATTATCACTTCCTATTTGGATTGTAACTCTAGAGATATAGGGAGAGATTCATGGACTCTCATTAATGAGATAGATTCTCATCTTTTTGTATAAATAGGGGAAGCTTTCTCCTATATTTTCATGTGTAAAATTGGAGTTATGCTCAAGCTTTGAATACATAATTAGATTGTGGCACCTCACTCATGAATGTTCCTTAATTTTGACTTGGTTTTGCTTACATATGGAGCATCTCGATTTACCATCTCTCATACTTTTAGATCAGCTACCTAAAATGTGTGAGATTCACTTTTTTTTATAGATTAAAGTTTATGTGCTTTCTTAGTATTAGTTTTAGAATGACTGTGTAATATTTTCTTTCTAAAAACATTTCAAAAGGATAGATTTATCTATTTTCCAATTGGATTAAGTTTGAGGCAATAAAGCTCACAGTTATTTAGTTTCCTTTCATGTTCTGTTATTTACTTTCTTAGATCAAACTATCAATTCATTGCATAATTGAATGTTCCTAAAATATCAAGATAAGATGGTGATACTTCCAAATTGGGTGATTGAATGTTCAACTTATGAAATCATTGAGCTTTGCTTTTACATGCTTTTACATTGTTTCTAGATTAAGATCCTGAACCAATTGTATAATTGGAAAGATCATGAGACCAAGAAGGTGACTTGTCATACTTCTAAATTGGGTGATTGAATGTTCAACCTATGCAATCGTTGAGCTTTTTATTTTATATGATTTTAAATTATTTTCTAGATTTAGATCCTCATTCAATTGTATAATTGGGTGTTCTTAAATACCATTTCAAGAAGTTGATTTTATCATATTTCTAAATGCTCGAATATTTAACCTATGCAATTATTGATTTTTCCCTTTGCATGCTTTAATTGCTTTCCTAGATTTAAAGAATAAAGTATAATCGATTTCTTATACATTATTTGAAGAGGGTGATTATATCATACTTCCATATTGGATGTTGGAGTGATTTGAACGTACCTTAGTTGTTTTCCTTTACATGCTTTGAAATGCTTTCTTAGATTAAATTTCAATTTCTGCAAGTGTGATTGAGCATGCTATATTTTCTTTTGAATTTGTTTTCTTTCTTTTTATTACTTGATTTCATGTTAGTTGAATTTCATTTTCATTATTTGATTTCATAGATTAGATGAATTGGTTTTCGTTATTTTGTAGTTAGATTGATCCAAAATGAAAGATAATTTATAGCACATACAATGCACGCATGCTTCACAAATTTATGAAACCCCCGAGTTGAAAAATTAAATGACAGGAAATTATTTTTCCCCAACAGATGCAAATTTCCAAAACAAAGGGTGTACAACATGTAGGGAGCATGGAAGAAAAAATCACTAATATGGGGAGGGATTTGGCTGATGTCAGACTCAAGGAAGAAATGTTAAAAGAGAGGCTACAAGAAACACAAGCAGAAAATGCAAGGTTACAAAGCCAACTACAACAGAAGGATAAGAAATTTGCCACCATGGCATATTTGTGCATGGAGACAATACAATACACACATCCTTCAAACTCTTATGCCATCTACCCGAAGGAAAAATGGCTGCAGTTTCAGATTAAAACACTAGATTACTATGAATCATTACCTTTCCAAAGCTGCATGCACTTTATTGACTTTTGAAATCAGTTCAACATAAAAAATAAGACCAAGTTGGCAGATTTTTATATGCATAATATTATCTTGACTGATGTAAACATTTGGGATACTAACCCTAGGATGGGGGATATGCAGTTGATGGCCCTATCCTCTTGGATGACCAATGAGGAGGCAAGGGCAGAGGAGGTAAAAAGGGTGAGGACAAGAGAATGAAAGGAGCCTCTCCATATCAGGGTAGAACTATTCATCCCTATATGGGTCATTAATAATCATCTAATGATAGAAAATGATGAAAGCCTTGCAGATAAATACCTCAACACCCAAGCACACGCCATTGCACACTTTGATGAAATTTATAGACTATTAGGAGAAGAATGTGTAATTGAAAGTCAGAGGATATGGAATGACCTCCCTTTTAGCCTTAGAAACATGGAGTATCATACTCCATAGAGATTGAGAATTTCCCTAGAAAGGGCACCTTTGTATAAGAGAGTTCTGCAGACAATGAAGATCGAATGGCTTAACATGAAACTCAGTCCACCTTTGCTGCTGTGGATGGGTGAAGGAAAATACCAAGTTGAAGAAAACAGAGAATGGAAGGAGGCAAAAAATGATGTTTGATTCTAACCCATAAGAGGGGACTCCTTCACTAATTCCTTCGGATGTCAAAGAAGCCACTAAGGCACTAAAATAGATAAATAAAGAGGACTAAGTTTCTCAGAGTATGAGAAATCATTTGGTAGGGAGGTGATGTTGAGCACCATCATTAGGTACATTTAGGGGGTTAATCATCACCTTTTTAGCCATATTGGTCTCTATTTCTCACATTTTATTGCATTATGGTCATAGACTCATATGTTGCTTAGTGTATATGGTGTATTGAGGGTTTTCATACTTTGAATGCCTAATGTGGTTTAAATGAAACAAAATCAAGAGAATATTCCATTTTTGTTGAATATTTCACAATCAAGGCTCGGAGTAGACAACTAGGAGTGATTTTAGGGGTTTTACCACCTCCTTAACTCCTAAATGAAGCCAAGGGATCCTTGAGATTCTCCTCCAATAGCTCAAAATAAAAGGAAGCCAAGCAAGTGGAAGATCAAGTGGACCGAAGCTCCACTTCTCTCGAGTTCCAAGGAGACACATCACCTAACTTTTAGGGAGCTGTTTGTAGCTACCCTTTAGGATAATTAGGGCAGATCAAGAACTCATTAGGATTTGATTTTTGGAGATAGATAGAGCACTCTTACCTCTTGTAATAGACATTTGTGATTTTCATATGCTGTGTAGCAGAATTGGTTAGGAAATAAAATGAGTATTCGGTTTCTTCTTCACTGAGTTAGTTCCAGGGAGCTGAGCTTGTGGGTTAGGGCCCAATCCATTGGCCTCAGTCTCTCTTATGTAATTTTGTTTAACTTTTATGATGTTGTAGTTAGTTTGCTTAAATTTCATCTCACTGTATTTAGTTTGCTTCCATTTCAAGTGTTGTAGTTAGTTTGCTTACATTTCATATTGTTGTAGTTGTGTTGCTTCCATTTCATGTTGTTGTCGCATAGAAAAATCTAAAATTGTGTGTTAAAACCTCCTTCCCTCACCTCTTTCATTAGGGTTTGAGGATGGTATATATTCACCACAGACCCAAATTTTCTTTTAGTTTATGATTTATTGGAAAAGTTAGATAGGTTTCTTTTTATCATTAACATGTTGGATATGCATAGTTAGTTTTATGTTTTAAGTGCATAGGTAGGTTTACTTAAATTCAACTCATATTTTCCACCATTTTCATAATATATTTTGTTAGTGATAACTACTTGAACATGTAGTTTTCTTGTAGGTTTAAGTAGATAAGAAGAGGGTGACTCCACCAACACCATTAGGTTTAGTTTCCACCCCTCATCATCAAACCTCCAACTAAATCACCTTCAACCCTGTTTTTTGAAATCTCCACCACAATACCGAAAGCCAACTTGGAGGTGCAATATATGCTTTGAGAGAAGTTCTGAGGTTGGCCAAAGGGTAGGCTACCTTCCATCCACCTAGATCCACCTTCATTTCACCTCTCCTACCCCTTTCCTCATAATTTCTAGCCTCAAACTTCTCTCGGTTTGTTGCTTGTAGAATTTCACGACATCTTGTAGCGCTACAGGAAATCCTGTAGTTGATCCTGTAGCAATGCCACTCAGTCAATTATTCGAACCAAAACCTCTCTTTCACCTCATCTAGGCAGTTCGCCTTGTTAAGCCCCCAGGGCATAAATGGCTCAATTTTCGCCCATGAGCTATTTCCGTCAATGGATTAGTTTGATCCAAAAATTGGGATAAGGGGTGTGAACCAAAAAAATATTGAAAAGTGTTTTTGAATAGAGTTGAAGTGACCAAGTTTTGAGGAGTTGATCTACGCTTGGTTGCTCCATGTATATTTCTTTGAACTGTATCTTCTAAATGACCTAGAGTTAATCTAAATTGATTCTAACACAACCTGCAAGACACCTTTAACTCTGAAAACATGAGTCGAAGACCCTCTTAGGTCACCTTAGTGCTTTCTTATTTTTATACAAAACCGAGTTATTTACAAGCATAGTTAGGTCATTGATAGATGCATTGTTAAGCATAGCAGTCAATCATGAGGTAGATAGATTTCAATCAGTCATTTTGTTCAACATATGTGCCTAGATTAGTTTCCCTTTATGCAAGTTCAATCCAAACATTTATATCTTGAATGCCACTTAGTTTAAATTTATTTCTTGCATTAGGTTAAGTGTGGATTTCCTTCCTTGCAAATAGCTAGATGAGTATTTATGATCTAGAATAGTTTCTTGTCTTGCTAATAGAGTAATGATCATGAATTATTTTCAGTATTAGTTTTCATTCAGAAGTGTGAAAAAATTCATATCTTAGCAGTAACCCTATTTGTAGCACCCCCTCATAGAACTAAGAAGAGGATGGAATGAGTATAATGCATCTGCAGTGTATATAAGACTGTCACCTCCAAGTTTTTACGAACCTTGGGTTGATTAAGTAAGTAGAGTAGCCTCTGGGTGTTGCAACACTCTTGGTGCAATACCAGGGATCACCAGTATTCACAGGAAAGAATCTGAGTGTGGATCACCTACGGATATTTGGAAGTCCAACATATATCCATTTTCCAAAATACAAGTGAAAGAAGTTGGACTCTACAAGTATCAAAGGAATATTTATGGGATATAGTCTCTCTTCAAAATCATATAGAATCTACATGAAGGAAGGACGATATATTGAAATAAGAAGAGATGTCATATTGGACGAGAATCAAGCATGTAAGAAATCAAAGGATATTCCTATTGATTCTTATGATGAGGAAGTTCCCATATTTGAATAAGAAGAAGTTCATCATGAAAAATCAACTACAAATCTCGAAGAAGAAGGACCAAGTGAGTCTATTCAATTAGTGGTCATCCCAACCACAAGGAAGAGGATAAATTGGTTGAAAGGTACATTGGAAGATGCTGAAGGACATGAAGCTGGGAGAACCTTCATGAAAAAAAATAAACCGAAAATATATTCTGCTTATGCTGCATATATGAAAAAAATGTTAGAAGCCAAACCATCTACATTCAAGGAAGCTGCACATCAAGAGGGTTTGAAGAAATCAATGTAGGAATAATATCAATCCATCATGAAGAATGGGTTTTGAGAAATCATTCCTCGACATAGTGACAAATAGGTTTTCACATCTAAATGGATCTATAAGATCAAACTTGCAGTTGATGGAAGTATAGACAAGTATAAAGAAATATTTTTCGCAAGAGGTTTCTCTCAAAAGGAAGGCATTGATTATGAAGAAACCTTTGCACATACAACAAGGTACACTACTATTAGATCACTGGTTTCATTGGATGATGCTACAATGAGGTGGAATATCCATTAAATGGATGTGAATACCAGATTTCTGAATGGGACCACTGATGAGGAAATCTACATCAAACAACCCGAAGGCTTTGAAGTTAATAGTAGGGACTCTCATGTTTGTAGATTAAAGAAGGCCCTATATTATTTGAAGCAAGAAAGTAGGGCATGGTATGCCATGATGGATGCATATCTACTTAGAATTGGAATCGTAAAGAGTTCCATTGATCCAAATATCTATATCAATGTTGTGAATAATGAGACCTTCATTATTCTACTATATGTGAATGATCTATTCATCACTGGTGTAGAGATAAGAATTAAAAAATGAAAGAATATGTTAGAAGTTGAATTTGAAATAAAGGATCTAGGAATAATGCACTAGTACCTAGGTCTAGAAGTATGGTAGAGTCATGGGGAGATATATTTGGGGAAAGAAAAGTACATCATCAAGTTGTTGTAGAAATCTGGGATGATGGATTCCAAGCTGATAACTAATTCGATGATCACCAATCTCAAGAAGTTGAGGGACTTTGAATTTAGTCTCGTGGATCCTGTTCTTCCTTGGGAGGAAATCTCTGGATGTAAGGAGATCAATGCGCAAAACATTTATTGTCACTTGTAAATAAAATTATTTGTTGTCCCTTCATATTGTAACCCCAAAATTTATAACTTAAACCCTTTAGTATTTACAAGAAATAAAACCCCTCAAAGTTCCTTTAAATGATCAATGTGAATGAACAAGAGAAGTTGAAATGATGATGGAAAACCATTAACAATATGTTGTAATCACATAAACTATTATCTATGGTTTTAGTAGAAAACGATTGCAAGAAATGAATTCAGAATAAAGTAGCACATTTTTAAGGAAATTTACTTTAACTCATAGATGTAATTTAGACACGATAATATACATTACTTTATTACAAGAAAAGAGGCATACATAATATGGAACAGGAAAAACTCAACACATTCATCAATTGCTGTAAAATCCTTTATAAAACTTTATTAATCTAATCAAAGTTAAAGTACAAAACTTGCCCAAAAATTTTGAGGCCCAAAGTCCGACACCTCTCTTATCTTTTGAAAAGGTATTAAATACAATATTACAAAATGGGCAGTTATGAAACTGTCAACTTCTCAAACTGTTTCCTCTCGGTCATTACATAGAAAATATAAAATTAAATTTTCTTCAGCAATATAAAGAAAGTAAAATATGAAATAACATCTGATCATTTAGCAGCAGTGGCTTGATATCCTTTGAAAAAAGAGGTTCCTACATCCGCATAATTTTCCTGTGGAGACATCCACTCTTTACACTTTCTCCACAGGTCTACATCTGAGCTAGGACAATTAGTGAGCTTGACATGTGACATCCTGAAATTTGTGATCCTAGAATATGCAGGTCTTTCTAAAAGAAATTTTTTCATCATCCATAGTAGCTAAAAGTCTTTATGCAGATGATTCTCAATGGTGGCTCCTTTTAGGATAGAAGTCTTCTCGTGTCTATTTCCAATCTTAATTTTTTCTTCTACAAGTAGTGTCTCATATGTTTCCCAAGGGAGAAGATTCTACTGCTGATCCCAACAGGATGGTAGACCAGCCCTCATCCTTTTATCAAATAGAATATTAAATCTCCCCACTGCTTCTTTAATTTCCTTCATCTTTTTCTTTGCAACCTTTTTGTATGAATTCTTCATGATCATCTTATTCATTTCCAACACACATCGAGTCCTGTCTTCAATTCCAAAGTCTTTTAGTTCTTGTGTTGTTTTATAATCTATAAAATCAATTAATCTCCTAACATAAAAAGCCCAGTTTTCTGATTTCTATTTGTTTGTCATAATGGCTTCCTCCAAGTCTCTCACATTTCTATTTTCTTCCCCAATTATAATCAACCAAATCCCACACATTCTTGACAACTTCAATAATTCCATTCCAAATAATATCCCTGGCCTGGATGAGGGACATATTCCCTTTTACCTTCTCCTTGAGTTCTTTGATTTCTTGATAGGAAATCTTGTAATCATGTATATACTTCTCAGCATTGTCCTTTGTCACCTGCACCTCTTGCTCCGTAGCTCTTATCACCTTGCACGTTGTTTCCAGTTCTCTCTGAGTCTTTTTTAAATCAATCTCTTCCAACTTTAACTCAGTCATGACTTGAGTTAATTTGGCAATAGGGTCTTCAGAATCTGATGCAATAACAATAGTACAAACATGAGAATCTAACTTCTTCTACAACATATCATTTACCTCTTTCAACTTAGATATTTCACCATATTTAGCCAACAGAGCTTGCAAAAATTTCTCTTTTTCTATCTTGACTTGAGCTACTTCAGTAGCCATCATATGCTTACCAGTGGAAAGTTTGACCCTCTTCTTCAAGATCTAAATTTCAGATTTAGAACTCTAGAACAATTTCTAAACAATTGAATTATCTTTTGGATCAACACCAATCTTGAAAATGATCTTCTTCAACTCTTCATTTTTTGTGGAGTAATCTCTATATTTTTCTTTCTCCAATTTCAATTGCTTAACTACCTTACCCAACATATTTTTAGCTTTAGCAGCAGCTGAAGTGGTCTTGTTCAAATCATTAAAAATCAATTCTCTAGTTTACATATGAAGGTTGATCTTATCTGGGAGATGAATATTTTTTTCATCTACTGTTACAATAACAATTTTAAAAGAATTAGAAGATGTCACATTCATATTTGAAGGATGATAAAAGGCTATTCTTAGCTGAACTTTTTCCAGGCCCATTGATGTCAACAATCTAGTCTTCTTAGGAGATATTTGAGCCTCTGACTGACATTCAATATTATCTCTTATCCTTTTATTTATTTCCTCAATTTGTGCAAATATATGCTTGATATTAGGAATAGGATCATGGCTTGTGCCCTCAGGAATAGGAGATGAGGGGGTACAAGAAACTTCATCCAACTACAGAGAATATCCAGACATAATTGAGGAACTACTCTCCTCCACTGTCTTTGCTTTCTTGGCTTCATTTTCCACATCACCCTCCAAATCAATCAACTCCTCCCTTCCTCTTTTGAGTCCCTTTTCAGTAGGGTGTGTGGTTTCCAACTCCATATCCAAATATTTAAAAGTCAGTCCACCATTTTTCAGCTTCTCAATCTCTGGCCTAGATTCATGAACAAAAGGAGAATACCCATTCTCTAACCTGTTGAGAATTTAGAGGGCTAGTGATTAACTCAAATTCTCTTCTTGATAATTACTTGTGAGCTTACTTGAGTTAATTAAGTCTTTTTTTTCTTAGCTTGTTTAGTGTTTCATCAAATCAATTACCAAAATACAAAAGACACAAAGTTAGGCTCCTAGAGCTAGGGCAAAAACTCTCCCTATTGGAGAGGAAAACCCACGAGAAATTCTTCTTATAGAATTTTAGATGACAAGTACCATGACCAAGACTCAGACCCTAGACCTTTATATGCTTCCCAGACCTTGTTATTTCTTTTTCATTGGCTCCTTCTTTCCTGCACCTACCTATTGAAAAAGTATAACTAGGTTAGTCTTCATGTTGACTATGTAATTTTATTATGTAGATACAATTCTTCTTGATGCATATTAGGTTTTTGTATTCAAGGTATAAATGTAATTAAGTGTCATATGGATAAAGGGTCTAGTTATATGCTCCAAAATATTTTCATGATACCTTGAAGAAATGGCTTCTGGAAGATGCTCAAGATACCCTCATAAACGCTGGGATAAATGCACTACAAGTCGGCCAATATACTCAATAGAGAAGTCGGCCCTCATACAAGATGTATGGTCGGCCTAAAAACATAAAATTTGCTATATATATATATATATATATATATATACCACAGTTTAGTTCAACCAAGAAAACACTGATATCTCTGACGTGGTACAAGAAACAAAGGTGATTTTGGATAGCCTTGAAGAACAAATTTCAGATAATTTTGAGGTTTACAACGGGATGAGATCTAGAATAAATATGAGAATAAGAGAGCAATGTTCAAGGGTCAAATATGAAGATTAGTAAATAGACTTCGGACAAGTCTATAATTGAGTGCGGACTTCAAGACAGGATAAAGTGCAGGTTTAAGAACAGAACAGAGTGCAATATACATTGACGTATATCTGATATAAGTGAAAATAGACAAGAGCTTCGATAAAGCTTCTATGATTGTATGAATGTGTTGAAAAGGGAAACATAAATATGAAAATGGGATCATATATATCAAACCTAATTCCGAGGAATTTACAATGTGGTTCACAATAATTCATACTTGGATATATGGTGAAGAGTTGAATTAGGAATGGTGCGTAATCAAATTATTGCCATCATATATCCACACAGTCACTGGAAGCCCAAGAACTATGCGTAAGTGATACTGTTCGGTCTTATATTATTTTAAGTATAAGAGAGAAAGAAAGACGTTATCAAAAGGAGCCTTGTGAAAATCTAAGGAGGTCTAACAAAGTGATGAGATCACATGTAAGGATCACATTCAGATAAAGAAGAAATAATACAAGTAGAGATTAAGTTCACTAGTGCAAATCGGTGTTGGTCGGTACAGAGAAGAAGAATCAGCAATGACAAGGTCTTGGAGGCATTCCCAGGTCAAGGGCATGAGTCTTGGTCATGGTACTTGTCATTTGAAGATCTATAAGAATGATTCCTTATGAGTTTTCCTCTCCAAGAGGGAGAAAAATTTCCCTGGCTCTAGGAGCCTAATTTTTGTGTCTCGTGTATTTTGATAATTGACTTGATGAAAGACTAATTAAGCTAAATAATAGAAGACATAAGTAACTCAAGTAAGCTCACAAGTAATTATCAAGAAGAAAATTTGAATTAATCTCTAGCCCTCCAAATTCTCAACATGGTATCAGAGCTAAGGTGCTAAAGGAAAAGGGCTATTTCACAAAGAGACACTCAAGGATAAAAAATTCAGTTTTCTAGAAAGCATCAAAGCAAAAGTCAAATTCTACATTGTAAGGTCAAATCAGTTTGCAAGGAAATCCTCAAGCCATCTCAAGAAGAATTTCACCCTTATTCAAGGAATCCACACATCGAGGAGGTAATATTTAACATCAAAGATTCTTGATATTGAAGATGTTGTTGGAAGACACATTATTAAGCATCACTCAACACTATTGAAGACATCTTCATTATGAAGTAATCCTTTACCATAAAGGATCCAAGGTCACCTACTTTGAAATCAATATAAGAGGTTGTTCTTGCCATCATCTTCAACAAGGAAGCTGATAGAAGAAGAAAAGCATCTACTCAAGTAAGTATCTCTATGACTTCATATGAATCTATCAAAATGTTTTCTTTACAAAGAAATCAACAAACTGGTTAGGGTTTTGTATTTCCTACATAGAAGATAAGGATAATGAAGTCATGCCAAATACATGAAGAGAGATATAAGAGCCCAAAGGATTCTTATAGAATCCATAAAGGACTCTCTTATCTCAGATGTACCAAATCTAGAACCATAAAAATAAATATATGAGAAATTGGTGGAGCTATTCTCTGTGAAGAAATCTCTCTGAGATCAACTGCGGGAACTGGGAGAACTAATGTCTGACACTGAGATGAATATAATGGTTTTGAATGCTCTGCCAGAAGAATGGGGAAACTTCACTTCAGGTTTATATAGGAAGAAAGGAAGATTCAATAAGTTTGGTCCTCATAATAGTGTTGGCAAAGCACGATGCTTTGGATGTGATGAACTTGGGAATTATAAAAGAGATTGTCCTAAATCTGAAAAAGGACAAGAAAAAAGGACAAGAGAAATAGGAAAGAAGCCCATATCTCAGATATGAAAGAAGAACTTGATACAAAGAAATATAAGAAAGAATAATCGAAGGATTTCCACTATGATTGAGATCATCTTCTCCTTTAAGTGATTTTTGTTGGTTGTATGATATGAAGCAATGTAGCATCGTGATCAAAGCATGGTAGGAGTTCTTGGTAAGAAAGCTCCTAGAAAACCTCTCTGATAACAATACTAATGGAAGGTAGTTATTAAAATCAAAGGTCACCATGGAAAACGAAATTCTGGGATGTGATGGCATATTGATGGAGTAGGCCAAGGGAATGAAGCTCTTCATTCTAGTAAAACTACTGAAGGATGACTTCAAAGAAAAAGGTATGTATATATTTATATGATGACACTGAATACTATGAAGTTATTTCATATGGTTGCAGGTAATAGACTTCTATATTTAGAAGTATGATCTATTAAGGAGGATCTCTCAGTGCACTAACAGATGAAATCAACATAATATATATCCTCATGGAATTCCGTTATAGGCTAAAGAAGAGAAGACATAAGTAGCTCAAGTAAGCTCACAAGTAATTATCAAGAAGAGAATTTGAATTAATCTATGACCCTCCAAATTATCAACACTACCTACACCGATCTGCACCTCTCAACACCAAGGCTAGAGATCTTGGTCTCTCCTAGTGTTCTTCCTTCTCGGGATGTATATTATTCTTGCTTGTGATATCAAAACTTTACACAGTCTCGTTTTGTACACTAACATAATCCTAGTTTGGCATAGTAGACTAGTATCTTCCTCATGCAGAGCACTGCCTTGATCTCACATATATTCCAGACCCGAACTCGCACCTTAGACACAGAATTATCATTGAATAATATTACTATTAAAATAGTCCTTTCAATTTTGTGATGACATAGAGTATCCTTGTTATACATCTGTGATCCGCATTCATTTCAGACTTAACCATATATTTTATCCTCAGATCCATCCACATCACTTCTCAAATAGATTTTCATCTTGACACACTTCAACGTTGCCTTGAATTCACATTTAAAATAGTTATTGTCTATTTCGATATATATATATATATATATATATATATATATATATATATATATATATATATATATATATATGCACTATTTTCCTGTCTCATATCCGTTGTTTCTTGGTCTCTGAAATCCGCACTTTCTTGCACAGAACAATCCGCATAAAACCACTGTTATACAATGAAGAAATCCGCATTTCTTCCTGAAATTAACATTGTTTTTCGTCAAAGAGAAACCACACTTCTTACCTGCACTTCTTCATAGATAAATATGAAATATTATCCCCTCCAAGTGAGCCATAGGTTCTGTGTTTATATATGGCACAGTTCCTCCTTTTTAGGCTGACCTTACATCCTACTTGAAGGCCGAATTCATCACTGTTTAAGGGCTGACATGAAGAGCTTTTATTCCAACGTTTATGAGGGATGTTATGAGAGCTATCATAAGTCATTCTTCCACAAGGTCTAGGAGCACATTCTTCAAACTAGGCACTTCATATACCTGACTCTTAATTACACTTATAAACATAATACAAACCCTAATATACATCAAGAAGAAGTCTATTGACCTATAATAAAATCTTGCTCATGAAACCCATGAAGAAAGTACAAAAAAAATTACATTTTATTATCTTTGTCTTATAAATACATAATTACATAGTCAAAATGAAGATAGATCCTAGTTACACTTTTCAACACTCCTTAACTAGGGAGGTATTGATACAGGTACATGGTCACTTTTAAAATCAAGAATCTCATAAGAAGAATCGGATTGGTAATCACATTTGTATAGCATCATATCAACCAGAATTTTCCTAGTGAAAGGCGTTGACTAACAACCCCATCTCTCAGCAAGATAATGGGCCACAATGCTGGTGAGACTCATGACTTATAGACACCATAGTAATTGTCTCTCCAAGGTACATACTCCACCCGAGTGTTCCCAAAGTATGACCTTCTTGGACTATTCTTCTCTTTGGTAGCTAGCCCTAAAAAATATCAGTCCTTGATTACTCTTATCATGAATGACCTAATATATTCTCAAAGAGTATCGAATGTCAGATGATTACCCAATCCTCCATTTTGTTTTCCCAAGTGAAGACCAGAATGATGTGTATCTCTCCCTCTTAGCCAGGGAGGACCTATTCCACAAGGGAATGTACTCATTCCTATATAAGGAATGTACCTAAGCTCATTATTAGGAATTACCCAGTTTCTTCCAAGTAATAAAATGATCACCAAGATCCATCTCAATCAGGGACTTGCAGCAGTAATAGTGAGACACCCAGCTGCTCATGAACAATTCCTCCCTTCGATGTCATTTATTTCGATCTTTGAGGAATCTTCAACTTTAGCTTCATAGGGCACATATCATCCATGAATTTCATTCATGAGTCATTTCATCTACCAGAAAAGTGATTCATTTGTATTTCTTATCTGGTCCACCTGATATGTCATGCTTCTTTCTTTCGAATCATCTCCAAGGATCATAAATCCTTTCTCATGATTAGCAGCCTTGCACAAATTCATCCAGATAAACATATAAATATGAAATTTTAAAACAAAATTTACCTTAGTGATGATATTTTACCATGACATCTTCCTGTAGGCATCAAAATCCTTTATTCAGATTGACATTTCTCCTAATGATATGTTTTGTCAAGGGTTTTCTTCTTTACCAGACTTCTATAAGAGTCAACATATCCTCCCAGGAGATATTCTAGTCACATCTTCTTGGCTTCTCAATGATAACTTCCTCTTGACATGGTTGCACTTCATGATCTCTTCCTTTCTCCACATATTCATTCCCAGGAACATCTAATATACAATTATTTTTTCATATACAACCACCTCATATTTTGTATGAGGATATATTATGTTGATTTCGTCTGACAGTGCACCAAGAGATCATCCTCCATAAATCATACTTATAAATATAGAAGTCCATTACCTACAACCATATGAAATTACTTCACAACATCCAATATTAGCATATAAATATATATACCTCATACCTTTTTCCTTTGAGTCATCTTGTATAAATTTCACTAGAATGAAGAGCTTCATTCCCTTGAATTGCTTCATCAATATGTCATCATATCCTATATTTCTATAGCATAGAGTTCTTGATGAAACCATTATTCTTTCTTTCTAATCAGTTAATTCACAGAGAACTCCATTAGAAAATGTCAACACTTATTTCCATGATGACCCTTGATCTTGATGACCGCCTTCCATCGATATTGTTATCTGAGAGGTTTTCCAAGAGCTGTTTTACCAAGAGCTCCTACCATGCTTCTATCATGATGCTATCAATATACATTGTTTCCTATCATGCTATTTTACAACCAACATAAATCACTTAAAGGAGAAGATGATCTCAATCATAATAGAGATCCCTCGCTTATCCTTTCTTATATTTCTTTGCATCATGTTCTTCCCTCATATTTGTGACATGAGCTTCTTCATTTTTCCTCCTGTCCTTTCCAAATGTAGGACAATATCTTTTATAATGCCCAATTTCATTACATCCAAAGCATACTACTTTGTCCATTTTTTTTCTTTTATTCTGAGGACTAAATTTACCAAATCTTCCTTTCTTCATGGATATTGCTGCAAAGGCTAGATTGCATTCACTTGATCCTATTATCAGCTTTGGCTTTCAATCTTGTTTCCTCTATTTTACATAGAGAACATAAATTGTGGAATGGTGTGGCTTATTTTTTTCGTATAAAATTGAAGAGCTTGCACATTCTTCTGGAAGAGCATTCATCACCACTGTAGTCATCTCACTATTAGACATTACTTCTCCCAGTTCCTGCAGTTGATCTTAGAGAGATTGCTTATCCTACAGTACTAACCGAGAATAGCTCTACCAATTTCTTATATATTCCTTTTGATGATTCTAGATTTGATACATCGGAGATGAGAGAGTATTTTATGGATTCTGCAAGAATCCTTTGTGCTCTTATATCTCCCTTCATGTATTTGGCATAACTTCATTGTCCTTTTCTTCCATGCAAGAAAGTTTGAAATCCTAACCATTTTATTGCTTTCTTTGCAAATAAGACATTTTGATAGATTCATATGAAGTCTTAAAGATACTTCCTTGAGTAGATTCTTTTCTTCTTCTATCAGCTTCCTTGTTGATAATGATGTGGATGATGGCAGGAACTCCCTCTTAGATTGATTTCAAAGTAGGTGATCTTGGATCTTTAGTGATCAAGGATTACTTCAGAATGAATATGTCTTTAATAGTGTTGGGTGGTGCTTAATGATGTGTCTTCCAACAATGTATTCAATATCAAGAATCTTTGATGTATAAGAATACCTCCTTGATGTGTGGATTCTTTGAATAAGGTTGAAAGTCTTCTTGAGATGGCTTGAGGATTTCCTTGCAAACTGACTTGAATTTTTTAATGTAGATTTTGACTTTTGCTTTGATGCTTTCTAGAAAACTGAATTTTATTCCTTGAGTATCTTCTTGTCAAATAACCCTTTGTCTTTATCACCTTAGCTCTAATACCATGTTGAGAATTTAGAGGGCTAGTGATTAATTAAAATTCTCTTCTTGATAATTAGTTGTGAGCTTACTTGAATTACTTATGTATTTTTTTTGCTTAGCTTGTTTAGTATTTCATCAAGTAAATTACCAAAATAAAAAAGACACAAAGTTAGGCTCCTAGAGCCAAGGAAAAACCTCTCCCTCTTGGAGAGGAAAACCCACGGGAAATTCTTCTTATAGACTTTCAGATGACAAGTACAATGACCAAGACTCAGACCCTAGACCTTTATATGCTTCCAAGACCTTGTTTTTGCTTCTTCATTTGCTCCTTATTTCCTGCACCTACCTACACCGATTTGCACCTGTCAACACCAAGGCTAAAGAGCTCAGTCTCTCCTCGTATTCTTCCTTATCGAGGTGTATATGATTCTCTCTTTTGATATTAGCACTTTACACAGTCTCGTTTTGTACACTAACATAATCCTGGTTTGGCACAACAGACTAGTCTCTTCCTCATGTAGAACACTGCCTTGATCTCACATATATTCCAGACCTGAACTCACACCTTAGACATAGAATTATCACTGAATAATATTACTATTAAAATAGTCCTTGCAATTCTGTGATGGCGTAGAGTATACATGTTATACATTTGTGATCCACATTCATTTTAGACTTAACCATATATTTTATCCTTAGATCTATCTGCATCACTTCTCGAATAGATCCGCACCTTGAAAAAATTCAACGTTGCCTTGAATTCACATTTAAACAAGAATTTATCATGATATATCTATTTAGAGATATCCATATTGTTTTCCTATCTCAGATCCGTTGTTTCTTGGTCTCTGAAATCTGCACTTGCTTGCACATAACAGTCTGCATACAACCACTGCTATACCATGAAGAAATCCAAATTTCTTCCTTAACACTATTTTTTCCTCTGAGAGAAACAACACTTCTTCACAAATAATTCCGAAATCTTATCCCCTCCAAATGTGCCGTACGTTCTGTGTTTATATATGGCACAATTCCTCCTTTTTAGGCCGACCTTAAATCCTACTTGAAGGCGGACTTCATCACTATTTAAGGGCTGAAATGAAGAGATTGTATTCCAGCGTTTATGAGGGTTGTTATGAGAGCTGTCATAAGTCATTCTTCCACAAGGTCTAGGAGCACATCCTTCAGACTAGGCACTTCATATACCTGACTCTTAATTACACCTATAAACATAATACAAACCCTAATAGACATCAAGAAGAAGTCTATTGATCTATAATAAAATATTGCTCATGAAACCCATGAAGCAAGTATAACAAAAATTACATTTTATTATCTTTGTCTTATACATACATAATTACATAGTCAAAATGAAGACCGATCCTAGTTACACTTTTCAACACAACCTGCGATTGGAAATTACATGATATGGGTCATAAGCCCATTTATCTTCCAACAACAAATGCATATCATTCAACATATTGTGAGCCTCCTCAATCACTTTTCTGGTATATAAAATGAATGTGCCCATGACCTTGGGTAATTTAAATAAATGGCCTTTCTTCACAGGCACAAAATGAACCTGATCCACATTTAGACTTTGCCTAGTTAAATCCACGACAAACATCCTCATAGGAACAAAAATAGGAAGTTTGAAAGATCCTACATCAGTTCCATACAATTTGATCTCAGTGTGTCCCTCATAAGAAAACCAATCCCCAAAATTTACATGCTTTCTCAATTGTAGAAATGATTGAGCTTTGGGAAACAACAGTGGTGCAGGTGATCCATTAAAAATTGAGTACACAATAGGAAGGAAAGAAGTAGTATAATAAAAAAAACCCTCATGTCCCACCTCATTTCTTACTAAATAATTCCAAAAGACCATTGAATGATTATTTTTATTCACATCAACAATATTTAATCCCAATTGAGTAAAACTGTCCGCATGAATGTAAAGTAATAAATAGGTAACCATGGATCGAAACCTAAAACTCTCAGTAAGTGATAAACTCATGAAATGACTATTTACAACATTCTCCAAGTAAGTGGGAACATCTAAAACCACCCCAAGCTTCACCATTAAATCAAACATTCCCAGAATTTCCTTATATATCATTACAACATTTTCTTTACCCAGGATTTTAGCCAAAATTTGGAGAATTGGCCTCATATCTTCGGCAAAGAGACTCAATGGAAACTCATCTGAATCCATGAAATTTTTTTCCTTATTAGGCATTAATTAAAACACAATCTGGACAAACTCAGGTCCGGGCAAGTCTTGAAAGTATGTAGAAATGGATTCATCAGTGAAGCTTATACATGATTCTACATCGGGATAACAAAGAGATTTCCTAATTAAATGAGTGGACACTTGGAAAATGTTTTCCCCGAATTGGTTCATGAAAATAAAATTTTTAGGGTACATAGCAGGGACCAACCAATGAATAAAATCTGGGAACAGGTAAGCCTATGGGACAAAAGCTAACAAGACTCCAGACTTGATTAAGGCAGAGTATACTGGGAATTTATACTGGTTTAGGATGACATGCTGGTAAAATAATGGGTGGTCAACTGAGCAAACAATGTCTACAATGTCAATTTATGTGTCCATTAAAGGAATGTGGGTGGAAGATCTAGCCAAAACACTTTTCTTCGACATTTTTGACAAATTTAAGTACGGTTATATGGAATACCTGGCTCTGTCGAAGCGATTGATGACTTGGATGCCGGTACATAGGTTGAAGAATGTTTAGTTGCTTGGGAGCAGTCATGGATGAAAATGAGGAAAAAAATCCCTTTTATAAGAGGAAAATGATTGGGAAGGAAAAACGTTATACGAAAGTGAAATGAATGATGAAGTGAGTGACAAGACATGTGAGGTGATGCGGAAGGATGGAATGGAGAGTGACATGGATGACTTGCTTGCTGACATCGTGGGCTCACCTGTTGTCATTAATGTAGGAGGAATCTGTGGTATGGGATTAATCTTAGAGCAGCGCCCCCCACAGTTAATCTGGGCTGCTCATTTTGGTCAACTGGTGGGGGTCAAATATTCCAGTGGAGGCACTCTGTTTGATAACCCCCGGTCACTTTGTGATGTCGAGTTTGTGCCATCGCGCAAAAAATTTGAAAAAGGTGGTCCCTACGGTGTAACCCGCTCGCCCTTTAATGTCATGCACTGGATGTGGTCCCATTGCCTGTCACAATTACTCTGACCATCCTTTAGTGCATCATTATTTAAAAATTTTATTTTGCGCATATGTATTTTTTTTTTATAATTTTTCAGAAGACATATTTTCCTATTTACAACATAGAGAAATTTAAAACATGCCACAACATCTGGCTCCACCCGGGGATAGTGTTTTTGGAAAAAAACACTAATAACCATATATTAATGCCTTCACTTCAAGCATGGAATCAAAAGTGACTTACACATTGCAATGATTTACTCACCGACTTATGTACAATGATGAAAATAAAAACTTCAACGCTGGAAATAATGCTTCAGATACTACCCATTCACAGGTAATGGCAATAGTTCACCATCCAAATTTTCTAGGACAAAAGTATTGTTAGCTATGGATTCAGTAATCTTGAAAGGGCTATACCAAAGGGGATAAAATTTCCCATCTTTACCCTTATCTTACCTTCTAACATCCCATCTTAGAACAAGATCATCTGGCTGGAAAAGAACATCCTTGAATTTTCTATCAAGAATTGTTTTCATCTTCTCTTGATAGTGGATTATATTTTCTCTGACCTTATCCCTACTTTCATTTTAGCTCCACCAAACTATTCATTTTTTTGATTAAAGATCTTGATTATTCTTGGACATCTTGAATAAATGCTATCATAGGATTTATCAACTGACTCGGAAACAATGCCTATGTTCCATATTACAACTCAAAAGGTGATTGACCAGTTGATATTCTATTAGTTACTCAACTTTACTAGAGAGAAAAATTCAATTTTGAATCCCAATCCTTCTTATTCTTTGCTATAGTTTTCTTCAAAATTCTTACCATTGTCTTGTTTGAAGATTCTGCTAACCCATTCCCTTGAGGATGATAAGCAGTAGAATGTGACAAGATAACATTGTATTTCTGGAAAAAATCAATCAATTTAGAAGATATAAAAACTTGGGCGTTATCAGTTATTAGCTTCTTTGGACAACCAAATCTATTGAAAAATATTTTCCTCTAGAAATTTCATCACCACCAAGTCATTTCTTTTTCTTGTTGGCACTGCTTCAACCCATTTTGTAAAGTAATTTGTGCCTGTTAATATCCACCTGCACTGTCCACTAGAGGTTGGATTAATTTCTCCAACAAAATGTAGCCCCCATTGCCTAAAAGTCTCTTCTATGAACACCTGAATTAAAGGTGGTGGTGCCAAATTATTTTTTTCAGCAAAAGTTTGGCATTTATGACAACTCCTTACTGATTTAAAAACATATAAAAATAGAGAAGGCCAGTAGAAGTCAACTTTCAAGATATTATGAGCTGTCACTTTCCAGCTATAGTGTCCTCGACACAGACTATCATGATATTCTTTAATTATTTCAACAACTTTTCCTTCTGTTAGACAGAGCAGAAAAATACCAACTAGATCTCTCCAATATAAATTCCCATTCACAGTTATATATTTCTTAGCCTTCACCTTGAGATATCTATAATTTGATCTGTTCATGGTATAAGGACAACAAATAAAACATAGATAATGTACAATATCTTTGTACCATTTAGAACACAAGAATTTGTATTGAATTTTATCACTAGATTCAGACCTTGCCTGCTTATCAACATTTACTTTTTCTTCAACATTTTCTTTCTCTTCAACTTCAGCTAACAAATTAATTCCCAAAGCTTGCAAATTAGTTTATATTATAATTTTAGCTAAACCTTGACCTTTTATTAGCTTAGTTGGTTTTATTTCCAAATCATATTCTTGTATCTTTTCTATCCACTTACCCCTTTTACCTTCCACATCACTATGAACTAGAACATCTCTAACAACAACATTTTTCACATATGCAGTCACTTGGGACTCAAGAATATAAACACTAAAAGCTTTGAGGGCCTTAACCATAGCATAAGACTGCTTCTCCAAAATATTGTATTTGAGTTTTGCATCCCTCAACACTTTACTAAAAAACGCTACAGGTTATTCTCTCTTCTCCTCATTCTTTTGCAAAAGTACAACTGCAATAGTAAAGTCATAAGAAAATAAAAAGATATGAAAAGGTTTTTTTGTAATTAGGACTTATCAACACATGAGCTTCTTGAAAAGCTTATTTAATCCTTGAAAAGGAATCCCCTACAGATGCATTCCACTTCACTTGCACTCCTTGCTTCAGCATATCAGTGATTTCCTTGAAAATTTCAGCATAATTTGGAACAAACCTCTTGAGGAAGTTAATTCTTCCTAGAAAACTCTGAATTTATTTCTTACTAGAAAACTCTGAATTTATTTCTTACTTCTTGGCAAAGGTATCTTACCTATTGCTTCTACTTTCACAGGTTCTATTTTCACTTCTTCTTTTGAAACAATATGCCCCAATAATTTTCTCTCCCTAAGAGAAAAGTGAGACTTCTTTGGGTTCAAGGATAAACCATGCCTTCTACACTTCTCAAAGGTCTACTATAGATTCTCTAAATGTTTTTCATCTGATTTGGAAAAGACAGTTATATCATCTAAATAGATCACCACAAACTTATCTATTTATCCTACGAATGCTATATCCATAGCTCTCTGGAATGTGGAGCCAACATTTGTCAAACCAAAAGGCATTCTGGCATACATGAAGGTACCCCAAGGGGTTGTAAATGTTGTTTTCTTCTGATCCTCTTTTTCCACTGCAATCTGATTATAGCCTAAGAAGCCATCAATCATCGATAATCTATATGATCTTGTTACCCTTTGTAAGATAAGATCCATCTTAGGAAAAGGATAATTATCCTTCAGAGATGCTCTATTCAAATTTCTGAAATCAACACATAATAATTATTACTAGATTAATAATTATCTCCATTCTTATAGGTAATAAACTGGCTACCTAATCTAGTAATAATTATTATAAATATTACCTTTAATTAGATTAGGTAGCAACAAAATTAGATTAATTCTTCTCAACTTCTTCTAAAATGGTTTGGACTATGGTTTTAAAGGAAGCTTATGTTCAATGATGGGTCATATGTTTCCAGGTCTTACATATTTCCATGCAAAAACATCCTTGTAGTTTTTGAACAATTCAATGTATTTATCCTTGACTTCCTGTGGCATTGTTCCTGAAAATTTGATATTTTTTTCTTTCTACTCCAATACCAATATTACATTCCTATATCTTGTTGGTGATTTAGCAGTCAGGAATTAGGAACATCATTTTGATCAAATAATATTTCAAGGGGAACTATTCCTTTTGGAATATGATTGTTGGAAAGTTGAATAATATCATGATCTTCTATCTTCCGCTTCAAATTATAATCTTGCTGAAATATATTTTCCTGTACTTCCTCATAATTTTCCTGATCAATATGTAAACATGAAATTTCTTCGATCTCTTGAAGGAATTTCTTCAACTGTTCACCATATTCAAATAAATGTTATTGATTTACATTGTCTGGAATATAATTTTTGTATTTAACTTAAACTTGATACTACATTTGGAAATAATATGGAACTTTGAAGGTACTTGCTAAAACTGCTAAAGAATCTTCCTATATATTATCTTCCCTTGGTATAGCTAATTATTGAAAGCTTTTAAATATTTTTCTATCAATCACTTACCTAATTCCTGTAAGCCTTCAATCTATTATGTTTATTCTGACAATAGTTCCTAACTTGTTTCACCACTAACTCTGAATCACCAAACATTGATAAGCTCTAAACTTTAATTTTCTTAGCTAGTTCCAATCCAAGAATTAAATCTTAATATCCTGCTACATTATTGGTGACCTCAAATTCTATTTTGAAGGACCGACTGATAATTTTCTTCCTTGGTAACATTAAAAAAATTCTAACTCTTGATCCATCTCTGGAATAAGCTCCATCAAAATACATTTTCCAAATATCATTCTCTGAAGACTCAGGAATATTTGCAACGTCTTCAATTATATTATGTACATTACATTCTTCATTTACCACCAAAATGAAACACCCTAGGTCTTGATCAATGGAATAGATAGGGTGGTTCACAACTTGTCTAGCATTACATACTATATTTATGAATCTAACCTCTCTATACAATCTCAAATGTTCTCCTCCATAAACTAGAATGTTTTCATATGACATGTCATTTGTAAGCTTCCTCTAAGCTTAGCACACCAGGATCTTGATAATAGCATACCAAACTTGGGAGGAATATATGTGACTACTATATCCATTACCACACTTTTTATAGGGATTTGGGCTAAAATCACTACCAAATATTTAATTAATCCCAAACATTGCACCTTTTTGGAATCAAAATTTTCAAGTCATCATAAGGTCTTGTCACCTACAACTAAAGTTTATCCATAATAGTTTTGGCATTGGATTAAAGGATGCACCAAAAGCTAAAAAGCAATTGTAAAGAAGAAAATCATGGATCTTTAAGGTTACATAAAAAGGAGAAACACTTTCATCCTTAACATCATGACTTGGACCAAAGTTAGCAAAAGGTTTCTCTTCTTGCACACCGATTACATCACCCTTAAAATCCACACTTGAAGATTGGATCCATTTAGACACTTGTTGTTTATAACCATGATTTATTATTAATTCTGATAAAGAGATATAAATTTTGAATTTTTCTAATTCATTTTCAACGTTAAATTAATTCAGTTTTTCTAATTTTGATTCATCTTATGATTGAGGTTGTTGTTCTGAAGATGAATCTTTTGTAGTATTATCTTGTGGAACATCAAAAGTAACTTTATTTATTGGTCTACCTAGATTTTTTCTTAGCTTTAAATCATATCTTTATTAAGTTCAACAATCAGAAATTCTAAAAAAACTTGATATTTAGAAACATTAGAATATTCTACATTCTGAACTAAAGATTGATTTTGGTTAACAAGAATAATTGCACCTTCACAAGGTTGAACAACAAAACAATGAATATCATCTGCCACTTGTGTTACTTCCTAAATATCTTCATCATCAATAATTAATGGAGCTTGATTTTTTTGATCTATATTAGGTCTTTCTCTCTATATAATATGAGGGGAAAGGTCTTATGTAAGGTTGTGGAGGTTTGTTCACATTTTTTTTGCTTGTATAGGCTGATTTTCCATTCTGGGGATTCGGCTAGATAGTTTTTTCAACATTGTAGTGATCTCATCAATTTTGTGATCCTCTTCCTTAGTCTTTGATGAGGAACCAACTTATGATTTTGCCCTAAAATTTCTCTCAAACCTTTATTATTTTTCTCTCAACTTCCCTAATTTTGCTATATTAGCCTCAAGTTCTATTGCATCAATTTTCATATCTGCAAGAGTTGCAAATTTCCTTTCCCTTTACATCAATGCAAAGTCATCTTCAAAATCCTTAGAGAATCTAACTTTGGTTGCAATAGATGGGGCTTTAACGTTTGCAGGAATTTTATTGTAAATTTTATTAAACCTCTTGATAAAATCATATACATGTTCATTAGGATTTATTTTGGGATCATAAAGTCAGTCAAATAATACACAATATCATTCTCGATTCCCCACTAATTTATAAAACATTTGGTTAACTCTACCCATGAATGAATATAATTTTCTTGCAACTTCCTAAAAAAAATCCTAACATTTCCTTCCAATGATTGAAAAAACAACCTCATATGTACATCTTCATGTTCTATGTTTAGATTATCTACCAAGTCTAAGAAAGCAGATAAATGATCTTCTGCATTTGGCCTTGTTTCCCCATTGTATCTAGGTAATTTCTTTAGATATCCATCAGGGAAATCATGGAGTTGAGTTGGTGGTGGTAATGGAAATGATGCATATCTAGTAGCCATAATCCCCTAACACTATCCATGATTGGTTATAAAATTGGTTGTTTAGGATATGAAGGTCTTTTTGGAGATTGGTTTTTTTTGGGTTATGGGCTTCTTTGGAGACCGAGGATGGAAAATTAATTTTTAACCTTAGTAATTCTTATATGTTGATCTTCAGAGGAAAGGTGATTAGAATACGTATTAAATTCTTCTCTGAGCTTATTGGAAGTAGAAGGAAAAGTATGAATAACAGAGAACATAAAATGTCCTGGTTTAAGTTTAGGTAATTATAGATCAACTTCATCTTTTGTATTATATGCCTCTGAAAGTGACATAGGAAATTCAAACGATTCAAGTTGGTCCCCTAATAGTGTAGTTTGAAAATATATCCACTTAGAAAGAAGTTCTAAGACCTTTGCGGGTAAATCAGACAACTCAGGGGATACTGGAATATATTCTGGTTAATTAGATTTTGGAACTTACTTTGGTGGAAAAGAAGACAAATATGTTCAAGTCTGTGTCTCAGAGAAGCTATCCAAACAACTCTCTCTATATCCAATAATGATGCGAATAATTTAGGATCAGAATGAGATCTAGTTTGTTTGTGTGAAGCCAGATTTTAAACTTATGAAGTCGCTGGGTGAAATATTTCAGCCTACTAGCCTCGTATTCACCATTAAGAGGGAATTTCATTTGTCATCCTAGTGAAAAATAGCTTCAAAAATTATTCCTCAAAAACGACGTGTATCTGATGTTGTATCTTTGTAGATAATTCTCGACTTCAGAAATATGCCATAACATCAATTGTGAGGGATTCGAATGGAAGATCCAAAGAAAAAAATGCTTCTTTATTCTTATAATCATTATTCCTTTAGATTACTCAAAGTGCTAGTGTTCCATTATAACAACATACAATATTTATAAGTTCTTTGAAAGAAGAACTAAGAAAAAATTAAAAATATTAAACATCCTCCCTAAATATACAATCATTTAAGATGAGAAAAAAATATAGAATCATCTCTATAATGAAAAAAATATGTTTAAGGATAGCATATAATAAACAATATATTTATTTTTGGGTTACCAATTAAACAAATTGTCTAATATTTACTCAGTATAGAAAATAAATTTTATAGGGATGTCGGGGAGACTAATATTTAGTCCTTCCCTTCCCAATGTCATATACTACCTAAAAAATATGCAGAAATGGATTATCAAAATCACTAGCAAGTACAAAAATGATGTCACAAGTAGAAACCAGAACCCTTCGCTTATCTTTAAGTTGAAATTATTGCAAAAATATTACAAAATTTTCTCAGAGTATCAACCATTTCCTATTAAAAAATAAAGTATATACAGAGTACTTTACAAAATATCCTATCTTCTAAAGGACTTACATTAACTACAATTATTTATCCATAACTTTGGACAATCTTCAAATAACTTTGATTGAAAATAGAAAACCCGCTCTAACAATATCTCCAACTGTACTAGATTAATATCATAAGGTTTTAAGCCTAATTTGATCACAAGGTATTTAAGAGTCTTAATGCTGGTATCTTTTTCCAGAAAGGATGTCCTTTCCATCTTAAGCTCTGTCTTACTATTCAATAAAGAGTTTTGCAATTTGGACATATTAATAGAAGAACTACTGAGAGTAGAATAGATCGTCTCACCAGTTTTCCTATGAAAATGTATTTAATATATAATATGGATTTGTTTGGTATTAAAAGAGAGTATAGAAGTGTTAAAATATTCAGGTGTTGTATCTCCTTGGAATTTACCTTCACAAAATGAAAATTTTAAATGACATTTCTCCACATCTAAAGTTGAAAGTAACCTATTCTTGGTGAAAAAGGAAATTGCTTCCAAAATTGACTATAGGTTATTTATTTCAGAGATTCATTCTTTTTATTCATTTCTAGAAATTTAGAAAATATGTTTGGCTTAGGAGTAGAAGAAGAAGGAGAGGGAGAATTATTTTCCCCTGTTGATTCTCTTTGTTGCAAACTGAACACAAGGTTGCCTGAAAGGATCATGGTAGTAGGTGAAGCAATATTAGAAGATACATTTTCTGAAGCATTCCATTTCTGACTCTAATAAGATTTGAGTTGTCCTTTTAATTTATTTTTCTTTCATTTGAGGTGTATCCAAAAAAAAATTTCTTATTGAATGATCCATTGTTTCCTTCTTTTTCATTTCTTGAAGGGTGTTTTCTTCCTGGATTTATCTATTGGAAAATTGCTCCAGCTCAGGTCATGAAACATGAAAGTAAAGAGAAACATTTCGCTCAACCCTGAGTGTTGAATTCTTATTTAATGGGTGACATGTACAACTCAAACTAATCTCAAATTTCATTTATTCTAATAAAATTTCCACCTCCTTAGTTGCAACTTAACCGTTAACAAAAAAAGGGTCAACTTGAGCTTTAAGTTTAAATTGAGTTTTTTTCTTCCTTGAAATAAATTTAATTTCATTAGCGTTCATACTTTGCCTTATAAATTCAAGGGAAAAAACTCGCATTAGGAGAAACATTGGTAATTTGTAAGGTGGTAGTTCACAATCATAAATTACGATTTCTGTGAAATTTTGGTACAAATGCTAGTCCCTTGAAAATACATCACTATTGAGAAGAATAGATGAAACATACAAAAATTGATCAACAAAATCACTTAAAGAGAATTCTTATCTATTTTTCCTAAGTAGTGAAGTCCAGTGAATGAATAGCATCCTGAACATTTCTGACTGATGATAAAGGATTAAATAAACTAATATTGGTTGATAGTTGAAAGCCCTCTCAATCCCAAATTTTAGAAATAGTTCGTGAATGTTATTAGAGACGAACTGACTAAAATTAAACAATATAGTAGGTTTCTTTCCAGATGCGAAAATAGATAGAAAACCTAGAATTACTTCATCAAATAATTCATCAATCTCATATTCTAAAAGGAAATAAAGCATCGAAATTTTTTTTTTAAGACATTTCAGGGAACATGGATGAAGAGTATGGTAGATTATGGAAAGGTAATTCAGTTCCTTCTGGTAGAAAATATTCAAAAATGAAGGTTCTCTATTGAAATGTGAGATTTTGATAAATTTTTAACAAATCTTCAATTGAAAAAACATGTGGGGAATCTGGAACCTTTATCATTAGGGCTTGATTAATATACTTTGGGGTTATGTAGAATACGGGCTAACCATTTTTGGCTATGACAACATTTCCACTGGGAAACTACCTATCTACACACTAAGTTGCGAATTAAGGGAAGTGATGTGTCTCAGAAAAACATGGACTCCCATAGGTTAAATTTGTCACTAGAATCTTAAAATATTTGAAAGGCCCAATTATGTAATTCGTACATGTCAAACTCACATCTTGTCTCAACAATTTTAGCATCTAAATCGGCCAATGGTAGGTTGTCAATCCTGAGAACTGCAAATAACTATAAATCTTTAGACTAAATTTTTCATTTTCCCTTTTGAGTACTCAATTTGAAAGAAATGGGTAAGTACAAAAGAAATGAAATTACCAATAAAAAACATTGAAACTATTGTAAAATTATTCAATTTTTTGCAATTCATTGGTTTAGGTTCACTGCAGCAATTGGGATACTAAAATGAAACTACAAATAATAGAAAGAAGGGCTTGGCAGGAGTGTGGTGAATTTATAAAAAAATTTATAGAACGATGTGAAATTAATGACATATTCGTTACAAGGGAACGAGACTATTTCAAATGACTATTCGAAAATAGGCTAAATGATAAATTTAGTTGACGAAGGGTTTATTTGGTAGATGGGATAAATTAAGCGGAGGATATAGTGCAGAAATGAAGGTAGTTTGCAGGGGGTTATAAGCGGTATATAACGGGGGGTGAAAAATTAGCATATGTGTGACACTTCACCAATTGTGGTTTCGAGAAAACACTCATTGCGGACCACCGCCCCCCCCCTCAGCCCCCTTCCATTAACCGTCAAGCACACGAAGGGGTCCAGGAACTAAATGTGGATCATTGATCTCCACAGCACAACAAGGACTGTTGAAAACTACCCAAGCTTACCAAGTGCACATTTATTTAGCGGGAAATACAAAAATGTCACTTTATTCATAAAATCAAAACTTTAATATATATGGTACTTATAAATCATACCATATATTTACAAATGAATATTTTTTTTTTTTTTTTGAAAATTTTTCTCTGAAGAAAAATTATAAGAGTAAAAAAAAGCTACAAGACCTTCCATTTCTATAATTGTTGCATGATGATCAACTTGGTGATTATCCACTATTGCCTAAATTATGGGTATATTTTGAACTATGTCCCTGACTTTCTCTTCCAGTTGCACATTGGACAGTCTCGGGCTAACATGTTTGTGCTATGGGAAATCCTACCTCAAATGGTTTCCTCCACTAGTCCAACTCTTATATGGACCCTTATCATAAATTTTGGATTCATCTTATGTAGAATGGCCTCTGCTAAATTTCTTGGTTAACACGTGTCACACTCGTTTCCTTGGTTTCCTTTTGTCCTTTTCCTTTGAACTTGGTATTCCCTTTGGATTTCCAGTCTAATTTATACTTAGTCCTACACCTTGACTAATCATAGTAGTTCTTTAGCTTCCAGATTGCATCCTCTAGTTCCTTTGGATCATCAAATTTAATTATATCCTTGAATATCCTTGAATGATTGTGGCATTCCACTGAGATGCCTTTGAATCTTCGCCTTTTATTCCTTAAGTTAAGGAAAATACCTTATCAGCTCTAAGAACTTTGGTGGTATACCCATCATCTGTCATTTGAACCAATCAGAGTTCATAGAAATCCTTAGCCTTGTTGTCAAAATATCTCTCAGACAAATACTTTCTCTTGAAATACTCCTCAAACTTCTTCCAAGACAATTATTCTTCCCTTAATCCCTTTACATTTTTCAGATCTTCCCACCATATATCAGCCTTTCCTCTTAGGTTGGATGTAGGTACTCTTGATTTCATGTTCTTTGAGTAATTGTGGATTTGAAATAACTTCTTAATTCATAGTAGCCAAGCTTCAACATCCTTTGATTTCCTCATTTCACCATCAAAGGTAGGAGGTTTAGCCTTTTCAAACACCCATGGAACATATTCCCTTTATCTCCTCTTTCCATGATGAAGATGATAGTGATGGTGATGTGACCTACTATGAGTTTCTTCATACTATTTCCCATAGGCACTTGACTGACTTCTCAGGAATGCTTAGCAGAGTTTGTCATTTTATGATGTCTTCACTAGACAATCAGTGCTAATTTCTATACCTTCTCTAATTTTCCCCATTAGTTCTTTCTTCTTTCTCCAATGGGTTTCGCATGACTCTATGTTTGATTCCCAAATCATGCTTCCTCTACGTTTGCAGGTTTGAAAGGCTTTGTAGCATGGATGCATTGACTTCGACCTTCCTTTCTCGTGCTCTGACAAGCCTCTCATTATTAACTTTACAACTCCTTATTTTTTCTCTCAAGCTTCTCAGTGTGCCCATCTAATTAGGAGAGTCTGGAATTCCTTTTTTTTCAACTGATATTTCCTCTTCAACTATCCTTTCTTCTTCATATCTATGCTATGATTGGTCAGTGCTATATTGCACCATTTTACTATTCCTTCATTGGTTTGTTGTTTCTATTTTGTACCACCATTTGTTTTTCACGTGATCCTTAAACTTCACGTGTTTTCATGCATACACAAAACTATTAGATTCTAATAATACTCATTACACAATAAATGTTATCACCTTAGCTTGTTCATGACAATTTGCAGGTGCATATCTCTTTGCAACATGACACCTTGATCGACACATTGATGTCAATAAAATTAAATACATTGTTGATGCCATGTGACAAGCATACAAATACACACAAACATCCATACACACAATCAATCTACACAATAATAGGTTCTTGATGCCTATCACAAGACTTTTAAGGCCTCATTGGATCTTCAAGGTCTAGTGTTGAACCTTTACATGGTTACCTCTATGATAGATCCCATCCAGTCTAAGTTTTGAACCTCGAAGCTTTTATACCACTCTATAATGCACCCCCTACTAACCCCTACCCCAACCAAGGTTAGAAGGAGTTGGTCACTATGCTGACCCAATCTCCATTGTACTCGTATGGAAATGGGATCTAGAAATTTTGTTCCTTTCTCGCTGCATCTCAAATTAAAATGAATGAAATTATTGTGTTCATCTCATCAAGATCTTTCCAACAATATATTTTTTTCCTCAATATGACTCCCAGATCAATATATTGACCATTCGAACGATTGCCTTATTACCACCTTTCCATATCAGCATTGATCCCACGTGGAAATTTTTGCACCATCTTCACCATCATGAACCAATCCCCATGGATAGGTACATTCCTCCAAGTAATTGGAGGTCTACCTATTCCACCACTATGCAACACATTAAAACTTAATAAAGGGGGCTCACCCCAACCTAGGTGTTTGACCTGACTCTTGACCAGTGGGCCTGCTTGAATTCTTAGCTTATGCACATTGGGTCAGATACATCCTCACTCGAGGTTTGACCTTTTTAATTGACCTCCTGATTCCTGACTTGGTGTGTCCTCTAAGAGACTTCAAGTCATTTTTACAATATTTTTACACATAATATTTCCGATTTTTTTTTGGTTTATGCAGGTGCCACGACCTGCGACTAACTCATTTAAAATGCATTGGACTTCTAAGGATGAAACTTGGAAAATACATGTATGTTAATATACACTCCGTGAATGTGCATCCAAGCATATTACTTTAGCATTACAAGGAACTTTAACAACTCCCTCACACATCCTAAGGATGTGTCTCTTTTTATCAGTCAACTCACATACACATAACAAATAAAAAACAAAAATCCAACATATCATGCTCATCAAATTAATGAAAGAAACAAAAAAATTCATGCTTACACGAAATTTATAGAGATTTAACCAATCTTGAAACATGCTTATAAGAAATCCAATATCCATTAACATACATGAAATCACATTCCTCATTAAGAATATGAGCATGCAATCAGTACAATGACCAATACATGATATTCAAATATAAGAATTATTTGAAAATACTTATCTTATAGGGAAAATAAATAGGAAATTAAGATCAAGACTTCAAATCTCCACCCAACCATAAACAAGATACTTAGAGAGCTTTTCTACTACTTTTGTGATTTCTTCTACTTATCCTGTGCACTTCTTATAGAGCTTGTTATCTATAGATATGCTTATGTGTGTGAGAGAGAGAAATACCCCTTGCATGAATGAAGGTCCTCTTCCTTTTCCCAAGATACTAATTGACCATCATTATCCATGATTGCATGTCATTCAACTACTGGGATAACAAAAATCACATTGCCTTCAATAGTTTGTCCTCTTCTTGCTTATCATTCGAGCTAAAGGAAGCCTGGATCTGTGCCTTCTTCTTTCAGTTAATTTATGGCATAGTCAACCCATTACGACCAATTCAACCAACTATGACTCATAATAAAATAAATAATTCCCTCAATAAATCTCCTTCCTTAAGCAATGGAATCCATGTCCCTCTCTCATAAATTTAAATAATTGCAAGTATTTACAATGAGAGAAATATTAACCAAGGGATGCCACAGTGTCCATCCAATCAAGAGAGTTTTCCTCTCTCCTTTTCCAAACCAAGTCTTCTTCTTGACCATGTTGGGATCTATTAGTATTATATTGCACACTTTTTTTGTTCATTTCTACATTTTCCTGTAGTTCCTTGGTGTATTTTTATGTTCTGTTACACACACATATATTTTAGTCAACCAAAACACAATTAAACCAAATTACCCATCACCTTGAATTATTTGCAACAAGCATGTTGATGTGAAACCATTTGAAACATCAAATCTCAATTAGTATGCAATTTTAAATATAAAAATAATCGGTCAATATTTTTTTCAAATAAAACATTACGTTAGTTGTAGTTTATAATAAACACACACATTTGCAAATAAAAATGAAAACTAGTAGGTCACATATTCATCTAGGTGTGTGCATGTGAGCCTCTTCAGGTCTAGTGTTGAAACTTTACTTTGATACCACTTTGTAATACACCCTCCCACCCCATTGGGTTATTCTAAGGTAGTGGAATGTGTTACCTCAAAATTTACCCAATATCTAATGTCTATTATGAAGATGAGGTGAAAAATTCCTTCTTTTCCTGATCTCCTTGAAATTTAAAACCAACACTATCATTGCATTCATTTCATGGAAATATTTTGGAGCGTTTATTTTTAATCTTGATCCAACTCCTAGATTTAGGTATCTACCCATTGGAAGTTATGATCATTAATCCATGCTACCTACTACTTTAGCAAGCGCCACCACATGGTGTTTCCACATGGCATACGTGGATCGGTCATGTTTCCCATAAGCCTATGTGGCTCCAGCCACATAAATGCTCTAACTCCATCATGCTATTTCTTTGGAGAAACATCCTTCTTAACCTCTGCAGTGCACTAAGATGTAAAATTATTTACATCCTTTGATAGAAAATTTCCCCTTCTATGGTCTATATATATTGTGTCTCTTTGAGAATAAACAAAATAGAACATTCCCGAAGTCCATGATCCATGATGATGTGGTCCTATACTACGTAGAATTCATGTTAGCACCACATATCACATTCAAACCTTATGGCACCATAAATCACCTTCCACACACCATGCCATGTCATCAACCATCCACTACACCCGTCATCCCAACGTCTTGCTAATGTAATTTTGAATTTTTGGTGATTTCATCCTATTTTGTGGTACCCTATAATAGTGTCACATGTCATGCCACATAGGCGCCAATTCAGTTCTTTATCCATATCATAATTCACGTAGTGTCCATGTAGCCCTACCTTGTCTATGTAGCACCTACCACCTCACCCTTGCCAAGGATTCTGGAAGGCTTGACCCTTTGTGAAAGTTTGAAATTTCATGTTATAAAGGGTTTGATGCACGCAACATGAATTCCACCATTAATTTATAGGTTCACTATTCTATTTCCCATGAGAAGGATATTTTTTCATCCCGTCTCCATCTCATAGTGTTCTAGCACCAAGGCCAAGCCTCAAGCCACATGGGTATAATGCGATGAAAAAATTCATGAAAATTAATGGAGAAAAATTTGTCATATGCCTTATGTCAACAATCCTTGGATCATTACACACCACTTTCCCTAGGAGGCACGACACAACGAAATGTATGTGGAAAGTGATGGAGACTTCCCTGTTGTAGTTAGTTTACTTAAATTTCATCTCACTATATTTAGTTTACTTTCATTCCAAGTGTTGTAGTTATTTTTCTTACATTTCATATTGTTGTAGTTGTGTTGCTTCCATTTCATGTTGTTGTCGCATAGAAAACTCTAAAATTGTGTGTTAAAGCCTCCTTCTCTCACCTCTTCTATTAGGGTTTGAGGAGGGTATATCTTCACCACAGACCCAAATTTTCTTTTAGTTTATGATTTCTTTGAAAAGTTATATAGGTTTCCTTTTTATCATGAACATGTTGTAGATGCATAGTTAGTTTTCTGTTTTAAGTGCATAGGTAGGTCTACTTAAATTCAACTCATCTTTTCCACCATTTTCATAATATATTTTGTTAATGATAACTACATGAAAATGTAGTTTTCTTGTAGGTTTGAGTAGATAAGCAGAGGGTGACTCCACCAACACCATCAGCTTTAGTTTCCACCCCTCATAAAAAAACCTCCAACTAAATCACCTTCAACCCTGTTTTTGGAAATCTCCACCACAATACCGAAAGCCAACTTGGAGGTGCAAGATAGGCTTTGAGAGAAGTTCTGAGGTTGGAAAAAGGGTAGGCTACCTTCCATACACCTATATCCACCTTCATTTCACCTCTCCTACTCCTTTCTTCATCATTTCTGGACTCAAACTTCTCTCGGTTTGTTTCCTCTAGCATTTCAGGACATCCTGTAGCACTACAGGAAATCTTGTAGTTGATCTTGTAGCAACACCAGTCAGTCACTTATTTGACCCAAAACCTCTCTTTCACCTCATCTAGACCTAACACAACCTCCAAGACACCTTCGACTCTGAAAACATGAGTTCAAGACCCTTTTAGGTCACCTTAGTGCCTCATTCTTTTGCTGCAAAACCCAGTTATTTATAAGCATAGTTAGGTCATTGATAGATTCATTTTTAAGCATAGCAGTCAAGCATGAGGTAGATAGATTTCAATCAGTCATTTGGTTCAACATGTGTGCCTATATTAGTTTCCATTTATGCAAGTTCAATCCAGCAATTTATATCTTGAATGCCACTTAGTTTAACTTTATTTCTTGCATTAGGTTAAGTGTGGATTTCCTTCCTTGAAAATAGCTATATGAGTATTTATGATCTAGAATATTTTCTTGTCTTGCTGATAGAGTAATGATCATGAGTTGTTTTCAGTCTTATTTTTCATTCAAAAGTGTGACAAAATTCATATCCTAACAGTAACCCTATTTGTAGCACCCCCTCGTATAACTAAGAAGAGGATGGAATGAGTAGAATGCATCTGTAGTGTATATAGCATTGCCACCTCCAAGTTTTTACGAACCTCCGGTTGATAAAGTAAATTAGAGTAGACTCTGGGAGTTGCAACACTCTTGGTGTAATGCCAGGGCTTATCAGTATTCATAGGAAAGAAGTCGAGTTTGGATCACCTCCAGATATTTGGAAGTCCAACATATATCCATTTTCCAAAATACAAGTGAAAGAAGTTGGACTCTACAAGTATCAAAGGAATATTCATGGGATATAGTCTCTCTTCAAAATTATATAGAATCTACATGAAGGAAGGACGATATATTGAAATAATAAGAGATGTCATATTGGATGAGAATCAAGCATGTAAGAAATCAAAGGATATTCCTATTGATTCTTATGATGAGGAAGTTCCCATATTTGAATAAGAAGAAGTTCATCATGAAAAATCAACTACAAATCTCGAAGAATGTAATATTCCAAATCAAGAAAATGCTACAACAATGAGAATATCTCAAGATATTCTAAAGTTGGAGCTTTAGCAATAAGAAAACACAATAATGGTGCAGCAGCAACACTAAACTCATATAAATGTGAGAGAAATCCATAGCCTTCTCATTAAATAATAACAACAACAAATATAATACAAGATCTTGAGGAGAAATGATACTCAAGATAAGCAATGCTCAACCTCAAGAGACTAGTACATGAATCATGAAAAAACCACTGCTACACAATGGATACCAAGCTATGACAACGCAGTTTTAGAGAGAAATTGCATGCTACATATGTCAAATACATGAATATATCAATACATGGCTCAATATAACATTGGGGATGACGATCTCATCTCCCAAAGACTACATCAAATCAGTCCTAGAAGGATTGGCGGTAAAATAAAAAATCTGAAAAATGTTGGAGTTGCTGGGTAGTTGCAGCAACTCAAAAATAGAACTGGATGGAGAGGCTATAGATGATTCCCAAACTGAATATGCCTCCTCCAATGGATCTTTAGAATGAAAGGCTGATCCTTTCACCAAATATCTTTCCCTCCAATAGTCTACAAGAGCCCCACTATAAATGCTCCACTCAAAATAACACAGTCACTGGATGGAACTGTGATGTAGGGCTAGGGAATGAGTTGGCCTTGATAAAAAAGTCTGCAATAAGCTCCTGAATGCCTCCAATATGATCTCCCAAAGAGAAGAGAGACTCCTCCTATGAAAAATAGTTAAAGGAGATGGTGTAGTGAACCCTCACTATAACACCCAGCAACACAGTATTATTCTGTTGCAGAAATAATGTTTTCTTGATGGAGGATTCTTGGCCTCAAGCCTAGATGTGAGGAAAATCAGTCCAATCCCTCAAGGGTCCTCTCAAGAAGGAGAAGGAATCCTAAATAGGAATTCCTCCCGGCAACTCTTGCTAAACAGCAAGGAATGCACAATTGTCTGAATAGACAATGAGATGAATAATACAAGCATGAGAAACAATGGTTTCCTTGCCCTCCTTTTAAACAAGTGAAAGCTCTTTCTCCATGGGCCCCATCCATTAGGGTTTCCTCCACCAAATATCCCTTTCGTCATTCACACTGCACTGGCTTCCAAAGTAAGTCACTCCTCCTATGGCAGCGCTGTTGACTTGGTCAAACCTGACCTTGTCCACTTGCAAATAACCCTGTTCACACATGAGGGTGTGAAAACCAGCTCCAAAGATGATCCCATTTCATACTATGAGGGATTTTATTGAGAATATCATTATGCATGGGTCTCCTTACACATTTATTCTCCTCCTAGGTGATATTAGCAAAAATTAATATTCCAAATTATTGTCAGAAAATTTTAGAATATTACAGTCCTCCCCTCCCAAATGTTGCTTGTCCTAAAGAAACTGCAAGGACAGAACTGGAAAGCCTCCTCTCAAGGCATGGAGTCTATGGTGTGTTGAGGAACATCTTCCTCATGTGGATCCTCCATCCCCAAGCAATCATCCATACAAAATGAGTTACCTTCCAACTAGGCAACTCCTGGAAACTGTCCTCCACCTTTGGCTCCGAAAATGTAGGTGGGCTGAAAATCTGATCCTGGTAGAAAATGTAGCCTACCCCACATTGTCCATCTCTCCACTTATGATAAGTGTAGAGAAAGTGTTGATCCTGGGCTGCAAAATACTTGCCCTCAAGTGGCAAGATGAAGACTAGATCTCCAAGGATCTGTCCTCCAACACTGCAAATCATGTTGGCCCAAGTATCTCCATATATGATGAGTTGGAAGTCATCATCATATGGAATCTCCTCTATCATATGGCTCACCTCAAAAAGTGACAAATGTGTTGTTAAGGTAACCATATCATGTCCCATGTTCCCCTTAGAACATGTAGTGCAAAGAGTGTGAGGAATTCTTCCCTCAAAGGACATATTCACCCAATGTGTCTCTCCTCCAATCATGCTCCCAAGAAAATCTCTAGCAATATCAATCAAGTGAACCATAAGGAGAATCATGCTAGCTGCCATGTGAAGTAAAGGAGAAGGATAATGGTCCCTCAAATGTAGCCAACGCAGTTTGACTCTCCACTGCCATAGAAAATAAAATGATGGGTGGCCTCCCCACCATTTTCTTGCTACCCCAATCTCCTGGAGAAAGTGAATGATTTCATGTGCAATGTGAGTATGTTCTCCACAAGAAATATCCTCCCCATATTCACTTAGGGAGTGATCATCCATAATGGCCTGATGTAGACCGTCAAATCTAGAAGGAATAATATTCCTTCTTTGAGCAAATCCCTGCACATGTATGGTTAAGAGATGCATATATATAGACAAATCACTATGCAAGTCAGCAATAATCTCACCATATGTTTTTCTCATGTAAATGGAGTGGCTCATAGATGAGTCTCCCTTCATCCTCAAAGGGAAAAGAGTTGACCATGCTAACTCATCCATCTCCTTATGATCCATGGAATGCCTCCTCAATCTCTTCAAGTGGTTCCTCCCACAAGAAGAAAAAAAATGTAATGTGGAAATCATGGTTGGCCCATGGTTCCTCCTGAAATGTACAACATGTATAGTAGGGAGAAACATGCTCCTAATGGGCATCCTCAATCTCAAGCCCACTCTCCAATAAAAGCCTCCCATGAACATAAACATAGCAGCAATACATGGAAGCATAGTACAATAAGAAAAAGTTGTCAAATGACAACTGGAGAGTGAATCATAGTTCCACCCATGGAACCAGCACAATGCATCCCTTGCCTACATCAAATAAAAAAAAAACAAGTGTTCTTCCAGCCACTTGTCTGCTGCCACAATCATGTTACAAGATATAGACATGGAAGTAAAAAAAGGTGTCAATGGTGCACACCAAAAATCAACTCTAGAAATGACAGCGCTGTGGCCCTCAGCCTCCTCAACATGAGTGGGCAACCCTCCAATGATTAGATCCTCATTTGGAAAAGGGATCTCTTTGCCTCCTTGTGCCAAAATACAAGATGAAGGTCTTGCCTCCAATAAAGTATCATGTAATATATCAGCCTCCTTCATGGTTCTATGGAGTGTTTTTGAGTCTATGGTTTCCTCCATCACATGAAAGGGTTTTGTTTGTTTGAATGTGTTTGTTCCCTCCACATGAGTTTCAGAATTCCTCCCACCAAATCTCTTCATCAAAGTTATAATGAACATTGCATAGGAAGAGGTATTTTCATTTTTAAAAGTAAATGACTCAAATAACCACCATGCATAGACCTTACCTCCAAAGTGCAGCGCTGTTATTCTAATGGCTTCATCTTCGGAAATCTGATGCTGCTGCAGAAAGGTGTCTAGCTCTTCTATCCAAGCCCTGGCTGAATAAGTAGGGGAACCATCAAAGATAGATAGAAGAAATCTATCCTCATTATGTTTTTTGCTCCTCCTCACCATGATCTTGAAAAACTCCAGAAAAGTAATATGATCTCTAAACTTCTGAGTTTGAGATTCATACTCATGTAAGAAACCTCTAAGAGTCCCTTTCTTTGGCATTCCTCCTCTTTCTTTTCCTCCCATGGAAAATCTGGCCATGTGACTACGATGTACCTCATAGGGTGTAGCTACATTCTCACACTCTCTATAAGAAAAACTAGAGTTTGAATTAGTTTCAAACCCTCTTGGAGATCCTGTACAAATCTCCCTCATTATCTCCTCAAATTCTTCATGAATGCTCTGTACAGATTTTGGAAGAAGATTTGTAAGCTCTTCTTCCCTCTTTTCTCCATATAATGGAGTCTTCATCTTCTCTCTCCTTGATAGCATGATGGCTGGGATCCACTGGCTGGGCCAGAGATCATGCTCTGATTCCATTGTAATATTCCAAATCAGGAAAATGCTGCAACAATGAGAATATCTCAAGATATTCTAAAGTTGGAGCTTTAGCAATAAGAAAACACAATAATGGTGCAGCAGCAAAAATAAACTCATATAAATGTGAGATAAATCCATATCCTTCTCATTAAATGATAGCAACAACAAATATAATACAAGATCTTGAGTAGAAATGATACTCAAGATAAGCAATGCTCAACCTCAAGAGACTAGTACATGAATCATGACAAAACCACTGCTACAAAATGTATACCAAGCTATGACAGCACAGTTTTAGAGAGAAAATGCATGATACATATGTCAAATACATGAATATATAAATACATGGCTCAATATAATATTGGGGATGAAGATCTCATCTCCCAAAGAATACCTCAAATCAATCCTAGAAGGATTGGCAGTAAAATACAAAATCCGCAAAATGCCAAAGTTGCTGGGAAGCTGCAGCAACTCAGAAATAGAACTGAATGGAGAGGCTATAGACGATGCCCAAACTGAATATGCCTCCTCCAATGGATCTTTAGAATGAAAGGTTGATCCTTTCACCAAAGATCTTGCCCTCCAATAGTCTGCAAGAGCCCCACTATAAATTATCCACTCAAAATAACGTAGTCAGTGGATGGAACTACACTATAGGGCTAGGGAATAAGCTTCAGAATGCCTCCAATATGATCTCCCAAAGAGAAGAGAGACTCCTTCTCTGAAAAATAGCTGAAGGAGATGATGTAGTGAACCCTCACTGCAACACCCAACAACACAATATTATTCTATTGCAGAAATAACACTGTCTTGATGGAGGATGCTTGGCCTCAAGCCTATATGTGTGGAAAATTGGTCCAATCCCTCAAGAGGCCTCTCAATAAGGAGAAGGAATCCTAAACAGGAATTCCTCCCGACAACTCTTGCTAAACAACAAGGAATGCACAATTGTCTAAATAGACAATGAGACGAATAATACAAGCATGAGAAACAATGGTTGCCTTGCCCTCCTTTTAAACAAGTGAAAGCTCTTTCTCCATGGGCCCCATCCATTAGGGTTTCCTCCGCCAAATATCCTTTTCCTCATTCACACTGTGCTGGCTTCCAAAGTAACCCACTCCTCCTGTGGCAGCGTTGTTGGCTTGGTCAAACCTGACCTTGTCCACTTGCAAATAACCCTATTCACACATGAGGGTGTGAAAAACAGCTCCAAAGATGATCCCTTTTCATACTATGAGGGATCTTATTGAGAATATCATTATGCATGGGTATCCTTACCCATTTATTCTCCTCCTAGGTGAAATTAGCAAAAATTAATATTCCAAATTATTGTCAGAAAATTTTGGAATATTACAAATAATAAGGACTAAGTGAACCTATTCAATCGGTGGCCATCCCAACCACAAGGAAGAGGATAAATTGGTTGAAAGGTACATTGGAAGATGCTGAAGTACATGAAGCTATGAGAACATTCATGAAAAAACCCGAAAATATATTCTGGTTATGCTGCATATATGAAAACAATGTTAGAAGCCAAACCATCTTCATTCAAGGAAGCTGCACATCAAGAGGGTTTGAAGAAATCAATGTAGGTATAATATCAATCCATCATTAAGAATGGGTTTTGGGAAATCGTTCCTCAACATAGTGACAAATCGGTTGTCACATCTAAATGGATCTATAAGATCAAATGTGCAGTTGATGGAAGTATATATAAGTATAAAGAAATATTTTTCGCAAGAGATTTTTGTCAAAAGGAAGGCATTTATTATGAATAAACCTTTGCATCTACAACAATGTACGCTACTATTATATCATTAGTTTCATTGGATACTAAAATGAGGTGGAATATCCATCAAATGGATGTCAATACCACATTTCTGAATGGGACCATTGATGAGGAAGTGTACATCGAACAACGCGAAGGCTTTGAAGTTAATAGCAGGGAATCTCATGTTTGTAGATTAAATAAGGCCCTATATGGTTTGAAGTAAGAAAGTAGGGCATGTTATGCCATGATGGATGCATATCTACTTAGAATTGTATTCGTAAAGAGTTACGTTGATCCAAATATCTATATCAAGGTTTTGAATAATGATACCTTAATTATTCTACTATATGTGAATGATCTATTCATCACTGGTGTAGAGAAAATAATTCAAGAATTAAAGAATATGTTAGCAGCTGAATTTGAAACGAAGGATCTAGGAATAATGCACTATTACCTAGGTCTAGAAGTATGGCAGAGACATGAGGAGATATATTTGGGGCAAGGAAAGTACATCATCAATTTTTTGCAGAAATTTGGGATGATGGATTCCAAGTCGATAACTACTCCTATGATCACCAATCTCAAGAAGTTGAGGGACTCTGACTTTAGTCTCGTGGATCCTATTCTTCCTTGGGAGGCAATCTTTGGCTGTAAGGCGATCAATGAGCAAAACATTTGTAAATAAAATTATTTGTTGTCCCTTCATATTGTAACCCCAAAATTTATAACTTAAACCCTTTAGTCTTTACAAGAAATAAAACCCTTAAAATTTCCTTTAAATGATCAATGTGAATAAACAAGAGAAGTTGAAATGATGATGGAAAACCATTAACAATATGTTGTAATCACATAAATTATTATCTATGGTTTTAGTAGAAAAGGATTGCAAGAAATGAATTCAGAATAAAGTAGCACATTTTTAAGGAAATTTACTCTAACTCACAGATGTAATTTAGACACGATAATCTACGTTACTTTATTCCAAGAAAATATGCATACATAAGATGGAACTGGAAAAGCTCAACATATTCATCAATTGCTGGAAAATCCTCTAAAAAAATTTATTAATCTAATCAAAGATAAAGTAAAAAACTTGCCCAAAACTTCTGAGGCCCAAAGTTCAGAACCTCTCTTATATTTTGAAAAAGTATTAAATACAATATGACAAAATGGGTAGTTATGAAACTTTCAACTTCTCAAACTGTTTCCTCTCAGTCATTACATAGAAAATATAAAACTAAAGTTTCTTCAGCAAAATAAAGAAAGTAAAATATGAAATAACATCTGATCATTTAGCAGCAATGGCTTGATATCATTTGACAAAAGAGGTTCTTGCATCCGCATCATTTTCTAGTGGAGACATCCACTCTTTACATTTTCTCCACAAGTCTACATTCGAGCTAGGACAATTAGCGAGCTTGAAATGTGACATCCTGAAATTTGTGATCCTATAATATGTAGGTATTTCTGAAAGCAAATTATTCATCATCCATAGTAGCTGAAAGTCTTTATGCAGATTATTCACAATGGTGGCTCCTTTTAGGATAGCAGTATTCTCATGGGTATTTCCAATCTCAATTTTTTCTTCTACTGGTAGTGTCTCATATGTTTCCCAAGGGAGAATATTTCCCTGCTGATCCCAACATGATGGTATACCAGCCCTCGTCCTTTTATCAAATAGAATATTAAATATCCCCATTGATTCTTTAGTTTCCTTGATCTTTTTCTCTGCAACCTTTTTGTATGAATTATTCATGATCATATTATTCCTAGGTCAAGGGTCAGAGTCTTGGTCATGGTACTTGTTATTTGAAGATCTATAAGAAGAATTTCTTATGATTCTTCCTCTCCAAGAGGGAGAGGTTTTTCCCTGGCTCTAGGAGCCTAATTTTTGTGTCTCGTGTGTTTTGATAATTGACTTGATGAAAGAATAAATAAGCTAAAGAAGAGAAGACATAAGTAACTCAAGTAAGCTCACAAGTAATTATCAAGAATAAAATTTGAATTAATCTCTAGCCGTCCAAATTCTCAACATGGTATCAGAGCTAAGGTGCTAAAGACAAAGGGTTATTTCACAAAGAGACACTCAAGGATCAAAAATTCAGCTTTCTTGAAAGCATCAAAGCAAAAATCAAAGTCTACATTGTAAGGTCAAATTATTTTGCAAGGAAATTGTCAAACCATCTCAAGAATAATTCCACCCTTATTCAAGGAATCCACACATCAAGGAGGTAATCTTTAACATCAAATATTATTTATATTGAAGACGTTGTTGGAAGATACATCATTAAGCATCAATCAACACTATTGAAGAAATCTTCATTCTGAAGTAATCCTTTACCATAAAGGATCCAAGATCACCTACTTTGAAATCAATATAAGAGGGTGTTCTTGCCATCATCTTCAAACAGGAAGCTGATAGAAGAAGAAAAGCATCTACTCAAGTAAGTATCTCTATGACTTCATATGAATCTATCAAAATGTTTAATTACAAAGAAAGAAACAAATTGGTTAGGGTTTCATAATTTCCTACATAGAAGACAAGGACAATGAATTCATGCCAAATACATGAAGAGAGATATAAGAGCCCAAAGGATTCTTACAAAATCCATAAAAGACTTTCTTATCTCGAATGTTCCAAATCTATAACCATCAAAAGAAATATATGAGAAATTGGTGGAGCTATTATTTGTGAAGGAATCTCTCTGAGATCAACTGAAGGAACTGGGAGAAGTAATGTCTGACACTGAGATGACTACAGTGGTGCTGAATGCTCTACCAGAAGAATGGGAAAACTTCACTTCAGGTTTATATAGGAAGAAAGGAAGATTCAATAACTTTAGTCCTCATAATAGTATTGGAAAAGCATGAAGATTTGGATGTGATGAACTTGGGCATTATAAAAGAGATTGTCCTAAATCTGAAAAAGGACAAGAGAAATAGGGAAGAAGCACATATCTTAGATATGAAAGAAGAAATTGATACAAATAAATATAAGAAAGAAGAAGCGAAAGATTTCCACTATGATTGAGATCATCTTCTCCTTTAAGTGATTTATGTTGGTTGTATGATATGAAGCAATGTAGCATCCTGATCAAAGCATGGTAGGAGTTCTTGGTAAAACAAATCCTGTAAAACCTATTTGATAACAATACTGATGGAAGATAGTTATCAAAATCAAGGGTCATCATGGAAAACAAAATTCTAGGATGTGATGGCATATTGATGGAGAAAGCCAAGGGAATGAAGCTCTTCATTGTATTAAAATTGCTGAAGGATGAGTTAAATGAAAAAGGTATGTATATATTTATATGATGACACTGAATACTGTGAAGTCATATCATATGGTTGCATGTAATATACTTCTATATTTAGAAGTATGATCTATGAAGGAGGATCTCTCGATGCACTAACAGATGAAATCAACATAATATATATCCTCATGGAATTTTGTTATAAGCTAAAGAAGAGAAGACATAAGTAACTCAAGTAAGTTCACAAGTAATTATCAAGAAGAGAATTTGAATTAATCTATGGCCCTCCAAATTATCAACACTACCTACACCAATCTGCACCTCTCAACGCCAAGGCTAGAGATCTCGGTCTCTCCTCGTATTCTTCCTTCTTGGGGTGTATATTATTCTTGCTTGTGATATCAACACTTTACACAGTCCCATTTTGTACAATAACATAATCTTGGTTTGGCATAGTAGACCAGTATCTTCCTCATGCAGAACACTGCCTTGATCTCGCATATATTCCGGACCTGAACTCGCACCTTAGACACATAATTATAACTGAATAAAATTAATATTAAAATATTCCTTTCAATTCTGTGATGGCATACAGTATCCTTGTTATACATCTGTGATCCACATTCATTTCAGACTTAACCATATATTTTATCCTCAGATCCACCCACATCACTTCTCAAATAGATCTGCATCTTAACACACTTCAATGTTGCCTTGAATTCACATTTAAAACAAACTTTATCATGATATATATATATATATATATATATATATATATATATATATATAGAGAGAGAGAGAGAGAGAGAGAGAGAGAGAGATCTGCACTATTTTCCTGCCTCAGATCCGCTGCTTCTTGGTCTCTGAAATCCACACTTGATTGCACAAAACAGTCTGCATACAACCATTGTTATACCATGAAGAAATCCGCATTTATTCCTGAAATTAACACTTTTTTTCCTCAGAGAGAAACCACACTTCTTACCTGCACTTCTTCACAGATAAATCTGAAATCTTATCCCCTCAAAATGAGCCACAGGTTCTGTCTTTATATATGGCACAGTTCCTCCTTTTTAGGCCAACCTTACATCCTACTTTAAGGCTGACTTCATCACTATTTAAGGGTTGACATGAAGAGCTTGTATTCTAGCGCTTATGAGGGATGTTATGAGAGCTGCCATAAGTCATGATTCCACAAGGTCTAGGAGCACATCCTTTAGACTAGGCACTTCATATACTTAACTCTTAATTACACTTATAAACATAAGACAAACCCTAATAGACATCAAGAAGAAGTCTATTGACCTATAATAAAATCTTGCTCATGAAACCCATGAAGCAAGTACAAAAAAAAATTACATTTTATTATCTTTGTCTTATAAATACATAATTACATAGTCAAAATGAAGACTGATCCTAGTTACACTTTTCAACACTCCTTCTTTACTAGGGAGTTATTGATACAGGTACATGGTCACTTTTAAAATGGAGAATCTCATAAGAAGAATAGGATTGGTAATCACATTTGTATATCATCATATCAACCAGAATTGTCCTAGTGAAAGGTCTTTACTAGCAACCCCATCTCTCTCTACGAGACAATGGGCCACAATTCTGGTGAGACACATGACTTATATACACCATAGTCATTGTCTCTCCAAGGTACATACTCCACCCAGGTGTTCCCAAAGTATGACCTTATTGGTCTATTCTTCTCTTTGGTAGCTAGCCCTAAAAAAATATCAGTCCCTGACTACCCTTATCATGAATGCCCTAATACATTCTCAAAGAGTATTGAATGTAAAATCATTACCCAATCCTCCATTTTGTCTTCCCAAGTGAAGACCAGAATGATGTGTCTATCTCTCCCTCTCAACCAGGGAGGACCTATTCCACAAGGGAATGTACTCATTCCTATATAAGGAATGTACCTAAGCTCATTCTTAGGAATTACCCAGTTTCTTCCAAGTAAGAAACTGATCACCAGGACCCCCCTCAATCAGGGACCTGCAGCAGCAATGATGAGACGCCCATCTGCTCATGAATAATTCCTCCCTTCGATGTCATGGATTTTTATCTTCAAGGAATCTTCAACTTTAGCTCCATAGGGCACAGATCATCCATCAATTTCATTCATGAGTCATGCCATATACCAGAAAGTGATTCATATGTATTTCTTATTTGGTCCACCTTATATGCCATGCTTCTTTTTTTTGAATCATCTCCAAGGATCATACATCCTTTCTCATGATTAGTAGCCTTACACAAATTCATCCAGATAAACATATACATATTAAATTTAAAAACAAAAGTTACCTTAGTGATGATATTTTATCATGACATCTTCCTGTAGGCATCAAAATCCTTTATTCAGATTGACACATCTCCTAATGATATGTTTTTTCAAGGGTTTTCTTCTTTACCAGACTTCTATCAGAGTTTACATATCCTCCCAGGAGATATTCTAGTCACATCTTCTTGGCTTCTGGATGATAACTGCCTCTTGACATGGTTGCACTTCATGATCTCTTCCTGTCTCCACATATTCATTCCCAAGAACATCTAATATACAATTCCCTTTTCATTTACAACCACCTCTTATTTCATATGAGGATATATTATGTTGATTTCATCTGACAGTGCACCGAGAGATCCTCCTCCATAGATCATACTTCTAAATATAGAAGTCCATTACCTACAACCATATGATGTTACTTCACAACATCCAGTATTAGCATATAAATATATATACCTCATACCTTTTTCCATTGAGTCATCTTGTAGAAATTTCACTAGAATGAAGAGCTTCATTCCCTTGACTTGCTTCATCAATATGTCATCATATCCCAGAATTCTGTAGCATAGAGTTCTTGATGAAACCATTATGCTTTCTTTCTAATCAGTGAATTCACAGAGAACTCCATTAGAAAATTTCATCACCTATTTCCATGATGACCCTTGATCTTGATGACTGCCTTCCATCAATATTATTATCAGAGAGGTTTTCCAAGAGTTGTTTTACCAAGAGCTCCTACCATGCTTCTATCATGATGATATCAATATACATTTTTTCCTATCATGCTATTTTACAACCAACAGAAATCACTTAAAGGAGAAGATGATCTCAATCATAATAGAGATCCCTCACTTCTTCTTTCTTAGATTTCTTTGCATCAGGTTCTTCCCTCATATTTGTGACATGAACTTCTTCTTTTTTCCTCTTGTCCTTTCCAGATGTAGGACAATATATTTTATAATGCCAAATTTTATTACATCCAAAGCATTGTAATTTGTCCATATTTATTCTTTTATTCTGAGGACCAAATTTACCGAATCTTCCTTTCTTCATGGATATCGCTGCAAAGGCTAGATTCCATTCACTTGATCCTATATAAGCTTTGGCTTTCAATATTGTTTCCTCTATTTTACATACAAACCATAAATTGTGGAATGGTGTGGTTTATTTCTTTTTCTGTATAAACTTGAAGTGAAGTTTCCCCATTCTTCTGGTAGAGCATTCAGCACCACTGTAGTCATCTCAGTGTTAGACATTACTTCTCCTAGTTCCTGCAGTTGATCTCAGAGAGATTTCTTCTCTTGCAGTACTCACAGAGAATAGCTCTACCAATTTATCATATATTCCTTTCGATGATTCTAGATTTGATACATCAGAGATGAGAGAGTATTTTATGGATTCTGCAAGAATCCTTTGGGCTCTTATATCTCCCTTCATGTATTTGGCATGACTTCATTGTAATTTTCTTCCATGCAGGAAAGTTTGAAATCCTAATCAGTTTGCTTCTTTATTTGAAAAGAATACATTTTGATAGATTCATATGAAGTCTTAAAGATACTTACTTGAGTAGATTCTTTTCTTCTTCTATCAGCTTCCTTGTTGATAATGATGTAGATGATGGCAGGAAATCCCTCTTAGATTGATTTCAAAGTAGGTGATCTTGGATACTTGATGATCAAGGATTACTTTAGAATGAATATGTCTTTAATAGTTTTGGGTGGTGCTTAATGATGTGTCTTCCAAAAATGTCTTCAATATCAAGAATCTTTGATGTCAAATATTACCTCCTCGATGTGTGGATTCTTTGAATAAGGTTGAAAGTATTCTTGAGATGGCTTGAGGATTTCCCTGCAAACTGAATTGAATTTTTCAATGTATATTTTGATTTTTTCTTTGATGCTTTCTAGAAAACCGAATTTTATTCCTTGAGTGTCTTCTTGTCAAATAACCCTTTGTCTTTATCACCTTAGCTATGATACCATGTTGATAATTTAGAGGGCTAGTTATTAATTCAAATTCTCTTCTTGATAATTACTTGTGAGCTTACTTAAGTTACTTATATATTTTTTTTGCTTAGCTTGTTTAGTATTTCATCAAGTCAATTACCAAAATACAAAAGACACAAAGTTAGGCTCCTAGAGCCAGGGAAAAACCTCTCCCTCTTGGAGAGGAAAAAATATGAGAAATTATTTTTATAGACTTTCAGATGACACGTACCATGACCAAGACTCAGACCCTAGACCTTTATATGCTTCCAAGACCTTGTTATTTCTTTTTCATTGGCTCCTTATTTCCTGCACCTACCTACCCTGATCTGCACCTGTCAACACCAAGGCTAGAGAGCTCAGACTCTCCTCGTATTCTTACTTATCAAGGTGTATATGTTTCTCGCTTGTGATATTGGCACTTTACACAATCTAGTTTTGTACACTAACATAATCCTGGTTTGGCACAATAGACTAGTCTCTTCCTCATGAAGAATACTGCCTTGATCTTGCATATATTCCAGACCTGAAATCGCACCTTAGACACAAAATTATCACTAAATAATATTACTATTAAAATAGTCCTTGCAATTCTGTGATGGCGTAGAGTATACCTGCTATACATCTGTGATCCACATTCATTTCAGACTTAACCATATCTTTTATCCTCAGATCTATCCGTATCACTTCTCAAATAGATACACATCTTGAAACACTTCAACGCTGTCTTGACTTCATATTTAAACCTGAATTTAGCATGATATATCTATTTAGAGATCTCCATTTTTTTTTCTTGTCTCAGATCCACTGTTTCTTGGTCTCTGAAATTCGCACTTTCTTGCACATAACAGTTCGCATACAACCACTGCTATACCATGAAGAAATATTCATTTCTTCCTGAACTTAACACTATTTTTCCTCAGAGAGAAACAACACTTCTTATCCGCAATTATTTATAAATAATTCCAAAATATTATCCCCTCCAAATGAGCCGCAGGTTCTGTGTTTATATATGGCACATTTCCTCCTTTTTAGGCCGACCTTACATCCTACTTGAAGGCCGACTTCATCATTGTTTAAGGGCCGACATGAAGAGATTTTATTCCAGCGTTTATGAGGGATGTTATGAGAGCTGTCATAAGTAATTCTTCCACAAGGCCTAGGAGAACATCCTTCAGACTAGGCACTTCATATACCTGAATCTTAATTACACTTATAAACATAATACAAACCCTAATACACATTAAGAAGAAGTCTGTTGATCTATAATAAAATCTTGCTCATGAAAACCATGAAGAAAGTACAACAAAAATTACATTTTATTATCTTTGTCTTATAAATACATAATTACATAGTCAATATGAAGATCGATCCTAGTTACACTTTTCAAAACAACTTGCGATTCGAAATTACATGATATGGGTCATAAGCCCATTTATCTTCCAACAACAAATGCATATCATTCAACATATTTTGAGCCTCCTCAATGGATTTTTTGGTATATACAATGAATGTTCCCATGGCCTTGGGTAATTTAAATAAATGGCCTTTATTCACAGGAACAAAATGAACCTGATCCACATTTCGAATTTTCTTGATGAAATCCACAACAAACATCCTCATAGGAACAAAAATAGGAAGTCTAAAAGATCATACATTAGTTTCATACAATCTGATCTCAGTGTGTCCCTCATAAGAAAACCAATCCCAAAACTTTACATCCTTTCTCAATTGCAGAAATGACTGAGCTTTGGGAAACAACAGTGGTGCAGGTGATCCATTAAAAATTGAGTACACAATAGGAAGGAAAGAAGCAGTATAATAAAACAAACCCTCATTTCCCACCTCCTTTCTTACTAAATTTGTCCAAAAGACCACTGAATGCTTATTTTTATTCACATCAACAATATTTAATCCCAATTGAGTAAAATTGCCCACATGACTGTAAAGAAATAATTGGGTAACCATGGACCGAAACCTAAAACTCCGAGTAAGTGATAAACTCATGAACTGACTATTTAGAACATTCTCCAAGTAAGTGGGAACATCTAAAACCACCCCAAGCTTCACCATTAAAGGAAACATTCCCACAATTTCTTTATATATCATTACACCATTTTCTTTACCCAGGATTTTAGCCAAAATTTGGAGAATTGGCCTCATATCTTTGAAAAGAGACTCAATGGAAATTCATTTGAATCCATGGAAAAATTTTCCTTTTCAGGCATTAATTAAAACACAATATGAGAAAACTCAGGTCCAGGAAACTCTTGAAAATATGTAGAAAGGAATTCATCAGTGAAGCTTATACATGATTCTACATCGGGATAACAAAGATATTGCCTAATTAACTAAGCAGACACCTGGAAAATGTTTTCCCCTAATTGTTTCATGACAAAAAAACTTTTGAGGGTACATAGCAAAGACCAACCATTGAATAAAATATGGGAACAGGTAAGTCTCTGGGACAAAAGCTAACAAGACTCAAGACTTGATTATGGCAAAGTATACTGGGAATTTATACTGGTTTAGGATGACATGCTGGTAAAATAATGGGTGGAAAACTGAGCAAACAATGTCTACAATGTCAATTTATGTGTCCATTAAAGGAATGTGGGTGGAAGATCTAGCCAAAACACTTTTTTCAACATGTTTGACAAATTTAAGTACGGTTATATGGAATACCTAGTTTTTTCGAAGCAGTTGATGCCTTGGATGATGGTACATAGGTTGAAGAAATTTTAGTTGCTTAGGAGAAGTCATGGAAAAAAATTGAGGAAAAAAATCCCTTTTATAAGCGAAAAATGACTATGCAGGAAAAACGTTATGCGAAAGTGAAATGAATGACGAAGTGAGTGACAAGACATGTGAGGTGATGTGGAAGGATGACATGGAGAGTGACATGGCTGACTCGCTTGCTGACATTGTGGGCTCGCCTGTTGTCATCACTACAGGAGGAATCCGTAGTACGGGATTAATATTAGAGTAGTACCCCCCACAGTTAATTTGGGTCGCTTGTCCTGGTCAACTGGCGGGGGTCAAAGATTCCAGCAGAGGCACTCTTTTTGATAACCCCCAATCACTCTGTGATGTCGGGTTTGTTCCATCACACAAAAAATTTGAAAATGGTGGTCCCTAAGGTGTAACCCGCTCGCTCTTTAATGTCATGCGCTAGATGTGGTCCCACTTCATGTCACAATTACTCTTACCATCCTTTAGTGCATCATTATTTAAAAATTTTATTTTGCACATATGTATTTTTTTTTATAATTTTTCAGTTAGCTCCACCAACCTGTTCATTCTTCTGATTAAAGGGCTTGATTCTTCTTGGACATCTTGAATTAATGCTACCACAGGCTTTATCAGTTGACTAGGGAACAATGCCTCTGTGCCATATAACAACTCAAAAGGTGATTTACCAGTTGATACTCTAGTAGTTACTCAACTTTCACAGAGAGAAAAATTCAATTTTGAATCCCAATCCTTCTTATTCTTTTCTATTGTTTTCTTCAAAATTCTTACCATTGTATTGTTTGAATATTTTTCTAACCCATTCCCTTTAGGAAGATAAGCAGTAGAATGCGACAAGATAACATGATTATATTTCTAGAAAAAATCAATCAGTTTAGAAGATATAAAAACTTGGGTGTTATCAGTTACTAGCTTCTTTGGACAACCAAATCTATTGAAAAATATTTTCCTCTATAAATTTCATCACCACTAAGTAATTTTTTTTCTTGTTGGCGCTGCTTCAACCCACTTTGTAAAGTAATGTGTCCTTGTTAATATCCACCTGCACTGTCCACTGGAGGTTGGATTAATTTCTCCAACAAAATGTAGCTCCCATTGCCTAAAACTCTCTTCTATGAACACATGAATTAAAGGTAGTGGTGCCAACTTCCTTTTTTTTGAATTTTTTTTGGCATTTATAACAATTATTTACTAATATAAAAACATATAAAAATAGATAAGGCCAGTAGAAGTCATCTTTCAAGATCCTATGAGCTGTCACTTTCCAGCTATAGTCTCCTCCACACAGACTATCATGATATTCTTTAATTATTTCAACAAATTTTCCTTCTGTTAGACAGAGCAGAAAAATACTAACTGGATCTCTCCAATATAACTTCCTATTCACAATGACATATTTCTTAGCCTTCTTCTTTTGAAACAATATGCCTCAATAATTTTCTCTCCTTAAGAGAAAAGTGAGACTTTTTTGGGTTCAAGGATAAGCCATACCTTCTACACTTCTCAAAGGTCTACTGTAGATTCTCTAAATGTTTTTCATCTGATTTGGAAAAGACACTTATATAATCTAAATATATCACCACAAACTTATCTATTTCTCCTACGAATGCTATATCCACAGCTCTTTGGAATGTGGAGCCAACATTCATCAAACCAAAAGGCATCATGGCATACATGAAGGTACCCCAAGGGGTTGTAAATGGTGTTTTCTTCTGATCCTCTTTTTCCACTTCAATATGGTTATAGTCTAAGAAGCCATCAATCATCGATAATCTATATGATCTTGTTACCCTTTGTAAGATATGATCCATCTTTGGAAAAGGATAATTATCCTTCAGATATGTTCTATTCAAATTTCTAAAATCAACACATAATAATTATTACTAGATTAATAATTATCTCCATTCTTATAGGTACTAAATTGGCTACCCAATCTAGTAATAATTATTATAAATATTACCTTTAATTAGATTAGGTAGCAAAAAATTAGATTAATTCTTCTCAACTTCTTCTAAAATGGTTTGGACTATGGTTTTAAAGGAATCTTATGTTCAATGATGGGTCATATGTTTCCAGGTCTTACATATTTCCATGCAAAAACATCCTTTTAGTTTTTAAACAATTCAATGTATTTATCCTTGACTTCCCATGGCATTGTTCCTGAAAATTTGATATTTTTTTCTTTTTACTCCAATAACAATATTACATTCCTATATATCATCTTGTTGGTGATTTAGCAGTAAGGAATTAGGATCATCATTTTGATCAAATAATATTTCAAGGGGAACTATTCCTTTTGGAATATGATTGTTGGAAAGTTGAATAATAACATGATCTTCTATCTTCCGCTTCAAATTATCATCTTTCTGAAATATATTTTCCTGTACTTCCTCATAATTTTCCTGATCAATATGTAAACATGAAATTTCTTCAATCGCTTGTAGGAATTTCTTCAAATGTTCACCATCTTCAAATACATGTTATTGCTTTACATTGTCTGGAATAGAAGTTTTGTATTTAACTTAAACTTGATACTACATTTGGAAATAATATGGAACTTTGAAGGTACTTGCTAAAACTGCTACAGAATATTTATATACATTATCTTCCCTTGGTATAGCTAAATTTTTGAAACCTTGTAAATAGTTTTATATGCAATCACTTACCTAATTCCTGTAAGCCTTCAATCTATTATGTTTATTCTGACAATAGTTTCTAACTTGTTTCACCACTAATTCTGAATCACCAAACATTGATAATCTCTAAAATTTCATTTTCTTAGCTAGTTCCAATCCAAGAATTAAAGCTTAATATCCTGCTACATTATTGGTGACCTCAAATTCTAATTTGAAGGATTGACTGATAATTTTCTTCTCTGGTAACATAAAAAATATTCTAACTCTTGATCCATCTCTGGAAGAAGCTCCATAAAAATACATTTTCGAAATATCATTCTCTGAAGACTCAGGAATATTTACAGCGTCTTCAATTCTATTATGTACATTACATTCTTCATTTACCACCAAAATGAAACATCCTAGGTCTTGATCAATGGAATAGATAGGGTGGTTCATAGCTTGTCTAGCATCACATACTATATTTATGAATCTAACCTCTCTATACAATCTCAAATGTTATCCTCCATAAACTGGAATGGTTTCATATGGCATGTCATTTGTAAGCTTCCTCCAAGCTTAGCACACCAGGATCTTGATAATATCATACCAAACTTGGGAGGAATATCTATGACTACTATATCCATTACCACACTTTTTACAGTGATTTGGGCTAAAATCACTACCAAATCTTTAATTAATCCCAAATATTTCACCTTTTTGGAATAACAAATTTCAAGTCATCATAAGGTCTTGTCACCTACGACTAAATTTGATCCATAATAGTTTTTGGCATCGGATTATGGGATGCACCAGAAGCTAAAAAACAATTGTAAAGAAGAAAATCATGGATCTTTAAGGTTACATAAAAAGGAGAAACACTTTCATCCTTAACATCATGACTAGGACCAAAACTAACAAAAGGTTTCTCTTCTTGCACACCAATTACATCACCCTTAACATCCACACTTGAAGATTGGATCCATTTAGACACTTGTTATTTATAACCATGATTTCATGTTAATTCTGATAAAGAGATGAATTTTGATTTTTTCGAATTCATTTTCAACATTAAATGAAATCAGTTTTTCTACTTTTGAATCATATTATGATTGTTGTTTTTGTTGTGAAGATGAATCTTTTGTAGTACTATCTTGTGGAACATCAAAAGTAACTTTCTTTATTGGTCTACCTAGATTTTTTCTTAGCTTTAAATCATATCTTTATTAAGTTCAAGAATTAGAAATTCTAAAAAAACTTGATATTTAGAAACGTTAGAATATTCTACATTCTAAACTAAAGATTGATTTTGGTTGACAAGAACAATTGCACCTTCACAAGGCTAAACAACAAAACAATGAATATCATATGCCACTTGTGTTACTTCCTAAATATATTCATCATCAATAATTAATGGAGCTTGAATTTTTTGATCTATATTAGGACTTTCTCTCTATATAATATGAGGATGGAAAGGTCTTATGTAAGGTCATGGAGGTTTGTTCACTTTTTTTTTTCTTGTATAGGCTGGGTTTCCATTCTAGGGATTCGGTTGGACAATTTTCTCAACATTTTAGCGATCTCATCAATTTTATGATCCTCTTCCTTAGTCTTTGATGAGGAACCAACTTCTAATTTTTCCCTAAATTTTCTCTCTTACCTTTATTATTTTTCTCTCAACTTTCCTAATGTTGCTCTATTAGCCTCAAGTTCCATTGGTTTTCATATCTGTAAGAGTTGTCGATTTCCTTTCCCTTTACATCAATGCAAAGTCATCTTCAAAATCCTTAGAGAATCTAACTTTGGTTGCAATAGATGGGGCTTTAACATATGCAGGAGTTTTATTATAAATTTTATTAAACCTCTTGATAAAATAATATACATGTTCATTAGGATTTATTTTGAGATCATAAAATCAGTCAAATAGTACATAGTGTCCTTCTCGATTCCCCACTAATTTATAAAACATTTGGTTAACTCTACCCATGGATGAATATAATTTTCTTACAACTGCCTAAACCAAATCGTAACATTTCCTTCCAATGATTGTACATCTTCATGTTCTATGTTTAGATTATCTGCTAAGTCTAAGAAAGCAGATAAATGATCTTCTGCATTTGACCTTGTTTCCCCATTGTATCTAGGTAAGTGCTTTAGATATCCATCAAGGAAATCATGGAGTTGAGTTGCTGGTGGTAATGGAAATGATGCATATCTAGTAGCCATAATCCCCTAACACTATCCATGATTGGTTATAAAATTGGTTATTTAGGATATGAAGGTATTTTTGGAGACTGATGTTTTTTGGGTTATGGGCTTCTTTGGAGACTGAGGATGGAAAATTAATTTTTAACCTCATTAATTCTTATCTGTTGATCTTCATAGGAAATGGGATTATAATACGTTTTAAATTCTTCACTAATCTTATCAGAATTAGAAGGAAACATATGAATAACAGAGGAGATAAAATGTCCTAGTTTAAGTTTAGGTAATTATAGATCAAATTCATCTTTTGTATTATATGCCTTTTAAAGTGACATAGGAAATTAAAATTATTCAAGTTGGTCCCCTAATAGTGTAGTTTGCAAATATATTCACTTAGAAAGAAGTTCTAAGACCTTTGCGGGTAAATCAAACAACTCATGGGATAATGGAATCTATTCTAGTTAATTAGATTGTGGAACTGACTTTGGTGGAATAGAAGACAAATATATTCAATTTTGTATCTCAGAGAAGCTATCTAAACAGCTCTCTCTAGATCCAATAATGGTGCAAATAATTTAGGATCAAAATGAGATCTAGTATGTTTGTGTGAAGCTAGATTTTAAACTTATGAAGTCTTCGGGTGAAATATTTCAGCCTACTAGCCTCGTATTCAACATTAAGAGGGAATTTCATTCGTTATCCTAGTGAAAAATAGCTTCAAAACTTATTACCTAGAAATGACGTGTATCTAATGTTGTATCTTTATAGAAAATTATCGACTCAAGAACTATGTCATAACATAAATTGTGAGGGATTCGAATGGAAGGTCCAAAGATAAAAATTATTCTTTATGCTTATAATCATTATTCCTTTATATTACTCAAAGTGCTAGTGTTCCATTATAACGACATAAAATATTCATAAGTTCTTTGAAAGAAGAATTAAGAAAAAATAAAAAAGATTAAACATCCTCCCTAAATATACAATCATTTAAGATGAGAAAAAGAATATAGAATCATCTCTATAATGAAAAAAATATGTTTAATGATAACATAGAAGAAACAATCTATTTATTTTTGGGTTACAAATTAAACAAATTGTCTAATATTTACTCAGTATAGAAACAAAATTTTTATGGGATGTCAGGGAGACTGATATTCATTCCTTCCCTTCCCAATGTCATATACTACCTCAAAAATATGCAGAAATAGATTATCAAAATCACTAGCAAGTACACAAATGATGTCACAAGTAGAAACCAAAACCTTTCGCTCATCTTTAAGTTGAAATTATTGCAAAAATATTACAAAATTTTCCTGCAGTATCAACCATTTCCTATTCAAAAATAAAGTATATATAGAGTAATTTACAAAATATCCTATCTTCTAAAGGATTTAAATTAAATACAATTATTTATCCATAACTTTGGATAATATTCAAACAAATTTGATTGAAAATAGAAAACCCGCTCTAAAAATATCTCCAACTATACTGCATTAATATCATAAGGATCTAAGCCTAATTTGATCGCAAGGTATTTAAGAGAATTAATACTGGTATCTTTTTCCAGAAAGGATGTCCTTTCCATCTTAAGCTCTGTTTTAATATTCAATAAAGGGTTTTGTAATTTGGACATATTAATAGAAGAACTACTGAGAGTAGAATAGATCATCTCACCAGTTTTCCTGTGCAAATGTATTTAATCTATAAGATAGATTTGTTTGGTATTGAAAGAGAGTATAGAAGTTTTAAAATCTTCAGGTGTTGTATCTCCTTGGAATTTACCTTCAAAAAATGAAAATTTGAAATGACATTTCTCCACATATAAAGTTGAAAGTAACCTATTCTTGGTGCCCTTCCAAAATTGATTATAGGTTATTTCTTTCAGAGATTCATTCTTTTTATTCATTTCTAGAAATTAGAAAATATGTTTGGCCTAGGAGTAGAAGAATAATGAGAGGGAGAATTATTTTCCCCTGTTGATTCTCTTTGTTGCAAACTGAACACAAGGTCGCCTAAAAGGATCATGGTAGTAGGTGAAGCAATATTAGAAGATACATTTTTCTGATATTGTTCCCTCCACATTATCTTTCCTCTTTCTCTTATATACTCTGAAGCATTCCATTTCTGACTCTAATAAGATTTGAGTTGTCCTTTTAAGTTATTTTTCTTTCATTTGAGGTGTATCCAAAACTTTTTTTCTTATTGATTTCTCCATTTTTTGCTTCTTTGTCATTTCTTGAAGGGTGTTTTCTTCCTGGATTTCTCTATTGGAAAATTGCTCCAACTCAGGTCGTGAAACATGAAAGTAAGGATAAACATTTCACTCAACCATGAGTGTTGAAATATTATTTAATGGGTCATATTTCCAACTCAAACTAATCTCAAATTTCATTTATTCTAATAAACTTTCCACCTCCTTAGTTGCGACTCAACTGTTAACAACAAAAGGGCCAACTTGAGCTTTAAATTTAAATTGAGATTCTTTATTCCTTGAAATAAATTTAATTTCATTAGCATTCATACTTTGCCTTATAAATTCAAGGGCAAAAACTCGCATTAGGAGAAACATTGGTAATTTGTATGGTGGTAGTTCACAACCATAAATTATGATTTATGTGAAATTTTGGTACAGATACTAGTCCGCAACTTTAGTTTGCTCACTCTAATATAGGATTCTTTTAATTTCATATGGAATCCTTGAAAATACATCACTATTGAGAAGAAAATATGAAACATACAAAAATTGATCAATAAAATCACTTCAAGAGAATTCTTATGTATTCTTCCTAACCAGTGAAGTCCAGTGAATGAATAGTATCCTGAACATTTCTGACTGATGATAAAGGAATACATAAACTAATATTGAATGATATTTGAAATCCCTCTCAATCCCAAATTTTAGAAATTGTTCATGAATGTTATTAGAGATGAAATGACTAAAATTAAACAGTATAGTAGGTTTCTTTCTAGATGCGAAAACAGATAGAAAACCTAGAATTACTTCATCAACTAATTCATCACTCTCATGTTCTAGAAGGAAATAAAGCATCGAAAAAAAAAATTCAAGACATTTCAAGGAACATGGCTGAAGAGTATGGTAGATTATGGAGAGGTCATTAATTTCCTTTTGGTATAAAAGATTAAAAAATGAAGGTTATCTGTTGAAATGTGAGCTTCTGATAAATTTCTAACAAAGCTTCAATTAAAAAAACATGTGGGGAATCTTGAACCTTTATATGTAGGGCTTGATTAATAGACTTTGGGGTTATGTGGACTAGGGGATGACCATTTTTGGCTATGACAACTTTTCTATTGGGAAAATACCTATCTACACACCAAGTTAAGAATTAAGAGAAGTAATATGTCTCAGAAAAAAATAATTGAGGTAACATGGACTCCCATAGGTTAAATTTGTCACTGGAATCTTAATTTTTTTTGAAAGTCCCAATTATGTAATTCGTACATGTCAAACTCACATCTAGTCTCAACAATTTTAGCATCTAAATCGGCCAATTGTAGGTTGTCAATCCTAAGAACTGCAAATAACTATAAATCTTTAGACTAAATTTTTCATTTTCCATTTTGAGTACTTAATTTGAAAGAAATGGGTAAGTATAAAAGAAATGAAATTACCAATAAAAAAACGTTTAAACTGTTGTAAACTTATTCATTTTTTTTCAATTCATTGGTTCAGGTTCGCTGCAACAATTGGGATAGTAAAATGGAAATACAAATAATGGAAAGAAGGGCTTGGCAGGAGTGTGGTGAATTTATAAAAAAAATTATAGAACGACGTGAAATTAATGACATATTCGTTACAAGGGAATGAGATTATTTCAAATGACTATTCGAAAATAGGCTAAATGATAAATTTAGCTAACGAAGGTTTTATTTGGTAGATGGGATAAATTAAGTGGAGGATATAGCACAAAAATGGAGGTATTTTGCAGGGGGGTTATAAGCGGTTTATAATGGGGGGTGCACAATTATCATATGTGTGACACTTCACCAATTTTGGTTTCGAGAAACCAATCATTGCGGACCCCCTCCCCCCCCCCCCTTTCCATTAAACGTCAAGCACACAAGGGGGTCCAACAATTAAACGTGGATCATTGATCTCCACAGGCACAACAAGGACCGTTGAAAACTACCCGACACTTACCAAGTGTACATTTATTTAGTGGGAAATAAAAAAATATCACTTTATTCATAAAATGAAAACTATAATATATATGGTATTTATAAATTATACCATATATTATTTACAAATGAAAATTATTATTATTATTATTTTTTTTTAATTTTTCTTTGAAGAAAAATTATAAGAGTAAAAAAAAGTTATAAGACCTTCCATTTCTATAATTGTTGCATGATGATCAGCTTGGTGATTATCCACTATTGCCTAAATTATGGGTATAATTTGAGCTACATCCCTGATTGCCTCTGCCTCTTGCACATTGTATAGTCTCGAGCCAACATGTTTGTGCTATGGGAAATCCTTCCTCAAATGGTTTCCTCCACAAGTCCAACACTTCTATGGACCCTTCTCATAAATTTTGGATTCATCTTGAGTAGAATGGCCTCTCCTAAATTTCTTGGTTAACACGAGTCACACTCGTTTCCTTGGTTTCCTTTTTTCCTTTTCCTTTGAACTTGGCATTCCCTTTGGATTTCGAGTCTAATTTATACTTAGTCCTACACATTGATTACTCATATCATTTCTTTAGCTTCCAGATTGCATCCTCAATTTCCTTTGGATCATCAAATTCAATTATATCCTTGAACGATTGTGGCAGTCCACTAACATGCCTTTGAATCTTCGTCTTTTATTCCTTAAGGTAATGAAAATACCTTATAAGCTCTAAGAATTTGGTGGTATACTCATCATTTGTCATTTGAACCAATCAGAGTTCATATAAATCCTTAGACTTGTTGTCAAATATCTCTCGGACAAATACTTTCTCTTGAAATACTCCTCAAACTTCTTCCAAGTCAATTACTTTTCCCTTAATCCCTTTACATTTTTTAGATTTTCCCACCATATATCAGCCTTTCCTCTTAGGTTGGATGTAGGTACTCTTGATTTCATGTTCTTTGAGTAATTGTGGATTTGAAAGAACTTCTTAATTCATAGTAGCCAAGCTTAAACATCCTCTGATTTCCTCATTTCACCATCAAAGGTAGGAGGTTTAGCCTTTTTAAACACCTATGGAACATACTCCCTTTATCTCCTCTTTCCATGATGATGATGATAGTGATGGTGATGTGACCTACTATGAGTTTTTTCATACTATTGCCCATAGGTGTTTGAATGACTTCTCAAGAATGCTTGGCAGAGTTTCTCATTTTATGATGTCTTCACTAGACAATCGGTGCCAATTTCTATATCTTCTCTAATTTCCCCCATCAGTTCTTTCTTCTTTCCCCAATGGATTTCACATGAATCTATGGTTGATTCCCAAATCATGCTTCCTCTACGTTTGTAGGTCTGAAAGGCTTTGTAGCATGGATGCATAGAATTCGACCTTCCTTTCTCGTGCTCTGACAAGCCTCTTATTATTAACTTCACAACTCATTATTTTTTCTCTCAAGATTCTCAGTGTGCCCATCTAATTAGGAGAGTTGGGAATTATTTTTTGTTCAACTAATATTTCCTCTTCAACTATCCTTTCTTCTTCATATCCATGCTATGATTGGTTAGCGCTATATTGCACCATTTTACTATTCCTTCATTGGTTTGTTGTTTCTATTTTGTACCACCATTTGGTTTTCACGTGATCCTTAAACTTCACATGTTTTCATGCATGCACACAACTATTATAGTCTAATAATACTCATTACACAATAAATGTTATCACCTTAGCTTGTTGATAACAATTTGCAGGTGCATATCTAGCTGCAACATCACACCTTGATCAACACATTGATATCAATAAAATCAAATACATTCTTAATGTCGTGTGACAAGCATAAAAATACACACAAAAATCCATATACACAATCAATCCACACAATAAATAGGTTCTTGATGCCTATCACAAGACTTTTAAGGCCTCACTGGATCTTCAAGGTCTAGTGCTGAACCTTTACGTTGTTACCTCTGCGATAGATCCCATCCAGTCTAAGTTTTGAAACTCAGAGCTTTTATACCACTCTATAAGGCACCCCCTACTAACCGCTACCCCAACCAAGGTCAAAATGAGTTGGTCACTATGCTGACACAATCTCCATGGTACTCATATGGAAATGGGATCTAGAAATTTTGTTCCTTTATAGCTGCCTCTGAACTTAAAACGAATGAAATTATTGTGTTCATCTCATCAAGATCTTTCCAACAATATATTTTGTTTCCTCGATATAACTCCCTGTTACACAGCGTTTTTTCATTGTCCCTGCAATCCCCATCTCGCCCATTGGAGGGTCATTTCCGTAATTAATAAGCAGTGTCATGCCTTACAAGGACCATCATTGTATCCCTTTACATGAGAGTAATATTCCTTCTGTTGACAATTCCTTGAGCAGAGACTCAAAATTTTTTTCCTTGGCGCAGGTAGTCAGTTATGCCCTCGAACCGAAGAGGAAGATTAACACTGGGCTCCACGCTAGCTGGCGCTCTGTCTTAGTTTTCCACTCGCGCTGAGATGTTTATGGAATGTTTTTTAAAAATAGAGGAGGAGATTCCACTCCAACCACTTCGAGGATGAGTCATTGGGAGTGGTTGAACTAAATAAACCACAGACTCCCTCCTTTAGTTTATGGTTTCCACCTCTTATGGGAACTCCCTAAAGGAGAGGCCTCCCTCCCACCTTTGTAGCGATCCTAACCTCCTCCTTTTCCTCTATAAAAAGAAGCTATCTCTCTTTGCATAAGCTATCTGAACTTGGAGAATTGAACATACTATAGCAGAACTACTGAAGAGATAGAATAAGAAAGAATCACGTTGAGAGAGCTTGAGTCCATGCCTTCATCCCGTCTGAATTCCCTGATGAGCATCTAAGACGCGCTTTGGCTAAACCCCGCTAGAGGAGATTGCGACGTCAAAGCATTGGTTGTAACTCTTCCTTCTATCAATACATATATGTGACTATTTTTTGTTTTCCATTTTGTATTATGTTAGATGTTTAATGCAATATGCTTAGCCCTCTTTGACAGGCTAGTAGTTATGAGTGAAATTATCATGTCGTATGCTGTTCTTGTTTTCTGTTCTATGTGCAGGTATCTGAGCATGACTGCAGAAGGATTGTGACTTGCCAAGGTAGAAGCGAGAGGCCACTACCATTGCAGCCATGACAACAACGTTGGATTCCAAGTAGGTCGATCTACCACATCCTCTTTTCTTTCAGTAATTAGGAATCAACACTCTAGCATGTCTCTTTGTTTCTAGACCCACTCTAGGGCTAGAGGGACCGTCTCTATCCGCAGAGAGGATTTACCTGCTTAACAAATTGGTGACTCTGTTGGGGATCAGTGTGAGTTTGTCGTTTCATATTGTTGGGTCAGTTTCAATTATTGATTTTCTTATCTACCTTTTATGGTTTTCTTGCTTAGTTTACATCCTCTGTTCAGCTCCAGCGTGTCAAGATTGACCTCTGCTGATTGAGTTTTTTTTTTCCCTTTTTCCCATAGTTATCTGGCTTGGCGCATTTTTCAGTTGAACAGTCGCGCCGATTGGTGCAGGTGCTCTTGTTGCAGTAGCTCCAACCCATTTTTGGTGCGGATTACAGCCTTACAGTCGTGATGACTCCTATAGGATTTGGTTTGACCTCCTTAATGAGTCTTTTGGTCAATTGTGCTTTCTTTTGGGTTATTTTTTATGTGTGATTATGCCTTTGGGACTATTTTGACTGCTGTCGACTTGATTTTCTCAGTCGTTTTTCCATCTTCTTATTGGTGTAAATTGAGGCCTTAGGGTTTCTAATGGTTTGGTGCATTGAGCCTTCTGTTTGGAAATCAAGTCGTTTTGATTATTGCCAGTCTCATTCTTGGGTCAATTGCACTTAGTTTTATTGGTATTTTTGAGTGATTGCTTTGGTTTCAGGATCATTTCGTTTACTGATTTATTATTTTCCTTATTGCTCCAAGCATAGATTACATTGCTTGTTTTGGGTCATTTTGAAAAAAAATTCTTGGTTTGGAAGATTACAGCATTAGTTTGAGTGCTTTCTTGTGTTTTTTTTGTGTTTTATTGAGTCATTCAATTTCGATTCTTACAAAACACTCAAGCTAGTGTTGTTTTAATTTTCATGTAATTAGTGCATCATGTACTTCTTTTCATTGAAAAAAAAAAAAAAAAAACATATTTTGCATTCTTTCTTTGCATTGAAAGTGAAATATTCTTTTGCATAACTAGCATCTGATTGTCTAGGAAAGAGCTTCATTTTTGTTTGATTGTGCTAGATGTATTAGTGGATTTATTCACATACTTTTATTGTTTTCTTTTGTTTGAAATATCTCTGTCCTTCTCGTAACTAGCATTCATTGAATTGGAAATGATGTTCATTTCATACAGCTTGCATTTATGAATTTTGAGATCCAAATTTGATAGGGCCTTAAAACTGAAACATAATCCAAGATCAACTTTAAAATTCATTTAATTAACCTAAGGAAGCATTGAAACCTAACGAAACATTTCTAGTGGTCTAGGCTAGAGACGTGTTCTGATGTCTTAAAACCTAGTTGTTGTCGTTTTCTATCTGGCTTTAGATAGCGCTAGTACGGACTTGTGCTCCCCGTACCATCGAGTATATAAAGGGAGACCCCTCTAGGTTTCAATACTTTTATCCATAGGAAGCCGAGTCTTCCGCCTTGAAACCGTGATACACCGAACACAACATTCGGGGAGATTACCTACATGTACGTCAATTTTTTGGTCATTTCTTTTTCATTTGATCACCAAGGTGTATATGGAAGTTCATAGAAACCTGGTATACCCTCTTGCTTAGCATTCCAGAGTAGTAATTTTGATCTTTTCATGACTCTTTAAAAAAGAGAAGAGATCATCGAGCACTTTTCCTTTCACGCTCATTTAAAATTGAAAGTGACTAGAGTCATATTTTGCTTGTTTCTCAACTCGTAAAATATGAAACAACGAAATCTGGTTTCAGTGTCATAAAATTAATTCACCTGCGATCACACACCCATTAAAATATTTATTACTTGGCCTGTTGTTTTTCCTTGGTTTTGATCCTGGAGTCTTCGATTGGTTTTTTTTTTCCTTTTTGTTTTTATCTACAGTCACAATGGCAGAACCACCAATTTCATCATCCTCACTTCCTCCTAGTGGTAGTTATTTCCCAGACATTTCTTTGAAACCCCTCAATCCACTAGGTTTGCCGAGTTTTCGCAACCTATTCTCCTGTCTGTCCTGCCTCTTGCTACTCGATCTCCTCCAGAAGAGCTAGTTGAATTCAATTGGCCTCCTTCTGGTGCTTGGTCTAGTTTTGGGGAAGAAGGAGATTTTCCTCCTTTTACGTCGAGCTCACCATTTTTTACTGATGTTGTGCGTCCTATTCCCCGTAGTATTTTTGAATATCTTACAGCGAAGTCAGACATGGATTCATCTAGTCCTGTTGGTAGTGAAGGAATGCCTGTTTCTACAAGAGAATATCAGATTTTTCTGGAAGATGTCCCTCATGTTTCTACTCAGTATTCTCCACCATCGGTGTCACTTCCACTTGGATATAGGTCCTTGAGTTAGATTATGTCTGGTGTTGCCTCCATAGTGTAATCCAGTACATTAACTCCTCATAGTTCGGTCCTCCCTTCGTTAGGACTATAACCTTCGACACCTGGTTCGTCGGTTATTGTTACGTTTGTTCCAGTCCAACCGACTATCTGTGTGGCTTCATCCACACCAGTTGTTGCCACTCAATCGTCAGGATCTTTTCACACTCGCAGGTCTATTTTCCTCAATCCAACGTGGCTTGCTAATCCCGGTCCTAGTAGATCAATATCTAGTGCCGCAGAGGCCCCACCTGCTTCTAGTGAAGTTTCCACTACTCTTGTGATTCCTAGCAGCCTTAATTTTGAAGAGTATATGTTGGATGTTCAACAGCAGAGCTTTCAGGGTTCTCATCCCCTCCAATCTCTTGGTAATCCTTGATTCCATCACTATGATGATGTTGGTAATTCGGTTTATTCATTCCTGCATCATTTATGATGTGTATGGTAATCTTGTTTATTTTCCTCCTATTGATCCCCATCAAGTTGTTTATGATCCTTATCAGACCATTTCTCATCTTGGACCTACCTTGCCTGTGAAACCCTCTGGCTTGCAAGGACAACCCTCATTGGGACAACCTTTCGCTTAGCAGGGCCCTGCCTCTGGTCCACAAGAACAACCATACGGTCCACAAGTCAAACCTTCATAAGGTCAACCTTTGGTCCAACATGGCCAACCCTACGGTCTGTCTGGTCAGCCTCAGAATCAACCAGGACAATTTTATTCCCATGGGGGGAAAAAATATACGTTACAGGGATAACCTTTGGCATCACAACCGCCGCCACATGTTTCGTATGGCCAGAATTTTGTGCTACAAGGACAACCCTATGCTCCTCCTCTTGGTCAACCTAGTTATTAGGGACAACTTGGTCCATCGTAACCATCAGGCCAACCTTTCCCATAAGGCCAACTCAGTGGCCCTCAGTACTCGGTTCAATTAGCTCAGCCACCGATTGAACCTGCTCCTCAACCGGTTCCATCGTTTCAGCAACCATTTCTACCTGCTTATAGTCAGCCAGGTTTACCTGCTTAGCAGCCTACTCAACCTGCTCAACCGCAAGGCGCTTACTACCCTCAAGGTTCATATCAACTGGTATATAGTTCACCCCAGGTTTCTTACCCTCAAAATCAACCTATATATCATCAACCCCAAAGCCATGTTTACATTCCACAACAGACTCCATACACTGCTCAGCAGGGACCTTAGTGGCCTACTCCGACTCATTATCTTGGTCTTCAACCCCAGTATCAACTGAATTATCCTGCTTCTAATCCCTATGATCTGAATCCTCCAGGACAGAATGTATCGGGACAGAATCCTGCTCGAACTAGGTGGAATGTACACATGGGTCCTTATCAAAGACCTCTGATGACTTTCAACACTCAATTACCATTTCTTGCTACGTTGGAATTACCTAATGTGTCAAAGTTAACAAAAAATCCCACCCTTCATAACCTGTATTGGTCTCCAGTTCCAACCAATATTCCTGGTGATTGTCCTAAATTTGAGGGAAAATATGGCAAAGACCCCCAAGCGCATGTTATGACTTACCATTTGTGGTGTTCCTCTAACTCTTGGGTTGACGATTCTATTTGACTTCGTCTTTTCCAACGAACTCTTATTGGTGCCGCTGCAAAGTGGTACATTGAGCTATCTCATGGCATCTTCCAAGACTTAAATTCTTTAGCCATTGCATTCCTTACACATTTTCAATTATCAGTCCGCTATGAGACCGGGACGCACCTCCTCACTTCATTGAAACACGACCGAGCTACTCATATCTAAGATCATATTCATGAGTGGCGACGTCGTCGTTGCATGATAAAATTTGAAATTATTGATCAGCTTCTGACTCATTGGTTCACCACCTCCTTTGTGAATCATATTTCCAAATACATAGCTATGGGGGCATGTGTAACTGAGGAACAAGCCATTGCTTACGCCTAATACCTTGATCTTGTGTACTCTCATTCTGGCGCTTTATATGATATCTTGCCTGATGCTCCCCAACCTGGAACTTCTAAACCACCAGTGACTCCATCCATCAATGGTATTATTGGTTCCATGTCTCAGGCTTCTCAGAAGTCTTATTCTTCAAACATTGGAAAGCCGAAGACCACTTCTTCCAATAATGTTTCTTCTTAGTCCACTTCGAATTTTGGTAAACCCGCAGAAGTTAATGTCGTTAAGGCCAATCCTACGGATAATGCTTCTAAAGGTAAACACAAAGGTAAAGGTAAGGCCAAATTCGACACCCTAAAATAGGATTTTCAGAAACCTCGTGTTGGCGATGGTTCTCAACGCAAACTGAAGTACCCTTGTTTGATTTGTGACGATGAGCACTTCACCAAGGACTATCCTAGACGATCCAAAGTAAGCTGCTTGCTCAAAGGCACCCAGGGAACTCCGACCATTCTTAAAGAACCTTTCCCATCTTAGCAGACTCATATGGTAGAGCAACCTCAGTCCTCTACCCCATTTGGCTCTCAGGTGTTCATGATGAACGGTTCTACAGCCGTTTCTGTTGCTACTCGGTCGAAAGATTATACTAGATCCCGTCAGGCCATGGTGAAGGAGATCGTTGATGGTCCTCCTCCTCTGCCTGTTACTGGCCCTCTTGAAATTGAAAGGCCGAATGCTGAATCCGTTGTGTGGCCACCTTACAAAGGTGTACTCTGCAAGTATTCTTATAATCCCAATGCCCATGCCGCTCACCATTAAAATATTGTTGAGGATTTTTCTCAGGCGCCATCCACGATGTCCGCGTTAGAATTACTTCAGAGTTTTCAGTCGCAGCGAATAGCTTTGTTATCTGCGATTGGCGGGATTGATATTGCTGATACTAGCCTTCTTGCTTTTGATTTAGAGAATTTCGTTCCACGACTTCCACATATGATTGCGCTCATTATTCAAGTTGTTATTAATGGTCTCAATATCCATCGATCAGTTGTGGATGAAGGTGAATCAACCTGTGTCATGTCATCTTCATGTTGGAAAGCTATTAGTTCTCTAGCCCTAAATTCATTACCAAATTACCTTGAAGCGTTTGATGGAAGAGAATCAAAACCTTTAGGTGTTCTCACTAGTTTACTGATTACTCTGAAAGGGAAGATAGTCAATGTCGAGGTCGAAGTCATTGATGCTAAACTAAATTATAATCTTCTCCTTGGTCACAGTTGGACTCACGCCATGTTATGTGTTCCGTCCACTCTCTTTCGTGTTCTGAAATTTCCCCACAAAGGAAATATTGTTATTGTTGATCAACTGTCCTTCTTCACCTCTTCTTTCGAGAACAACGTTCAATATGTGGATCAGATTCCTACTCCCTACAAGAGCGTAGGGCCAGGTATTTTTAAAGATCCTGCCCTCATGGGTATTTTTCCTCTTCCTCCACCAAACACTGTTCAGATCCATATGATCTCTTGGTCTAATGACCCATGGATTATTACTTCGTCTGAACAGATTGATTCCTTCGAAGATTCGATGCCTTTGAGTCTGATTGATATTGATTATTGTGAACTCATCACTGCTTCGGAACCTCCGTCCTCTGATTGTGCTCCGTTGAGCATGTCTCTTGACATTTATTCTTAATCCCCCTAGCTTGGCGATTCTGATTTTCTTGATCCTTTGAAAGAAGTGTTTCCTTATGATGAAGCCATCGTGGAAACAATGTCTCTTGAGGATATGCCATGGGATGATGGTCATCATCGTTCCTCGTTCATGCCTAGCCTCAGGTCTCGAGCGTTTTGCATCTCAAGTTCCTTCTCCTCCGCTTCAACTGCCTATTTTGACACATGCTTTACAGAAGGTAACTTGATTAATATTACATAGACGATGCCTATTGACATTTCCATTAAACTGGAAATCGTCAAGAACATCCATATCGAGGTCACTTGTTCTTTCGATGAAGTACAAGTTTATACTAGCCTTTTTCGTGAATTCCATGATGTCTTTGCATTGTCCTACGAATAAATTCCCAACATTGATCCTAGTATAGTGGTGCATGAAATACCTACTTACCCTGGTTCGAAGCCTGTTCGCCAACGTCTTCGTCCAGAGCACCCTAGAAAAGCTGCTGCAATTAAAGGTGAAGTTGAAAAATTTCTCAGAGCGGGTTTCATTTATCTGATTCCTTTGACATAATGGGTCTCTAATATTTTTCCTGTAGATAAGAAACAGGGAACTATTCTCTTCTGCATTGATTATCGTGATATTAATCGAGCTTGTCCCAAGGATAATTATCCTACTCCCTTTATCGATCAAATCATTGATGACTGTGCCGGGAGTGAGATTTTTCCCCTCATGGATGGTTTTTCTGGTTACAATCAGATTATCATTCTCTCGACTTATCAACATAAGACTGCCTTTATCTGTCCTTGGGGTACTTTCACATTTAAGAAGCTCCCTTTTGGCCTCAATAATGTTGGGGCTGCATTTCAGCGAGCGATGTTCTATTCTTTTCATGATATTCGTCACATCGTCAGCCTTATCTAGATGACCTTCCTGCTCATTTAGCTAAGCATATGGACCATCCTGACCATCTTCGTCAGATTTTTCTTCGTTGTCGACGTTACAATATTTGGCTTAATCCACGCAAATGTGTCTTCTGCGTTGATTCTGGTAGACTCTTAGGGTTTATTATGTCCAAAGATGGAATTCACCTCAATCCACTCAAGGTTGAGGCTATTATCAATCTCCCCTCTCCCTCCTCATTACATTACTTGCGGAGTTTACAAGGTAAGGCTAATTTTGTACGTTGTTTTACCTAACTATGCAGAAGTGGCTAGAGGATACACACGATTATTAAAGCAGGGCGTCCTATTCTGTTGGGATGAGATTTCTCAGAAGTCTTTTGAGGCCTTGAAGACGTTGCTTGTCAATGCTCCTCTATGGCATCCTCCTAACTATCATCATGATTTTTCCACTTATTTAGCTGCCACTTTTAGCACGATTTCCATGGTCTGGTACATGACGATGATGACGGTAATGAGCATTTTATCTATTACTTGTCTCGTAACCTTCTTGATCCTGAGACGCGCTATGCACATTTCGAGAAGTTAGCATTAGCTGTAGTTCAAGCAGTTCAGCGTTTTCATCATTATATTCTTTTGCATACAGTGACTATGATTTCCAATTGCAACCCCATGACCTATATATTGTCTCGAAAATTGCTGGGGGGAAAATACTCGAAGTGGATTGTCATCCTCCAAGAGTTCGATTTGGAATTTACTACTGCCAAGTTGAAGAATTCACTAGTATTTGCTGATTTGATTTGTTCCCTCCCTTCAGACTCTCCTCCGTCTCGTTCTAAGGAATACATTCCAGACAATACGATTTTCTTGATTAGCACCCTCGATCCTTGGTATGGTGATATCATCATTTATCTCCAGAATTCCACTTTCAGATCTGAATTGACAAAGGATGCCCGTCGACGCATCTGTCATCAGTCGCAACCTTATCGTATAGTCGGGGATACACTCTATCATGTCGGAGTGGATTCGACTCTTCATCGATGTTTGACTCTTAAGGAAGCTAAGAAAGCTCTAAATGATTGTCATAGTGGTGCCTATGGCAGTCACATGTCTGGTTATGCCACTACACAATAGATTCTTCATGTTGGTTATCTCTGGCCTTCTATCTTCAAAGACTGCATTGTCGCGGTTCGAAAATGTCATGATTGCCAGATTTATCAACGTAAGATGCATGCGCCACATGTACCTCTTCATCCCGTCATTACCATTGGTCCCTTTGTGAAGTGGCGCATCGATTTTATGACGTGTAACCCTCACTCGGCCGGGGGGCATGCTTATATTATCGTAGCCATGGACTACTTCACCTAATAGGTCAAAGAAATGCCTACACTTGTCGTTGACGGTAAGACAACTGCTCAATTCATATTCAATCACATCATTGCTAGGTTTGGTGTCCCTCAAGCCATCGTTACCGACCATGGTTCCCATTTTCGACATTACATGGTGGCGGAGTTGACTTCTAAGTTGGGTCTGCGTCACGACAGCTCAACGTCGTACTATCCTCATGCCAATGGCCAGGTTGAAGCCGTGAAAAAGGTTCTTGTTACCATGCTTCAACGTACGATTGGGATCCATAAATAAAATTGGCATATCATGTTATTTTCAGCTCTTTGGGCATACCAAACCTCAGTTAAGAGTGAAACTAGATTCACCCCTTTTCAGTCGGTTTATGGTCTGAAAGCTACTCTTCCGATTGAGTGTGAAATACCTTCGCTCAAGTTGGTTGTTGAATTATTGTCAAATACTTCACTTGAAGAAGAGCATCTCCTTTATTTAGAAAGGTTGGATGAAACCTGTTGCTTTGTTGCTCTGGTTATTGAAGCACAGAAAAAGCGGGTCAAAGCTCATTTTGACCAATTAGTTTCCCCTCGTTCTTTCATTGAAGGAGATCTCGTCCTCTTGTACGACCAAGCTCATGATAAGCTGTGGGTAGGAAAATTTCAACCCATGTGGCATGGGCCTTACCTTATTAAAAATGTGTTGCAGAATGGGGCCTATGAGCTTATTGATTACGAAGGTCATCCTCTAGAACAACCTAGAAATGGGTTGTATCTCAAAAAATATTATGCGTGAGTCATTCATGCATGATTTGTGTACATAGGTGTTTTTTTTCATTTTTGTACATGTTTTGATTTGGTGTGCTTTGCGAGCATTTTCTTGCTTATTGGGTCTTGCTTATTTGTGAAAATGTTTATTACCCCTTATGTCAGTTTCGTGGATGGTGCTTCTCGCAGTACCAGGAATTTGTCTTCAACAGCCTGGGTAATATATGATCCTACAGGTGAATTGATAGAACTGCAAAGTATTTATCTAAGACGAACTACAAACAATGTCGCTGAATATAGTGTTGTCATTGAACTATTAACCGAGGAAATCAATCTCGGCATAAGCACATTGCTTGTAAATCTAGATTCACAACTTGTTATTCTGTAACTCAATGGTCATTATTCAGTTAGAAACCCATACATTTTGAGATTGTATTTACATATTCGTTTGATGGAAAGACATGATTTTGATTTTATCACATATCAACATGTTCCTAGACGAATGAATGCATTAACTGATATAGTGGCTAACATTGTATTAGATAGACATTTGGGTAATTGTAAAATCATCATCATGTGAAAAAGATCCATGTAGGAAAATAGATGTGTATATATATATCGCGTGTTTGCATTAGCGTTCATCTTACATTAAAAAATATGTGTGTTTCTGCTACATCCTGGGACACCTTGTCTCTCAAAATATGCAGATATAAAGTCTAGGTGTCTAATCGGCGTGATTCTCATGGTAGCATGTCACTGCCCGTACAAGCCGCCTCAGTAAGCGGTGAATGTGGCTTGGCACCCCTACAGTATGTCTCTGGTAGGCGCAAGGAACATCGTCGAATCATGCATAATCTGGGACTCCATATGTGATCCACTCTAGGTTGCGCACGATCTCCTCCTCTTTGCCTCCCTTGCCATGAGGGTCGAAATCATGAGGGATTCGCCTCGCTATCAGACACATGCCCATGGGTCTTTCTGGGCCAACATCTGCAAATGCATGGATTTAATGTCAGAACATACATAGTTACAAATTCATAACACTCATGAAAATTAAAAATGAGTCTTACCCAAATCCTCATCCAAATCCTCTCCCTCTGGGAGTGGGAGTTCCAGATCACTAGTAAAATCTGTACTAGAGTAGGCCAGTCCTCCACGACGATCAACTGTCGATGGAGCCAATCAAAGAACTCTGGTCTCCAGGACATATTTTGACCACCCCCTACCTTTGGCATTAGAGCCGCCCATCGGGCCGTCCATGGTTCTCTCGTTGGTGGTGTTGGGACTATGACCTCCTGACGTTGAAAAATTGGTAGTCATTCCAAGAAGAATGATACCAGGATAGACCCATAACCAAATTATTTCAATTTGGTATTCTTACATTTTGTTATCTGGCTTCTGCCTAGTTGTATATGGTTGGTGTCAAGCAGTCTACAGCAAGAAGCAATTGTGTCTTTGTTGCTTCGAACGGTGCTTGTGATCCCACAACTCGTGTGATGGTATGTAGCACTAATTTTAGTGCCAAGTCTGGGATAGTCTAGATATCGACTTTCCCACTTTCTGTTCCCTTCCGTGCCCCTGGACATACCCTGTAAATCACAATGGACATGCTCTCCATCCAGAGCCAAGTTCCAGTTAGGATTGGTGTTTCTCCCCTCTGCAATAATACTGTGATAAAGTAGACGTCAAAAACATCAATCTCAAGTTCCTAATCTCAAAGGATGAACTTTTCCTGGTTCTCATCCCATATGCTGATCAAATAATGTAGCAGCTCCGATTGAGCATGGAGACACGGTGTCAAGATGATAGCAACAAGGCTGAAAGTCGCCCCTAAGGAGAGCTGATTTACTGTAGTCGTGGCTCTGTCAGAATTTCCCTTCTTTAACCCCGTTCTCCTTCTCCACGTGGTCTACCTTCTCTTCCTCGGAATTTTATATTCCCGCGCCACCATACAACAAGGTTGTCACCCAGCGGAATTTTATATTAATAACCCAACACTTTATAAACAAATGACGTTGTAATAGACCTTCGGCCCCGGGCCCACCTATATATCAATGGTCCAATCAAATTTACGCACCGTACCTGGTTATCTTTTGCGCATCTTCCTCATACGACCACCGTCTGATGGCTTCCCTCCAGATCAACGACGCTCAACAATATCGCGCGACCTCCCTGGTTGATCTTTAACGTGCGATGGTGCGCAAAGACGGTGGTTTTCGAGGGTCCACCTTTGCCACGTGTCGATAGTTCTATGGAATCACTCGTGATTGGAGAATACCGCTTATCTTCGAAAGGCGGTGCGATATGGGAAATCCGGTTTCGCAATTACGCTCACGGTTTTGAAATAGTGTTTACCAGGGTTCAAGTCGGGTTACACTATTCCTTCCATTCATTAACTCCCATTTAATCCTCGGTCAAGGTTCTGGTAGCAAACAATTCTGTCTCAGGAATTCTACTGTTTAGACAGTGTTCACGACCTCGGGTTTTCTACACAGGCCTCGCCTGCGGCGGGTTTAATTCAACAGGGTTTATTCAAATAATGTTGAGAGAAACAATAGACAGAAGGATGTAGAATCGATACAATAGTTCAACTCAGTAATTATACATGCACAGAGTTCAATCACCTCACAATTAAACAATTTATTCACAATTAAGGATTTGAAACAACTCTATGGCCAATGCGCACTGAAATTATTTAACTGGAAGCAAAGGTGAACACGCAGATTTTTATTGCAGAAATCTCTCTTCTCCTCCCTTATTCTTTTTCAATACATCCGAGGGATGCAATTTATATACATTAAAATGTGTCTCTTCGGTTCCTCTGTGAGGACCGTTTAGAAAATCAAAAGCCTAATTACAATTATTCAACTAACTGAAACATGACAGATGGACCAACTAAACTATTCGACTTCTACAACTCTGACTGCTCTAAATGATACAGTCAGCTGAGATATTGACACCTAGCTGTTACAATTTAGATGATTTCGAACCCTCCTAGCCACAACATGTGGAAAAAACCTCCTACATTGTTGTCTAGTGTCTAATGCCGTTGCATTAGACTCCCGAGGGAAATTTTCTTCATGGGCTCCTGTCCATGAGCTCTTCCACTGATCTGCTTATCTTCTGAAACATTCCTTCTGTCATCCAAGTGGCATCTTCCTCTGGCTTATCCTTCCATTTTATTAAGTATTGAAAGTACTCTTGTCCTCTGGTATTCCTGAACACTCTTTTGTCCAATATCTTCTCTGGTTGCGATGGTTGTGCTGGAGGTAGCTACTCTTTCCACTCAATCTGTCCCTTGGCTGTTGATCCTTCTTCTGCACCATCATCTCCATACTTGTACAAATATGCAACATTAAAAATGGGAGATATTCCAACATTAGGTGGCAATTCAATCTCATAAGAATTTGCAGAAAACTTTCTAAGTATCTTACATGGCCCAATCTTTTTGAACTTCAATTTGTTGTACTGCGTCTTTGGGAATCTCTCCTTTCTCAAGTGTGCCAAAACCAGATCTCCTACTTCAAAATGGACTTCCTTTCTGCTCAAGTCTGCTCTGATTTTATATTTGATGCTGCTACCTTGTAGTTTCTGTTTCACTTGTTCATGTATGGCCTAGATCTCTGAAGCAAATTCCTCACCATCCTCACTCCTTAGCTCTGCCCTTCCCAGATTTCTTAACTCTGATATTCCTCTGGGGTGCATTCCATAAACAATATGGAATTGAATCTGCCCTGTGCTCCTGTTTGGTGAGTCATTATATGCATATTCTGCCTGGGGAAAAATATGATCCCACTGCTTGGGATGCTCTCCTGCAAGACTTCTCAACAAATTTTGCAGACTCCTATTCACTACCTCAGTTTTTCCATCAGTCTGGGGATGATAAGCTGAGCTGAAACTCAGTTTGGTACCAAGTTTCTTCCACAGTGTCCTCCAAAAATGACCCACAAATCTGGTGTCTCTGTCTGAAACAACACTCATGGGCAACCCATGCAATCTAACAACTTCTTTGAAAAACAAGTTAGCAACATGGGTGGCATCACTAGTTTTACAACATGGAATAAAATGTTCCATTTTGGAGAATCTATCCACTACAACAAAGACTGCATCATTCCATCTCTGAGTCTTGGGCAATCCTAGAACAAAATCCATACTCACCATGTCCCAAGGCCTGTCTGGAATAGGCAAGGGAGTGTACAATCCTGCATTCTAGTTCCTTCCCTTGGCATATTGACAGATTTTGCAAATTTTCACAAACTTATCCACTTCTTCTCTCATCTTGGGCCAGTAATAGAAGTGACTCAGCTACTCACAAGTTTTATCAGTACCAAAGTGTCCAGCAAGTCCACCACTATGCTTTTCTTTGATCAAATTTTCTCTCATGGAACATCTTGGTACACACAGTTGGCTTCTTCTGAATAACAAGTCCTCCTGCAAGAAACAATCCAGCCACTGGCTTCTATCTATTAAAACAGGGTTACAACTTGCCTCAAATGCTTCCTTAAAATCTGGATCCGTTTTATACAATTCTTTGAGAAAATCAAATCCTACAACTTCAAAATTAGTCTTTTGAACAAGCATGTGCCTCCTACTCAAAGCATCAACTACTTTATTTGCTTGGCCACTTATATGTTTCAAAACAAAATTAAAACCTTGGAGATACTCAACCCATTTGGCATGCTTATGCTTCAACTTGGGTTGTTGTACAATATAATGCAAAGCATGATTGTTAGAATATAATACAAATTCCTTGGACATCAAATAATGCCTCCACTTTTTCAGTGCCTGAACAATTGCATAGAATTCCTTCTCATAAGAGGAATACTTCCTTCTGGTGTCATTCAGCTTCTCACTGAAATAGGCTACAAGCCTATCATCCTGACTCAACACAGCTCCAATGGCTTCCCCACTGGCATCACACTTCACTTGAAATGGTTTAGTAAAATCAGGCAGAATCAAAACAGGCTTCTCAGTTATCTTTTGCTTCAAAAGTTTAAAGTTTCTTTCTGCTTCAGCAGTCCACTTAAATGGTTGTTTTCTCTTCTTTATTGTCTCAATTATGGGTGCATTGATCTTACTGAATTTTCTTATAAACTTTCTATAGAAACTAGCAAGTCCAAGGAAACTTCTTACCTCAAAAATATTCCTGGGTGAAGGCCACTCCACAATTTCCTTAACCTTTTTTGGGTCCATCTTCAATCCTTCTGCAGAAACAACAAAGCCCAAATAAACCAACTCTTCTTTCATGAATGAGCATTTCTTTAAATTTATCAGTAGTTTCTCTTGATGCAACTTTTCCACTCATCACCCTCTCTTATTCTAATCTGATGGTATCCACTTTTCAAATCTGTCTTTGAAAAATATTTAGCACCACTCAAACAGTCCATTAAGTCCTCAACTCTGGGCAAAGGGAATCTGTACCTGATTGTGATCTTATTGATTGCTCTAGAATCAGTACACATCCTCCAGCCTCCATCTTTCTTTGGGCTCAATACTGCTGGTACTGCACCTGGACTCAAACTTTCTCTGATCAGCCCCTTATCTACCAATTCCTGTACTTGTCTCTTGATTTCCTCATTTTCCTTGGGAGTCATTCTATAGGCTACCTTATTTGGCAGATTTGAACCAGGGATAAAATCTATCTGATGGTTGATCTTCCTCACAGGTGGCAGCTCATCAGGTAAATCATCCACAATAATGTCACAATAATTGTCTAACATCTCTTGGATTTCTACTGGAAAATCAGAAATCTTTGTAGAAGTAAGAACTACCTTAGGTTTGAAAACTAAAGCAAAACTTACCTCTTCTTCTTCTATCTGCTGTAGATACTCCTTCCCGCTTAGAAACAAGGTCTTTGGATCAATCACTCTGCTGGATGGCTCTCCTTCTTCCATGGGTATCAATGTATGGTGTACCCCATCTTTGAAGAACCTGTAAGTGTTCTTCTTGCCATCATGCACTGCTGCTCTGTCAAAATGCCAAGGTCTACCCAACAGTATATGACACACATCCATGGGCATTACATCACACAGGACCTTATCTTTGTATTTTCCTATTTGCAGCTCTATCTCACACTGTTCCTTTACAACCACCTGGGGCCCTTTGTGCAGCCAGGACACCCTATAGGGAGTTGGATGCTCCCTTGTCTTCAACTTCAACTTCTCTATCACCTCAGTGGAAACTAGATTGTATGTGCTGCCACTATCAATGACTAGCTGGCAGCATTTCCCTTGGACTTTGCATATGCTCCTAAACAAATTATTCCTTTGTGCAGGCTCAGTGGCCTCTTTGGTTTGCTTCAACAGGACCTTGTTAACCACCAAGGACTCTCCACTCTCTGGTAGAATTTATTCTTCAATTTCTGCCTCTTCTCCAACTTGGGCAACAACAGCATTCCTTGGACCAGCACCCACATTCTCTGGACACTCATAGTGCTTATGTCCCACTTGCTGACATCTATAACACCTCAACTCTCTGCCTCCTCTTACTTTTCCTCTGTAAGAACCCCTTCTGCCCCTTGCATCATCCTCTATAGATGCATTCTGAGGTTAGCTACTATTAGCTCCATCCCTGGGTGTAGTAGGCTTTCCTCTACCACCCTGACTTCCCTTTCCACGAAAAGTACCTCTCTTCTTGGCAGACTGTTTCCTCAGGAGTTTCTCCTCTGCTTTCAAGGCCATCTGGTAGGCCTCTTCCTTCCTTCTTAGGAGACGGAGAAGACCAATCTCATCTTGGATCTCAGTGATACCATTCACATGGCGGTCTTCTGCGGGTGTGTCTTGGGCTACTGACTCTTATGCTTACTTTTACTACTGTGAAATTCCTCTGTGTATTCTTTTCTTGTCGGCTTAACCTACTGTCTCAGGTACACACACACGCCTATCCCCTGACCTTGGTGATATCACTGGGCAAGAATTTAACTTTTAATTTAGTCATCATTCAAGGTCAACTCTTCGATAGGTTGCTTGCCAACTCTCCTCCTTTACTGCACAAGCATACAAAGTCACAATGCATGTCCTTTCAGCTTTGTCACTGCAAACTTGACCTTTTTATCTTCGCTTATTTCTTCATAGTCGAAGCACTTGTTCATTTCATTAATCCAGTCCACCAGCTCCTCTGGATTCAATCCTCCTGCAAAATTCAATACTTCAATCCTAGGCTTAACTGCAGACCCCAGAACAGTTCTAAGGAGCCTCATGTCAGGAGGAATTTCAACATTTTCTTCCGCTTCTTCTGTTTCAGGCTCACTGATGTCTTTAGGATCTCTAGGCTGTCTTCACTCCATGGCATCCATCCTGGCCTCGACCCTCTGCAACATCCCCAACACCTCTGCGTTGGCAACAGGTCTCCTGTGTGCTCAACTTAGTGTAACTTCCTAAATTGATGTCATAAATTGTCAACCAGGGCTAGTAAACTGCTGAAGTGAGGTGCACTATATGTGCCTAGGTATCTATTTCTCACCACGTTGTGTTTAGTGTTTTCTGATGTTTTTGGTTTTATGGTTTTATGTTAAAAAGGAAAAGAACCAAGTGTTGGTAAAGAGAAGTGGATGGTTACACTTAAAACATAGAAAAACCTATTCTAAACTGTGTATGGTACTAAAGAACAGAAAATGCAAAGCTTGGTAATGACTCATAGCAAGGAAATCAATCACAACATGAACTCATCCAATTCATTCATTAGAAATATGTTGGAATAGCTTGATAAAGGGACAAGTTTAGTGCAAATGAGGTTCTCCTAAGTAAACAATCATCTTACAATATTACAAAGAATCTCATCCATGGCTAGAAGTTTATTGGAACACAATTGGAAAATATTATTTGTAGCACAATAAGATTTCTACTCTAAATTAACTTGTAATGCTAAGATTAATCCATTCTGTAGCTCAACTTATCACTACTAAGCCTCATTCGAAAGTTAGAGATTTTCTAGAATAGTTTTTTTTTGGAAAAGGCTTATTTGTGAAATTGTAAAAGATTGCAGAACAATCAAGGCCTTAAACTGATATCACTAATTCCTGTCCATATAATGATGCAGTAATAGAAAGTTATAACAAGAGTAGTTTGTAAACAATGAAGGCCGTGAAGTCTAATTTTGACAATTAATACAACTTAAAGAACAATGGATAACACTGAACTAGAATGCAATTGATCAAACTTGAAACACAGTGATCACAACTAAACTAGAATGCCATTAACCTAACTTGAAATATAGTGAACTGGAACTGAACTAGAATGCCACTAATCTAACTTAAAATACAGTGAACAGAGTTGAACTAGAGTGCCATTATCAAACTTGAAATATAGTGACAGAATTAAACTAGAGTGACATCTACCTCCAGAGTATTTCAACTGAACTAAAATGCAACTAATTCTATGAAATACTACAGCCCTATCTCGTTCAGTATGAGTGATATTTTGGAATAGTTTGTAAAAACAAGTCTGGCTGTATCTTTCAATGCAAATGAACATAAAACATAAAGTTTCAAAAAAAATGCAATTAACTCCTAAAATACTACAGTTATATCTCATCCAATGTTAGTGGTGTTTTGGAATAGTTTGTAAGGATAAGACTGACTGTGGCATCCACTGCAAGTAAGTATAAAAACACAAAGTTTAGAAAATTGATTAAACTAGGAATGAAACAAGGCTAAGTTACTTATCTAAACCATATGAACAAAGCTTCTCAGGTAGCAGGGGCCCTCTACCACCGGATTAGCATGCAAATCTACTCAATATTGACTCAGCTCTTGCAATAAAGTGATGCTTCTTTCATTAAAGGAGAAATTCTTCGAAAAACAGAGTATTACGGTCTTCTGAGATCTAGCAACAAAACAAAATCTAACTAGCTATTTCTCGGTCTCCTGAGCCATACTTATAACAAAATCACATAATTTTAATTGGGATAAAATAGGAATAAATGTCTTTCCCAACTAAAATCAAACTAGAACTCTAGTGGTGGTCTCGTACTATGATTAAGGACATCTGTACAGTCCTTGTCCTATTAGAAGTCTATCTCCTAGTTTTGGTTTCCCACATGCATAACCACCTGTATACTCGAGCTCAGACTTCGTGGAGAGAAAGAAATGATGGGGGAGTGATGTGAAATAAAACAAATACGACCATGTCATTTTCCTTGAGGTGACACAGACTTTATCAAAAACATGAAGATATGGCTGGGAATGAGCGTGGCTACCTGTGGAAACACGTTCGTAGAAGAAAGTCTAGTCAAAAATTACTACAACAACAAAATCATGAAAACATAGCAAGTTAGTCATTATATACATTCTTAAAGTAATCCTAATCAATCCTATTGATCATTCAAGCCTGTAATTAATGAGGGACAAAGGAAATGAAGTGAAATGTGGTGGAAAAGAAGGACATCTTTGGGGCTCAACATACCCCCACTGCAAGGCTTTTGCATGTCCTCATGCAACTAATCCATGTACTCTGAGACCTCTACTAGGACATCTAGGCCCCTTCTTCTGATTTTCTTGACATTCAATGGCCTCCTAGGCTTCCTTATGATCAACTTGAATCTCAAATTTGTAAGTGCCCTGCTTAACTTTTTTTTTTTTTTTTTCAATTTTTCACTGACCTTGTGCAACTTTTTCATTTGTAGAGACAGAGTTGTATTCATATCACCTTTCAGCTTAACCTTCTCCCTTAAAATTTCATTCTCATTCTTGATATGCCTATTGAGCACTTCTAACTCATATTTGTCTCTTCTTAGTACATCAATTGCAGATTTTGGTGGGCTAGGAGTTCTGTCTCTACTTTCCAAGGCTCTCTTCTCTAATGTCTCAACATAATTATAAATTTGTTGATGTGCTGGGTCTATCTCTGGAGCTCCTTCATCAAGATCCTCTTCATGTTGGTACTCAGGTGATCTAATAGTAGGTGTTTCTTCATCCTCAATGTTTATGATTCCCGTTTGTCTAACCCCTGCTTTCTTCAATATACTTATGAGTCTGTGGCTCCGTCTTGGTTGAGATGGTCCTTCACCTCTCTCTTTGGCATATTTTCTTATTATCCTCTCCTTCTTAAGCTGCTTCTTAATTTCATCCAATTTCTCAGAAATCATCTCTTCACTGTCCTCTTGTATAGACTTACCAGTTTTAGTTTCAACAGCTTCAGAAATTTTCCTTCTCCTTCTTCTTCTTGTAGGTTTTCTTTCAGGTGGAGATTCCTTGGGTTCTTCAAAGTGGTTCATCACTAGAAACTCATCCCAATTGTCTCCCATTTTTCTCAAATGATGTTCAATTAGGATTTTGACTAAACCAGGTGATACAAAGTGGTTTCTAGAAATTGAACCCTCTTTTGAACATTAGAGGCCATTCTTTTCAGACTATGAAGTAGGAAAAAGGGAAAATTGATTTCTTCATCTAAGAAATGCATCATTAACCGAGTATGATAAACATAGAGGGTACCAAATCTTCCTTCACAAGTGATAATTTTTTGCAAAATGAGCAGCATATTCCTCCATTTATTCTTCAGTGCCGAGCTAGGAATACCTTTCTTAAAAATGGAAACATCCATACCTGGTGTTTTGAGTATTTGCCTCCATGCCTCATTATGAAATTCCCTATTTTTGAACCAGCGTTCTCCTTGTCTTGGTAATTCTGTTGCTTCTGCAATGAAATCCTCTGTAATAGTGAATTTAATATCTCCTATTTCGACCTCTGCTCCATTGAAAGACCGTGCAAATGTTTTGGTTACTTCTTTATGAAAACCATTAAATTTTTCCAAAAATTGTAACCACCCAGCCTGCTGTAGCATTTCTCTGATTTGTGGATAACCTTCCAAGTACTTGGTCCCAACTGGTTCGGATCTTTCTATGAGACCCATAGATTCCTTTCTCAACCTTCAAATTACTGCTCCTCTGCTCACGGTGAAAATGGTTGTTAAAGAGACGTTTTTACTCCAAAGATGTTTCCTCTGTTTTACAGACCGGAATGGCTAATAATTGGCTACAGAAAGAAATGATATGGAGTGGTTATGAAATGAGTATAATGCGGTGAGGATGATTCACATGGATTAATGAGTTGAGAGCTATCACGGAAGAAAATACCGTGGAAACATTCTCGTGTAAATTTCAAAATCATCATTAATTGCTTTGGGCTAGTGACGTGACTGATTAGGTCACTTCAGTACTTAATCGTTAAGTTTTAAATGATGATTTGGAATGGCGGAGTGAAAGGGATTTTGTCCAAATTTTTTATGATAGGTTTGATAGACATGATCAACACGACTAATTAAAATAACTTTTTGAATCATACATGACTTAACTATGCTAAAACTTTCATGATCTGTCACCATAATAATTTCATAACTTTTACCTTTGCCTTTCCTTTGATTTTTTTTTGTGGTTTTGATATGCCTTGTCCTCCTTTGAAAATCATTGATCTTCAGTCCTCACAACTCCTTTGATTTTGCTTGTTTTCTTGGATATGCAGGATCAATTTGCTGCTAAATCAAGTGATTACTGGATAGTGCCTTCAGAATCTCTGGCTGCAGAATGTCTGACTGATTGCAGAATGTACCTGTAGAAGTATTGAAACATGGAATGGAATAGTTTGAAGCATGAATGGAATGTTGTATGAAATGAGTTAAAAATGGATAATAAAATATGGTGTAATGGAGTATGAGTGAAGTGAATAATGGAATGAAATGAATCACAATTATGAAGTGGAGTGAAGTATGGAAAGTGACCTACAACTTATGATCTGTATTATTCAATTGCAGAAAGAAATCAATCTTAAAACTCTGAGATGGAAATGAGGTGGACCATGGAATGAAATGAATGAAGTATGGAATGAAGTGAAGTATGGATGAATGGAATGAAATGGAGTATGGATGAATGGAATGAAATGAATCATAAGTGAAATATGGGTTTGCACTTATGATTTTGTAATAGCTGTTTGCAGTAAAAGAACAAATTTGAAAAGCTAAAGTGTCAGAAATATTCTGATTTTCACTCTATCTTTTCTGTATAAACATGCTAATCAAATATTAGTTTTCATGTTTATACTTTATTTTTATTTTTATTTTTTTTATGCTTTTGAATTCATAAAATTCAACTAAGTTGATGAAGAAGAAAAATTCTTCTTCATTAACTTCACATCACTGTTTTCCTAAAATCTCTTGAAAAATTCTTCTCTTGAAAGTGGCTTATGATACAGCTTCAATCTATGACCATTTACAAGAAAAGTGACCTCTTCTTCATCTTTTGTCCCGATTTTTATTGCTCCATTGTCAAAAATTCTTATAATTTCATAAGGCCCAAGCCAATGTGTTTGGAATTTACCTTGGAAATCCTTGAACTTTGAATCAAACAAGAGAGCCCAGTCACCTTCTTTGAACTTCTTTTCCTTGATATCCTTATCATGCCATATAGTCCTTTGCTGATGGACTATAATTGTTTTCTGAACTGCATCTTGTCTTATCTCATCCAATTCATTAATCTGCTCCAATATGTGCTTTTGTGCCTCTGTTAGATCAAGTCCTAGCTGAACTTCCATTTTAAAAGTTTGAATCTGAAACTCTATGGGAAACAAAACTTGTTATCCTTAAACAAGTTCATAGGGAGTATGATTTGTTGTGCTTCTCCATGTAGTTCTATAGGCCCACAAAGCTTTAGGAAGCCTTTCTACCCAATCTCTTCTATGTAAATGGACAGTCTTTGTTAGGATCCCTTCAATGACTTTATTGGTAGATCCTACTTGACCATTTGCTTGTGGATGATAGGGAATAGATTTTCTGTGTCTGATTTTGTACCTATCCATCATTTGTTCCACTAGCTTTGATGTAAATTGAGCTCCTTGATCTGTAACAATTTCCCTTGGGACACAAAAACGAGTAAAAATATCCTCAAAAAGAAAATTGACTACAGATGCTTCAGTATCAGAAAGTAATGGCTTGGCCTCTACCCATTTGGTAACATAATCAGTGCAAACTAATATATATTTCTTTTGTCTTGATGGAGGACTAATAGGTCCTACAAAATCTAAAGCCCATTTTTCAAAAGGTTCAATATGTACCTGAGGCTTCAATGGCATCTCACCTGAAGGAGAAGGTTTCCCTAACCTTTGGCAACTGTCACACCTTTTGACATACTCTTTAACATCTTTAAAAAGGGATGGCCAATAGTATCCTAAATGAAGGACCTTATAAGCTGTCCTTTTATCAGCAAAGTGTCCGCCACAAGGTTCATCATGACATGCCTTGAGGATCTCAAGCATCTCATCTTCCCGAACACATCTCCTAATGATAAAATCTGGACCTATTTTGTATAACTCATTAGAAACCCATGAATATTTTGCATTGTCATAAATGATCTTTCTTTTTTCTCTTGCATTCATTATTTAAGGAAATTTCTCTGAAACTAAATAATTAGCAATGTCAGCAAACCAAGGAGTTTGAGTAGAAATTGCAAAAAGATATTCATCAGGGAATTGATCTTCAACTGGAGTATTGTCTTTGATGTTTTGGAGTCTAGATAGGAAGTCAGCTACTGTGTTTTGTTTTCCTGGCCTATCTAGAATGGTAATGTTGAATTCCTGTAAAAGCAATAACCATCTTATGACTCTACCATTAGTAATTGATTTGTTCATTAGATATCTAATTGCAGAGTGATCTATGTGAACAAAAGTTTCATAGCCTGTTATATAGTGTCTGAATTTATTTATGGCATGAACAACAGCTAAGAACTCTTTTTCAGTTACAGTATAATTTAACTCTGAAGGAGTCAAATTTTTACTTGTATAGTAGATGGCATAAGGAATCAGGTCTTTTTGTCCCAATACTACTCCTAAAGCTGTATCTGAGGCATTTGTTGAAATATGAAAAGGTAATTTCCAGTTAGGCCCCCTTAAAATAGGTGCTTCAGAGATTTTTATTTTCAGGGTCTCAAAGGCTAACTGGCAATCAGGATTCCACTTGAATTCACAGTCCTTGGTAAGTAATTTGAAAAGTGGAGATGCTATCTTGGTGAATTTTTCTATAAACCTTCGATAATATCCTGTAAATCCGAGAAAACTCCTAACATCTTTTTGACAACTTGGAATAAATAAGTTAGAGATGACTTCAACTTTTGACTCATCAACTCTAATCCCATCCCCTGAAATGTGATGTCCTAAAACAATTCCTTCAGTAAACATCATAAAACACTTCTCATGACTAAGTGAAAGATTTGCTTCTTTACATATGTTTAAAACTTTTTCCAAGTTTGTTAAGGCTTCTTCAAATGTGTTTCCATAAACTGTGAAATCATCCATATATACCTCTACACAATCATGTATTAGATCTGAAAAGATTCCTAGTACTGCCCTTTGAAATGTTGCAGGTGCATTGCATAATCCAAATGCAAATACTCGGTAAGCATAAGTACCCCAAGGACAGGTAAATATGGTTTTGTCTTGATCTTCAAGTGCTACTTGGATTTGATTATAACCACTAAACCCATCAAAAAATGAAAAGTACTTTTTGCCAGCTAATGTATCTAACACCTGATCTATGAAAGGTAAAGGAAAATGATCTTTAAGAGTAGCTTTGTTTAATTCCCGGTAGTCAATACATACCCTCCATTTACCATTTTTCTTTGGCACAATTACCAAAGGAGAAACCCACTGACTATATGAAATGGGATAGATGAAGTTAACATTTAACAATTTATGCAATTCTTCCTTAACAATCTCCCTAAGATTTGGATTCATCTGTCTCTGAGGTTGTCTGATTGGTTTACAATTTTCCTCTATATAGATGTGATGAGTGCAAGTCTTGGGGCTTATCCCTTTCATATCAGTGTACTCCCATGCATATGCAGAAGAATGTATCTGTAAAATCTTGACTAGCTCTTCTTGTTGATATTTCTCTAAGTTCTTGTTTATGTTTAAGGTTTTGCCTGGAAATATCTCAATTGTAGAGCTGCCAAATTTATCCATGGAATAAAGAGACATCTGCCTTGATGATAAAAAATCAATGTTGGATTCTTCTTGAAATTGTTCATGCTTATATTTTGAAGAGGATTCAAAGTTTTCTAAGGTATTCAAAATCTAGCTATCTTCACTAATTTCTGAAATTGTGAAGAGAAGTTGTAAGTCTTCCTCATCCTCTGTCCATTGAGTATCATCTAATTATGTAATTGTCTTTGCTGGAGGATACAAGGTAAATTTCTTGGTTGAACTACCATCAGAGATGTACATATCACCAGATCTACAACTAATGAAAGCATTAGCTGTAGCTAACCAAGGTCTTCCTAATATAACAGGATGCCCTCCTAGATTATTCTTAGGAGTTAGGATCATAAAATCCACAGGATATTCCCAAGAATATAGGGACACTAGAATGTCTTCTATTACCCCATCAGGTTTGATTACAGATCTGTCTACTAATTGTAATAATGTGGGTGTAAAAATAAGATTAGGAAGTTTCAGTTTATCCATGATTTGTCTACTCATAATATTGATTGCTGCTCCTAAATCAATAAGTGTGTTTTGGATCTCAATTCCATTGATGTGAATTTTAACAATTGGATTTCCTGGGTCTAGATACTTTGGAATAGCAATCTTACCCATCATGATATCTGCTATTTTTCCTGCCAGTTGAATTTTCTTTATCTCTCTTATTCTTTTTCTTGTTTTCTTCATGCTCAACTCCTTTATTGTCTTTGCTAAGATTGGGATTTCCTTAATGGCTTGCAATAATGGGATCTTAATACAAACATTTCTCAGCTCATCTAGGAAATCATAATTAGGCACCATAATTTGTTTTTCTACACCCCTATCAATTTGTAATCTCTCTGGAAAGGGAGGTGTAGAAGTGGATGTTGATGGCTACTATAATATAGGAGTTGAAATTATTGGTTCTTTTTGTTTTGATCTTTCAATGTTTGAGCCTTGGAAAGTTGTATTCTCTTCAAGACTTTTGTTTACCCGTAGAGAATCTTCCTCAGAATTGTCTTGCTCTTGTATGATTACAGAAGGTTTCCTCTTTTCAAGTATTCTTCCAGACCTAAGTTGAACATCACTAAGGTCTAAAGGAGTGATCAAATAAGTTGGAAACTGTTGGCCTTATATCATGTATGTGTTCTAAGGATTTTTATTGTTGGGGTTTGGTATGGGTTGGGCAGACAACTGATTTGTTTTCTGAGGAAATGGTAATGGAAGTGGTTGATTTTGATGTTGTGGATTTTGAGGATTTTGTTGAAAATTTTGTTGAGGAGGGAAATGTGGATATGGTAGATAGGATGGTGGATATTGGTAATACTGAGAGTATCTTCCATAGGGATTTTGTGCTCCTTGTGCCCAAGTTGTTTATTGATTTTGAAATTGGGGCCAAGGTTGCTGCCAAGAATTCCGATTTGGTGGGGGTTGATTATACAACTGATCATGAAATCCTTGTGTTTGAGGTCGTTGCCAAGGCCTCCTGGAGACAAAATTGAGAGATTCTGTGGAACTTGCAGGAGTTTCTTCTTGAAAGATAGCTTTAAGACCAGGAATTGAAGGACAACTCTTGGTCTCATGTTTTTCTGAACAAATTACACAAGTCTCCACAACTTTGGCATCCAAAGGGCACTCTCTCAAGGCATGTTTCTTTCTACATTTGGGACAAAATATTGCTAAGGCATCAGATTCAGCTTTTTGCTTGTTTTGTAACTTAAGGGTGTCTATTTGTTCACTAAGACTCCCCAAGATATTAGATTTGAATTCATCAAGCATATGTCCTATTTCTGCCCTACTTACTGTCCCAGAAGCAGACTTACTTGCCCTTGCAAGAGCAGGGTCTCTTGGTCCTTTTACAGTTTTATATTTCCCTCTTGAAAGTTTAATACATAATTCAGCTATTTCAGGTAATGTGAGCTGAGATATATCCCCTTTTCCCATCATGTTAAGGATATCTAACCATTCATCCCTAATTGTCTTCAACAAGAGAGCTTTCAAGGTGTCTTGGTCTAAGTTTTCCATTTTTTCCCTCTTGATGTTATAGTTAAACCTTTCCAACAAATCTTCCAAATTTTCATCCTCTTTTTGTAGCATTTTAAACACCTCCTCCTTATGGTTGAATGGCATACAGTAATCCAAATACCTCTCTAGAAATGTTTGTTTCATTTCTTCCCATGTCCTAATAGAACTGTTAATCAAACTCATAAACCATTTTAATGCTGCTCCTTTCAATGTTGAAGGGAATAGTTTAAGTTTTTGAGCATCTTGCAAGTAGTAATAGGTTCTACATAGGACTTCAAATTCAAATAGGAAGGTTTCAGGATCTTTAGTTTTAAGTCCATAAAAGTTTGGAAGGAAAAAGGGTGAAATATTTTTCATAGTTGCATTGGTTTCTTCATCTACTATAGGAAACCCAAAAGAGCTTCCCATTTCTCTTATACCTCTTCCTCTGCCTCATTCTCCTTCTGCACCTCAACCTCCTTCTCCTCTACCTCTACCTCTACCCCCTCCAAATAGTGTGTGTTCTCCATTAAAGACTCCTCCTCCCCCTTCTTCCGCCATAGTTGATTCTTCTGTGGAAGTGGAAAAGTTTATATCTCTAGCAGGGGTCCTTGAATCTTCTTCTAAGACAGGTTCAGTGGATGAAGTGGAAGGTATTTCTAATGGAATATCTGATCTTAAGTCCTCTGGAAGTCTAAGATCAGTAAAGGATGGAATGTGGGTTTGATTTGAAGGTGTGCTGGCTCTTGGTCTTGGTGAAACAAGTGGTGTTCTAGGAATCAAACTTCTGCTTCTTATGAATCTACCCCTTGAGTCTCTTTATCTACGCATGTCATTGTTTTTGGGAGGTAAGAAACAAAACTACCTAGTTTTCACTTCCCCGACAACGGCGCCAAAATGTGTGCTCAACTTAGTGTTCCTAAATTGATGTCATAAATTGTCAACCAGGGCTAGTAAACTGCTGAAGTGAGGTGCACTATATGTGCCTAGGTATTTGTTTCTCACCATGTTGTGTTTAGTGTTTTCTGACGTTTTTGGTTTTATGGTTTTATGTTAAAAAGGAAAAGAACCAAGTGTTGGTAAAGAGAAGTGGATGGTTACACTTAAAACAAAGCAAAACCTATTCTAAACTGTGTATGGTACTAAAGAACAGAAAATGCAAAGCTTGATAATGACTCATAGCAAGGAAATCAATCACAACATGAACTCAATAACTCATAACATGAACTCATCCAATTCATTCATTAGAAATATGTTGGAATAGCTTGAGAAAGGGACAAGTTTAGTGAAAATGAGGTTCTCCTAAGTAAACAATCATCTTACAATATTACAAAGAATCTCATCCATGGCTAGAAGTTTATTGGAACACAATTGGAAAATATTATTTGTAGCACAATAAGATTTCTACTCTAAATTAACTTGTAATGCTAAGATTAATCCATTCTGCAGCTCAACTTATCACTACTAAGCCTCATTCGAAAGTTAGATATTTTCTAGAATAGTTTTTTTTTTGGAAAAGGCTTATTTGTGAAATTGCAAAAGATTGCAGAACAATCAAGGCCTTAAACTGGTATCACAAATACCTGTCCATATAATGATGCATTAATAGAAAGTTAGAACAAGAGTAGTTTGTAAACAATGAAGGCCGTGAAGTCTAATTTTGACAATTAATACAACTTAAAGAACAATGGATAACACTGAACTAGAATGCAATTGATCAAACTTGAAACAAAGTGACCACAACTAAACTAGAATACCATTAACCTAACTTGAAATACAGTGAACTGGAACTGAACTAGAATGCCACTAATCTAACTTGAAACACAGTGAACAGAGTTGAACTAGAGTGCCATTATCAAACTTGAAATATAGTGATAGAATTAAACTAGAGTGACATCTACCTCCGGATTATTTCAACTGAACTAACATGCAACTAATTCTATGAAATACTACAGCCCTATCTCGTTCAATATGAGTGATATTTTGGAATAGTTTGTAAAAACAAGTTTGGCTGTATCATTCAATGCAAATGAGCATAAAACATAAAGTTTCGGAAAAAAATGCAATTAACTCCTAAAATACTACAGTTATATCTCATCCAATGTTAGTGGTATTTTGGAATAGTTTGTAAGGATAAGACTGACTGTGGCATCCACTGCAAGTAAGTATAAAAACACAAAGTTCAGAAAACTGATTAAACTAGGAATGAAACAAGGCTAAGTTACTTATCTAAACCATATGAACAAAGCTTCTCAGGTAGCAGGGGCCCTCTACCACCGGATTAGCACGCAAATCTACTCAAGATTGACTCATCTCTTGCAATAAAGTGATGCTTCTTTCATTAAAGGAGAAATTCTTCGAAAAACAGAGTATTACGGTCTTCTGAGATCTAGCAACAAAACAAAATCTAGCTAGTTGTTTCTCAGTCTCCCGAGCCATACTTATAACAAAATTACATAATTGTCTTTGAAATAAAACAGGAATAAATGTCTTTCCCAACTAAAATCAAACTAGAACTCTGGTGGTGGTCTCGTAGTATGATTAAGGACATCTATACAGTCCTTGTCCTATTAGAAGTCTATCTCCTAGTTTTGGTTTCCCACGTGCATAACCACCTGTAGACTCGAGCTCAGACTTCGTGGAGAGCAAGAAATGATGGGGGAGTGATGTGGAATACGACCATATGCATTTTTCCTTGAGGTGACACCTAGAACCTGCGTAAACATGAAGATAGCTGCGGAATAGGCGACTGGCTACAGAATGACTGCGTTCTGTAGCCGAGTCTAGTCAAAATTTGCTACAATAACAAAATCATGAAAACATAGCAAGTTAGTCATTATATACATTCTTAAAGTAATCCTAATCAATCCTATTGATCATTAAAGCCTGTAATTGATGAGGGAAAAGGAAATGAAGTGAAATGTGGTGGAAAAGAAGGACATCTTTGGGGCTCAACATCTCCTTCTGCCAGCACCTCTACCAACTTGGATTGCCATGTCATTTCCTTGTAAAAACAACTCAAAACAACAGCTCTGATACCACAAATGACAACAACAAGGCTAAAATTCACCCCTAAGGAGAGCTGATTTACTGTAGTCGTGGCTCTGTCAGCATTTCCCTTCTTTAACCCCGTTCTCCTTCTCCATGTGTTCTACCTTCTCTTCCTCGGAATTTTATATTCCCACGCCACCGTACAACAAGGTTGTCACCCGGCGGAATTTTATATTAATAACCCAACACTTTATAAACAAATGACGTTGTAATAGACCTCCAGCCCCGGGCCCACCTATATATCAATGGTCCAATCAAATTTACGCACCATACCTGGTTATCTTTCACGCGTCTTCCTCATACGACCACCGTCCGATGGCTCCCCTCCAGATCGACGGCGCTCAACAATATCGCGCGACCTCCCTGGTCGATCTTTAACGTGCGATGGCGTGCAAAGACGACGGTTTTCAAGGATCCACCTTTGCCATGTGTCGATGGTTCTATGGAATCGCTCACGATTGGAGAATACCACTTATCTCCGAAAGGCGGTGCGATATGGGAAATCTGGTTCGGAAATTCCGCTCACGGTTTTGAAATAGTGTTAACCAGGGTTCAAGTCGGGTTACACTATTCCTTCCATTCATTAAATCTCGTTTAATCCTCAGTCAAGGTTCCAGTCGCAAACAATTCTGTCTCGGGAATTCTACTGTTTAGACAGTGTTCACGACCTCGGGTTTTCTACACAGGCCTCGCCTGCGGCGGGTTTAATTCAACAGGGTTTGTTCAAATAATCTCAAGAGAAACAATAGATAGAAGGATGTGGAATTGATAAAATAGTTCAACTCAGTAATTATACATGCATAGAGTTCAATCACCTCACAATTAAACAATTTCTTCACAATTAAGGATTTGAAACAACTCTATGGCCAATGCGCACTGAAATTATTTAACTGGAAGCAATTGTGAACACACAACTTTTTATTGCAAAAATATCTCTTCTCCTCCCTTCTTCTTTTTCAATACATCCGAGGGATACAATTTATATACATTAAAATGTGTCTCTTCGGTTCCTCTGTGAGGACCGTTTAGAAAATCAAAAGCCTAATTACAATTATTCAACTAACTGAAACATGACATATGGACCAACTGAACTATTCGACTTCTACAACTCTGACTACTCTAAATGATACAGTCAGCTGAGGTATTGACACCTAGCTGTTACAATTTAAATGATTTCAAACCCTCCTAGCCACAACATGTGGAAAAAACCTCCTACATTGCTGGCTAGTGTCTAATGCCCCTGCATCACAAGAAGAACTTCTTCAGTCCACAGTCTCTGAGAGCTTCCATGCATCTCTCATTTCCCATGGCAAGCTCGTCCTCTTCATTGTGTTCCCGTTATTTCCATTCAATTACCATTTTGCCGCTTTCTACCTGCAAACACATTCATATGAATAGTATTAGCCGTTTTTGAAGCTTGGATTTGTAAACAATTGGGTATTTGACTTGAATTTTTGCACAAGAATGGTCTGCGCGGTTGGCATGACCTAGTTCAGAAATTGGGTGATTGGCGCAAGTCCGTTGCCAAAAATCGCGCCAACCGCTGTGCCCTAATATTTTCATTTCCTCCCCCAGAAATCAAAATTGGAAGTTGCAAGTAGTAAAAGATGACTTAAAATTAAGGGATAGATCTCGGTTCTTACCTGGAACTGACGGATTTGAGATTGGTTTGCTGGATTGTCCGCTATCGTCGCCTCAAAATCACACTGTAAAATGGGTAACTATTGCTCCACAAGAGGTAAAAAGTGAAAAGTAATTATTTTTACCATTTTTGGCATTTTATAACTTTTCAAAACCCTAATTAGGTTTTAATACATGTTTTTCAATTATTTTACAATATTATTTTCGAGAAATGGGTTTTACATGTGTCTCTTGTGTAACAACAGGTTTTCAGGACATAGTGATGAAGTAACGAGATAAATTTTATCCTTTTTTGGACTCGGTAAAAATACGAAAAATTCACTACTAGAGTCATCTTTCAACTCTTTTCTGACTCTAAAATTGAAAATATTGTCGAGACTCTTGTCGTTTCAAACTCGTTAAATGGGTGCAAAGCGATAGCTACCCAGTGTACGTTTACCCCTTTTTCGGGCTGGGATAGATTCTTTACGAAAAAGGAATACCTTAGCCTATTGCGACTAAGAGGTTCTTTCAGATATTGTTTTCTACCTTTTCGGATTTGAGGGACTATTCATGAAAAGGGCCATGAACATGGAGTTTTATTTTCTACCTTCTTTTCAAACTCTCTAAACTTGAAAAGATGCTGAGTTTTCCCTTTGTCAGACTTGTTAAAACCTGATGACATCGGACTTTGTCACCATGACAATACTCGAGTTCCTCCTTCCTAGGGCTCATAAAATGTACTAGGTTGGATTTTTCCGAATGACAAACTTACAGCACAAGCATATCCTATCCCCTTCAAGCTTGTTTTAAAATAATAATTGGGGTACTCGCCAGAAATGGTGGGGGAAAATGGAACTGAGTTTTAGTTATGTTGGCAGTATGTCGCTCTTGAACATGGCACTTGTCTTCATTCGTGTTGGGTTGGGGACATTTAATTTCATCACTCTTGCCTCCATGGGTTTGGGTAACATCTTTTGACCTCTCATATGCTCTTTTCCACATCATCATGACCTCATATCCCTTGATGTCAAATACTGCCAATTCCATTGTCGTGCTGCTGAAATGTTCAAGAGAAGTTTGCCTCTGCAGTTTTCAACCTCCCTCTGATTCTCTGTTGGTCCTGATTCACTATCATCATGTTCCTCTATCTCGTATCGATGATGTGGGAAAAATTATGGCCCACCTTCGATTAGGTCACTTCCTGTCGACTTTAGCTCATTATCCAGGAATTTTCTCTAGAGACTCCCATCTGGTACCTTGGAGCCTGCATGCCTTAATGACAAGTTCTTTACATTCGATGCAAGTTCCACCTCATTTTCCTTCGATCGATTGATTATATAGTTGTTCGACACCATATCACTGTCACATTCCGTGGATTGTACCGGTTGTACCTTGAGAGCCATTTTCATTATTGGTGGATTCTCTCATGCTTGTTAACAACTTTCATCATTGGCTGGTAATCAGGTGATTTTCTTGCATGTTCGACTTTAGCTCATATATTTGCATGCTTGAATTTGTACTTGTTTGGGTCGAGATGGAGCGCAAGACCCTGGGTTTTGTTTGATAAAATCCAGGCTGCAGATTTTGGTGGATTATCATGACTTATTGCATGACTCTTTTGATTGGATGGGTGCGACCATACCTGAGTCTATTTGTTGATCCTTGCTACTAGATGGCTGCGTCCATACCTCGAATCTCAGTTTTTATATACTCTGTTATGGATGGCTGCAGCCATACCACATATTCATGTATCAAAGATATCAATTGTTTTCGTAATTGTAGGTTTTCCGACAGCAGTGTTTGGTTCGAATGCGTTCTCATAAAGCATTTCACCCCTCCCTCTCCCTCAAACCTCATGCTTTAGGGGGCATCTGTTACACAACATTTTTTCATTGTCCCTGCAATCCCCATCTCACCCATTGGAGGGTCATTTCTGTGATCAATAAGCAGTGTCATGCCTTACAAAGACCATCATTGTATCCCTTTACATGAGAGTAATATTCCTTATGTTGACAATTACCTGAGCAGAGACTCAAAAACCCTTGTTTTTGCCTTGGCGTGGGTAGTCAGTTATGCCCTCGCACTGAAGAGGAATATTAACACTAGGCCCCGTGCCAGCTGGCGCTCTGTCTCAGTTTTCCACCCACGTTGAGCTGTTTATAGAATGTTTTTTAAAAATAGAGGTGGAGATTCCACTCCAACCACTTCAAGGATGAGTCATTGGGAGTGGTTGAACTGAATAAACCATGGACTCCCTCATTTAGTTTATGGTTTCCACCTCTTATTGGAACTCCCTAAAGGATAGGCCTCTCTCCCACCTTTGTAGGGATCCTAACCTCCTCATTTTCCTCTATAAAAAGAAGCTATCTCTCTTTGCATAAGCTAGCTGAAATTGGAGAATTGAACATACTATAGCAGAACTACTAAAGAGATAGAATAAGAAGGAATCACGTTGAGAGAGCTTGAGTCCATGCCTTTTGAGAGAATTTGATTCCATTCCTTCATCCTGTCTAAATTCCCTGACGAGCATCTGAGACGCACTTCGGCTAAACCCCATTAGAGGAGACTGTGACATCAAATCATTAGTTGTAACTCTTCCTTCTATCAATACATATACGTGACTATTGTTTGGTTCCCATTTTGTATTATGTTAGATGTTTAATGCAATATTCTTATCCCTTTTTTACTGGCTAGTAGTTATGAGTTAAATTATCATGTCGTATGATGTTCTTGTTTTCTGTTCTATGTGCAGGTATCTGAGCATGACTGCGGAAGGATTATGACTTGCCAAGGCAGGAGTGAGAGGCTACTACCATTATAGCCACGACGACAGCATTGGATTCCAGGTAGGTCGATCTATCACATCATCTTTTCATTCAGTAATTAGGAATCAACACTCTAGCATGTCTCTTTGTTTCTAGACCCACTCTAGGGCTAGAGGGATCGTCTCTGTCCGCAGAGAGGATTTACCTTCTTAACACTCCCAGATCAATATATTGACCATTCGAACGATTGCCCTATTACCACCTTTCCATATCAGCATTGATCCCACGTGGAAATTTGTGCACCATCTTCACCATCATGTACCAATCCCCATGGATAGGCACATTACTCCAAGTAATTGGAGGTCTACCTATTCCACCACTATGCAACACATTAAAACTTAATAAAGGGGGCTCACCCCGACCTAGGTGTTCGACCCGACTCTTGACCAGTGGGCCTACCTGAATTCTTAGCTTATGCACCTTGGGTCAGACACATCCTCACTCGAGGTTTGGAATTTTTAATTGACCTCCTGATTCCTGAATTGGTGGGTCCTCCAAGAGACTTCAAGTCATTTTTACAATATTTTTACACATAATTTTTCTGATTTTTTTTTTGGTTTATGCAGATGCCACGACCTGTGACTAACTCATTTAAAATGCATTGGAGTTCTAAGGATGAAACTCAGAAAATAAATGTATATTAATATACACCCCATGAATGTGCATCTAAGTGTATTACTTTAGCATTACAAGGAAATTTAACAACTCCCTCACACATCCTAATAATGTGTCTCTTTTTATCAATCAACTCACATACACATAGAAAATAAACAACAAACATCCAACATATCATGATCATCAAATTAATGGAAGAAACAAAATAATTCATGCTTACATGAAATTTATAGAGATTTAACCAATCTTGAAACGTGCTTATAGGAAATCCAATATCCATTAACACACATGAATTCACATTCCTCATTAAAAATATGAGCATGTAATCAGAACAATGACCAATACATGATATTCAAATATAATAATTATTTGAAAATACTTATCTTATAGGGCCAATAAATAGGAAATTAAGATCAAGACTTCAACTCTCCACCAAACCATAAACAATATACTTAGAGAGCTTTTCTACTACTTTCTTGATTTCTTCTACTTATCCTGTGCACTTCTTAGAGAGCTTGTTATCTCTAGATGTGCCTATGTGTGTGTGAGAGAGAGAAAGACCCCTTGCATGAATGAAGGTCCTCTCCCTTTTCCCAAGATACTAACTGACCATCATTATCCATGATTGCATGCCATTCAACTACTGGGATAACACAACCCATGTTGCCTTCAATAGTTTGTCCTCTTCTTGCTTATCATTGGAGCTAAAGGAAACCTGGATCTATACCTTCTTCTTTCAGTTAATTTATGGCATAGTCAACCCATTAAGACCAATTAAACCAACTATGACTCATAATAAAAGAAATAATTCCCTCAATAAATCTCCTTCCTTAAGCAATGGAATCCATGTCCCTCTCTCAGAAATTTAAATAATTACAATTATTTACAATGAGAGAAATATTAACCAGGGGATGCCATAGTGTCCATCCAATCAGGAGAGTTTTCCTCTCTCCTTTTCCAAACCAAGTCTTCTTCTTGACCATGTTGGGATCTATCAGTGTTATATTGCACAATTTTGTTGGTCATTTCTACATTTTCCTGTAGTTCCTTGGTGTCTTTTTATGTTCTGTTACACACACATATATTTTAGTCAACCGAAACACAATTAAACCAAATTACCCATCACCTTGGATTATTTGCAACAAGCATGTTGATGTGAAACCATTTGAAACATCAAGTCTCAATTAGTATGAAAATTTAAAGATAAAACTAATCGGTCAATATTTTTTTCAAATAAAACCTTACATTAGTTGTAGTTTATAATAAACACACACATTTTCAAATAAAAATTAAAACTAGTAGGTCACATATTCATCCCAGTGTGTGCATGTGAGCCTCTTAAGGTCTAGTGTTGAACCTTTACTTTGATACCACTTTGTAATACACCCTCCCACCCCATTGGTTTATTCTCAGGTAGTGGAAGGTGTTACCTCAAAATTTACCCAATCTCTAAGGTCTATTACGAAGATGAGGCGAGAATTTCCTTCTTTTCCCAATCTCCTCAAAATTTTAAACCAACACTACCATTGCATTCATTTCATAGAAATATTTTTGACGATTTATTTTTAATCTTGATCCAACTCCTAGATTGAGGGCTATGCCCATTGGAAGTTATGATCATTAATCCCTACTACCTACTGCTTTAGCAAGCGCCACTACGTGGTGTTTCCACATGGCATACGTGGATCGGTCATGTTTCCCATAAGCCTATGTGGCTCTAGCCACATCAATGCTCTAACTCCAACATGCCATTTCTTTGGAGAAACATCCTTCTTAACCTATGTAGTGCACCAATATGTAAAATTATTTACATCCTTTGCTAGAAAATTTCCCCTTCTATGGTCTCTATCTATTATGTCTCTTTGAGAATAAACAAAATAACACATTCCTGAAGTCCATGATCCATGATGATGTGGTCCTATACCACATAGAATTCATGTTAGCACCACATATCACATTCAAACCTTATGGCACCATAAATAACCTTACACACACCATGCCATGTCATCAACCATCCACAACACCCATCATACCAATGTCTTGTTAATGTAATTTTGAATTGTTGGTGATGTCATCCCATTTTGTGGTACCCTCTAACAGTGTCACATGTCATGCCACATAGGCGCCAAGTCTGTTCTACATCCATATCATTATTCATGCAGTGTCCATGTAGCCCTACCTTGTCTACATAGCACCTACCACCTCACCCTTGCCAAGGGTTCTGAAAGGCTCGACCCTTTGTGAAAGTTTGAAATTTCATGTTATAAAGGGTTTGATGCCTGCAACATGAATTCCACCATTAATTTAGAGGTTCACTATTCTATTTCCCATGGGAAGTATATTTTTTCATCCTGTCTCCATCTCATAGTGTTCTAGCACCAAGGTCAGGCCTCAAGCCACATGGGTACAATGTGATGACAAAATTCATGAAAATTAATGGAGAAAAATTTATCATATGCCTTCTATCAACAATGCTTGGATCATTACGCACCACTTTCCTTAGGAGGCACGACACAACGAAATGTATGCGTAAAGTGATGGAGACTTCCTTGTTCATGCCCTTCATAAAAAAACACTCATTACCCAAAAGGCTCACTCTACATCCATATCATTATTCACGCAGTGTCCATGTAGCCCTACCTTGTCTACATAGCACCTACCACCTCACCCTTGCCAAGGGTTCTGAAAGGCTCGACCCTTTGTAAAAGTTTGAAATTTCATGTTATAAAGGGTTTGATGCCTGCAACATGAATTCCACCATTAATTTAGAGGTTCACTATTCTATTTCCCATGGGAAGTAGATTTTTTCATCCTGTCTCCATCTCATAGTGTTCTAGCACCAAGGTCAGGCCTCAAGCCACATGGGTACAATGTGATGAAAAAATTCATGAAAATTAATGGAGAAAATTTTTTCATATGCCTTCTATCAACAATGCTTGGATCATTACGCACCACTTTCCTTAGGAGGCACGACACAACGAAATGTATGCGTAAAGTGATGGAGACTTCCTTGTTCATGCCCTTCATAAAAAAACACTCATTACCCAAAATCGACAAAGAAATACCAATTAGTGATGGAGGCATGACGTAACATGAAAATTCACATTAAGCAATGGGGATATCCTTATGTCGTGCTCCCCAATTTCATCGAAACAAAGTTTCATATGTATAGTTTAATTCAAAGCGTTATTTGACCACAATACAGGTCTACGTAGGTCATGCATAGACTTAGGAACTTTAACTTTAGGGTTCTCTGAGGATATAGTGAGTCTTCCTTGGGTCTGATTATGGCTTGGAGAAATCTTATGACAAGAAGGAATACGATGCAAATTCTTATCTCTTTTTATGCAACCATATCACAAAAGAGATAGATCAACAACTTCAAAATTAGTCTCTTTGAAGGGGAAACCTCCTTTACATCACATAAATTAACAATTCTTCAATGATATAAATGATAAGACATCCTTGGTATATATATGAGTCTAAGGGGTCACAATATAATCAGAGCATACATAGCAATAATAATGTAAAGGCACAACAATAACAATAGTGGGCTTATATGGGGCACAACTATAACAACATGGGGGATACATGGGAACAACAATTAAAATAGGGGATACACTAACAATAAGGGGAATACACTATTATTATAGGGACCTAACATGCCCCTCTCCTTCAAAAAAGTGTTTTCCTCAACGCTTGATTAGTTCCATATTTTTTTGTATAAAATTCTCATCCTCCACTTAATGATATACTCTGAAATTAATCAATTTTTTAGTTTTCATGTTATTATTTCATGATAGCTTCAGGCTGAAAGATGATTTTCCCTTCTTCATCAAGTTCTGGCAACACTATTGGAACTTGCATATTGTCACCAATAACCTTATTTAAGCATGAAACATGGAAAATTGGGTGTACTCGAGAAGATGCAGGCATATCCAATTTGTATGCCATAGGACCATAGTACTTGGGTGATAATTTATTATCCTTGTTAGCTTGCTTGAGGGACATTTTTTTGTATGGTTGTAGCTGTAAAAATACTTAGTTGCCTACATTAAAAATTCTTTCACTGTGATGTTGATACGATTTTGCGCCAGAGTGAGGTTATCCTTTAAGAGTTGGAGAAATTGTTGTTGATGCTCGATGTGACCTTCCACTGCTTGAACCTTAGAATTTTCTCTTAAAGATGATGTGATGGATGGCTGGTGATATCCATAAAGTGCCATAAATGGGGTCATTTTCGCTGGAGTATGGAAGGAAGTGTTATACCACCATTCAGGTAGAGGTAACCACTTGACCCATTGTGTTTGTTCATCAGATACAAAGAAACAAATATATCATTCCAAACATTTATTCACTATATTAGTTTTCTCATCATATTGATGATGATAAGATGATCTATGAGCTAATTGAGTACCAAGACAAGAAATTAACTTTGTCCAAAAATTTCCAGTGAAAATGGGATCTCTGTTGCTTACAATAATCTTTTGATTTCCATGTAGCTTTTGAATTGTTTCCATAAATCGAGTAGCAAAAAAAGTGTGCATACTTAGTAAGTCTATCAACTACCACCATGTTGACACTCTTTCCTTCAAACTTGGGTAAACCTATGATAAAATCCATTTATACCTCCTATAAACGTTGAATTGGAATGGTTAAAGATTGTAACATATGGGGGGTCTTAATTGTCTCAAATTTATTTTGTTGGAAAGCCAAAAATTATCCCACAAAATTCTGAATATCAGATTTAAGCCCATTCAAAAAAAAAATTATTTCCCTTGTGGTAAGTTTTTAAAAATCCTGAGGGCCGTCCTAAGGGGGAGGTGTGCAATTCAAAAAGAATATTTTTCTTGAGTTGGGAATTCTACAAAGATATAAGTGATATTTGTATCATAGTGAATCATTTTTCCAGTTAAATGTATCAGATGTATTGGGATATTGTTGCAAATTTTGAATGAGTGTCCACACCTCTTCGTCATTCTTCCATTCATCCCTTTCTTATGTTATCCAATCAGGTTGGATAATAGAAATTTCACAAATCAATGCTTCCACATCCTCATCCTTTCTTGAGAGTGCATCTATAAAAACATTTTTATTCCCTTTTTGGAGATGATTTCAAAGTCTTAACCCAACATCTTTCTGACCCATTTTTTCTACTCTTCTAAAGACAATATTTGTTCCAAAAAGTATTTAGGACTATCATGATCTGTTTTTACCTTGAAGTGTCTTACCATTTGGTAAGGTCTCCATCTCTTTAGTGCATGTAGTATTGCCAAAATTTCCTTCTCATAAATAGGTTTGTGTAAATACTTTCCTTTGATTTGACGATTTTCAAAAGAAATGGGTCTTCCTTCTTGCATTAAAACAAAACCAATTTCATTTCATGAGGCATCACATTCCACAATAAAGGTTTTTGTGAAGTCATACGTAGCTAAGACTGGTGCTTGGAACATTGAATCTTTAAAATTTTCAAAGGCATTAGTTGCTTCTGAAGTCCAAGAAAACACATATTTCTTTAGTAATGTTGTTAGAGGTTTTTTTATTCTCCCATAATTCTTAACAAACTTGCAATAATACCATGTCAACCTGAGAAATCATCGAAGATGCTTTATGGTTGTGGGGATTTTCCATTCCTTAATGGATTTAATTTTTTTAGGGTCTACCTTAACACCCTCATGAGATACAATATGACCCAATATTCCACATCTTATACTCCAAAAAACAATTGGAAGTTTTTTCATATAATTATTTCTCCTATAATAGTTTAAGAACCCTGCCAACATGTTGGACATGATCCTTCCAAGACTTGTTGTAGATTAGTATATCATCAAAAAATACTAACAAAAATTATCTAAGGGTTTGAAAATGGAATTCATTAGGGCCTTGAAATGTCGAAGGTGCATTAGTAAGGCCAAAATGACTGGCCAAAAATTCATAATGACCCTCATGATTTTTTAATGTTGTTTTCGGAATGTGTTCAATATTCATTCTAATTTGATGATATCATGATTAAAGATCTAGCTTGGTGAAGTGAATTTCTCCATATAATTCAACCAATAATTCATCAATGACAGTAATGGAAAATTTATCTTTAATAATGAGCTTAATTATCTCCCTTTAATCCTGACACATATGCCATGATCTATCCTTCTTGTGCACCAATAGTACTAGAGCAGAGAAATAAATTTTATTAGGTTTAATTATACCAGCCTCTAGCATTTCTGCAACCATATGTTCAATTTCACGTTTTCGGGCATAGGGATATCTGTAAGGTCTGATTTTTGGAGGAACACTTCCTGGAATCAAATGAGTAGCATGATAATTATCAAGAATAGGTGGGACGCCTTTGGGAGTCTCAAATACCTTGGAATGATTTTCTAAGACTTTCTAGAGATCTAGAGAAATAAATGATTTTTAAGTTTGAGCCTCTAGTGAGAATAATTGTGAAATTAGGCCATGTTGTTCTTTCTTGAAAAAAAAATTCATGCCATTATAGTTGATTATATTTCCCGGTTTCCCTATGATACCCCTTAATTCAACTTCCTTTCCTTCCCAAAAAAAATTCAAGAAAATTTCTTGAAAATTAAAAGCTACCATCCCCAAAGATTATAACCATTGGAATCCTAGTACAACATCAACACCACACATTGGAATGGAAAGCATTGGACTATTCAATACATATTTTCCCATGGTTAACTTGATATTATGGCACTTTCTAGAGAAATTTATAGTTCCTCCATTTGCATCCATCACTTGGCAATTTGGTGTTGGATATAGGAAGCAATTTAATTCCTTGGCTATCTTACAATGAATAAATATATGAGTACTGCCTAAATCAATCAACACTATTACCTTTTTCTTCCTCATATATCCTTCTATGTTGAGCATTTGAGGAGTGGTAATTCCTGCCAATGCATTTCAATAATGGTTGGATTTATTTCTTCTTTCTCGGGGGTTGTTTCCTGGTGCATATCCTCTTATTTTTATGTTTCTTTTTCCTTTTCTTCCTCCTCTTCACAATCTATGTGGAATAATTTTTCTTAGCACACTTATTGTTATGAAAGCAGCTCCAAAAATAAAATAAAATAGATCAACGCCTTAGAAATAAGCCATTTCTAGGGGGCAACCTCCTTTACATTACATAAATGAACAATTATTGGATGATCCAAATGACAAAACCTCCTTTCTATATATAGGCGTCCATGGGGTCACAATATAATCCTAGCCTACCGAAAAATAATAATGTAATGGCACAATAATAACAATATGGGGGTTACAGGGGTGAAATAATAACAATAAGGGGGACACACTGACAACAATAAGGGATTGCACTAGTAATATAGGGCCCTAACATGCCCCTCTCCTTCAAAAAAGTTTTGTCCTCAATTCTTCAGTAGCTCTAGATGCTTTTGTATAAAATTCTCATCCTCTAATGTAGAATCTTTAGTGAGTAAGTTCTTCCACTTGATGAGATACTCTGAAATTGATCGATTTCGTAGTTGTTCAGTTCTTATTTTGGTGGCTGCTTCAGGTTCCAATATGATATTTCCTTCCTCATCAATTTCTAGAAATATTGTTTGAACTGGAAGTTAGTCACCTTTAAACTTCTTTAAGCATGAAACATGGAAAACTGGATGCACTCGAGAAGAAGCAAGAAGCTCCAATTTGTATGCCATAGTATCAATCTTTTGCAACACCTTGTAAGGACCATAGTAATTTGGCGATAATTGATTATCCTTCTTAGCTTTCTTGAAGGACATTTGTTTTTACGGTTGTAGCCATAAAAATACCTTTTCCCCTACATCAAAACTTCTCTTGCTGCGATGTTGATCTACCTGTTGTTTCATTTGATTTTGTGCCAAATTTAGGTTATCTTTTAAGAGTTGGAGAACTTGTTGTTGATGATTGACCCATTGTGTTTGTTATTAGATACAAAACAACAAAGATATCCTTTCAAACATTTGTTCACTATCTTAGTTTTCCCATTGGATTGAGGATGATAAGATGAGCTATGAGCTAGTTGAGTACCAAAAAAAGAAAATACTTTTGTCCAAAAATTTCCAGTAAAAATGGGATCTTTGTCTCTTACAATAATCTTCGGGTTTCCATGTATCTTTTGAATTGTTTCCATAAATGAAGTAGCAATTTTAATTGCTTTAAATGGATGAGATAATGCACAAAAGTGTGCATACTTGGTAATTTTATCAACTACCACCATGATGACACTCTTTCCTTTGGATTTAGATAAACCTGTGATAAAATCCATTGAAATATCCTCCCAACATTGACTTGGAATGGATAAAGGTTGTAGAACACCCAAGGTATTAATTGTATCAACTTTATTTTTATTGCAAACTAAACATTCCGCCACAGACTTTTGAACATCAGATTTAAGGCCATCCCAAAAAATCTTTCTTCACCTTGTGGTAAGTTTTAAAAAATCCAGAGTTTCCTCCTAAGGGAGAAGTGTGCAATTCCAAAATAATCTTTTGTTTTAGTTGGGAATTCTTACAAATATATAAGCAATATTTGTACCATAAGGAATCTTTTTTCCAACTAAATGTACCAGATGTACTACGATCTTGCTACGACTTTTGAATGAGTGTCCAAACTTCTTCATCCTTCTTCCATTCATCTCTTACTTTGGTTATCCAATTTGGTTGGATAATAGAAATGGCATAAAACAATGTTTCCACCTCTTCATCCTTTCTTGAGAGTGCATCTGCAACAACATTTAGCTTCCCTTTTTTGTAGATGATTTCAAAGTCATAACCCAACATCTTTGTGACCCATTTTGCTGCTCTTCTAAAGATATTCTTTGCTCCAAAAAGTATTTAAGACTATCATGATAATTTTTTACCTTGAAGTGTCTTACCACTAGGTAAGGTTCCCGTTTATTTAATGCATGTAGTATTTCCAACATTTCCTTCTCATAAATAGCTTTCTGTAAATACTTTCCTTTGATTGGATGACTTTCAAAAGAAATGGGTCTTCCTTCTTGCATTAAAACAACACCAATTCCATTTCCGGAGGCATCAAATTCCACAACAAAGGTTTTTGTGAAGTTTAGAATAACTAGGATGGGTGCTAGGTACATTGCCTATTAAGATGTTCAAAGGCCTTAGTTGCTCCAGGAGTCCATGAAAATTCATTTTATTCAATAATTTTGTTAGAGGTGCTGTTATTCTCCCATAATTCTTAATAAACTTGCAATAATACCCCGTTAACCCAAGAAATCCTCACAACTCCTTTATGGTTGTGGGGACTTTCCATTCCTTAATGGAATTAATTTAGTTATGGTCTACCTTAACATCCTCGTGAGATACAATATGACCCAGATATTCCACCTCTTGTACTCCAAAGAAACATTTTGAGTTTTTTGCATATAATTTTTTCTCCTCCAATAGTTGAGCAATATGTCAACATGTTGAACATGATCCTTCCAAGACTTGTTGTAGATTAGTATATCATAAAAAAATACTAACCGTAAATTTTCTAAGGAAGGGTTTGAAAATGGAATTCATCAACCCTTGAAATGTAGAAGGTGCATTGATAAGGTGAAAAGACATGACCAAAAATTCATAATGACCCTCATGAGTTCAAAATGTTGTTTTCGGAATATCTTCAGTCTTCATTCTAATTTGATGGCACCTAAAGGAAGCTCCAACTTGGTAAAATAAATTACTCCATGTAATTCATCCAATAATTCATCAATCATGGGAATGGGAAATTTATCTTTAATAGTAAGCTTATTGAGCTCCCTATAATCCAGACACATGTGCCATGATCCATCCTTCTTGTGCACCAATACTACTAGACCAGAGAAAGAACTTTGAATAGGTTCAACTATACCAGCCTCTAATATTTTTGTAATCATACATTCAATTTCTCTCTTTTGGACATAAGGATATCTTTAAGGCCTGATTTTTGGAGGAACACTTCCTGGAATCAAACGAATAACATGATCATGATCACGAATAGGTGGGAGTCCTTTGGGAGTTTCAAACACCTTGATATGATTTTCCAAGACTTTTTGGAGATTTGGAGAGGTAGATGTTTTTGGTGTTGGAACTTCTAGTAAGCATAATTGTGTAATTACACCTCGTTTTTCTTTCCTCAGAATATTTTTCATGACATTATAGCTTATTATCTTTCTCATCTTCCTTGCGCTACCCTATAATTCAAATTCCTTTCCTTCCGAAAATAATTTCAAGAAAATTTCTTGAAAATTAAAAGCTACCATCCCCAAAGATTGTAACCATTGTACTCCTAGTACAACATCAACACCTCCCATTGGAATGGAAATCATTGTTATATTCAATACATATTCCCCCATGGTTAGCTTGATATTACGACATTTTCCAGAGCAATTTATAGTTCCTCCATTTGCAACCATCTCTTGACATTCTGGTGTTGGGTATAGGAAGCAATTCAATTCCTTGGCTACCTTACAATGAATAAAATTATGGGTACTGCCTGAATCAATCAACACTATTACCTTTTTCTTCTTGTTATGTCCTTGTATCTTGAGAGTTTGAGGAGTGGTAATTCCTACCAATGCATTACACGATATCATCAGACTCATTTCTTCTTTCTTTAGGGTTGTTTCCTGGTGTATATTCCCTTCTTTTGAAATTTCTTGTTCATTTTCTTCTTCCTATTCACAATCTATGTAAAATAATTTCTTCTCAGCACACTTATGACCTTTAGTGTATTTTCTATCACAACTATAGCAAAGCCATTTTTCTCTCTTTTCTTCCAATTTTTGTGGTGTCAACCTTGTAGGTTGTGGAAGTCTAGGAGTAGAAACACTTCCATCTTTATAGATGTGAGTGGTAGGCTTCCTTGTCGCCATAATTTTACATTCAATTTTTATTGCCAACCTGAATACCTTCTCCAATGAATCAGGTTCCGAAATTCCAACCTCATGTTGGATGTTATCCTTTAAATTCCCTATGAAGACATCAATCCTGTGTTCCTCTGGAATATCAATTGCCCTTATATTCAATTTTTGGAAGTCCTCAATGTGCTCCACCACTAAACCATTTTGTTTGAGATTTATCAATTGGCTAAAGAAGGTGTTGCTATTTGTATCCTCATAATGTGCTATCATTTCCTCCATAAAAATTGACCAAGTGATAATTTGTTTATGGGAGAAAATCCATCGATACCATACAAATTTATTTTGTTCTAAATATAAAGTTGTAATGCGTACCATTTTTGTGTTTTACACATTATTGAGATCAAAATATTGCTCCATCTGTAGTATCCACGTTACGGGATCCTTGCCATCAAACTTCCTCATAAAAATCTTTGGAATATGGTGGGTCTTCAATCCAAGATTAGAGTTTATGAAATCACGATTAACATTTAATTTTTTCTCATCGTGAGTTTCCTCTACTATATTTTCGCCATTAGGAATAATTTCTTGTATCAACTTTGTCAAAAATTCTTTCCAACCTTCCATGTCTGCTTTTATATCATTCTTCATGTCTTCCATTTTTTCTTCCATGTCTTCCATGACATTCTTCAAACCATCCATCTTAGCTTCACGCATTTCTTCAAACCATCCATATTAGCTTCCACGCCTTTCTTTAAACCATCGATATTAGCTTCCATTCCCTTCTTAAAACCATCCATATTAGCTTCCACGCCTTTCTTCAAAACTCCAATTTCATTTTTCGTTGCTCTTTGCGAGAGAAAAAATTGGTGCATTTTCTCTTGTAATTTTGATATATCATGTTTCACTTCTTCCTCTTCATGAGTCATAGTAGAGTATTATGAGGGCTTAATGGGTGTTGAATTATTTTTAGGGGGAATTTTGGAACCCAATACTAATATATATGCTTCAATATTCCCTTGGAATCACTTCAAACTGATTTTTCAAACAAGACTTATGCAATTCGAAAAGAAAAAAAATACACACTTTTTTCTTGATTTTGAGGAGCTCGATATTGAAATTGATGCACCTTTGCAATTTCGAATCCTTGAGATTTTATCTTCGATCCTGTAGCATCCCTTTGAATATTCTTTCCAATGCCATAGGTCTGAACTAATTTGGATTCTTCAAGTCAAAGTTATGACCAATCTCCCACAATGACCTAATTATGGATTAGTTCAATCGAGCGAACTTGTACGAAGTTCCAGGTGTCACGGTTTCCTCCTCCGGCTCTGAAATTGATACATAGGAAACTATATTCTATTTACTTTCGGCCACTTTTTATAGAATTCCAATCTGATTCTCAGAGAGAGAGAGTTATGATGATTTTTCCAATGTCACCTCTTTTAGATGAAATTCAGGAGCCTGCAAAAAACCCTAACTTCCATATATCATATCTCCAAAAATATTGCAAATGGGGTTCCTCAATATTTATTCGAAATGGGGTTTTTTTTTTAGTGTCTGAACCCTCGTAGAAAAAAATTTATGGTGAAAATTCCACGATGACCTGTTTGAATTAGTGAAACACTAGAATCCAAAGCTCTGATACCAAATGTTATGAAACCAACTCCAAAAATATAGGATAAGAGAGAAAAATTCCTTAGAAATAATCCACTTTGAGGGGGCAACCTCCTTTACATTGAATAAATGAAAAATTCTTGGATGATCCAATTTACGAAACCTCCTTTATATATATAGGAGTCCATGGGGTAACAATATAATCCTAGCCGACCTAACAATAATAATGTAATGGCACAATAATAATAATATGGGGGTTATAGACATGCAACAATAACAATAAGGGAGCTACACTAACAACACTAAGGGACTACCCTAGTAATATAGGTACCTAACACTTATGACCTTTAGTGTATTTTCTATCACAACTCTAACAAAGATCTTTTGCTATTTTTTCCTACAATTTTTTTGGTGTCAGCCTTGTAGGTTGTGGAAGGCTAGGAGCAACAACACTTCCATATTTATAGTTGTGAGTGGTAGACTTCCTTGTTGCCATAGTTTTTCTTTCAAATTTTCTTGCCACCCTAAATGCCTTCTACAATGAATCGGGTTCCCAAAGATGAAAATCATGTTGTATGTTATCCTTCAAATTCCCTACGAAAACATCAATCTTATGCTCCTCTGGAATATTAGTTACCCTAATATTTAATTTTTGGAATTCCTCAATATGCTCTGCCAGTGAACATTTTTTTTAATATTTATCAATTGGCTAAAGAAGGTGTTGCTTTGTGTATCCTCATAATGTGCTATCATTTCCTCCATAAAAAATTACCAAGTGACAAGTGGCTTACAAGAAAAATGCCATTGATACAATAAAAACTAATTAAGTTCTAAATATAAAGTTGCAATGTGTACCTTTTGTGTGTGTTTCACATTATGGAGATAAAAATATTGCTCCATCTGTAGTATCCATGTTATCAGATCCTTTCCATCAAACTCCCTCATATCGATATTTGGAATGTGGTGGCTCTTAAACCCAACGCTGGAGTCTCTAAAATCATAATTCATGTTCCTTTTTGTCCTCACCATGATTTTCATGGATTACCTTGTCACCAGTGGGATACCTTTCTTCTAGAAACTCTGCCAAACCTTCCTTCAACCCCTATACCTTGACATTCATCATTGCTCCCATGTATTCTTTTAAACCATCATTCAAAAGTCCAATGTCAATTTTTATATCATCTGCCTTAACATTCATCATGGAGTCCAATTCATTATTTGTTACTTTTTGCGAGAGAAAAATTTGTTGCACTTGGTTTCGTAAATGATATATAATCATGTTGCATTTATTCCTCTTCTTCATTCGTCATAGAAGAGCTTTTGTTTTTTTACTAGGTGTGTCCATTTTTTTGTTTAGAGACATTTTGGAATCAAACATTGATATTTGTGCTTCACTATGCCCCTTGAATCACTTCAAACTTATTTTTCAAGCAAAAAATATGCAAATAAAAAAAAGATATACACACCTTTTTTCCTTGTTTTTTGGAGCTACATATTGGAACTATTGTATCTCTGTAATTTTAACTCTCCAAGATCTAAAATTTGGTCCTATGGTATTCCTCTGAGTCTTCTTTCCAATTCCATAAGTCAGGCCAAATTTGCATTTTTGATAAATTTATGCCCAATATCCCACTATTTCTTTATTATGGGCTAGGTTAGTAGAGCGAAATTGTACAGAGTGCCACGTGTCATTTTTTTGACCTTCAACCTGAAAACGAAGCACGAAATAATATATTCTGTGCAATTTTGGTAAATTTTATGAAATTCAAATCCAAAGCTTGTAGAGAAAGTTATGATGATTTTCCCAAGGTCACCTATTTGAGACTGAATTCTGGAGCATGCAAAAACCCTAACTTCTTTGGACCATATCTCCAAAAATATAACAAACAAAGATATAAAATTTTTATAAGAAGTTTATCATGATTTCGGATCTACGTGGTAAAAATTTCACCTTCTCAACCTTTGTATAAAACAAGTTATAGTGAAAATTTCAACATGACCTATTTGCAACAACAAAACCCTAGAATCCAAATCTATGATACCAAATGTTATGTAACCAGGTCACAAAATAGATAGATCAAAAACTTCAAAAATATCTTCTTCGAGGGGGAAACCTCCTTTAAATCACATAAATGAACAATATATAGGAGTCTATGGGGTCAAAATATAATCAGAGCCTACATAACAATAATACTATAAGGGCACAACAATAACAATAGTGGGATTCTATGGGGCACAACAATAACAACATGGGTGATACATGGGCACAACAATAAAAATATGGGGCTACATTAACAATAACAATATGGGGAATACACTAATATTATAGGGACCTAACATTGCTGCAATTAAAAAAGATAGGGAGCATTCAACTTATACATGTGTCAACCCATAAGCATATAATTGATACCTACATTTCTTAGCAATATATCTCCCCATAGTAGCGTACACACACACACACACACACACACATGCATATACAATAAGATAGACTCCACACATATGACTATTATCTTCTCTAGTAAACATTCATCACAGTATGAATACACTTAACAACTTCAAGAAGTAAAAATCATGTCCAAACCCAGCTTAGGGGATCCACATGCCATTCTATTTAAGTGAACACAATAACACGCATTCCACATTATGCAACATAGACTTACATTTACTAAAAGTACCAACCACCCAAGGCTCTAAAAATCCCTCGAACCATGGGAATATTTACATAGCCATCTCAATGAAGTTATCCAAAAAAAAAAACATTCATTTATTAACCATGTTGATTAATTCATAACATTCATGAGAGATATTATCATTTAATACAGTGTAACACATAAGAAATTGAATATACTAATATGACTATCTTAAATTTTGGAAACTAAGGAGGGACTTAAACTCTCCACCTAACCGTAGGCCAGTTTCATTGTAGTATTTCTTGTAGTTAATATCCTGCGAGTTAGATCCACAGTCCAACTGAGTGCTTTCTCTGGGATTCCAATTCAAGTTTAGCTAGGTTATTGTTCATTTATCTATGAGTGTGGGATTTCTTTATAGGTAGTTTATCAATTGTGATCTTAAGGCAAGTATTGTAATACCGATAGCACATTGTTTGTGTGGTTTATAAAACTACTTGGAAAACATTATGTGGTTTATTAGTTTCCTCAACAAGCACCTAGTGGTGTATCAACCCCTATCAAAAACAACCCTAGTGATTTTTGTTGAGTCGTAAAGGTGACTGTTTAAAGGTAACCTTAATTCTTTTCATTAATTATCAACCCAGGGCAAGTCTTGTTATTTCAAGAGTGTAAGCAAAATATATGCAAGTGACATCAGAGGTTAACTACTCTAAATTGTCATAAGGAATATTTTCTAATTCTCAAAGTTCAATCAAACCAACTTGGAAGTGAATTATGAAATGTTTCTGACTATTCAAGGGAGATAACTTTGTTCTAAGCTTATGCAGAAATAACTATTCAAGTCTGAAAATAATGAACTGTAATTGAACAACACACTTTGATGAATTGAACATCAACCTTAACGAATTGAACAACAATTCTAATAAATTGAACAACAATCAATTATTCTAGATTTTGCAATGGAATTCTCTTTTAATAAACTAATAACATCCTTCTAAATTAAACATCAACCAAACACTCACAATGATGATGAAAAGATCCAAACGTTAACTATATGCAGAATTGAACAACAATCGTGTTGAGACTAATCTAACAATTGTAAAAGCATTGATTTTGGATAATAGAACATGAATGGTAAACTAGCCTAGTAAAAAGGAAGATATAACATCTCATTCTCGCAATTAACCAATTAAACGATATATTATGAAACACAATGGATAACTTGAAACACAAATTATGTAAATAAACGTATAGCACAAAAGTAGCAGAAGAACCCCCAGGGTTGGGCCCAAAGCCACTAGAAGCCTTCTGCTAAGGAATACTTAGAGGTTTTCTATTCCAAAAATGTCAAATTCTTCATTAATCCACCGAGCAATACATTAGTACAAAACTTGACGATTATGTTTGAATACGTTTATTACAGGAACTATATTTGTCTTGTTCATTCTTCAACAGGCCTTTTATATCTTAAAGGTGAATTCAAAAGTAGTAACGGATCTTTCTCATTATGGGACCTTGCTGCTTCGTGGCTATCGATTGAGTACTCCAAGCATGGTCGTACCTCTCCATCTTTTTCCAATTCGTAGGACCTGATATGATTATGTCCGCATTCCTTGTCTGCTGTCTTTCGGTCATCCGGTCAGTAGTTTGGCTGTTTCGCTTCCCTATCAATAAAGACAGTGACAAAATATTTTTTACATTATCAAACACTCATTTTATCATTAGTACATTCTCCCTCACTTTTGCATTATTTTCCTTTATTTTATTGCTAAGATGAAGGAAAAATATATAAAAGTGCATGGCAAATCGTGGTAAAGATGGGGGTGAAACATACCTTTTTCTTGGCCCAAAATAATCCCTTGCTTACCTTTTTGCAGGTCCTCGTGCAAAAATATGGTTGAGGTGTAGCTGGGTTAAAGAATATGAATGGTATACCTCTTCTTTGTAAATTCTGAAGCCATGTCTCTGTTTAATCTTTGCAAACGTTGTGTTTGTGTGCCCCTATGGTAACTCATAATCGTGATGATAGTCTTCAAGGGGGTACCAGATGAGGGGGCATTTGTATCTTCATCCTATCCATGTAGGACCTATGTTCAAAATTAGGTTGTTGTACATAAGGAACCTGGAAGCAGCAACTTTGAAGTTCATGTACCCAAATGGCTCTCTGTTCTTCACATTATTTGTAGAGGCTAGTCATCTCTGTTTGGTTGCGGTTAACGCTTCTTCCTAAATGTCTTAGAAGTATGCTCACCCATTATGCACAATATCCCTGTGAATAGGTCCCAATTTGGATATCACTCCCTTTCGCTGCATGAATTTCTTACGTTGGGTAAACAGGTACAAGGGTTTAGTAAGTTCCCCTCTGACCCATATGTCTAGGCCGTGCTCTCTTTTCTAAAAGGTGTTGTAGGCTTTATCCCACTAAGTTTGGTTCTTGGAAAAAGATAGGAAAGCCTGGAACTGAACGTCCCCTATGAAGGGGCTGGGGTTACTGTCCCTATCCTCCTCTAGAAATAAATTGTGTAAATATAATTCACACATAAGATGTTGGACCTGCTCATCCTTCTCATTGAAACACTAGACAAATTCCTCAATGGTTTTAAAAGTGGTGGGCTTCCCTGCCCTGACAGCCTTGAATTTCAAAAATAAATACCGTTCCACTAAGAATAAATCATAGTTAGTGGTTGGTGACCTACAAGTCAATACATTCGAGTAAAGAGAGCAAACCATATTGGTTTGTTCTTTAGCTTGTTCCACTTTCTCCTGTGATTTCTTCACTTTTGTCCTTTCTTCCCTAAGTTGGGCAAAGGTTTCATCCTCAGTTGCAGAAAGGTCCTTGAATCGCTTCAATAGTGCCTGATGTTCCTGTAAAGGTACTACTTCCTTTCTGCACTGGGCCACTTCATGTTGGACTTGAATTAATTTGTTGTGAAACTTCTGATTGGCAGCCTTTTCTACTAGGAGAGTGTAGGTAGGTGTCACCTCTGTTTGAGTCTCTTTATCTTCTGTAAGTTCTAGATTAATCTGCACAGAGGCTTTAGCAGTATTTATCAACTCTGTTTGTACAAAGGCTTCAACCTCATTCATTAACTCGGTCTGTACATAAACTTCAGTGGTATCTATTAAATCAGTCTATGCAGAGGCTTCAACATTGTCCATTAGATCCATCTCTATAGGGACTTCAGCAGTATCTATTAAATTAGTCTCTACAGAGGCTTCAACATTGTATATTAAATCAACCTGCACAGAAATTTCAGCAGTATCTACCGTTTGGGTAACAAAAGCTATTTGGGTACCCATGGTAGCAAAGCTATCCCAAGTTATCTGGTGTTTGTCTAGCTCATGAATGATGATCAATTTAATCAAGACATGGTGGATGACAACTGTTAGGGGTTTTTTGGATTTTCTAATTCGAACAACAGTACTGTGAAATACAAAATTTAGAAAAAAGGGCAAGTTAACTGAAAATTTTCGCTTGAGAACAACAAATATTTTAAGTTTGCGGGACTTTAACACATCCTGGCGTCCGTCACATGTGATATATCTTTGAATGAACACTGACAATTCTTCCCAAGGCTACTGCAAGGACACAGGATTAATACATTTCCCTTTTCATTCTAATGTTTCGCATGGGTTCTGGTACATTAAGATTGCTTCTTGTACAAGGACATGTTTTCCGGTCCATCTTTCTCCCTCTATTGGTAGTCCGGAGACCTCAGCGATGGTTTTGAATTTTCTATGTTAAAATCTTGTGATATTGTACATACCTTTTCTTTCTGCAAATGTTTTCCCATATTAAAAAATGTTAAGATGGTATGTCCTAAAAGAAAAATCAAAGGACCAAAAGAAACAAGAACAAAAAAGAATATCAAGTATGAACCCCAAAAAAATAGATAAAAATAAGATCATGAAAGTGTTTCACATTCAAATGAAACTACTATTTGTTTATTTTTGCAAATAAAATTGTGTGCAGCTTGTCCAAAATTCCATAATTCATGGTAATCATACAGTTTAATCTTGATTATTCATGCTTTTAAAATTTCATGTTAATAGTTAGTGAATAAGATCTGGCCAAACCATTTAATATTGGCAGATCAGTGGTTAGGTAGAAAATAAAAATGAGCTCATTAGCTTAATCTGAGCCATTGGAAGTTATAAGGTTAGAAGTAGACTATTTTTCTTATTAAAAATAAAGTAAAGGGTCAGTAAGCTCAAATGCGCCCAATAAAAGAAATAAAATGCTAGGATAAAGAAAGGGTAGGCGGAAGCACCTTTTGCAAGTCATGGAAAACACTGTTGGTTCATCTCATATTATTAACATCATTCTAAACACTTTCCCCTTGTAAAATATCCCTTTCCCCTCATTTTAACCCCTTCCCATCACTATATTCCCTTCTCCTTGACTAATTGCAAAATTTCTCTAACAAAAACATCAAAACCCACTTACCCAAGGTTTGTAGTGCTTATTATATATCAGGCCTTACTTTAAAAACCCCTCCCCAATATCATTCCTAATATATCCCTAACTTCCCACTTTGTATATTTACTAACAACCGTATTATACTAATTCCCCATTTAATACATATTTCCCAACCCCATATATTATTTCAACCTATAGTTTTATTAATTCCTACTTCATATATATCATTTTAAAACCCTCACATTACATATCCCTTACTACATTCTAAACCCTTCCCGCTATCATATTTATATATTAAACTCATTCGCATAATACATTATATCACCCCGCCCATACAATCCCGGGTCCCACTTATTTGAAACCTCGAAAATATGTCCACCATTCAATCTCAGATATCCAATCCAACGGCCTACATCGGTTTCGCAATCCCCAATCATCTGAAGTTTAAAATCACCAGAGGTTGCAAAATGGGTGGTTTTACCCATCGCCATTCTGCCACGCGACACTCCTGCATCTCATCGCACTCCACATTCTAAAACTACCATATCACCCTTCCACCATGTGATAAAACCACTAAACCACTTTCAATACTGTGCGTTAGACCAAGGAGATGAATCCCCACGCCATTACGATAAACCGCCTATTTTCTCTTTCCACTATACTACAAGCTACTTACTTGCTCCTGCAAATGTGCGTTGAGCCACTAATTTACTCTTGCACCACTGTGATCAACAGAGTTCTCAAAACTATAATATTCAATCATTTCCTATCTCTGTTTGAATTGCATAAACCAGAAGATCATTGCCAACGCCTAATTAAAGTCAGTTGTTACTCTGACTCATTCCACATACCTCCCCGTTCAAATCTCTGCAAACCTGGGTTTTATTAACAATTTTTTTTATTTTTGCAGGTCCTAAAGGATACATGAACAAGCCATCGATAGCTACACAAGTTCTGACACGATCGGACCATTTGACTCTATATACGTCGTTCTAGCCATCCATCTTGACTGATCTCGAACATCGTATCCAATAGGACCAACCAATAGCTGAGCTAACAAATGGATCAATATGTGCCCGAACTCGTACTCTGCTCCTTGGCTGGGATGAGGTGGGAGAAGTCATTATCAAAATTAGGAAACTAAACACGGGATGTCGTGCTTTGATATACACATCGTTGCTTATAGACATTACACTCTAAGCTTCCATGTAACAGGCTACTAGTCACAAAACCTATTCGCTCCAGATTCTCAGATTTTAATTCAAAGGCTTCATTCAGCAACAGTTTGTGTATAAAGAAAAAATCAAATCAAATCAGAGATAGAGCAGAATGAGGATATTTACACAGTGATGGTTCAAGAGAGATAAAAATATTTACCTCAGCATAAGCATATTCACATTTTTACATGAAGTCAAACAGGTATTTTTCCAATTTTACTAATGACATAAAAGCATGATGAAATAATGATTCAGATGATGAAGTTTACTGTGGCAGGTAAAAGAATAGTTGGGTTAAGAGTAAACAGAGCAAGCAGTAAAGTTAAAGAATAATTCATAGAGACAATAAAAACAGAGTTTAAAGATCAAAAGAAGAGTTAAAATACAAGTCAGAAGAAGAAGACAATGTGAGAGATAAGCCAGCATGAGAGAAACAAACAGATGAAAGCAATCAAATAAAATAAGGAAAAATTTCAGTCAGTTGAAACGTGCCACTACCTTTTAGAATCTCGATATTTTATTTCCAGGAATAAATCCTAATTAGTTAAATAGGATATCTTGTATTAATTTTTTGTATAAATACTTCAGTCATTTGAAGTATTAAATGGTGGGTGGATTGCTAAACATTTCTATAGTTCTATTGATCTGAAACCTGAGGGTTTATTGTACCATTTTGAAGTCAGCAGACAGGATTGAGTAATAAAGGCATTGTATTATAGGATTCATGTGTTGAGCCACTTCAGTGAAGTATCGTTCTATTGTTCAATTGTTATTTTTTGAAGTTTTTCACATAGTTGCATGTTTTCTGAATCTAAATGATATAACATGAATTTTATTTCAGAACTTGTTTAAAAATGCTATGTCTTGAATTGTTATTCATTTTCATATTTTCTTCTGATATCCAGATCAGGGAATTCTTCATTGCTCTCTACTTTCGATTGACCTCTGTCATTTCCCTCATTATCTAGATCTGAGAATCCTTAATTTCTCTCCCATCCCAATTGAAAATCATTTCACCATCCAGCCTAAAAGATCTGAATTTACTCAACTACCTTTCCCTGTGCACACTTCCTTTAGAACTTGATTCTGCTTGTTGCTTGATACATTGACTCCATAGCCCAATGGAAAATATACCTGCACCTATCCATATGAATTAGTAATTCCACCACCAAACCAAACCAAAATCAAAACCCAATCAATATATCTTACATAACTAGCCTAAAATAAACTAGAAAAAACAAAGTTAAATCATAAAGAGAGAGCCCTCTCTGAGAATTAGGAAGGCTAGATCCTAATCTCAAAAGTATGTTTGTGGTTACCTCGGTGAGTTCCTTCTTTAATCTTGAGAAATTAATGAGCGATAACATATTGGCAACTCTAATGGGGAAATCAATTTATTCAGAAATATTATACAAAGATCAGATCTGATCTATGATGGTGGATAGTCATCAGACACAAAAAGGTTAAAATCATCCACCTGGTGACTCCAAATCAACTTCAAAATCCAAGACTCCACTGGAGGAATGAACCTGAAAGAACAATATGGGAAGATCAGGTTTCTAACTTGGATTAAAATCCAGACATCATGTTCTTTCTCATCATGAAGGTTTTTAAATGTATATTGTATTTTAGAGAAGATCTTAGATTATTATTTGATTATTTTCCTTTGAAAATTGTAAATATAAAATCTCCTTATCCATTTGAGTAGCTTTCTTCTGAAACTTATGATGATCATCTTCTGATTGATAAGCCTCAAGTAATTAAGGATGATCTTAAAATCCTTGTACATATCCCTGTACCTTACAAAGTTCCTTATAGATATAAGCCACTCATCTTACCTCCTATACTCCATGATTTCCCTGATAATTATTTCAAATATCTACCCAAGTTTGATGGAGAAAATGGTAACATCACTACTGAACAACATATTCAAGGTTTTGAGAATTATTTGGATCTATTTGAGATTGATGAATATTATATTAGAATCAAAATTTTTGCTCTTTCTTTGCAAAGTAAAGTAAAGAGTTGGTTCAAAAATCTTCCTATTGCAAGCATCTCAAATTTCCAGCAGTTTGTCAAAACTTTCCTTGATAGATGGATAATCAAAGTCAATATTTTTGTGATCATATAAGAGTATAATCAATTGAAAAGACAACCAAATAAAACAATAAAACAATTTTCTTCCAGATTCAATCAAGTTTATTATTCAATGCCATCAAATATTAGACCTCCTCCTGAGTCAGCCCTCTTGCATTATCCAAAAGCATTTGATCCAGAAATAGAGTTTTAGTTGAGAGAAAGAAACCCAACAACACTTAAACAAATGCATAACATTGTAGTAGATGTAGAACTTAATATGCTAGTTATAAGGGAAAAGTTGAAATCAAAAGAAGAGGAGAACAACATTGTAGAGCATCTGACATCTTCAGAGGAAAAACTCAACATTTTGCTAGATAAAATAGAGAAAATGATACAGAATATCACCATGAAAGATGCTTTTTTTTTTCAAGATCACCATGACACCTGATTGCAAGAAAAGAAGAGGTTGCTAGCCATGAGAAAATTCCTACTAATTCTAACTACCATAGATCAGAAAATGGATTTACAGATCAATATGTTGAGAAGAAAGTTTCTGATTTAATGTGTATGTTTGATGACATTCATTTTTTTAATGATTTGCCTAAGTATGATCAATATGATGATAATTATGTTTGCCAAACTCAAGCTTAGTTTATAGAGCAATCAGTAGCTAGTTTGTGGGATGAGGAAATTCAGCTTCAGGAGCTTGAAAACAGTGGTCAGCCAATGCATATCAGCTAATGGAGTGAGGAAGAAAGTGTAGAAAATTTTGAGATAAGTGAAGGATATTTTCCTCTATGTTTTGCTACATTTCATCTCATCAAAGAAAATTTTAAAACAATCCAAACTCAACAATCTTTAGGTATCGTTGTAGACAACAAAGAAGACAATGAAACTCTTGACCAGGATTCTTCAGTTTCACAATTACATTCATCAAATTTAATTGAATTACCTGATAAAAAGACACAGAAAAGTTCTATACCACTATGTTTTGAATCATTTCAGTTTTTAAAGGAGATTTGGTATAATATCTCTAAATCAAAGGATGAGTAGCCTGTAGAAATATATGAATTTCCATTCAAACCTATATGCAATTGGTTGCAACAATCCTTCCAAGTTTTTCATGATCCAATAGCTGATGTGGTGGATGATGAATGCATTCAAAACATTTCTCCATTAACAAACTATGCGCTACAAGATCAAGATGATAAATGTTTCATCAGAAATACATTTTTATCAGTAGAAATATGATCACAAAGCTTATTTTAAAACCAACAATTAATTTTGCAGGGAAATAACAGTTTAGTTTCAGGGCATGGAGCCTATCCACAACAGATGTACAGTTGCTTGGGTTAGTTTAACATTTGTACATATACCTTGGAAGATCCTTTTGTACAGTTTCTAGAGTCAACAAAGCAAATTAATTCTTTCCTTATCAAAGCCATATTTGTTGACAAGTTTATATTAGGATGCAGAACTTTAGTTTTGATCATAAACAAGAAAATGCGGCAAAATACATCAATGTATATAATGCTTGAATGATTGTATTGGTTGTTTCATTTTACCTAATCAGAAGTTGTACAACAGATTAGAGTAAGTAGGTAGAATTTCAGTTTATTTCGGATTCAGTTTTCAGCAAGTGTTGAAATAATTCATTAATATTTGAAGCCAAGGAGAAGGCCCTAAGGTCTTGATGATCTAGTAGTTTGGTTTTAAGGTTGCGGTGGTTCAACATATATCATATTTCAGTTTGTAGAAAAGGGTATGTTTTCAATTTGATATTTTCAGTTATAGGGATTATACAACAAATCATGATCAGTCTTGGGATCGACCCAATGGATCAGACTCCTAGTCGATGGTGTTCTTGACATCTCACAAGGAGATTCCATCCCCAAGTGAAGCCACTGTTAGGGTCCTACAATAATAGGATTCATAATTTTGAATTTTATATGTTAAATATTGTAATATTGTACATACCTTTGATTTCTGCAAATGTTTTCCCATATTAAAAAATGTAAAGATGGTATCTCCTAAAAGAAAAATCAAAGGACCCAAAGAAACAAGAACAAAAAAGAATATTAAGTATGAACCCCACAAAAATAGATAAAAATAAGATCATGAAAGTGTTGCACATTCAAATGAAACTACTATTTGTTTATTTTTGCAAATAAAATTGTGTGCAGCTTGTCCAAAATGCCATAATTCATGATAATCATACAGTTTAATCTTGAATATTCATGCTTTTAAAATTTCATGTTAATAGTTAGTGAATAATATTTGGCCAAACCATTTAATCTTGGCAGATCAGTAGTTAGGTAGAAAATAAAAATAAGCTCATTAGCTTAATCTGACCCATTGGAAGTTATAAGGTTAGAAGTATATTAGTTTTCTTATTAAAAATAAAGTAAAGGGTCAACAAGCTCAAATGCGCCCAATAAAAGAAATAAAATGCTAGGATAAAGAAAGGGTAGGCAGAAGCACTTTTTGGAAGTCATGGAAAACACTATTGGTTCATCTCATATTATTAACATCATTCTAAACACTTCCCCCTTGTAAAATATCCCTTTCCCCTCATTTTAACCCTTTCCCATCACTATATTCCCTTCCCCTTGACTAATTTCGCAATTTGTCTAACAAAAACATCAAAACCCACTTACCCAAGGTTTATAGCACTTATTATATATCGGGCCTTACTTTAGAAACCCCTCCCCGATATCATTCCTAATATATCCCTAACTTCCCACTTTGTATATTTACTAACAACCGTATTATACTAATTCCACATTTAATACATATTTCCCAACCCCATATATTATTTTAACCTATAGTTTTTATTAATTCTCGCTTCATATGCATCATTTAAAAACCCTCACGTTACATATCCCCCACTACATGCTAAATCCTTCCCGCTATCATATTTATATATTAAACTCATTCGCATAATACATTATATCACCCCTCCCATACAATCCTGGGTCCCACTTATTTGAAACCCCGACAATCTATCCATCATTCAATCTTAGATATCCAATCCAATGACCTACATCGGTTTTGCAATCCCCGATCATCTGAAGTTTAAAATCACCAGAGGTTGCGAAATGGGTGGTTTTACCCATCGCCCTCCTGCTACACGACACTCCTACATCTCATCACACTCCACATCCTAAAACTGCCATACCACCCTTCCACCATGGGATAAAACCACTAAACCGCTTTTGATACTGTGCAGTAGAACAAGGAGATGAATCCACGTGCCATTTCCATATACCCCCTATCTCCTCTTTCCACTGTACTACAAACCACTTGTTGGAACAAGGTCTCCTACGAGTTGCGAAACTGGTCCATTTTGGATATTTTTGATTAAATTTAATCTAGTGGAGGGGTTTTGGGGTAGGTCAAAGCCCCGAAAGCATTGTAATGGGTAAAAGGGTAAACCAGGGGTCCAAAAACCACAGTTTGCAGACCACAGGACAGTCTAGGCTAGATTGCTATAAATAGAGGGATATTTTGTATTGTAGAAGATAGGAATGATGAGCTATTGATGCGAATTGTGGCTTAATCTATCTATTTGGGTTTTGGGGAAAGGACTCCTGTTGGCTGTGTGCGCGGAGATACAAGTCCAGCTGTGTGCGGACCCTGCTGTTGTGTGCGCAGGTTGGGAAGGGAATTGTAAGGAAGGATTGATGAATGAATTAATAAAGAAATGTTGATAAATAACTGAATCTGTGAGTACTTTTGTGCGAATCATTGGTAATTGCTGCACTGTGTATTTTCTGTGTTTAAGTTGCGAAGATCTATGTAAGTGTGTTTCGATCTCTGGATTGGTTTTGTTCTATTCTGTTTTGTTTATGTAATGCTATGTTGCTATCATAAAGGCATATAATTATAGATATAACGCACGTGGATGCGAATAGAGACCTAATTAACCTTGTGCAGAGCGAAGTAATATGGGAACTACAGGGCTTAGCGCAGCTCTGCTCGCCTTACCTATCCTTTCTCAGGGTGCGAAAACCTGGTTCCAGCACCCACCCATACTACTTCGGGTGAGACTTTGACCTGCGCAAGCAAGTCATTGCCAAAAGGGCTAGTATTATAGGGGTTTGTTGGCAAACCTTATGCTTCGAACCTGGGTCAGGACCCCTCGAGCCAAAAAATGGTTCTGTTGCCAGGACCTGTAGCATTTTGAGGAAGTGATTAGGTACTGACAAGAAGATAATGAATGGAAGTACGATCGAACCAAACAGGAAAAGGATCACTTGGCCTATAGCCCACTGAGAAGAGAAACGACGCAAGACTCGCTAGACCTACGGGAGCACAAGCCCTCAACCGAAACATCGGCAGAAGGAGACATGGCAGTACACTTGAAGTTACCCACCATTAAAGGCGCGGTTGATGAAGACATGGATCGGTTTTGGTTCATGCCTGACTCGCTATGGACTGCGCAGGGGGTGGTGAGCGATACTATGAAGAAAGCACAGTTGTCCCTAGCCTTCGAGGATAGAGCGCTGGAATGGTACATGTGATACATATCTCAGAATGGGATTGCATCTCTTCAAGATATTAAGGACGCCCTAAAACAACAGTTCCGGAATCCAAGATCATACTCGCAGCTAGTAGCGGAAGTAAGAGACTTCAAGCAAGGTGTGTCTGAGTTAGTGTGGGAGGCCGATCAGTGATTAAAGAAAGTAATTAGGGAAGTAGGGTTCAAGTATGACGACAGACAGCACACGGAATGGTTCATCGCTATGCCGCTACCTCACTTACGTATACCCATGGGCCAACAGACCTTCGAGTTGCAGAAAAAAGCCTTGGAAGCTGCCATTAAACTTGAAGCTGCACCCAAGGACGATGCATTAGGGGGGGTACAACAAATTCAAGAGTAGCTCAGAGCCATGCACATGGAGATTCAGAGCCTATAGATTGAATGAGGAAAAGGAGCTAGCACTGACCTCTGGTGCATATGGTGTCGGGTGTTTGGCCATACAAGGGACTAGTTTCCTATATTGACGGATTACGTGTCAGCGGGAGGCCCTAGTCCGCTACGACCTGGCTCCAGTGGATCGGCACTATGGTGCGATAATTGTCGGATAGCCGGACTGCATGATACGGCCCAGTGCCCTCAGCTAAGTATGGGCGAGTTGAAGCAGCAGTGGTGCAGGTTCTGCCGATCGGTAGGGCATGACGAACAGAATGTCGCATATATGACATGATTGTAGATCAAGGGAACCTCTATAGGGTACAGTTAGACCCTGCATCGCCAAGGTCCCCCGCGAGCTTCGGTGGCTCCCCAGCAAGGGGTAGGGGAGGTCGGGGAGGAAGCACAGGACGGGGGCGGGGGCAGCTGTCTGCTATAACTATGGAGAGATAGGGCACTTCGCAAGGGGCTGCCCAAATCCCACCAGGCAATCCTGAAAATATTGCCAGTAGTTGGACCATGAGATTGAAGACTACCTGATCTTGATAGCCAAAATGCAGGAAAAACAACCCACCCCTACGCAGAATGTGCAAAGGGTTAAAACTGAGCTACAAAGTGTAGATCCAAGCGTAAAAGTCATGACACACCACGGGATGGTCACCCAGGGAGCAAACAAGGAACTTACCTCTTGGGAAGAAGTAAACCTCACAGATCCAACGCCACGGGCAGGTCCTGCACAGCTGCCAGTGCACCTCGAGAAAGAGGAAGAGGTTGAGCCCTTTCTAAAGGCATGTTTGAAACTTCTACATAACCAGCCAGCTGTAGAAACGCTTCAAGTATTACTGCATAGTTGCGCAGCCCGACCCGATACAATTCATGAGACCAGGGGTGTACACCGGCTATACGGCTACAAGAAATGCACTGGAAGAGAAATGTGGTTGACTGCATAGATTGGTGACTACGAGATGGATCAAGTTATTCTCGACCTAGGGTCAGATGCGAACGTACTACCGCAGCAGACGTGGCAACGAATGGGTGAACCTAAGTTGGAATGGTCCACTATCCAGCTGTGCATGGCGAATCAACAGAAGATCATCCTGCTAGGATGGTTGCCAAGAGTCATGGTAGATATCGCGGGAGTAAAAGTCCTAGCTGACTTTGAGGTCATAGAAATCATGGAAGATGCGGATCCATACCTTGCACTACTCGAGCTGAACTGGGCTATAGACATGGGGGGTGTCATTAATCTCAAAAAGCACAGCATGTTGTTTGAAAACAACGGTACATGCGTAATAATACCACTAGATCCAGCAAAAGGCGCGCGGTATACAAAGCTAGCCTACGAACGGGAGGAACTAGACCACATTTATAGATTGACTACGCAGGACGAAGACAGGATTAAACCCACAACAAACAGGATATTCTGGAGAAATAGTGAATACTTTTCTGACGCTGATGAGGAACTGGAGAATTTGCAAAACTGATTACACGAGGTTTCGGTGTTGTGCTGCCCTCGGGTCACAAGAACCCTCTATTGCATTTCCTCTGAGGTAAGAGATCTACCCCACTTTGATGAGACTGGTAGTGTCCAGGAATTCCTCAGGACACTAGAAGCTAGGGTGCCACGAGAACGATGGCTCTAGGCCCTTAATCTGGCTATGCATGGGACACTTGCGCATTGGTGGGACACCCACAAGAAAGCATTCCCAGATTGGGAAATGTGTTGAGATAGGATGCTTCTACGTTTCGCCCCTCCAACTGACATATGCACCAGGATGTTCCTCGGACCCGGGGATCCTCGCGCACATCTGCACATCTAGATGACCAAATGGTCCAACCGAACTACATAAGAATGGGTTCATCTATTTTTTCATGCCTTGGGCCCTATCCTAGCCACTTGGTACTTAGATACAGAATTGCACCAGCGCACCCGCCACTAGGAAGTGCTAAAAGAGGACTTTGTCGAAACATTCGGATTGATTGGGGGGACAGAGATGCTCGACGAAGTGTTGCAGGACATTGATGTGTTTGTATTTAAGAACTCTCGCCACCACGCCGCACCAGCGGTCTTGACATGGGAAGCACAGATGCAAGACATAGCCATCTGTCGGAGCTTGGCGATGGATGAAGAAGAAGATAATCCTCGAAACATTTATGTCCTGAAATCTGAAGAAGAACGCGCTGTCGTTGGGCCATCGCTGCATAATATTAATGTAATGCAGCCTCTTAAGCTGCACAACGTTAATATTAGGATGGAAGAACACCCTAAGCTGGCTAAGATTTGGGACTATTGGGATGAAGGGACTGTAGGCAAAATCGCAGAATTACTCACGGAGTATCAGGACCTATTTCCGACAAAGTTTTCTGAGCTCAAGGGAATCACTCGGGAACTCGGAATTATGCACATCACTCGGAAACCTGAAGCGTGCCCCGTCAAACAGCGGCCTTACCGACTGAATCCTATGTATAAGCAAAAGGTCAAAGAAGAGTTGGAAAAAATTCTTAACGCAGGTATCATTGAACCAGTTGAACAGTCAGATTGGGTAAGTCCAATGGTCATCCAGGAAAAGAATACCAAGGGGGAAATATGCATCTGCGTAGATCTACACAAGTTGAATGATGCCTGTGTCCATGACCCCTTCCCTACACCCTTCTCCGATTAAATCCTTGATAGAGTGGGTGGACAGGAGGCCTACTCCTTCACCGATGGGTTCTCAGGGTACCACCAGATCCGAATTGCACCTGAAGATCACAGTAAGACTACCTTCGCGACTGAATGGGGGTCCTTTCAGTATACAGTCATGCCCTTTGGTCTCAAGAACGTACCTGCTATTTTTTCAATGGTCGTAGTTGTTGTATTCAAGGAGTTTATTCATAAGTTCCTAGAGGTTTATTTCGATGACTGGACGGTTTTCGACCTGGTAAAAGAGCATGTCTCTAACCTGCGACTAATGCTGGATGTGTGCCAGAAGCACCAGATTTCCTTGAATATTAAGAAGTGCATCTTCTGTGTACCATTTGGGATCTTTCTCAGGCACATAGTCTATCGGCAAGGGTTGATGGTTGATCCTGTGAAGGTAGCCGTAATTATAAACCTTGCAGTCCCAACCACGGAAAAAAATTGTGTTCTATTCTTGGACACATGGGCTATTACAGGAAATTCATTCAAGGATACGCCCTGATCACGGCACCTATGGAAAAGCTACTAAAAAAATATGTTTCCTTCTTTTGGGATGATGAATGCCATAAGAGTTTCAAACTTCTCAAAGAAAAGATTATTTCAGCACCTATACTCATATTTCCTGATTGGTCGAAGGAATTTCATGTACATGTGGATGCCTCAGGAATCGCGTTGGGCGTTGTCCTCACGCGGCCTGGAGAAGGAGATATTGATCACCTGGTTTCCTTTGCGAGTTGAAAACTCTCGGCCGCAGAACGAAACTACTCTACCACTGAGCGCAAAGGTTTGGCTATGGCACTATCTACTGGGTGGCCACTTTAAGATGTTCACTAATCATTCGGCTTTAAAATACCTGGTCAACAAGCCTGTGTTGGGGGGGAATATTTGCCGATGGTTGTTTCTCTTCCAATAATATGATTTTTAGATCATCGTCAAGCCCGGAAGGTTGAATATAGGCCTAGATCATCTGTCTCGCATTGAAACAGGGGAAGACCCTACTAGCTTTGAAGAGGGATTACCAGATGCGCAGCTTGTGGCTTTGGAGGAAGATCGGTTTATTGCTAATTTTCATCAATAGGCTCAGAAGGCTCGTGACAAAGCATGGCATGATCGACATATTTGCCAAAAGACATTCATCGCAGGTGACCTTGTCCTTTTATGCGATAGCCAATTTGTGAAACATCCAGGCAAATTCTGACAGCACTGTCTTGGTCCCTACACAGTTAAGGAAATCACAAATGGCGAAGCAATCCAGCTAGCTACCCTGCGCGGAGACATCTTACCAGTCTTTTTCAATGGTAGTCGACTCAAGCCTTACCGAGTTCAATGACTATATGGCAGCTACAGTGACTCGAGACGAGTCACAAGATTGTGTTGGGGGATTGTTGGAACAGGGTCTCCTACGAGCTACAAAACTGGTCCATTTTGGATATTTTTTATTAGATTTAATCTAGCGGAGGGGTTTTGGGGCGGGTCAAAGCCCCGAAAGTGTTGTAATGGGTAAAAGGGTAAACCAGGGGTCCGAAAACCACAGTTTATGGATCACAAGACAGTCTAGGCTAGATTGCTATAAATAGAGGGATATTTTGTATTGTGGAAGATAGGAATGATGAGCTATTGATGCAAATTGTGGTTTAAGCTATCTGTTTGGGTTTTGGGGAAAGGACTCCTACTGGCTGTGTGCACGGAGATCCAAGTCCAGCTGTGTGCGGACCCTGTTGTTATGTGCGCAGGTTGGGAAGGGAATTGTAAGGAAGGATTGATGAATGAATGAATAAAGAAAGGTTGATAAAAAATTGAATTTGTGAGTATTTTCTGTGTTTAAGTTTCAAATATCTGTGTAAGTGTGTTTTGATCTCTGGATTGGTTCTGTTCTATTCTATTATGTTTATGTAATGTTGTGTTTCTATCATAAAGGCATATAATTATAGATCTAACACACGTGGATGCGAATAGAGACCTAATTAACCCTATGCAAAGCGAATTAATCTGGGAACTACAGGGCTTAGCGTAGCTCTGCTTGCCTTACCTATCCTTTCTTAGGGTGCAGAAACCTGGTTCCAACACCCACCCATACTACTTCGGATGAGAATTTTACCTACGAAGTAGGTCACTGTCGAAAGGGCTAGTAGTATAGGGGTTTGTTGGCAAACCTTGCACTCCGAACTTGGGTTAGGACCCCTCGAGCCAACACCACTTGCTCGCTCCTGCAAATGTGTGTTGAGCCACTAATTGACTCTTACACCACTGTGATCAACAGTGTTCTCAAAAGTACAATATTCTGTCATTGCCTATCTTTGTTTGAATTTCATAAACCAGAAGATCATTGCCAACGCCGAATTAAAGCCAGTTGTTACTATGACTCATTTCACAGACCTCCCCATTGAAATCTCTACAAACCTGGGTTTTATTAACAAATTGTTTTATTTTTGCATGTTATTATCAGAATAGGAAATCAGACAAATAATTTTTATACTAGTCACAAAAATTGTTTGCTCTAGATTCTCGGATTTTAATTCAAAGGCTTCATTCAACAGCAGTTTGTGTACAAAGATAAAATCAAATCAAATCAGAGACATAGTAGAATGAGGAAATTTAAATAGTGATGGTTCAAAAGAGATAAAAACATTTACCTTAGCAAAAGCATATTCACATTTTTACATGAAGTCAAACAAGTCTTTTTCCAATTTTACTATAGACATAAAAGAAGGAAGGAAATAAAGATTCAAATGATGAAGTTTACTGTGGCTGGTAAAAGAACAGTCAGGTTTAGAGTAAATACAGCAAGCAATAAAGTTAAAGAATAATTCACAGTGACAGCAAAAACATAGTTTAAAGATAGAAAGCAGAGTTAAAACACAAGTCAGAAGAAGAAGACAACGTGAGAGGTAAGCCAGCATGAGAGAAACAAACAGATGACAACAATTGAATAAAATAGGGACAACTTTCAATCAGTTGAAAGGTGTCACTACCTTTTAGCATCCAAATTATTTATTTCCAGGAATAAATCCTAATTAGTTAAATAGGATATTTTATATTAACTTTTTATATAAATACTTCAGTCATTCAAAGTATTAAAGGGTGGGTGGATTGCTAAACATTTCTATATTTGTATTGATATGAAACTTGAGGGTTTATAGTACCATTTTCAAGTCAAAAGACTGGATTGAGTAATAAAGGCATTGCATTACAGGATTCATTTGTTGATCCACTTCAGTGAAGCATATTTCTATTGTTCAATTGTTATTTTCTAAAAATTTTCACATACTTGCATTTTTTTCTGAATCTAAATGATATAACAAGAATTTTATTTCAGAACTTGTTTAAATACACTCTTTCTTGAACTGTTATTCATTTTCATGTTTTCTTCTGATATCTAGATTAGGGAATTCCTTAGTGCTCCCTAGTTTTGATTGACCTCTCTCATTTCCCTCATTATTTGGATCTTAGAATCCTTAATTGCTCTCCCATCCTGATTGAAAATCATTTCACTATCTAGCCTAAAATATCTGAATTTACTTAGCTACCTTGCCCTGTGAACACTTCCTTTAGAATTTGATTCTGTTTTTTTCTTGATACATTGACTCCATAGCACAATGGAAAAAAAACCTGCACCTATCCATCTGAATCAGTAATTCCACCACCAAACCAAACCAAAATCAAAACCCAATCAATCTTACATAACTAGCCTAAAATCAATAAGAAACAACAATGTTAAATCATAAAGAGAGAGCCCTCTCTGAGAATTAGGAAGGATAGATCCTGATCTCAAAAGTAGGTTTGTGGTTACCTCGGTGAGTTCTTTCTTTATCCATGAGAAATTACTAAGTGATAACATATTGACGACTCCATTGGGGAAAGAATTTTCTTTAGAAAGATTATACAAAGATCATATATGATCTATGATGGTGGACAGTGATCGGCCACATAAAGGTTAAAATCATCCACGTGGCGACTCCAAATCAATTTCAAAATCTAAGACTCCACTGGAGGAATGAACCTGAAAGAATAGTATGGGAAGATCAGGTTTCTAACTTGGATTATAATCCAAGACACCATGTTCTTTCTCATCAAGAAGGTTTTTCAATGTATATTGTATTTTAGAGAAGATCTTAGATTAGTATTTGATTATTTTCCTTTGAAAATTGTAAATATAAAATCTCCTTATCCATTTGATTAGCTTTCTTCTAAAACTTATGATGATCATCTTCCAATTGATAAGCCTCAAGTAATTAATACTAATCTTACAATCCTTGTACATATTCCTGTACCTTATAAAGTTCCTGATAGATATAAGCCACTCATTTTACCTCCTATACTCCATAATTTCCCTGATAATTATTCCAAATATCTACCCAATTTTTATGGAGAAAATGGTAACATCGCTGCTGAACAACATATTCAAGGTTTTGAGAATTATTTGGATCTATTTGAGATTGATGAAGATGATATTAGAATCAGAATTTTTACTCTTTCTTTGCAAAGTAAAGTAAAGAGTTGGTTCAATAATCTGCCTATTGCAAGCATCTCAAATTTCCAGCAGTTTGTCAAAATTTTCCTTGATAGATGGATAATCAAAGTCAATCTTTTTGTGATCGTAGAGGAGTATAATCAATTGAAAAGACAACCAAATGAAACAATACAACAATTTTCTTCCAAATTCAATCAAGTTTATTATTCAATGCCATCAAATATCAGACCTCCTCTTGATTCAACCCTCTTGCATTATCCAAAATAATTTGATCCAAAAATAGAGTTTCAGTTAAGAGAAAGAAACCCAACAACACTTGAATAGATGCAGAACATTGCAGTAGATGTAGAAGTCAATATGCTAATTAGAAGGGAAAAGTTGAAAGAAGAAGAAGAGAAGAACAACATTGTAGAACATTTGACATCTTCAAAGGAAAAACTCAAAATTTTGGTAAATAAAATAGAGAAAATGATATAGAAGATCACAATGAAAGATGAATTTTTTTTTCAAGATCACCATGACACAATGACGGCAACAAAATAAGAGGTTGCTAGCCACGAGCAAATTCCTGCTAATTCTAACTACCATAGATCATAAAATGGATTTACAGATCAATATGTTGAGAAGAAATTTTCTAATTTAATGTGTATGTTTGATGAAATTCCTTATTTTAATGATTTTCCTACGCATGATCAATATGATGATAATTATGTTCCCCAAACTCAAGCTAAGTTTACAAAGCAATCAGTAGCTAGTTTGTGGGATGAGGAAATTCAATTTCAACAGCTTGAATATAGTGATCAACCAATACATATCAGCTATGGGAGTGAGCAAGAAAGTGTAGAAAATTTTGAGATAAGTGAAGGATCTTTACCTCTATGTTTTGCTTCATTTCAGTTCATCAGAGAAAATTTAAAAAAAATCCAAAATCAGGAGTCTTTAGGTATCGTTGTTGACAAACAAGAAGACAATGAAACTCTTGGCTAAGATTCTTCAGTTTCACAATTACAGTAATCAAATTCAATTGAATTACTCAATCAAAAGACACAGGAAAGTTCTATACCACTATGTTTTAAATCACTTCAGTTTTTAAAGAAGATTTGGTACAATATCTCTAAAGCAAAGGATGAGAAGCTTGTAGAAATCTATGAAGTTCCATTCAAACCTATATGCAATAGGTTGCATCAATCCTTCCAAGTTTTTCATGATCCAATAGTTGATGTGTTGGATGATGAATGAATTCAAAACCTTTCTCCATTAACTAACTATGAGCTACAGGATCAAGATGATAAATTTTTCATCAGACAGATATTTTTATCAGTAGAAATATCATCACAAAGCTTATTTGAAAATTATTAATTAATTTTGTAGAGAAATAACAGTTTAGTTTCAGGGCATGGAGCCTCTTCATAACAGATGTATAGTTGCTTGGATCAGTTTAACATTTGTACATATACCTTGGAAGATCCTTTTGTACAGTTTCTAGAGTCAACAAAGGAAATTAATTCTTTCCTTATCAAAGCCATATTTGTTGAAAAGTTTGTATTAGTATGCAGAACTTCAGTTCTGATCATAAACAAGTAAATGCAGCAAAATACATCAATGTATATAATTCTTGAATGGTTGCATTGGCTATTTCATTTTACCTAATCAGAAGTTGTACAGCTGATTACAGTAAGTAGGTAGAATTTCAGCTTATTTCAGTTTCAGTTTTTAGCAAGTTTTGAAATAATTCAGTAAGATTTGAAGCCAAGGAGAAGGCCCTAAGGTCTTGATGATCTAGTAGTTTGGTTTGAAGGTTGCAGCAGTTTAGCATATATCATATTTCAGTTTGCAGAAAAGGGTATGTTTTCAGTTTGATATTTTCAATCACAGGGATTATACAAAAAAGCATGAGCAGTCTTGGGATCGGCCCACTAGATCAGCCTACCATTCGATGGTGTTATTGACATCTCAGAAGGAGATGTCATCCCCAAGTGAAGCCACTGTTAGGGTCCTACAATAATAGGATTCATAATTTTGAATTTGTTATGTTAAAATGTTGTAATATTGTACATACCTTTTCTTTTTGCAAATGTTTTACCATATTAAAAAATGTAAAGAGGGTATGTCCTAAAAGAAAAATAAAAGGACCAAAAGAAACAAGAACAAAAAAGAATATCAAGTTCGGAACCCCACAAAAATAGATTAAAATAAGATCATGAAAGTGTTGCACATTCAAATGAAACTAATATTTGTTTATTTTTGCAAATAAAATTGTGTGCAGCTTGTCAAAAATGCCATAATGCATGATAATCATACAATTTAATCTTAATTATTCATGCTTTTAAAATTTCATGTTAATAGTTAGTGAATAAGATCTGGCCAAACCATTTAATCTTGGCAGATCAGTAGTTAGGTAGAAAATAAAAATGAGCTCATTATCTTAATCTGACCCATTGGAAGTTATAAGGTTAGAAGTAGATTAGTTTGCTTATTAAAAAGAAAGTAAAGGGTCAGCGAGCTCAAATGCGCCCAATAAAAGAAAAAAATGCTAGGATAAAGAAAGGGTAGGCAGAAGCACTTTTTGCAAGTCATGGAAAACATTGTTGGTTCAATCATATTATTAACATCATTCTAAACACTTTCCCCTTGTAAAATATCCCTTTCCCCTCATTTTAACCCTTTATCACTATATTCCCTCATTAGGGGAATTTTGAGGTCTAAATGGGCCTCCTTAGGAAATAATAAAATAATAGTTAAACAAATAAAATAATATTTATGAATTTGCAATTCACTTTTTGCACCACAATCCATGTAACCCTACTTAAATTCAATTCAAAAGTTGTACCAAAATAAAATTAATAAAAAAATTGTATTGATGTGACTATAAATAAGAATTAGTTTTTCAAGAAAAAATCATTATCATTGAACAACTAATGCATTTGTCCTTTGTACTTAAATAACTTAAAATAAAATATAAATATAACTTTATAAATTCTTAATTATATTATATGTTATTTATTAAAATTTATATTATTTAAATTGTATAATAACATGTACATAATATACTATATAAAAATAATATAATATAATAAATGTATAGGGATATGCATTGTTTCTTTCAAGAAATATGAAAAGACAATAATATATTTTTACTCAAAAAGTGTGAAATGACATTTATTATGAGTACTTTACTTTGACTTTAAAAATACTTAGAGCACTACCATGGTTAACCATGAGTTTTTTTCCACCATTGAGAATGTGAGATGTAAGTACCTTTAACTCAAGCAATGCCACCTCAACCATTATGGATGATGTCATCCCCTAAAATGTGATTGGTTCTCATAAAGTGAATTTTGATTGTACATTTCCTTAGGAGGCCCATTTTAGACCTCAAAATTCCCCTAATGTCCCCTTGACTAATTCCACAATTTTTCTAACAAAAACATCAAACCCACTTACCGAAGGTTTGTAGCGCTTATTATATATCGGGCCTTACTTTAAAAAACCCTCCCTGATATCATTCCTAATATATCCCTAACTTCCCACTTTGTATATTTACTAACAACCGTATTATACTAATTCCCCATTTAATACATATTTCCCAACCCCATATATTATTTTAACCTATAGTTTTTATTAATTCCCGCTTCATATATATCATTTTAAAACCCTCACATTACATATCCCCCACTACATGCTAAACCCTTCCCGCTATCAAATTTATATATTAAACTCATTCACATAATACATTATATCACCCCACCCATACAATCCCATGTCCCACTTATTTGAAACCCCGAAAATCTGTCCACCGTCCGATCTCAGATATCCAATCCAATGGCCTACATCGGTTTCTCAATCCCCAATCATCCGAAGTTTAAAATCACCAGAGGTTTCGAAATGGATAGTTTTACCCATCGCCCTCGTGTCACGCGGCACTCCTACATCTCATCGCACTCCACATCCTAAAACCGCCATACCACCCTTCCACCATGCAATAAAACCACTAAACCACTTTTGATACTATGCGGTAGACCAAGGAGATGAATCCACGCGCCATTGCGATAAACTGCCTATCCACTCTTTCCACTATACTACAAACCACTTGCTCGCTCCTGCAAATGCGCGTTAAGCCATTAATTGACTCTTGCACCACTGTGATCAATTGAATTCTCAAAAGTATAATATCTTGTCATTTCCTATCTTTATTTTTATTGCATAAACCAGAAGATCATTTCCAACTCTGAATTAAAGTTAGTTATTACTCTGACTCATTCCATAGACCTCCCCATTCAAATCTCTGCAAACTTGGGTTGTATTAACAAATTGTTTTATTTTTGTAGGTTATTATCAGAATAGGAAATCAGACAAACAATTTTGATACTAGTAAAAAAACCTATTTGCTCCAGATTTTCGGATTTTAATTCAAAGGCTTCATTCAACAGCAATTTGTGTACAAAGAGAAAATCAAATCAAATCAGAGACAGAGAAGAATGAGGAAATTTACACAGTGATGGTTCAAAAGAGATAAAAACATTTACCTCAGCAAAATCATATTCAAATTTTTACATGAAGTCAAATAGGTCTTTTTCCAATTTTACTAAAGACATAAAAGCAGGATGAAAATAAAGATTCAGATGATAAAGTTTACTGTGGCAAGTAAAAGAACAGTCAAGTTAAGAGTAATCAGAGCAAGCAGTAAAGTTAAATAATAATTCACAGTGACAGCAAAAACAGAGTTGAAAGATCAAAATCAGAGTTAAAAGACAAGTTAGAAGAAGAAGACAACTTGAGAGATAAGCCAGCACGAGAGAAAAAAATAGATGAAAACAATCAAATAAAATAGGGACAGATTTCAGTCAGTTGAAAGGTGTCACTACCTTTTAGCATCCAGATATTTTATTTCCAGTAATAAATCCTAATTAGTTAAATAGGATATTTTGTATTAATTTTTTGTATAAATACTTCAGTCATTCGAAGTATTAAAGGGTGGGTGGATTGCTAAACATTTCTATAGTTGTATTGATTTGAAACCTGAGGGTTTATTTTACCATTTACAAGTCAGCAGATTGGATTGAGTAATAATGGCATTGCATTACAGGATTCATTTGTTGAGCCACTTCAGTGAAGCATCTTTCTACTGTTCAATTGTTATTTTCTGAATTTTTTCACATACTTGCATGTTTTCTGAATCTAAATGATATAATAGGAATTTTATTTCAGAACTTTTTAAAATACACTCTGTCTTGAGCTGTTATTCATTTTCATGTTTTCTTCTGATATCCAGCTTAGGGAGCTATTCATTGCTCCCTAGTTTCGATTGACCTCTGTCATTTCCCTCATTATCCGGATCTGAGAATCCTTAATTTCTCTCCCATCCCAATTCAAAATAATTTCACCTTCCAGCCTAAAATATCTGAATTTACTCAACTACCTTGCCCTATGCATAAAGAGAGAGCCCTCTCTGAGAATTAGGAAGGCTAGATCCTGATCTCAAAAGTAGGTTTGTGGTTACCTTAGTGAGTTCTTTCTTTAACCTTAAGAAATTACTGAGTGATAACAGTTTCCTCGGTGACCGGTATGATTCTTCCTCTGACTATGATATGCCCTTCCCGCAAGTTTTGTAGGAACTCAACTGCTATCTCTGTGTTAAACCCTTGAAGTCTGTGTGGATATGGAATCCATCTAAATTTCTAGAGAATGGTGCAAGCTGGTTCTGAGACTTGGAAGGTTGTGGGTTAATTGTGAAGAGAATTCCCCCCCATGGCTAATGTGTTATCCGAACTGGTTTCTTCTTCTATATGTGTTTCTTTCGGCTCTGTTGGTTAAAAAAAAACATTGCATGCGTTTTTCCACATATATTATAAAAACGCAACCTCATATCGTAAATGCAATGATCTCTTAGTCCCATCAGTGTATCTGAAGGGAGTTGCGTGGGTAATTCACATGCTTATTAATTATGGATATTTGTACCCCCTCCATCGGGAGAAGGGTGTCCACAACGTTAAGCTTAAGAGAAGGGGAAAGATAGCAAAAATCATGAATGCATACGAGGCAAAGGTCAGAAATCAATGATCATCACAACTGTACGAGAGAAGGGTGTCCATACGAGAGAAGGGTGTCCATGGCCGTGGAGCTCAAGAAAAGAGGAAATATTGCAATAGTCATGAATGCATACAAGGCAAAGGTTAGAATTTGATAATCATCGCATCTGTATGTTAGGTGGAAATGATCAAAGAAGGGGAGAAAAGCAGAATAGAAATTATTATGACAAGATGTCCTATTTTTATGGTGTATCATAACGGAAGCACGACCAATGACAGATTACGATTGGTGTTGCCATTCCTTAATTCAAACATGAAAAGATAATTCATTCATAGTTCACTATGTGGGTAGGTAGTGATAACACTTATTCAAGTAGTGCATTTATTTCGGAAATGGATTAATACGAAATAGGGCATATCAAATTAATTATCTATTGTTAGAAAAATAATTCCATACCACAAGCAGAGCCACTGCTGCCAGCAGGCATTCATAGCCTCGACAAGGTTTCTATTTTAACCCAAAAATGAGCCAAAATCCTCTATTTTAAAATAGACATTTTTCTCATTTTAAGGAGAGATCATTGTGTTGGTGTGGTGGTCAGATATTCAAAGTTCCATTCATTGGGATTGTAACAGAGTGATCAGATCGGCTCGTGATGAGACCTCTTGTCCTTTAAGCAGTTTGAGTTGTTGATAAGGTCACTACCCTAGTGTGTTAGCCATTGTGGGAATTTCACCTATTAAACCCTTACGATCATGGTAGGTTGGCTCATGATGAGACCCCCTATTCTCTCTTAAAAATTTGCATATAGACATAATATTTTCTTTTTGAACAGTAGGCATTTTTCTTGTTTTATGGAGAGACCACTGTGCTGGTGTGGTGGCCAGATAGTCATAATGTCATTCACAGGGATTGTAACAAAGTGATCAGGCCAGCTCGTGATGAGACCTCTTAACCTTCAAGAAGTTTGAGCTATCGAGAAGGTCACTTCCCTAGTGTGTTGGCCATTGTGGGAATTTCACCTGTTAAACCCTTATGATCATGGTAGGATGGCTCGTGATGAGACCTACTATTCTCTCTTAAAAAATTGCACATAGACATAATATTTTCTTATCATTTATACATGGAGGGAGGCTCATTAACGCCTTAAGAGTTAGGGATGGTGTGAGAAGTAAAAAGAATGCCAGTACCATTAATACTCTTTATTCATATATCCTCATGTCAAGGAGAATTACTACTTAAGAGTGTAGAAATATATACCAACATAAGACTATGGGAATGAGTTGTGTAATAATATGTTTGAATAGGAGATGTCCAACCCTTCATTGTATAGATAAACCATGTCAGCTTCCGAAGTAGAGATTTCCATCAAAGTTTCAAAGGATCACGATATTAGTAATATCACTGCTTTTCTCCTCTTCCGGTGCTAATTCCTTTCCAAAATTGGATTTTATGGCAAGGATGTGTAAAAGGAAGTCATCATTCGAAAAGAGATCATCATAAAGAGGAAAAAACATGTTTGGAAAAGAAATTAGTCATTCCATTCGATTGAACATCAGTTGTTCAATTGGATTGGACGGCAGTTGTTCAATTGTTTGAACAACAAAAATAAAATCACACAAACACACAGTCATTCAATAACATCGAACAACAATTGTTCAATTCGATTGAACATCAGTTGTTCCATTGGATTGAACAGCATCTGTTCAAAGGTTAGAACAATAACAAATAACACACAAAAACATGGTCGTTCAATTGAATTGAACAACAACTGTTCAATTCAATTGAACAGCAGTTGTTCAATTGGATTGAACAATAGCCGTTCAAAGGTTTGAACAACAAAAAATAAACACAAAAACACTTTCGTTCAATTGAATTGAACATCAGCTGTTTAATTCGATAGAAAAACAAAATAAATGCACAAAAACAATTGTTCAATTAGATTGAACAGTAGCCATTCAAAGGTTTGAACATCAACATAAAAGAAAGGATAAGAGAAAAATAATGCAGTTGTGAGCATGGCGAGGATATGGAATGTAAAACAACGAGAACTCTATAAATTGAAGGAGAAATATATACAATATTTACAAGAGGAAATAACAAAGTCTCATGAACTTAAAGCTGTGGGGCCATCACCTCCTGCAGCTAAAATTTGGATGGTGGGATCGCCATATACCTACTGGAAAAAATATTCTTTAGTAAGTGGTTTACCATAGAGGCGCACCCAGTGTCCATTGACTCGGAAGGTGGAGTTAAATCCATCTATGGTAGTCAAGGTGATGGTAACATTGCTGTGTACTTCCTGAATTTCGTATGGACCGAGCCACCTTGTTTGTAACTTACCCGACATGTATTGGAATCAAGAGTCATAGAGAAGTGCCCAATATCCTTTATGAATGTCTTCTTTTTTATGAGTTTTTCATACCACTTAGCTCGTTGTTGTTGTATAATTGTAGTGCGTTATAGAGCAAGTAGCCATGTTTCATCCAATTGATTTATTTGCTAGAGTCTTCTAATCTAGGCCTTTATCAAATCCAGCCTCACTTCCTGGGTTGTTCTTAGAGTCTTTATTTTGAATTCGATAGGAAAAATTGGTTCCCATCCAAATACCAGATGGTACGGAGAATATTCAGTGGTGTTTCTCCATGTTGTGCGGTAAGCCCACAAGGCCTCTGGTAGTCTAGTAGCCTAATCCTGACGATGTGTTGAGATTGTTTTAGTGAGAATTGCCTCAAGGACTTTGTTGGTGCTTTCAACCTACCCATTCGCCTATGGGTGGTAGGGAGAGGTGACTCTATGGGTGACATGGTTGTTCTTCATAGTGGCCATAATTTTATTTCCCACAAAATGTGCCCCTCCATCAGTTATCACTTCCTGGGGTAAGCCATATCTTACAAATAGCTCAAAAAGTAAATTGATCACAGATTCTTCTATAGCTCTTGATAGAGCCACTGTTTCTACCCACTTCGTCACATAATTTGTGGCAATCAGTATGTAGGTCTTCTAATTTGATGCCAGGTTGAATGGTCCAACAAAGTCTAGTGCCCACCGTTAGAAAGGTTCCACTACTAACTGTGGTTGTAATGGAATTTCGTCAGCTTGGCCAAGGCGGCCCATTCTTTGGCAACTATCGTAGGCTTGTACATATTTCTTGGCATCTTTAAAAATTGTAGGCCAATAATAACCCATTTTCAATAATTTTTGCCCTATCTTGCAATCTGCAAAATGGCCACCACATGGTTCATCATGACAAGCCCTTAAGATGTCATAAATCTCATCTTCTCAGATGCATCTGCGTATATGCATAACAAATCCTGTACGAAAAATATATCCACCGATCTAGGAGAATCTAGCACTGTGTTGAACAATCATCTTTTTTTCCTTTGATGTCAAGTGTCTTGGCGGATTTACTACTACCAGATAATTCGCTAGATCTGCGTACCATGGTGTTTTTACTGCTACAATGAACAAATTCTCATCAGGGAACTGATCGTCTACCGCTAGTGGGTCATCTGACTTTGGAACTCTAGACAGGAAATCAGCAACTATGTTCTCCTTCCCTAGGCGATCTTTGATAGTTATGTCAAACTCCTGTAAAAGAAACAACTAACGAGTCACTCTTCCATTTGTAATAGGTTTATTGGCTAAGTATCTAATGGCGGAGTGATCGCTATATAGGAATACTTGATAGCCAGTTATATAATGTCCAAATTTATTAATAGCATAAATGACCGCCAAGAACTCCTTTTCAGTCACTATATAGTTTAATTTGGTAGGAGTAAGATTCTTGCTGATATAGTAAATAACATAGGGATTTTTATATTCTTCTTGACTAAGAACTGACCCTATCACTGTGTCGGATGCATCTGAGGATATGTGAAAGGGCAACTCCCAATTGGGGCCGCGTAAGACTGGTGCAGTCGAGACCAGTTTCTTCAAATCTGAAAAAGTAGTGTCACATTTATCAGACCAATGGAATTTGACATTTCCAATTAATGCATACAAGGGCACAAAAATTTGTGAGAAATTATTTATAAACCTACAGTAGTACCATTCATACCCAAGGAAACTTCGTACCTCTGTCTGAGTACAAGGTGTGGCTAATAAAAATATTACCTCTATTTTTTCCTGATCTACCTGTATTCCAGCTGCAGAGATGTAGCGCCCTAGTATTACTCCTTTGTTTATCATCATGTGGCATTTCTTGTTTCTCAAACACAATCTGGTAGCAATACATCGTTCCAATACCCTTTTTAGTGTTTGCAGTGCTTGATCAAAATCATCTCCATATGGAGTAAAGTCGTCCATGTAAATTTCGAGTCCATTTATTAAATAAAAAAAAATGCTGAGTATGGCTCATTGAAACATTTTTGGGGCATTGCATAACCCGAATGGTAATAACCTATAGGCAAATGTACCCCATGGGCAGGTAAAGGTCATTTTATCTTGGTCTTCATGGGCTATCTGGATTTGATTGTAACCACTGAAACCATCAAGGAAAGAGAAGAACTGCTTTCCTGCTAATGTATCAAGGACCTGATCAATAAAAGGGAGGGGGAGGTGGTCTTTATGTGTTTATTTATTCAGTTCTCTGTAATCCACACAGATTATCCACTTCCCATTCTTCTTAGGAACGACTACTTAAGGAGAGACCCATTTTCTATCTGAAATAGGATAAATGAAGTTTACATCTAGCATCTTTTGCAACTCATCTTTTACAATGTCTTTTAGATGTGGGTTTAACCTCTGTTGAGGCTGCCGAATAGGCCGAGCATCCTTGTCAGTATAAATTTGATGTGTGTATAGCTAAGGATCTATACCCTTCATGTATGGGTAGTCCCAAGAAAATTCTCCCTTATATTTTTGTAAAACCTTAATGAGCTTTTTGTTGTTGGTTACTATCCAGATACCATTGATATTTAAAACCTTTCCTGGCTCAATTTCAATTGGTATGCTGTTTCAAACAACAGTCGTGGGTATGTGATGATTATCAATGTCTTCCAAGGGGTATTCCTGTGCTTTATTATCAAGAACTTCATTTAACATTTGGCATTTTAAATTTTCAGAAGCAGATGGCTGATTCATGAAGTTATTTATTACATCATATTCAGTTTGATCTTTGAATTCAAGTGCTTCAACTATTGTCAGTGGTAAATAGATGTTTTTTTCCCAGTATGTATGTGGTTGTTTGTGAATATTTACAGTGGGAAGACTTGGTTTTGCAAGTGGGTATATGAGAATATTTTTTATGGCATCACCTCTAGAAATGGTCATGTTGCCTACCCGATAGGCTATGTAAGCATCCACTATTGCTAACCAAGGTTGTCCCAGTATCAGGGGGTGTCCATCTAACCTACTTTTTGGGTTAATAACTAAAAATTCTGCCAGATACTCCCATGAGTCCACAGAAACCAGGATGTCCTGTAATATTCGTTTTGGTTTGATAACAGATCTGTCAACAAGTTCCAGCAAGGTTGATGTGGATTCTAATGTTTTTATGCCTAACTTCTCCCAGGTTTTTATAGTTAAGATGTTGATGGTCGTCCCTAAGTCAACTAATGTGTTCGAAAAGGAGTGGCCAGAGATTTGCATAGTAACTATGGGGTTCCCTGGATCCTCATATTTTACTGGTGTTTCTTTACCCAAGAGTAAGTCTGGCAGTGCTCCCACTACATGAACAATTGGTACAGTTTTTTCTTTCCTCACCTGTTTTTTCCACACAAATCTTTAATTGTCTTGGCATAGATATGAATGTCCTATATAGCCTGCAAAAGAGGAATTTTAATGCAAAGGTTTTTTACTTCCCCCAGGAGATCAAAATCTGAAGAGACTATTGGTTTAGGCAATGTTAATCTCTCAAGGAATGGAGGTCAGGAAATAATAAGGTTTTAAATGTCTTTTTGGTCAACTGTGTCCCTCCCTTGCTTTACCTTTGTTTCTTTCATAGTTTATTATTTAGGTGTTGTCGGGATTTCAGACTCAAGTTGTGGCGGGGTCGTATCTTCTTTAGGTGAAATTACACGTCCTGATATTATCCTAATTTCATTGCATTTTTTCTGTTAAGTTTCGGGGTTTGGTTTTTCGAAAATTTGGATTAACTGAACTAGTCAGTTATTGAGATTAGGATTGGGTTGAGCTGGAAGTTGAGGACACATGACAAGCTAAGGTTTGTGTTGGACTGGATATGGAGCTAGTAATGTAGGTTGATTCTGAGTCCCTGTCCCCATCGATAGATTGGTCATTCCCAGGGGTCGTTGCCAGTTTTGAGACCAATTTGTACTCTGTGAGGTGGAGGCAGGCCACTGGGACTGATATGGATTGTTTTGTCAGTAAGGGCGAGAACAAGGAAAACTTGACCAATTATTACCTGAAGAGGGTTGTGTTGGCCAAGGAGGCATGGAAAATGATTGGGATGTCCAGGCAGAAAAAGGTGATTGGTTCTGCCATGTTGTTGTAGGGTTCTGTTGATTAAATTATGGAGAAGAAAAGGACCGAGGCAGGTCTTGTGGCATACCTGATCGTTTTTGCCACTGTCGACGTTGATTCATTAGGTAGACCGGTTCTGTCTCTTCTTCTGCCTCTTTAAAAACTGCTTTTAACCTCAGAAGTTAAGGGAAATTGTTAGTGGTGTGGTCCTTGGTACAAATACCACATGTATGGACCATGTCTAATGGGCATTCCTGTTGGATGTGCTTCTTCTGACAGCGTGCAAAAAAAACAGCCGAGATTTGTTCTGTTATAGCTTGCTACTTATTGGCTTGTAGGACATCTAGTTTCGTTGTCAGGGTGCCCAAGGTATTGGTTTTAAAATCTTCTAAAAGATTACCGAATTCTGCTCTGGTCACGTTGTCACTAGACTGTTTATAATTCCTTGTAGCTAAGTCTTGCCCGGTTGGCCTACTTTGCATACTACCTCAAGAACACCTTATGCATAATGCAATAATGTCATCATATTCTTCTTGATAGATGTCCCATTTTCCCATTATATTAAGTGTTTCGACCCATTCTTCTTTCATTCCCATGATCATTGTTGCTTTTAAGATATCTTTAGACAGTGTAGTATATGTAGATCTTTTCAAATTATATTAAAATCTTTCAACGTATTCTTCTAATGTCTCATTGTCTTTTGTAGACATATTAAAGATTTCGTCTTCTCGTTCTCGAGTCTGGCAGTAGTCTTGATATTTTTTAATAAAAGAGCTTTTCATTTGATCCCAACTATTAATGGTTCCTCCACCGAGCCCCATAAACCAACATAATGTTGTCCCTTTCAAAGTAGAGGGAAATAGTTTCAGTTTCTGAGGGTCAGTGGTGTAGTCATATCCCCTACATAAGACATCAAATTCAAATAATAATGCATCTGGATCTTCCGAGGTCAGCCCATGGAAGGTGAGGATGTTTTTTAATGGAATGGATTTCGTAGGGGCATTTGTGGCTGGATCAACAATGGGATACTCCAATGTCAATGTATGTCTCTGGTTTTTGTTTTTTTCCATTTGATCGAAGATATGCCAATAATATTTAGGGATTTATTGTTCTAGGGAATAATTTAAGTGGAATTAGGGAGTGGATTTGGAGGAAGCCTTACAACACTTCCCCGATCTGGGATACTAGGTGTCTTTATCTCAACCACTCTCTCAGGGGATCCAGGCTCTGGAGTTTTTACATGTACATCACTACTGGTTTCTCCCTCTCCTTCCTGAAAATTGCAACAATTTACCTCTCTCTAAGGGTCAAGACTTACGTGTTTAGCAGTCTGAAGGCTCTGTTCAAACCCTTCGGTTTCACTGTGAATCTCGATGTGGGCTACAGATGGTGAGGATGTTGCCTGAGGGAGTGTAGCAGGATTCTGAGTAGGAATGGTTCTGGGTCTTACGGATGTCTGACATTCAACCTTCTTAATGATTTCATCTATATATGTTGTTCTGCCAAGGACCACCGATCCTTGGGTTTTGTGGATTTAAGTGGGGGGTTTTGATCTATCTTTTTCTTCCTAGTCATAAAACAAGGACACATATCCTACTAACCTCTGCACAATTTCTGAGAAGTGGGCTGGAGAGCAAGTGTTTTTCTTACTGGTACGCAGGTTCTTACCTCTTTATTTCAATACCCAATTATTTCACAGCAAAAGGAAAAAGAAATAAGGGACGTCACTCTTAAACACTCTCCCCGATAACAACGCCAAAATGTTGAGTCATAAAGGTGACTGTTTAAAGGTAACCTTAATTCTTTTCATTAATTATCAACCTAGGGCAAGTCTTGTTATTTCAAGAGTGTAAGAAAAATTTATGCAAGTGACATCGGAGGTTAACTACTCTAAATTGTCATAAGGAAGATTGTCTAATTCTCGAAGTTCAATAAAACCAACTTGGAAGTGAATTATGAAATGTTTATGACTATTCAAGGGAGCTAACTTTTTTCTAAGCCTATGCACAAATAACTATTCAATACTGAAAAGAATAAACTGCAATTGAACAACACACTTTGATGAATTGAACAGAAACCTTAATGAATTGAACAAAAATTCTAATAAATTGAACAACAATCAATTATTCTAGATTTTGTAATGGAATTCTCTTTTAATCAACTAATAACACCCTTCTAAATTAAGCATCAACCAAATGCTCATAATGATGATGAAAAGATCCAAACGTTAACTATATGCAAAATTGAATAGAAACTGTGTTGAGACTAATCTAACAATTGTAAAAGCATTTATTTCAGATAAGAGAACATGAATGGTAAACTGGTCTAGTAAAAAGGAAGATATAACATCTCATGCTCACAATTAACCAATTAATCAATATATTATGAAACACAATGGATAACTAGAAACAAAAATTGTGTAAATAAACATATAGCATAGAAGTAGCAGAAGAACCCCTGGGGTTGGGCCCAAAGCCACTAGAAGCCTACTGCTAAGGAATACTCAGAGGTTGTCTATTCCAAAAACACCAAATTCTTCATTAATCCACCGAGTAATACATTAGTACAAAACTTGACGATTATGTCCAAATACGTTTTTACTGAAAGATTATCTTACAACAGCTATATTTGTCTTGTTCATTCTTCGGCCTTTTATAGCTTAAAGGCGAATTCAAAAGTAGTAACGGATCTTTCTCATTATAGGACCTTGCTGCTTCATGGCTATCGATTGAGTACTCCAAGAATGGTCGTACTTCTCCATCTTCCACCGATTCGTAGGAGCCGATATGATTCTGTCCGCCTTCCTTGTCTGTTGTCTTTCAGTCATCCGGTCAGCAGTTTGGTTGTTTTGCTTCCCTATCAAAAAGGACAGTGACAAATCAGTTTTTACGTTATCAAACACTCCTTTTATCATTAGTCCATTCTACCTCACTTTTGCATTATTTTCCTTTACTTTATTGTTAAGATGAAGGGAAAATATATAAAAGTGCATGAAAAATCGTGGTAAAGATGGGGGTGAAACATACCTTTTTCTTGGCCCAAAAATTTCCACCCTGCCTATTGGTTTATCAGCCTTACAACAAGCACCTGAGTGGTTTATCAGCTTACTTGGCAAGAAAGAGTGAATTTTTAGCTTTCTCAACAAGCACTCAGTGGTTTATCGACCCTTTTTTACAATCAATCTTCACCCATTTCCTCCTCTAAGCCTCCCACTGATATTTCCAACTTGGATGACACAATTCAATTTCTCCAATGCATTAATTATGGGAACATCACCCCAAACAACTATGATAAAAAATTCTCATTCTTAATTTTCCAGTCCTCTCTTGCAATCCTTGTCTTTGTCCAATGTCCTATCGGTCTTCTTCTCCATGCTTCTTTTGTCTCACCCTACGTCGTGGAATGAACGGGAAGAATGATGACACGTCATCTACCCCATCATTTCATTTCTAACTACTAGGTGGTGGGGTGTTCCCTCACGCTAGCCCACCCACTCACAACTCTTTCCAAAAACATGGTTCATTAGAGAAATTTTGAGGTAAAAAATGGGCCTCAAAAGAAAAATTTACAACATAAATCAACTTTATAAGAACCAATAGGATTCAATATGATGATGTCAACCATGAGGGATGATTTACCATTTTTAGAGTAAAAAGGTAAAAAGATAAAAATAAAATAATAAAATAATAAAACTATGTTTTCAACTCATATTTTCAACTTATCTACCTACAATTTTACTCAAATTTCAAATATGATCACTTGTTGGATGCATAATTTATTTTTTGATCCAAGAAGTACCCATGTTGCATACTTTCAATTGACCCTACTACATGAAAATTGTGAAATACACGAAAAAATGTGATTGCAATAACATTTCTTCATGTATTTCTCATTTTTCTTGTAGTAGGGTCCATTGAAATTATGCCACATCAGTACTCATTATATTCAAAATAAAATTTTGCATCCAACGAGTGCTCCCACTCAAAATTTGATAAAATCATAAGGAGATAAGTTGAAAATACGAGTTGAAAAAGTATTTTTAATTTTTAATTTTTTCCCACCAAAACTTGATGAGGTAATGTAATCTTATTTTATTATTTCCACTATTATTTTACGATATTCCTTAGGAGGCCCATTATAGACCTCAAATTTCTCTAATGTTGTCAATTCCACTCATAAGGCCAACCAATCAAAATTTATTATACTTTATAATTATGTAATGTCTCCATCAAACATGACCCCATGCTGGCATTACACAGTCATCATTTATCATTACAAAAGGAGGGGTCAACGTAAGGGGTAAATATGACGTAGGAGTTATATAGTGATGACTTATGAGAGATAACCATTTATTTCCAATCTTTGTGCCATACAACCCCCTTAGGGGCTAAAAAAGGATACAATGATTAGATACTTCAAAGTAATAAAGTGAATCAATTTTTAGAGTGGTGGAAGAGCACTAGACATAATTATGAATTACATGTTACATAATTATGATGACTTATGGGTGATAATTCTCTACTACTAGCGTTTGTGGAAAATGTCTCACTTGGGGGTGAAAATGATGCAATTAAATTCTTAAGAATAAGAAACTAGGTCCATACGATACTGAATATTGATATCATGTGTTTTCCCACTTATATTACAAAGTTCATCGGGTCATCCTATTGACACATTATTGTGGAGTTCTTTCTAAGATTATCCCAACAACACATAATATGCTTTATAATTTTCTTAAATATTAAGTAATGCATGTCTCATAAAATATGCTTAGACATAAATCCAGCTTTAGGACACTTTATTAAGTATTAATGGGATCATTAAGAGATAAGATTTATGTTTTTTTCCAAATATTCACTTTTTTAGGGATTTGGTAACTCTTAAGAGATAAGAGTTACGTTTTTTCCAAATATTTGATTTGGTAACTCTTGTAAAGTATAGATAGATATTTTTTACTTTTAAGAAATCATCACATTCTAAAATTACTTATATTAATTTCTTAAATTTAAGGACATATCTATAGAGTTGCATGTGCACCTTAATAATGTCACAAGCTTGCAAGTGCACTGTATATGTTAAATTATAGGAAAGAAGGTGTTACCCAAAATTATCATGCATTGATTAGTTGAAATATTAAGAAAAATTCACAATTTCATTTTCGTATGTTCCTTAATTTATATTAATTTAGGAAATTTTACAAATAATATGTACAAGAATACAAAAAAAATTACATGATTTCTCTAGAAACTCTTGTCAATTATAACATCTCCACTTCTAACTTGTTGATTTTTTTTCTTGTAATTCTACTTCATTATTCATCTTAGTTGTTATATGTTCAAAGCACAAATATCGTGCCTAATTTATTATGGGACAATTAAATCAATCTCAAACTCCATATCAAAGTTTGTCACCATTTAAAATATATCAACATTTATCCCACTATTGGCATTAGTCTAAATATAACATGCTTACATAAAAATAGTATTGGAAATGTGAAAAAATCCGTAGAAATTATGAGTAATAATAAAAAAAAGTAATAAAATTAGATGATAACTCAAAAACATATAACCTCATTAAATATATTGCAATGTCCATATGCCAAAGTTTTTAAACTTAATGTGCATAGAATTAATTTAATTTACTTATTTCAAAACTCACAAATTTTATAAAAACATTATAAAAAAAAAAACATAAATTAATAAAAGCTCCTACACAATTAAAATAATACCAAAGTTTCTTCTATCATTTACTTAAATATTCAAATACCAAATTACCAATATGTTGTGTCTGTTACCCATAAATGCTTAGTGAAATTTCAACATTAAATTTCAAAACATATCTTAACTTACTAGAAAATATCTACATCCATTATATGCTTATAAAACAAGTCTACATGGCAGATGGAATACCAACAAGTTTGCATGGTAGATGGAATACTTTCCCACTCTAGGATATAATGGTAAGGATGCCAGCCCAGGATATAGGATATTGGGAAAGGCACAGGGAGAGGTAGGGCTAGAAGCTGGGAAAGGTAAGGAATTAAAGGGGCAGGAAGAATAATTAAACGAGGAAGGAATAATAACTAAATGCTCAGATTTGATCTAGTACGAAAATATGGATGCTCAGATTTGCTCGAATAATAAAAAACATGGATAATAATCCAAAAGTTGTTAGAGTTCTTATGGAAATGAGGTAAAATGTTTAATAAATATGTATATAATAATAATTCAAAGAGTATAATAAAGCTTCCCAATACAACCTATTTAGATTTAGATATTTTTAGATTTGAATTTTGCACTTCGCAGATAGCAAAATTTTCTTTCAACTCCACCTCCCACACATATAAATATAATTAACAATATATATAAAAAAAATTAAATTAGCATTATAATTACTAATATAACTAAGAAACTAAATTACATGTATGCACACACCTCGAATTTCATGACTCTGATGGAAGCTGTAATATGTTGATTAATCACGTTCCCTGTTTCTCTATGTTCTTCAACCATTTTGCTTGTTTCTATTTGTTCTTAAATTGTTGGTTGCTAAATTTTCCAGAATTGTTTTTGAATTTGGATTGAGAAGAAGCTAATATACAAGCTATTGCCAGGTTAAATTTTCCAGATTTGCCAGATTTTTTGTTGAATTTAGACAGGGAAGAAGGTAATCTACAATTATATTATTATAATTAATTATTTTAGTTTCTGCAAGTGACAGTCATGCTTTTCCAATTTACTGACATTAACAGCTGGTTCCTCTTAAGATTTTCCTAATATTTATGCCTGACCTCATATAGTTGGGTTTTTTAGACCTCGTTTTATAGTATTTATTCGATAAGTAATATTTTTTTATTGAATAAAAATAAAATAATATTCCATAAATAGAATGGGAAAACAGTCATGCTTACGCTGATATTTAATATTTTCCCCGAACCTGAAGCTACCACAGAATATCAGTTCCACAGAGGTAGCTCGATGTCGAGAAAGCAGGGAAATGAATGGAAAATATGGAGATCATTACAAAATGATAACACCGATTCCGCGACGCCAATGCTAAAAATAAATAGTAAAAAGTACAATGATCCAAGATAAATAAAATTATTTTTAAGTGTTTCCTATATTTGGAACAGGCCTAGAATAATAAAGTTCATGGATTTAATTAAATCCATTGATAGAGGGTACGAAAAAAATGTGCACTAATCATGGCCTTACAACAAGTCGCTAGCCGGCCAATAGCCATGTGCCCCCAGCAATAAGCCATGGGGTAAATGGCCATCATGTTGCAAAGCATACCAAATATATGTCCAAAGTCTTTAATATAAAATGGTATGTTTTAATGCTAGTCTTAAAGTTGGCATTAATCAGTCTCAAGATAAAATTTTGATTTATGTTATGATCTATGTCCTAAGTTTACGTCCAAATGTAAGGATCACTCACAATAAGACTTTGAACTGTATGAATGGAGTGGTCTATATCCGATAGGCCGAAAAAATATTTAACAAGATATGAATAAAAATACTTTATATTAAGCTTATTGTTTGGTTAAAACTAATGCTAGTGAGAGCGATATCGATTGCTATATACCATGCCATGGGCAGGTATAATAAGACTAAGACAACATCACATTTAAATGTGAAATGACATAAAATAGAGCAGATGATTAATTGAGCTTGCCATAACTTTTAACCTCTTGAATCTAAGGCAATCGAATTTCATGGGTTATTCGATGATGCATTGGGTGAGTTTATTGTCTTGGGTTTTTTATAATAAAAAGTTGGCATTATTTTTTATATGTGTTTATGTGAATTTGAGTAAATATTTTTTTAATCAAACATAATGAAGTGTCATAGTAAATGAATGAAGTTTCATATTAAATGTGATTATTGAGTATTGAATTGTAAGTTATGTGATAACTTTGTTGGGAAGACAAATGATTTTCATACTATCTGATAGAATAATAATAATAATTTTTGGTTGAATATCTCAAAAAGAAAACGTAAATAATACTTTTGGGTGCACACTTCTCTCTTCCTCTAATTAAGAAGGCTTCAAAGGATCCTAAGATTTTTGTTGTTACTACAAAATTCATTAACTTATTTTCTCTTTCAGAGTTGCTATAAAGATAATGATGAATTAGAGTGATAATCATGTATGGTTAGTATTTTAGTTAAAGGAATCAAAGATGAATAGTAGACCAGAGTTAGATACTTTATAATAAGAAAGAGAACCAATGTTTAGTGTTGTGGTGCAACTTTGACACAATTAGGACTTGGAAGTTACATAATTATGCCTTGTGAGTGATAACCTTGTACCATTAGTGTTTGTCTCAAAGGAATATCTTGCGGGGATGAAGAGGAGGAACAAATAAGATATTTCAAAGTAAGAAAGAGAATTGAGATCTTATTAAAGGGCTAGTGAACACTTGGGAATAATTATGGTAGAAATTACACATGGATAACTTGTTCAGAAATCTAGGGGAAACTTAATTAGATGATTTCTCTTACTTTGATAACTGCTTGTGATGTCTTTTTACTTAACTTGATTAAATTATTCTTCAATAAAATTATTATTATTATTTTCTATCATCAAACAACTACCAAACATTAAAGATCAATGGTACAAGAGGACACAAGATTAAGGCTATCAGTTAGGGCCAAAACCTCTCCTTTGAGATGAAAACCCACTAGAACTCTACTCTTCTTATAGAACTTCAAATAATGAATTCCAAGACCTATGATCCTTGAAAAATATCCCTCCAAGACCAAGTCAAAACTTTTTCCTTTATTTCCAGCAATTTCAACCCTGACAACTTAAGCAACTTCGACCCCAAGTAGCTTCTCCAACAACTTTGACCCCAACAATTTCTCTAGCAAATTCGACCCCCAATAAATTCTCCAACAACTTTGATCCCCAACAGCTTATTCTGCAGAAACCTTAGCTCTTGCATGCGTGGAAAAGATGGTGATTTCTTCATCTTTGTTCCTTCTCTTGAATTGATCCTTTCCTCTTAGAAACTCGACTTGAAAAGTATGCTAATTGATTCCCTCAGTCGACTTATGCAATTTGGTCTTAGTTGATGCAATAGGTGCCCTAATTTCCTCACATGTGTGAAGGAAATATCCCAAAAACAGTCCCAAATTTTCATTTTCTTCTTCCTCTTCTAGTCCTCCACTTCTTCTCACATTTTTGGTCTCTTCCTCTTTCTTGATCAAATATCTTGTGTGATAAGATAGTGCTCTTCAAATGAGTTTGAAGTCTCTAATATATAGGTTTCTCTTCTAGGTCAAATTACTGCTTGGAGGCCTACTTTTCCTCTCATGACGGCCAACTTGATCTTTTCTTGTTGACAAGGTCTTGGAGGGTCTATTTGACACTTTTAACTTTACTTGAATTTTCTATACAATACATTCCCAAAAGGGTCTTACATACATGACAATGACTCAATTGACTTGTCGACTTAATGACAATCCCTAGAAGAACTCAATGGGTAATTGACCTAAATAAAATAACCTTGAACATGAAGCCCATGCATCAAGAATGACAATAATAAATTTATTTTTCTTCTTTACATAAAATACACAAAATAATGATTACATATGTCATTATGAAGACCGAACCTAGTTGCATATTTCAATAATACCTCTTAACTAGAGAGGTATTCATAATCCATACAAGGTACTTGAGCATTCTCAAAATGAATAATTTCCATAAGAAGAGTTGAATTGGTAAGTAAGCTCATAAGCTACTTTTTCAGCTTATACGAGTGCATCTCATCATACCAACCAACATTGTCACATAAAAAGGCCTTGACTAATAGCTCTATATCTCCACAAGATTAGAGCACAATGATGGTGAGACAAATGATTGATAAACACCATCATCTTGTCTGTCAAGGAACATACCCCACCCAGGTGTTCAAAGGGTATGTCCTTTTAGGACAATTCATATCTTTGAATAACACATCCTCAAGAAATTTCCTCTTTGACTACTCTTTCCTATTGGATGCCCTACCACATCCTCAAAGAGTATTGGAATCAATCTCATATGCTTACCCAATCCTCCATTATTTCTTCATAAGCCGAATACAAGAATGATGTGTCTATCTCTTCCACCCAACTAGGGAGGATATACTCATTCCTATAAAAGGAATATACTCAAGCACCATCTTAATCAGGGAATTTCCCAAGCTCCCTCTCAACTAGGGACTTGTTTCCAACATAAAATGACAACTCTTTGGTCGAGATCATGGTACTATCAGTTGCTAGTAGGGCTCCTCCTTTTGATGTCATGAACAACAACTTCTTCATCATGGAGCCTCCATATTCTAGATTTTCTTTGTAGGGCATCAACCATATTCTCCATCACTTTCCTTCAAGAAACCATACGGTTGAACCAATAGTCATGTTATCCTTCTCCTCATCAAAAAATGATCTTTTAGTCCACATCTAGATTTCCTTTATACAATTACCTCTTTCAAGTCATGTTTCTTTCAAGATCATCAATCCATTCATGAGTACTATTTGTAGGTAACTTCTACAAGTTTCTTTTGGTAACCTTGTTTCAACCCAGCCAGATATTTTTAAAAATTAAGACAAAAATAAAATCAAAGTTACCTTTTAATGATGGTATTTCATCATGACATCAAATTCTTGCAACATAAACATCCTACACATGTATGAACCCATCTCTGACACATATATTACCAAGGTTTTTCTTTTTCCAATATCCATATCAGGGTCTTCATACATTCTTCTACCATGGAGATGTCATAGCTAATTCTTTTAGTCATCAGATGTTGAATCTTTCACGAACTCTTATTCCTTTCTTCACATATTTCTTCCCTCAAACTTCTATACATAGTTCCTTCATCATAGGAACCATAATTTTCAACCACCTCATTTTCCATATGAAGCCATAATATGTTGATTTTGTATTATCAATATGTAGAAGAGTTCAAGGCACATTGTCTACATGCCTTCAAACATCATTCTAATGGAATATATCCTTCTTCTTTGATCATGCTCATGAGATAGAGCATTCAAAAATTATAACTGCAACCATATAATGACTTTATCTATCTATTACAATATATATATATATACACTTCTTCCTTCATGTGGTCATCTATACTTCCTTCGAAAACTTCGTTTACTTGCTTGAAAATGAAATTACTTCAAACAACGCAACATGTTTCATATCTTCATTATCATACCTTACCAATGGATCTCACACGAGGTGGATCGTAGACTATCAGCGAGACACTTTCCTCTTCCACGTAGAGGTGAACCTTCTTATAAAGATTATAGTGGAGGATCTTAGATGATCCTACTTTTGAAAATTCTCCTTTCTAACGATGATGTATGCTGACTTTTTTATCTTCTATCATGCTAGATGACTTTCTTCCAACCATATATACTAGTACTTCAATTTTCCTTTCATGTTTTCCTTGAAGATACCGTGAACTACTTCCTTTCTATTATGTATACTTATACTTCATTTATCCTTCCAATTTTCTATGATAATGTCATATTTATTTAAGATCTAATGAATCTTGATGATTATTATCATCTTCTAGAACTAAGTAGAGGAGATTATCTCAGTCATAACAGAGATATTTGACTTCCTCCTTTGATTTCTTATTTTATGATGTTGAGATTCAACAAGATGATGAGCTTAGTGAAAATCAGTCACCTTCACTAAGTGGGCCCGCAGGCTATTTTTAGGTGCAAGTCTATTTTTAGACATGGTGATCATATTTCAGAAGTTGCGGGATGCTATTTGTGGATGGTTGGTCATAGATGAAATTATATTTTTAGAATATTGGGTGAATTCTATTTATAGATCGTCGATCTAAAAATAGAAGTGTTGATCATTATTAGCTCTTAATAATAATCTGACAATAAACATCAACTTATTCTCTTTGAGCACTTAATTTCAGTGTACAGATTTTTCAAATCAGTGGGCTAAAGGAATTATGAAATTCCTAGGGTTTACTGGTGGTTCATGCATGGAGGATTCAGTTAGAACTGAAGTGGAAAAGTTATGACAGAGTTGGAAGAGTAATTCGTGGAATTGTTATTCAGTTTAACTCAGTTAATGGAGTTAAACTCAGTTGATCTAGTTGTGTCTAGTATAACTGAATGATACACTAGTGAGAGTGGAGTGAATTAATTAGTTAATTAATTCACAAATAATAACTCATTAATCAACTGAAAAAATACAACAATTAACTACAATGCATGTCAGTTCTAGTGGAGACCCAGTGGAGAGATAGGTGAAAGGGCAAGATGGACTATCCATTGTGACTATAGTGATGCATTGATTGCACCACACACACTTTGGAGTTGCCAATGAGGATTGTGCAATGCAAGCAAGGTAGATTTGAATTCATTCAGGGGTCTTCTTCAGCAGGGATTGCGCAGTGGAGGCAGACTATCAGGTGGCAAGAAATCAGTGCATGGACTTTCAGATTTATTATGATTAGTGTGTGACGATTGATTGTACTAAGAGCTTGATGTACTAAGATTTGAATGAGATTGTTACATGATCTCCATGATACATAATATATGATAGTTCGGGTTTTCAGCTTCAGGCTTTCCCGTTAAACAACTGTGTTATGTGCGGTTGTTTTTATTTCTTCATGTGTTTGCAATTGATTTATTTTCAGCAAAATATTAACAGTGGAAGGATTCTGTATTTAGCAAGAAGATAAATATTTTTAGATCAGGAGAATCTGGATATATACATGCATCTTGTATATAATTTTTACATATGATACTTCCACATCTTCGGTAATATGGGATTCATTTCTTTCCTTTCTCTTCTTGTTGTCCTTCTTGAGTTTAGTACAATTCATTTTAAAGTTCCCATATTCATTACACTTGTAGCATTATATTTTTGACATATCGATCTTCTTCTTTCTCCGAGGATCAAATTTTCCAAACTTTCCTTTTCTCCTAGCCATGGCAACATATGCTTGAAATTTTTCATTTAATCCAACATCACTCTTTGCCTTCAACCTAGTTTCTTCAATATTACATAATGACCAAATTTCTTTGAATGGAGTAGCTTCCTTATTTCCATTCAATTTTCCCTATTCATCAAGTAGTGCATTGAGCACAACGATGGTCTTTTCTTTATCGAGCATTATTTCCCCTACTCTTGTAGTAGGTCTCTTATTTGTGACACCCTCATGAGATATGAGGCTATCCATTCTTCCTTTGATACCTTCATCTTGTATAGCTCGTTTCTCAATGATATAAATTCTCCTGTGGTGCTTATAGAGAACAATTCTACCAACTTATCATATATTTATTTCGATTTCTCCAATTATTTCTACATAAGGGATGAGGGAATCCTTTATTGATTATACAAGGATTATTTTAGGCATTATTTCCCCTTTCATATACTTTGACAGTGTTTGAGTTTCATATTTTGATGGTTTGTAAACTTAACCCTTAACATGTCCAATAAATTCATTTTCTATGAGGATCAAATCTATCCTCTTCTTCCATGCAAGGAAATTTGATGACCCAACCAGTTTGTATCTTTCCTTGCATAATGTTGATAGTAGATTTAGACATAAATATAAAGATACTTACTTTTCAAGTGTAGATTCTCTTATATGATGATATATTCAACTTGATTCTTTTTTTATGATGTTGCTTCCTTGATGATATTCTTCAAGGATATTTGAGATGTTATCTTTGCTTCAATGTGAGGGAGATCACCTTGATATCTTTGATGATGATGGAAATTCTTCTTCTTAATTACTTAGATGATAATGTGGAGGCTTCCCAAGGTGCTTTAAATGTAGAATCCTTCTTTGAGAGAGGTGGGGTCTTTGAGTTCTTCTACAAGGTGTTGATGGTCCTAGATGATATGATCCTTGTAATGATATGAGTAGTCCTCTTTGATGCTCCTTATTTCCTTTATTCCATATATATTGTCCTTGTATATCCTTCTTAAATTGATGATATTCAAGTTTCCTCTTCATTCCTTTTCACCTTAGCTCTAATACCATGTTGAGAAATCTAGGGGGAAACTTAATTAGACGATTTCTCTTACTTTGATAACTGTTTGTGATGTATCTTTACGTAGCTTGATTAACGTTTTCTTCAACTTGAATATTATTACGTTTTTCTATCATCAAAGAAATTAATCTGGATTTATGCAGGAACGCAACAGAATACAGAAATAACCATAAATATAGAAATACAGCGAAAATAAGGCTTCATTTCATTAATATCAAATCACAGAAATATTCTTACAAACATGATGGAAATAAAATAGCTAGGGTGCTGGTAGCGAATCTCTGATAAGAGATGTGGCGGCTACAGACCTCTGAACTGTGTTACAATGAGGCTCAAGGGCCTATTTATTATGGAGAAACAATGGAGAACTCATCCAAAAACCTAACCCTAGGAGATGAAGCACCAAAACTATGGGCCCCGTTTGGGTAAATTGGTGTTTCAACTTCCCGGGGACGTAACTTCGGCATACTGTCTCCGTTTGGGGCTTCAAAATGGCTCCGGAAGTTCAGAACCCGAGAAACTTCTAAAAATAGTAAGTTGCGAAAAAATTGAAAGAGACAATGGTGGGGCCCCAAGTGGAATAGGCGGGTGGCCACCAATATCCACCTGGATCATTCTTCCCCACTTAGGAAGGAATGGTCCCCATTGCGTTGAGTTCCTCCATGAGATGAGGAAACTTCTGTTGAACTTGGTCCCTGGTGAACCACTTGCCTTGGTGCAGGAGTTGGCCAGCTTTGACAACCCGATACAGTTGGATCTTCTATCGGCGAGTGTTCTTGATTTGCATGTCCATGATACAGTCTGTGGTGGCCTGTTCCATGCAGTCTGGGTTTAACTCTTTTGGTGTGAGTTCTTCTGCAATGTCAAAGGTGTCCAATAGAGGTGGGAAGTAGGGATGAAGGCAGTCTACATTGAATACTGGGTGCAGACCAAGGAATGGTGGAATACTGAGCTCAAAGGCATTGTTCCCTACAGCCTTAGTGATGGTTTACGGCCCATATCAGAGTGGGTGAATCTTGCGGTGGGGTCCAGTGAGGCGCTCCTTCTGCAAATGTAGCCACACTTTTTCGCCCACCTGGAATTTGTGTGGCACCCGATGTTGATCATGTCGTTGCTTGTACTTAGCATTGGCTCTGTCCAATATGCCATGAACCTAATGGCGGATGTGCTAAATGTGGTCGATGAAGTTGTTTGCTTTGTCAGCTTCAGACTGGACATGAGCCGAATCGGCCTGAGTAGCTGCAAATGGCATGGCTACGTCAATGGGACATAGTGGCTGGAATCCCAAGCCCACCTGAAAGGGGCTGTGGTCAGTTGAGTTGTGGAGAGCCCTGTTATAACTGTGTTGTACATAGGGAAGGCTCGTATCCCATGTGCGTGGAAGTTTTGAATTGTACATGCGCAGAATGTGTACAATCATCCTGTTGACGACCTCTGTCTGGAGACAATGGTGGGGCCCCAAGTGGAATAGGCGGGTGGCCACCAATATCCACCTGGATCACAAATACCAAACAATAAAGATCAATGAGACAAGAGGACACGAGATATAGGCTGTCAACTACGGCCAAAACCTCTCCTTTGAGAGGAAAACCCACAAGAACTTTTCTCTTCTTATAGAACTTAAAATGATGAATTCCAAGACCTATGATCCTTGACAAATACCCCTCTAAGACCAAGTCAAAAATTTATCCTTTCTTTCCAAGAATTTCGACCCCAACAACTTCGACCCCCAGTGATTTCCCCAATAACTTCGACCCCAATATCTTCTCTATCAACTTCGACCCCCAAAACCTTCTCCAACAACATCGACTCGCTACAACTTCTTCTGCAGAAACCATAGCTCTTGCACATATGGAGAAGATGGTGATTTCTTCCTCTTTTCTCCTTCGCTTGAATTGATCCTTTATTCTTGGAAACTCGTCTTGCAAAGTATGTCAATTGATGCCCTAGCTCGACTTCTGCAATTCGATCTTAGCTGTTGCAATAGGTGCCCTAGTTTTCTCGCAGTATTGAAGGAAATAGCCCAAAAACAGTCCCAAGAAAAATGCTTTCTTCTTCCTCTTCTACTCCTCCCCTTCTTCACACCTTTTTGGTCTCTTCCACTTGCTTGATCGAATATCTTATGTGATAAGTGAGTGCTCTTCAAGTGAGGTCGAAATCTCTATCATACATGATTTTCTTCTAGGTCGAATTGTTTCTTAGAGGCCGACTTGTCCTCTCATGATGATCGGCTTGATCTTTTCTTGTTGACGAGCTCTTGGAGGGCCTATTTGACACTTTTGACTTTACTTAAATTTTATTTACAATATAAAACATGCCCAAAACAATCTTCCATACATGACAATGAATAAATTGAATTGTTGACTTAATGTCAAGCCCTACAAGCACTCAATGGGTGCTTGACCTAAATAAAATAACCTTGAATAAGAAACCCATGCATCAAGAATGACTATAATAATTTTGTTTTTCTTTTTTACATCAAAAACATAAAACCATGATAACATATGTCATTATGAAGACTGAACCTAGTTACATATTTCAACATAAGTCATCATTGATAGTTCTCCAGTTTAAATGTTTGAGACAAATTATTTTGTTGTGGTGATGAAGAGGAGACAAGAGTTAGATATTTCATAATATGAAAGAGGATCGACATAGAGTGATAGTGCACTCTTGGACATAATTATGGATTAATAATTACAAAGAGATGACCTACTACTCTTTGCACTAGAAAATTCCTTAGAGGAATGAAGAGGAGGAAATAATTAGATACTTTAGAGTAAGAAAGAGAATTAGTGCTTTTGAACCCATTAGATTATGTAAAGCAATTAGCGTTATTTGAATATCTAAGGGTCTCCAACCACTATGCTCACTTATGGGTCATGATACACTGATGTTTACGTATGAAGCAACATTTTGATATGCTTATCTAATATCATCTTCAAATTGCTTTTAGGATTACAAAACCTCCTCTCCTTTTATTACTTGAACTAATATTTGGAAGAAAAAAGAATCATCTATTAATATGCATGAAAAGTTAAAAATACCTCTCTCTCTATATATTAAAAAGTTAATTAAATTTATTTTACATAATGAGATGAATAATTGTTATCTTTTCTACTCATATTTGATTCTCATAAATAATATAATAAACTTTCTTATAATAATTTATATAACAAAAATATATATATTCCTTATATAAAATATTTCTCATTACCTACAAAAATTGTAAATATATATATATATATATATAATTATAATTATAATTTAAAAAAATTATTGAATAATATCTATTATAATAATAACTTTGCAATTACTAATTTCATGTTGACTAAATCCATACTTAGCCCCCATAAAGAAAATTAAGGGCACGAACATTTTACAAATAATACTTGGTATAATGGACATCTCCCCAATCTCGAGCATCTTCGCACTTTGACCTGCAACACATAAGTATGTAATAATTGATTAAACATAGTACTATGTGTTAAAAAACATTTTATATACAAAAACAAGAATTTATATTTTTGATACGACGAACACAAGGATCATTTAAAAATAATTTTTATTTTTAACATTTTAAATATATAAACATGAATATATGTTTTTGATACGTCGGACACAAACATTTAAAAATAACTTTTATATTTATGTTTTTTTTTTAAGATTCCTAGTACATGAGTAAGGCTTCCTATAAAATTTATGAACATAACAGTGTCATATATATTATAGGATAGACACAAATATTTAAAAATAATTATTTTTTATGTGTTTTTTTTAAGATTTTAAATATATGAGTAAGAATTTTTTATAAAATTTATGAATATATATTATTATTTTAATCTAATTTTAAGATTAGAATCAAGTCAAATATCAAATTGGTGTATAAGATTTCTTTGTTTGTGGGACAAGGGACTCACTTCAAATTGGTGTATAAGACCTCCTTGTTTGTGGGACAAGGGACTCACTCCCAATTGGTGTATAAGACCCCCTTTTTTTGTGGGATAAAAAATCTATCTTCACATAGCCATTTGAGTGCTAAGTCTACAAAAACATACATAATCTACTTTAAAAATAAGACTAGATATAATAGACATCTCCCCAATCTCAAGAGTTTTCGCACTTTGACCTCCAACACATAAATATGTAATATTATAATTATGTACATAAATATATAATATTATGATTAAACATAATACCATGTGTAAAAACATTTTACATATAAAAACAAAAATATATATTTTTTATATGATGGACACAAACATTTAAAAAAAAAAAAAAATATATATATATATATATATATATATATATATATATATATATATATATATATATATATTAAAGATCTAAGTACATGTAGTGGGTTTCCTATAAATGAATATAATATCGTCTATATATATATATATATATATATATATATATATATATATATATATATATCTCGGATACAAACATATAAAAATAATTTTAATTTCTATGATTTTTTAAAGATTTCAAGTACGTGAATAAACCTTCCCTATAAAATTTATGAAACATAATACTGTCAAAAATATAAATATAAATATATATATATATATGATGAACACAAACATTTAAAAATATTTTTTACTTTTTATGTTTTTTTTAAGATTCTAAGTACATGAGTAAGGTTTTTCTATAAAATTTATTATTAACTAATTTTAAGGTCATAACCAGTCATCAAATTGGTGTATGACACTCTCTTGTTTGTGGGACAAGGGACTTACTCCAAATTGGTGTAAGAGAGCCTTTTGTTTGTAGGACAAGGGGCCCACCTCTACGCAACAATTTGGCTGCTAAATCTATGAAGAAATACATACTCTACCCTTCTAATTTTGAACTTGTAACTTTTTAAGTAGAAATACATGCCCATATATATATAGATATAACATTAAGTATTTTAATGTTTATAATATTATCATTTATAAACATGATACATCTTGTTTAAAAAAATAAAATAAAAAATAATCAAATATATTATATTATTAAATTTATATATATATATATATATATATATATATATATATATATATATATATATATTTATGAAATTATAATTTTTAAATATGCTATGAGTTAACACTAATTTTTTTATATAAAATGATTAGAATGATTTAGAGAGGGTTTTTTTATTAAATATTTTTATTAAAATTTAAATTATATAAATAAATGTAAATGAATTGAGATTTAAAGTAATATCGAGATAATGTACAAGTAATTTTTTTTTGTCATGGTTTTTTCTTTCACTAGTATTTTTTTTTAAGTCTTGAATTAGTGTGACTAGTTCTTTTTTTCTTTTTTTTTCTTTTTCCTAATTTTGATAATTGTTTTTTTGATATGGCTGATTTAAAAAGGGTCATAGGATTATTTGAATTTGATTATTTTCGTTTTCATCAATATGTCTATTTTATTTGAGTTTGGGAAGTGGTTGGGAAGGTTTTAATTTGTTTTTGGAGGGGTTGTACAATTATTTCTTTTGAAGATTGCATCATCTCCTTTGATGGGGTAAAGGGGCAAAGGAGAAATATTCAGGTCTTCATGGTTAAGTGTCTTTTTTGAAGGGCGCACTACTTGGCTTGTATGTGAGGTAGAAGTTCAAGTAGGCATTAGAGGGTCCTTATTGATTAAATTTGGTGTTTTCATTGCTCGATCCTACCAAGTGAGTTTTGAATGATTCAATGAGATCTCCTTGATTGTCCAACCTTGAAGGTCTTGTTTCTATGGGTGGTAGTTTGCTCTATTTCAAAACTTGCACTATAGTAGAAAGTAACTTGTTCATAATCCAACTTCTAAATCTAGGGGCATTTTTTGGCAATTAGTTTGATTTTCTTTGGAAAGACTTTTTTAAAGTCCATGTCTACACATGTGAGAAAATGTAGTAGTATGCCAGGTGCTTTGTCACCTCACTTTTAAAATTAGATTTTCCCTAACTCATTTCCAATATGACTTCCTAAGCCATAAAGTGCAAGGGAAAATTTGGATGTTTGATTTAGAAGTGAACCATGGAAAGAGAATCTAACATATATTTAAAGGTTGGAAACTAAGACTCTATGGAGAGGCTATATTATCTTTAAATGGAAGCCAAGGATTGAGAATTTAGCCTTTTATCTCTTATAATGCAAAACTATACAATAAATAAACTTTTTGTGTAGGGATAACTATAATCATCATTCTCAATTTTAGGTTTCTAGGTACAAAAAAAAAGTGTTCATAGATGTTTGTAAGTTTATACTAAAAGCCAGTAAATCTATATATAAGTATATTGTCTTCATTATTTTATAGTATCTTTAGAGATGACTATGAAAAGCATTAAGGGAATGCAAACCATCATGTGGGATCAAAGGAGTTTGGTTGTCCCCTACTATCATTGCATCATGGAAACAAAGACTTTTCATTGAGATAGAACCACAGAGAATGGTTATGCAAACCATTCGGTAAACAAATACTTTTCATTGAAATAGAATGAAGCAGGATGGCTATGAAAACCATTTGGGGTCAAAGGAGACCGATTGTCCCCTAATATCGCTACATCCCAAAAAGAGAGACTTTTCATTGAGAAAGGAGTATCCAAAATTGGAATTTGATGGGAAATTTGGTTGTCATAGGTAATTTTGAAGGTATTTTACGTTTAAAAATTTTAAATGAATGTTTTCTGTGATGGATTTTGAAATGTATTGAACGTATTTTTGATGTTTTACTTTTCTAGGAAAATGTTATTACTACCTTATCTTAAACAACTGAAAGGAACCAACAAGTATGATATGGGTGACTCAATTTCTCACAGTTTGTTTGTCTTTTATTATAAGGAAGGGTGTCTCACAATTTTCTATTTTATATATTTTCATATATTAAATTGGAAATGGCCCCTGTTGCAAAGGGAGTGTTGGATGCATATAGCCACATGGTAAAGAACTTAGTGGATGTCGCTCGTGTTTATATTCTCTACCTTGTTTTCTCCTTGGAAAATAAATGGGATTTTTATATGGTTAGCTTATTCTGTATTTATCTACATAACTTATCTACCATTTTCATAGTTTATCAATATACATTTTTATGTTGGGTTGCTTTGTTTCGTTTATTTGAGATGTTAGTGAGATTGTATGTTAGTTTAAATATGTTTGGGAAAGTAGTTATATAGTAGCAGTAGGAAAAACTATACCAACCTGGAAGTGGGAGAAGTGAGTTTTTTCTTGGGAAATGCTTCATCTACACAACTCCTTATGCATCCACTGGCAGGCGCTAACAACTATGTCGATGACAACACGTGGATGACAACACGTTGCAGATGGAATTGGACTACGCTTATGGCTTGGGAGTCACAAATTGCACTGCAATACAATAGGGTGGAGTGTGCTTTGACCCTAATAATGTGTAGGCCTATGCTTCCTATGCCTTCAAAAACTATTATGTTAAGAATGGGATATTGCCTAACACTTATGAATTTAGTGGTGCAACCTTTACTACGCTTAATCTATGTGAGTTTTAAATATATTTAAGTATCTTACTATTAATAATTTGTTTAATATTGTAAATGTTTTAAATATATTTAAGTATCTTACCTAAAAATATGTTTGTTGTTTGTTATTAGTAATTTAGTATAGGAGGGACCTCTCTTTAAGTTAAGAGCCATTTTTCCTCTTACCCAAACAAGTGCAACTTATTTTTATATATATTTTTTTTTTCTTCTTTGTTTTTCTAAAGAAGCCATTGCTACAAATTTCTCATCAATATTAACCTGCATAACTTGAGGCTCAATGAAGGAATTTTTTTTAATTACGCTGTAAGGCATTCCTCTTTGAAAACAACTACCCTAGTTGTCACTGTGTCCTTGTCTGGGCCATTGGATCAAATGTTAGATGATTAAAATGTTTTATACCATTTTATCCACCACTTCCTTCATTTACCCCTCCAACTACATGACTACATGACTAACCGACTACAAATTTGTCTTCCATCTTGCTATGAAATACGACCCTCTCATGCTACATGGCGATGTTGGTCGTTTATTATGTGATAAAGTGATCCGAGACATGTGCAACAACTTCGTTCTAGTCGGTTGGGATAATACTGCCATTGCACTCTCCTGGCTATTTTGGTTGTTTATTCAACATCCACCCGTGGAACAAAACATTTTGTCATAATTACACCAGATCTTGGTGAGCAGATGAGGATCGAATCTTGATGGATTTATGGTGGAGGTGAACCAAATGCAATACTTGCACACTGCTCTATCTGAAATGTTAAAGCTATATTCCTCTCTCCCCATAAATTATGAGGAAGTGATACGGGTTGAGGTGTTACCTGATAGGGCATAATTGAAAAGGGGAAAAAATCTCATACTCCATATATATTCCATGGGAAGGACAGAGAACATATGGGGAGAAGACTGAAGGGAATTCAAGCCCGAGAGATGGCTGAAAAGAGGTGTGTTTGTGCCAGAATGTGGCTATAAATATCTAATGTTCAATGTAGGACCAAGAGTTTGTCTGGGCAAGTATTTTGCATATTTTCTCATGAAATGGGTTGCAACATCTCTGGTTTATAGATAATGTGTGAAAATGGTGAAGGATGTGATGGTTGAGCCAAAGTTGGGAATAAATATGTCCATTAAGAATGGGTTGCTCATCACCTTACATTGACGACCAGGAATTTGATTACCACTAAAAATAAAGGCCTTAGGGATGTTATGGTATCCATGCATATATGATCCATTTTGTTTTATTCAATGTTGATAGTAGAATGTTATATATAGAAAATTGTCCATAAATGTCTTAAGATTTTCACCTTTGCACATAGGCCGCATTGGAACATGATTTGTTAAGACCATAAGGAAGAAGTGTGTGGTTTTCATGCATCGTCTATGGTCTGCTGCTGGTTCTGTTCTAAAATTTTAATTTTCATGTAATCATAGTATGTCATAATAAGATTTTGATGGTGTTGATGAACTCCGTCGTAGAATTTAATATTGATGTGTTTGGTTAGGACATGATATTCTTATTCTATTGAGCCCAGAGGTTTATCCTATCCGTTCCCCTTTAAAGTAAAAATAAAAAAATATGTTTTAAATAGAAAAATAATGAAAAATGAATATGTTGTAAAATAATTAGAAGTGAAAAAATGCGACTAAGATGTTTAAATCTTAAATCTTATACTAAAAAGAAAAATTCAACAAGAAATTTAATTAACCTATTTGAGGATATCAACTTCATATATATCTATATGTAAAAAAAATGTTAAAATAAAATATTTTAATAATGTGGGTTATCAAAAAAATATTTTAATACTAATTAATATTCATATTTACTTAAAAATATATTAATAATAAAAAAATGATTTTAATATTTTAATGTCAATTAATTATCATTTTAAAAAAAATTATGTATATATCATGGAAAAATTAAGTTTTATGGTTAAAAGGTTTATTTGGTCCTATATATACTTTATTTACCATTCACAAATACAATTTAAATAATGAAAAATAACACATTATATTTTACACTCTAAAAAAGTTTATATATGAGGAATAAAGAAATTTGTATGTGAAGAAATTTATTCTCTAGACTAAAATAAATATATACTGATTTTATGAATAAAATAGTAATCAGAGATCAAATAATGTTTGTAGTACAAAGTAGTAGATAGAAGTAATATCTAGCTATACTGAAAGGTTTAGGATATAGTGATCACATTATCTATAAATTATTTATATTATGTAATAGTGAAAACATATGAGTGCTTGCATGGAACTAACTCTAACTTTGTATTCACGTTTTTAGTTTAATTTAATTTTATGTTATTTTATTTTATTTTTTAATTTAATTTTATCTTGTTTTATTTTGACTAAATCAAATATTAAATATTATAATATTTCTATCCTATTGAGTTGGAGAGCCTTTCTAAGTCTAGATATTTATATTATGTAAAATATTTTAACGATAAAAATAGATCAAACTTGTTGTGCATGAATCCTAAAAGTAGTTCATGCAAAGCTATCCCAATTAAAGGTATTAATATATATAGTTAATTTTGCTAGTTATAAAAATTTAGTTACAGAAATCATTTAAAAGAATCAATACACATGAAATCATGGAAGAAAAGTTATAAGGCAATTATCCACATGTAATTGTATTGTGCAAAGGCTACAATAAAACCTTCAAGTTATGGACCAATCACACTTTTCAAAAAGATTTTTTTTAATAAAATTGAAAATAAATATAATTTTTTCAATGTTAAACATTATAACTTACATTTGTCAATCCTAAACAAATAGTTTTCAACAAGAAAATCCATTTCCTAAGTAATGATTTTAAAGATGCATTTTAAAGAATTGTGTGAGAATTTAAAAAGTACATTTTAAATAATTTTCTAAAATAAGATTAACTAGTGAACCTTGTATGGAGTGTAAAAAGATTCCAAAGGGAAATCAAATATGGGATAGAATAAATGTTTACACAAAAAATATATTTACACGGTAAGGCGTGCACCATTGGATCAAATGTTAGACAATTGAAATGTTTTAGGTCATTCTATCCACCACTTCCTTCATTTACCCCACTAACTACCTAACTAAATGCCTAACTGACTAAGCCATACAAATCTCTCTTCCACCTCGCTATGAAATACAACCCTCTCATGTGTCTCTCTCAAAATGAAAACTACAGCTGTGGTGGTCTCCTCTCTTGCCATGACGAAGACGTTTTGAATAACAAAAACCATGTCCTTGCAGGAAAAACTATTTTTACGGCTTTGAACATAATCACAAATTGAGTTTCATTAAGTGGATTTCAAATCATATATGATATGTTTTGGTCATTGTTTCAAATTATCAGAAGTTATTATGTTGAAACTTTTACATGGCAGAGAGAACTATTTTTCACAAACTCTTTATACCTTTCACTTATTAGGAAATATAAACATCAGCCATGGTTGTTGTTCTTCTACCCTAGGGAAATTACTTCCAACCTAACAATAACAAACTAGGGCTTACAATAATCCATCCATTAACCATATTGAAGAATCACTCTATGGCTTATTTTTCTTCTCTTCTTTTGTTCTGGAAGACTTTTCAAAATAAAAGTAGTCAACTTATCCCTCATATCTACATCATTAATGTACCCACATGCATCACATCACAGGGATATCATTTACGTCTTTGGTATTAGAATATTTGTCTCTGGATTTCCACACTCATAGCACTTGACATATCTTTTTATAAAAAATTCTAGCAAAGCAACCATCTTTGCATTGTCTTCATGGGAGCCATTAACAGTAGAAGTTCAAGTCTTCTTGTCAAACTTTGACTCGACACCCAATTCACATCCAAAGAACTTCGTTGTGTAAGAAGGTTTCCTTCCAAGATATTTTGCCACATATACCATATTAACAATATTTTCCTCAATGCCATTGCCCCGTATTTCTATTTTCATAAGAATTTTTGGCATCTTATATTTGTAGAAGGAATCATCATGGTTGCTCGCACCAATGTTTTGGAGAGCCATTGTGTTTTCCATCATTCTTGGGCACATGGTATGTTTTCCCATATGATGTAAATTATGACTTTTTTGGATACACGACCCAGGACGAGACCAAGATAAGGCCTAGTGGAGCTCACATTCTGCATTAATAGTTGATCTCATATCAACGCAAAGGCAGTCTACCATACCCCACATTATAGTTTATATCCAACAAACTCTATCTAAAACTAGAGATCTATGCCCATGTCATAGGGATAAATATGAAATCTATTAAAAAATTAAAAAAAAATATTATTATACAATAGAAGTAACAAATAGAGATACTTGATTTCATTCAATACACCCTCTAAATTCATATATTGACATAGTTTTATGAATCATATCCCTGATTGAGTAGCTTAATTTTCAGGGATATATGTCTACAGAGTTTAGAAACTACTCAAAAAATTGTATATGAGGCAAAATGGAAAACCTTGAGGTAGATCTAGGATATAAAAGCATCAACAATTTGGAAATAGTACAGTAATCTCTTCAATGGCACCACTTAATTGTATTTTGTTTTTGCCTTTGGGGCTATTTGAGGAAGGTTTGGTGTTAGAGGGATTTTGGTTTCTGTAATATTCCTAATTAGCTTTCAGCTAGTTGGAATATTAATTTTTTCTTTTGTCAATAAGATAGATGAATAAGAGGGTAGAGAGACCGATAAATCTCTTTAGTAGGAATAAAACCACTTCTAATGTGAATGTGGATCATTGTATCTAGTTGAATAAATCACTCCTTGGTGTGAATGGGGGTCAATGCATGTGGATAGGGTCAAGGTTGACCAAATCAACAATACAGTCATGGAGGTAGTGGAGAGATATTGGAGGACAGCGCAATCATAATGGGAGGAAGTCTCCATGAGAGTAGCATAAGGGACCAAGGGGGAGGAGGCTCACAAATCATATAAGGGGATGGAAGCCATAGAAGGCATTCTTAATATTTTTTATGTATTTTATTTTATGACTTTCAGCATGTTTCAGCTGTTTAGCGGAGTCTGTTGTGCTGTTTAGCACAAGGGTGTTTCCGGTCGGAAATCCTACCCTCATCCTCGGTGGAATTCGAGTGTCCACTCAGGAGAGGTTCCTTTAAGCTTCATTCCATCATCCGGAATTAGGCCAATCTCCAGCCAACTTCAGCAACGCAGTCTCCTTCAGGAATTGCGCAATTCAGGAAGGCAGTTGCAGTGGAGGGTTGAGAACCCAAGTTCTTGAGCTTGTTTTCTAGTGATGAGAGCATCCCTTCATCCGGAAGTTCAATAGGGAGGAGTATCGGGTATTTTCTCATCGTATCAGCCACCTCCTGGCAGTTATTCAGTTGCAGTGCATAATTCATCCCTAGGGCCGCATTTTTCATCATGAGTATTTCAAGAAACCCCTTCTGGGTTATCTTGGAATTGTGCTAGAAATCCTAGATCTCGGATCTCGACATTTTCTGAGCACCATATTAGCAGTTCCATGTATTCTTAGTTTCCAGCTACAATTATTTTCCATATGACTACACAGTCATAGCCTGCCGACATTTTATGGGGCATCATTTTTTCATGTCTTGGTGTATTGGGTCATTTCAGGCCTGTTTTGCCTAGCTTGAGTGTATTTTTCCTCAAGATATTGTACTTCATTTATGCTATTATCTATAATAAATGGCTCAATAATATGCTCATGTTTTGATGAACTGATATTTACTGCAATTTCCATTTTTATGTTCAATATTCCTATTTTTCCTGTTTTGGAATATTACAATGGTATCAGAGCATAATTTTGGCTCAGCCTGTGGGGCACTACATCTATAACACACAGAGCAATGGATGAAAAGGATTTCCCAAAACTTCTTCTCCAAACTATGCAAGCTATTGCGAAAGAAATCAAGGAGATGAGGGTAGAAATACAAAAGGAATCCCCTAGAGGGTTTCAACATGGAGAAAGTTTCAACACCTCACATCATTGGTGTGAGCAACCGATAGTACAACAAGTTTCACAATTCTCCACCATGCCTACATTCATAACAGTAGGAAACGATGCTGGAGGACCCTAAGAGGAGGAGACTCTTGGTGATTACTTCCTAGAATATGAATCTTAATATCAAAGGTTCAAAAAGCATCTGAACTTCCAATATTTATGTTGGATCAAGGATAATAGAAGACCTCGTAATAACAATAGAGGGTACATGCAGAACAATGATATGCAGCATAATATGGGTAGATTCTTTCTGCCTTCTTTTGATGGGTCACCCAAGTGCACGAAAAAGGCTTGGGTAGACAAATTAAACATCTATTTCCAGCTGAACCAAGTTTCAGAGATTGAAGCCATTAAGATAGTAGCGTTGCACCTTGAAGTTGAAGAAAATGAATGGTGGTTTCATGGTCTATCTACATTGGGGCATGTAGGTGTGACTGCATATGTAGAATTCACCTGGAGGTTGGTAGAAATATTTGACCGAAAAATTCTAGAAGCACACTTTGTTGACCTATATCTCAGGCAGTCAGGAGATTCGGAGACCTATATCTCTGAATTCCTGAAACTTTCAATCATGGTGCTAGATCTATCTACAACTAGAAGAGTATATATGTTTATTGATGGGCTAGCAGAGCCTTTGCATGGGTTGGTAAATTCCATTAAACCAACTACGCTCCAGGATGCTATTGAGAGGGCTAGAGATTTACAAAATGCTTTTCCAAGGCAAGGGCTCCATTCCAGCAAAATCTCTCCTTTCAGTCAAAGGGGAAATATGTGAAGGTTCCTCCCTCAAAGGAGAACCAATATAAATGATCTCTTAGTGATGATGTCCGGAGAGATCTAAGGAGGAGGAAGCTTTGCTTCACTTGCTAAGAACCATGGGTACTAGGGCATCAGTGTGTTGTCGGAAAGACACATTATGTTGAGGTATTCTCTGATGGTGAAGAGGAGGAAGAAGGAGACCTAGATGGAGATATCAACGTTGTGGCATCAAGAGGAGATCCACCACCACTAAGAGGTGGGAATGGAGCATTTGATCCAACTGGAGGATCCCTTGCAGCTTTGCAGGGAGTTCCCAAGTATCTAACGTTGAGATTCTGAGGCACTGTTCAAGGGCAATGGGTGTCAGTGTTGATATACAGTGGGGCTACCCACAATTTTATTGATACCCAATTGGTGTAGAGGAGGGGAATCCCCACAGATTATTTTTAGGGAGTCTTAGTTTTGGTTCCAGGAGCTACAACCAAGCAGCGTGTAAAGTATGTCCTGGCATTGACCATCACTTTGGGGACTTACACATTGACATGCCACTTCTTTGTGGTTGATATTCCTAACACCAATGTGATATTGGGTGTACAATGGTTGATCACACTGGGGAAGGTCACCATGTATTGGGAGACCTTGGAGATGGGATGGATAGATAAGAAGAGTGGTAAACACCAAATGATCAGGGGCATGCACACCTATCCACCTATGTTAGTCTCTGCACATAGGATGGAGGCTGATTTGCGCAGAGGAGACATAGAATGGGCAGTGGAACTGCGTATGTCAGAGGTAGGAGGAAAGGGTGCACCAGTCTACCTAGATGTGCAGTCTATTCTAGACCGTTATCCTATAGTATTTGAGGACATACCACCGGGAAGGCCATCGGACCGAGGTTAGAGCATACTATTGAGTTAGAGCAGGGGATCCAAGCAGTGATCACCGCACCCTATAGGCACCCCAAATCCTACAGCGATGATATTGAAAGAGGTATTCAGGAGCTCTTGGCTTTAGGACATATCTGACCCAGCACCAGTCCTTTTGCTTCTTCTGTGGTCTTGGTGAAGAAGAAGGATGGTACATTGAGGATGTGCATTGATTATAGAGCCTTGAATAAGAAGACAATGAAGAATAGGTACTTGATTCCCAGGATCGATGAGCTGATGGATGGATGAGCTAAGGGGACCAAAGTTCTTCTCAAAGATTTATTTGAGGTCAGGGTACCATCAGATCAAGGCAAGGGATCAGGATATCCCCAAGACTGCATTTAGATGTCACTATGGCCACTTTGAGTTCTTGGTGATGCCCTTTGGGTTAACCAATGCTCCGGCTATTTTCAGTCTTGTATGAACCACATCTTCCATGATTAATTGAGGAAATTTGTGCTAGTTTTCTTTGATGATATTATTATCTACAGTTGCACATGGGAGGAGCATCTGCATCATATTGAGACAATATTATGCATTCTGGAGGAGCAGAAATTCTATGCTAAGCTCTCCAAATGTGAATTTGGGCTCACAAAGATGCTTTATTTGAGCCACATCATTGCAGTGAATGGAGTAAGGGTCCATGAGGAGAAGATCTGTGGTATTCTGGATTGGCCAGAGCCAAAGAATGTAACAGAACGTCGGGGATTTGTAGGCATCTGCACCTACTACCAGAAGTTTGTCAAAGGGTTCTCCCAACTAGCACCACCACTCACAGATATGACCAAGAAGGGAGCCTTTGGTTGGACAGATTCATCGCAGAGGGCCTTTGATAGGCTTAGGGAGGCGATGAGCAGTTGCTCGGTATTGGTATTGTCAGATTTTTCCCAGCCCTTTGTGCTAGAATGTGATGCTTCAGGGGAGGGCATTGGAGCAGTCTTAATGCAGGGGGGGCACCCCATAGCTTTTGAGAGTCGGAAGTTGCTGCCTCATGAGAGGTTGTATCCTATATATGACAAGGAAATGTTGGCTATTATGCATGCATTAGCCAAATTCCAACAGTATTTGGTGGGAAACAGATTCCGAGTGAAGATTGATCATAACAGTCTCTGGTTTTTTCTTGAGCAGAAGCAACTGCAAGAGAGGTAACAAAAGTGGGTTAGAAAAATCTAGGCATATGATTTTGACATTGAATATGTCAAAGGGAAGAGTAATGTGGTAGCGAATGCCTTATCACGGAGGCCAACAACACTGTCATTGATGAGTGTAGATACAGATTGGAAGGCCCAGCTATTGGTAGAATATTCCAAAGACCGCTTCACATGTGAGATCCTAGATGGGCAGGTGACCAATGAGAGGTATAAAGTGATGGATGAGATCATCTATTACCGAGGCCGAATCTTCTTGACTAGAGATTCTAACCTCAAGGAGAATATTTTACATGCAGCACATGATTCACCACTCTTAGGCCACCAGGGCTTCACAAAGACATATCGGGCCATCAAGGAGAGATTCTCATGGAAGGGTCTCAAGAAGGAGGTGCTCCAACACATCAGGGAGTACGTAGTTTGTCCGCAGAATAAAGGAGAGAAAAACTATCTTGCAGGGTTGCTACAGTTACTTCCTATCCCAGAAGGGAAATGGGAGAGCATTTCTATTGATTTCAATACTGGTTTGCCAACCGTACAGGGCAAGGATTGTATCTTTGTGGTCGTTGATCGACTAACAAAGTATTCACATTTCTTTGCCATTTATTCACGGTACACTGTTTCACAAGTGGCCTAGCTCTTCTTTAGAGATGTTTCAGACTTCATGGTCTCCCTAAGACCATAGTCAGTGATAGAGATATCCACTTCATGAGTGGATTTTGGCAGGAAATTTTTCATTTGGTGGGTACTGAGTTGACACCGAGTACCAGTTATCACCCCCAGACAGATGGGAAAACAGAGATAGTAAATAAGTGGTTGGAAGGCTACTCACGGAACTATGTTGCAGGACAGTAGAGAGCACAGATGTGTTGGCTCCATTTGGGAGTGTATTGCTACAACATGACATTTCATATGTCGATCGGTATGTCTCCATTTCGGGCTCTATATGAATATGATGCTTTATCCTTTGTTGATGTGATGTTTGGAGCAAGCAAGGCTCCTAGAGCCAAAGAATGGATCCAAGAGAGTCAGGATATACTCCGTGCTCTTAAAAATAACATTGCTACAACCCAGAATCAGCAGAAGTTGTATGCAAATTGTGGTCGGCTGGAAAGACAGTTTGAGGTGGATGATTTGGTCTATCTTCATCTACAACCTTATAAGCAATCTATGCTGAAGGAGAAGGGAGCTGAGAAGCTTAAGCCCCATTTCTATGGGCCATACAGGGTGATCCGTTCTGTTGGAGAGGTAACATATGAGTTGGAGATTCCCATTGGGAGTAGGATCCATAACATATTTCATGTCTCATGCCTCAAGAAGGCCATTGGACATCATGTAGTTGCTACGATGGATCTCCCACCTATTGATGATGAGGGCTATATGGTTTTACAACCGGAAGTTATCTTGGATACTCGGGAGAGGCAGCTAAGGAACAAGGTGATTAAGGAATATTTGATTCGATGGAGGAATATACCGGATGAGGATGCTACTTGGGAAGGAGAGAAGATTTTTCACCATCCATCCTTGCAGTTGCTTGAGGACAAGCAACATTTGGGAGGGGAGGACTGTAATATTCCTAATTAGCTTTTAGCTAGTTGGAATATTAATTTTTGCTTTTGCTAATAAGATAGATGAATAAGAGGGTAGAGAGACCCATAAATCTCTTTAGTAGGAATAAAACCACTTCTATTGTGAATGTGGATCATTGTATCTAGTTGAATAAAGCACTCCTTGGTGTGAATGGGGGTCAATGCATGTGGATGAGGTCAAGGTTGACCAAATCAACAGCGCAGTCATGGAGCTAGTGGAGAGATATTGGAGGACAATGCAGTCATATTGGGAGGAGTCTCCATGAGAGTAGCATCTTTAATGAGTGGGGCCAAGGGGGTGGAGGATCAAAAAGCATATAAGGAAGGGGATGGCAGCCATAGAAGACATTCTGAATATTGTTTATGTATTGTCTTTTATGAATTTCTGCACATTTCAGCTCTTTAGCAGATTCTATTGTGTTGTTTAGCACAAGGGTGTTTCCAAGCGGAAATCCCACCCTCATCCTCGGGGGACTTTGACTGCACACTCAAGAGAGGTTCCTTGGAGGTTGTTTTGGAATTGTGCTAGAAATCCTAGATCTCTGATCTCGACATTTTCTGAGCACCATATCAATAGTTCCATGTATTCTTAGTTTCCAGCGACAGTTATTCTCCACATAACTGTGCAGTCATAGCCTTTCGACATTTTATGTAGCAGCAATTTTTCAAGTCTTGGTGTACTGGGTCATTTCAAGCTTGTTTTTCCTCGCTTGAGTGCCTTTTTCCTCAAGATATTGTACTTCATTTATGCTATTATCTATAATAAAATGACTCAATGATCTGCTCATGTTTTGTTGTATTGATATTTACTGCAATTTCCAATTTTATGTTCAATATTCCTATTTTTCCTGTTTTGGAATATTACAATATCCTATCTTTCTATGGGGGTAAACTCTTATCTTTTAGCCTCTGTTTAAATTCTTATATGTTTCCCTTAGAAGATGAGTGATTGAAATCGTGAAGTAACCTTAGTATTTATCCCCTGGAAGTTGGGTGATTGAAATTGTGCATTGCACAATTTATGGAATATCCCATGGTAAAAGTGAAGATCAATTTGGGTCTTTGTGTTTATAGTCTGTTATTCCAATTCAATGTGCTCATTTATGTATCTGGTCTGCAAAAAGATATTGGCGAAGGCTCGATGTTGGGGCGATATTTCTATGGAGAAGAAATCTAGCCTCTATACACAAGTATACATTTTCTTGTTGGATGATAAAACTCCTACGTAAATGTGAATCCATTCCAATGAGAACATTTGGGAACTCAACCCAAGCAGAGACATTGTAATCTCTCCTTTGTTGAAGGTAGACTATGCAGATTCATGTTTCCATTTCAAGTTTGGTTTTGCAAATTCAAAATCAGATCGAAAAACGAGATGCATTGGCAATTGCAAATAATACTGAGAGGACGTAGGGACTCTATACAGTTAAAAAATGATCATTACTCTCACTTACTTTGCATCTATGCATTTCTCAACATGCAAATAATATGATGAGAAGAAAATAATTGACACACTCAAAGAAAACACAATTTGGTAAGGAATATTCACAAATACACTCCATCTACTGCCTCAGGACTACATCTATGCGACATCTTCTTTCTTTTACGCTACTCTTTCCTTTTATACTTTCTTACGACATTTCCTTTGCGACATGTGGCGCAATTGCTATTTAACATTTATAATAATTTATAATTTGTGAAGTAGTAGGAACAAACATCTAGTTAAAATTCATCCAAGGACAATTTTTTTAATTAAAATTTATAATAATTTAAAATTTGAGAAGTAATAGAAATAGTCATCTAGTTAAAATTGACTCAATCTCACTCCTAATAAGATAAATTTAGAGAGTTACTAAGCTTTTATTTAGAGGGTCATTAAGCCTAAGTTTTATGAGACAATTTTAAAATCAGTGCAAAGGAACCAAAGAGTTGCCATTACTTTAAAATTTAAATCAAAGTAATATATTATAAAATTCTCAAAATTTCATTTATTTCTTCAATTCTAAAAATTCAACACTTTTGTAGCTCTCACTTCCACACAGAAAACCTATATTCTCTCACTTAGCAACAAAACCAAAATTCCTACAATTGAAAATAACTCCAAAATTCCTTGAAGAAACCACCATCACTAAAGGAAACATATCCAAGATTTAACGTCTATCAAACATATTTTTAAAATTTTGATGATGAATATGAACAGATATCCATGTGAAAGATGTAAACTAGCCATAGCCATATACCGCCTTGTTGTTTCTCACTAATGACAAGAAAAATAAATAGAATGGATTAGAATTGAGCTCCTTATGCATGCCATATGTAGTAATTGTTTTTACATCATTGATTCTTTGTCTGACATTGAGATTGTCATTTTGTTGTAAAAAACTTTTAATACATCCGATTGGTTTTACTACAAGCCCAAATCCCACATCGATTTCATGTGATTATGATGGTGGAGAGGATGGGGAGCCTAGAGAATAGGCTTGAGAGTCATTTATTAGGAATTTTTTTTTGTTCACATTGGTGAAAAAAAACCATTTTTTTCACCAAAATTGCAACATTTAAATGGTCTAATAAAAACCCAAATTGTGAATATTGAAATAGGAGCAGATTGATTGCAATAATGGCACTTGATTGTGAGTAGAATAGATTTCTAAATTTACACATAATTTTTATATCTTGTGTTTTGGAGAAAAACTCATAATTGGAATCGGGAAAATTTTAACATAATTCTCATTGAAGGGTAATTTTTTAATCAAAATTTTATTGGTGAGAGGTTAATTTATTGTTAAAACATTATGGTTGAAGGGCAAAATTTTAAACCTAACATTTATTGATGGAAAACATAAAGACCCAAAATGTCAAAAAAAAAAATTGTTTGGCCAGTAAAAAAGAATCCAAATTCCAACCTTGAGGTATCTACAAGAAGAAAATGAGAGGGATTAGAAAATTATTTTTATTTGAATTATAAATTTTAAAAATATTTCAAAAAACAACAAAAATAAAATTAATTCACTTAGATTTTAAAAGATTCTCAAAATCTGTCATCAAATTAAATTCAACATAACAACGGCTATTCTCTAAATCTACTATCAAACTAAATTCAACATAACACAACAAGGCAATGCAAGGAAAGTTAAATTAAGCTAGTTACTAGATATTATATTTTGGGATTTCACTGGGTTAAGTAAGTCATTCATCTATGATTATTTGACTAATTTCTCATGATTTTTGAATAGTCCACTTAACGCTCATTGCTCCGGTGATGTGATCGGTGATGCTCACAAGGGTGAAGAAGTGGAATTGAAACTAGCCAGATAAATCACATACTGTCAATCATCACTTGGCTTGAACAGGATAATCAGAACTTTCCTACCTCCCAAATCGCCTCTTATGCTTAATTCTGAAATTTAACTTTTTAGAAAAAAATGTTGCTATAATTTGGAATTATTCGCCACAGAGGCAGAGGGGATTTGCATCGATTTTAAAATACCCAACTATTTTGACCATATACCTCAGAAAACCCCAACAATTTACAGCTAAATCAGAATCAGCTGGCAACATATATGCATATGCAACATAAAAGCTTTAATCAGCTGGCAACATAAAAGCTTGTATCTTACCGTGGCGCTGCTCTGCGATACTTCCGAGGCCAGGCCTCCATCCTAATGAACAGAAGACTCTGTAATTGGCGATAGTTTCACAGCACTTTCTACGTTTTTGCTGTATGTCTGTTGAGAATTCAGAAGAGCAGCCAGCTCTTTTTTCTTCATTGTCATCTTCACTCGGATGCCACTGTTCCCTATACCGCCATCTGAATGGCTCGCTGAAACAATCTGGAAGTCGCCCCTCCGTTTCAGAGCCCTCAATTTCAATTCATTCAATCTGGAGGTTGCGCTCGCGTTGATACTCGGCGGAATCGGAACGAGACAGTAGATTTTTCCAGCGTGGAGGTGTGCAGTGTGATGAAGAGACAGAGTATGAAGAAGCCCAAATCGTCTGACAGACTCTGCGTCGAATACCCAGTGGTCAGGGGCACTAACAATAAGGCTGAGCTGATTGCTCTATGGGGTGCGCTTACAGTTTCGAATTATGTTCAGCTACAGGGGGCTCATATATATGGTGATTCTCAAACGGTGATTGGATGGGTTTCTGGGACAATTTCCATGGAGCGGCCTGATCTCAAGGGATGGCTGCAAAGAGTAAGAAGTCTGTGGGACACTCTTCACAATCCGCCTATAAGTCATGTTTACAGAGAAATGAATACAAGGGCTGACGGATTATCCAGAAAAGGCTTGGTTTCGGATTTTGGGATTATGCAGATTTTTCTATACAGAGATGGTCAATTATTTTGGCAAACAGATATCCAAATTCCTTGATCAGAATCTACATTGGTTTTATGAGTTTTTGTTTTAAAGTCCTCGTTTTTGTCTGCTCACGATTGCTGCCAGGTATTATATACTAATGCACATAATATATAGTTTTAGTTTCCAGCTTTTTGTCTATAATGGTTCTGTCCCGGCCGTCTCAAAAGGCATGTTCAAGCGAGCCTGATAAGTATCAGTTTCAGCCGAGTATAAGGTTTATGTTTAAGCAGGCCAAGTTTTTTTCTTAAGAAGATCGCACCGGCTTACATATGAGATCACACTGTTTGAAGGGTTATGGTTCTGGATTAAGGATTACAGGGATCTCAAAAGGTCTGTGTTTGGGCGGTTTTATACTTTAATGGATTTGGACAAGCTGGTTCAATGGTAAGGGTTCAGGTTTACGTGCTGGATGGAGACTTGATTGCGCAAGCGAGCCTGAGGTATCCGAAGAGCTATGAAGGCAATGATTTCTTCGTCATATTTCTGGAATGCATTATGGGCTCGGTCGTGGACTGATCTGTGCTTGATTGGCATGATACATGATCACACTTGCTATAGCTACCTTTCTATTTTAGCGCTATAGCTGTTCATTTCTCTTTATCATGTATGTCTTTTAAGAATAGCGGTCTAGTTTCCTGTAGTGAATACCTACCTGAACAATAGATATACTCCCAATCTCATTTAAAGATATTCTGTGGAGGAAATATTTCCTCATATGGGGAGGCTGATTTTTTCTCTCTTGATTCATTGGAGAAGAGAGGAATGTTTGGCTGATTTGATTAGAATCTCGCTATTACCTTTCATAGCTGAGAGTATGTATGAATTATGTACTGTCTATATTTTAATATATGCAGCGTTTTTTTCTTCTGAAAAAAGGATGGTCGTGGGCAATTTCGTGAACGAATAAGGGGGCCTGCAATTCTATGATATCTCCGTTCACTTCATCAATTTTATTGCAGGGCGCCATGGACACAGGCTCAGTGAAGCATAATTACCCATGGGTGGATATACAGTGGATATTTTACAGAAATTGAATAATTCTGCGCCCCGCACATTTGCAGAATCATTGTGCGAGGATATGGATTGTAAGGTAATCTTATTTTATGAATTGACATGGCGGAGGAATCAAGATTTTAGCGTTCCTAGAATCTTGAGGTCTCGCAAAATTCTGAGCCCCACATGAATGAATGAAAGGCACGCTGCATGATGCATCTCATCTCAACCTTATCTCGCTTGAATTTGATTGATAAAGAGATTTCCTCTCGGGGACCCTTTCACGCTTCCTAGTCACTGACCACAGATGCTGGCGGTGGAAGAAAATCAGTAGCAAATGTCAGTATTTATATGCAATCACTTCAAAACATATATACATACTTGTATGTGTATATATCACTCTGTAATTATAGATATTTGCAATCACTTCAAAACATATATTCAAAACATATATACATACTTGTATGTGTATATATCACTCTGTAATTATAGATGAAAAGCAGCACTTGCAAGTATTTATTAGTGAGATAACTTCGTGTCAAATAGCTTAATATCTATTTTTAATTCCCCTTTTTCAAATTATTGATAGAGTGTGTTTTTTTTTTTTGGATCCTTTTATGTGATAGATTATACTAAATTGGTTTATTTGAAAGCTTTTTTACATTTTTTTTCAACATGCAAAATATTCTGGTTTATGTATTATCAGGACAAAAATAAAGAAGGCCACTTTATAAAACATACATTCGACTGTTTCTGTAAAAATGTAAGTAGTATTTAGTGCGACTTTTTGAAGGCTTTTACGGTGTAATTTCTCTAAATTCCGGCAGGAATTTATTGAAAAGAGAAGTTTGATTGCTAACTTTGCACCATCGAAGTGCCCTAGACGTTTTTGAGGGTGCTGAATCCATATACAGAGTCAAAAAACCAGTTTGAATAACAAAAACCAAGATTTTACCTCAAAAATTTTCACCGGATTCCGGCACCTGAAACTTCAAAAAGTCGCACTAAAGACAACTCCGTAAAAATGTGGCATTCCTCCATGTAAATCATTACAAAAAGAAACAGTCCCAAAACTGTTAACATCATTTACTTTCCCATCCACACAGCAATTTTAAACTATGTATCTGAATTTATACAAGAAAAACACAGAACCAGAGTCATTTGATAGGCAAATGAAAACAACAATCCCCCACTCGCATTACATGAGCGATATAACCTGTCGGTTCCGAACAAAAGCTGTAAGGCTCTATACCAACATTATATGAAATTAATTTTCTCCACTGCTCCCGGTCCATTTGAGTTGAATAACTCATAATGCATTTCACTAAAATTTCCTTCCAGTACTCTTTTTGATAGTCCATCAGCTTCATTGTTTTTCTCCCTGTAGACATGACAAAAAGATATGGAAGTGAAAGTCTTTTTTAATGCATATATTCTTTCAAGCCAGTGAGATAGAAAACCCGGAGAGACACCAAATTGGTGTATGAGAGCCCCTTGTTTGCTGGACAAGAGACACCAAATTGGTATATGAGAGCCCCTTGTTTGCTGGACAAGAGACACCAAATTAGTGTATGAGACCCCCTTGTTTACGGGATAAGGGACCCACCTCCCCGCCTCAGTGATTTGACTACTAAATCTACGAAGACATACATATTCTACCCTCTTTGGTTTCGAACATGTGACCTCTTAGAAAGAAATACATGTTCTTAACTATTAAATCCACTCAAACTGTATAAAACCCCTAATGTTTATGATATTATCATCCATAAACATAATACATCTTATTTTATATAGGGAAAAAGTATAAGTTATAAAAAAAAAATTAAACAATATTTTTAATAAAAAAATATATATATATTTTTAAATATCTTATTAATTTAAAGTAAAATATTTATAACAAATCATATACATCATACCATACATAACAATATATAATGTATGATATATAAAGATGTGATGTGATATGAAAATTAAAATTATATAAATAAATATAAATGAATCGATATAAAATAATATTGAGATAATGTAAGGCCATAAGTAAAGTAAAAAATTTTGTCATCCTTTCTTTTCCGATTAATTTTATTTTATTTTTATAATCTTAAATTAGTGTGACTAGTTTTTGTTGTTTTCTTGTTGCCTAATCTTGATCATTTATTGGTGAGATAACTTTGTATAAAACATTAATATCTATTTCTAATTCCTTTTTATAAAATTATGGATAGAGTGTGTTCTTTTGGAGAAGTTCAACATTTTTTTTAATATGGTAGATAATATGAAAGGTGTTTATTTGAATTTTTTTTAAGTATCTATTGATATTTATGTATTTTTAATTATTTTAAGTTTATTTTTCATAATTTAGTGATATTATTGAATTCTCACTTAAATTGTTATTTTTAATTATTTAAAATATATTTTTAATAATATAAATAAATTTAATATTCTAAAAAACTTGAATTCTTAAAAATTTAAACATTACATAATTTAAACTTATAATTTTAATAAATATCTATTTAATATTAAATAATATTTACCCAAAAAACATTAAAAAACTATAAAAACAAATAAATTAAAACTTTATCTAAACATTAATAATAATAATAAATATTTACTGAATCTCATATTTTCAAAAATAATTTATTATTTATTTCAAATTTATTTAAATTATAGAAAGGATGAATTTTCTCTTTTTTATGTGATGGAAATCTATTTTCATATCTAATTAGATTTATCCTTTGGTAGAATCATTTATAAAAACACTACTTTCACTATGAAAAAAAAAAACCTTTACATCAAATTAATTTAGACTTTTTTTCATATTTATTTTTTACATAATTATTTTCAAAAATAAATTATTTTTAATTTTTCAAAAATTAAAATTTAAAACCTATCAGCTTAACGAGGAGTAAACAAGACCCATATTGGGGGGTGATAAAGAATTATATGAAGCCTTGATAAATGGCCTTCATCCACTGTGATTCCCACAACTTGATGAGGCCTAGACAAGTCCCATATTGGGAAAATGGAGTGCTCAAGGGTCCATTGAGGGGACAATTCCCTAGGCGAATGAAGAGGAGGAAAGAGTTATATACTTTAGAGTAAGAAAGAGAATTAGTGCTTTTGAATCCATTAGATGATGTAAAACAATTAGCATTATTAGAATATCTAAGGGTCTCCAACCACTATGGTCACTTGTGGGTCATGATACACTCATGTTTATGTATGAAGCAACATTTCTATATACTTATCTAATGTCATCTTCAAATTGCTTTTAGGATTATAAAATATTTTCTCCTTTTATTACTTGAACTGATATTTGAAAAAAAAAGAGCTTTCATCAATTAATATACATGAAGAGTTACAAATACTCATATTTCCTTCTATTTCTCTCTCTATATGTCAATTAGATTTATTTTAAGTGATTGAGATTAATAATTGTTATACTTATTACTCATGTTTAATTCTCATAAATAGCATAATATTTTATTTATAATAATTTATATGACAGAAACATATATATTCCTCATATAAAATACAATAATATAATATTCCTTATATATATAATATAATAGCATAATTTATAAATTTGATAATATCAATACAATAATTTTACAATTACCAATAAAAATTTAGAGTAGGTAATTTGATATATGGCATTTACTTTATGTTGAGTAAACCCATACTTAAAATGGAGATGGGGCTTCTTCTTTTTTCAGAAGAAAAAAACGCTGTGATATATTAATATAAAACAGTACATAGTCCAATACATCTCAAGCTGTATAGACATACAGCGAGATCCCAACCAAGGCAGCCAAAAGGTGACTGCAGCATCATAGAACAACCCGTCCATACTCAAAAATGCTCAGTTATAAAAGTGAGCTGAAAGGGAAAGATGGAACAGAATATACAAATTCTCCAGAGAATAAACGTATGAGATAGGAGATATGAGAAAATTATGCTGATATATAGACCACAAAATTATAAAAAGGTAGCATAATGGTCACATATATGATGACATGAAGTATAATTAATCAGTCCAGAGACGTGAAAGAAGAGTGAATCATCATATCAAGAAAAAACAGCATAAGGTGCAATCCATATATACTCCCGCACGCTAGAGGAGAAGCACGCTCGCCTGAACAGAAACCGCGCTCGCTTGAAGGGAAGCATACAAGACTGGAGACAGCGAACAAAAAACTCCATATCATGTAAACCCTGTAAAACCAGGCATAAGCCTAGTCAACGCACCAGAATGGTGCCAGCGCTCGCCTGAAGACGATGTGCCGAGAGCTTCAAAACACAATTAGAGAAAATAGACAATGATAACTCACGCTCGCCTGGAGAGAAAAGCTAAGATCCAAAACCCTGCAAAAAGATCAAGCATCCTGATATAGAGAAGAGAAGACCAAAAAGATAAGACTGGAACGAATTATGGAATATCTATATCAGTCTCCCAATAAATGTGACCATCACGGAATAGCTGAACCTGCATAGCGCCAAAATCTGTACTTAATCCCATCTTAGAGAGGCCATCTGCTCTCGTATTGTTTTCTCTGTAAATATGAGAAATGACCGGTCTATTGAGCTGTGTCCATAAGCGTCGAACCCGGGATACCCATCCACGTAGTTCAGGAGGAACAGAAGCCTGAAAGTCGGATATCCATCCAATAGCAATCCTAGAATCACCATATACATGAATATTTGATAACTGTAAGTATAAGGCAAAACGGAGACCACCCCAAAGAGCGATGACTTCAGCTTCGTTGTTAGATCCCTTGCCAGCATTGAAATGTATATGCACCCTCTCTCTATGTGAGATCTTAATCCATGTACCGCATCCCATGAGACCATGCATACATGCTCCGTCAAAATAAACTGCTGGGAGATTAACAGCATGTGGTCGAAGTCTAACAGATAAGTCCTGGATAGACTGGACAGGATTAGGACGATCATCCAACCATTTAGCGATAGCAGAGTATATATTTGTAATCTGAAAGGGGGAATTATCAAAAATCAACCTATTTCTTCCAAGCCAGACTTCCCATATAAGAAAGAAAGGAAGAGATCTGAGCCTCCCTTTTAAATTATCCCAAGCCGATACAGCACTCATGAAGTCTATCGGACACCAATTGTTTCCAAAGAAATGAACAGAAAAAAGACGCCAAATCTTTAAGATGACAGGACATATGAAAAAGAGATGTTCTGTCGATTCAAAATCCATAAGACATAAATGGCATCTGAAAGGGCCCGAGAAACCCCGCTTCATTAAGTTATTACCAGTTAGCACCTTATCATTCCAGACGAGCCATCCAAATAGCAATATCTTAGTAGGGATTTTCCGGAACCAGAACTTGTAAAACAGCTTGCATGGAGGTTCCGCATATGATACCTTAATGATATGTCTATAAATGTCCCTAACTATCGGAATCCCAGTCTTCGTTGGACCATCCCATCCAATCCGATCGCCCCCTTCTTCCCAGCATAAACCCAAAGCCCGTATGTAATCCCTTATGAAATCCCATTCCTCACATTCTGAATCCCCTAAATTTAATTGAGCCGCTGATTTAAGAATAGGGGCTCCCACCGACCATTGATGGATGGTCTGAGAAAGATAAAAAACTCCACGATGAGCGAGTCGGTGAATAAGGTGGTTAGATGGGCCGAAATCAGAGCACCAGCCCATCAACTTCATATGCGCCAGAGGAATGCGTCTACCATCAGCAAAAGACCAGGCCAACCTTGCAGCCAGATGCCCGAAAATCTTTTTGAAGCTTCCCCATATAGCAGATATACATCGAGGAGATGCGATTTGATTATTAAGAATCTGATGTAGCATATCCTTGACAACATACTTGCATTTGATCACCTGGTTCCAAGTACCATCACTGTCCCATGCTCTCCAGCATGATTTGATGAGCAGAGCAATATTAAAGCTTCTAGTATCCAAGATTCCCCATCCACCATGATCTTTTGGTCTGCAGAGTTTTTTAAGTTTACAAAGATGGATTTTAGAAAGCATCTGCACCCCGCCCCATAAAAACTTAGCAATGATAGAGTTAATATGTCTAATGATTCCTTCTGGAAGATAATATAGGTGACCCCAATACACCAGCAGTTGAGCCAATACTGCTTGAATCATAATAAGGCGACCACCACAAGACAACCATCTGTGCTTCCAGCAAAATATCTTCCTTTTGAATTTATCTAAAAGCCACATCCAATCTCTGATCTTATAACCACAAGGTTTGATATGGAAACCTAGATACTTAAAACCCTCCATCGCTTCTCTTATTTCTACACCCAAAATGCCAGCAATATATTCAAGATCCCCAATGTCACCATATTCATAAATAATAAAGGATTTTAGCTTGTTTATGGCCAGCCCAGTGGCGGATTCAAATCTGCTAAAAATATGGTGAATGTACAACCACTGTTCTCTATGAATATGCCCAAATAATAACAAGTCATCAACAAACAGAGAATGTGTACATACCAGATTGTTTGAGAAGGAGAAGCCCGATATGCGACCCTGTGAAACAGCCTCCCGGAAAAGACAACTGATGCCATCCATGATCAGAATGAAGATAAGTGGTGAAAGTGCACATCCTTGTCTGAGGCCCCTCCCAGCAGCAAAGAAAGGAGTCGGAATTCCATTTATGATAATGGCATAGTTAACAGATGAAATACAGGCCATGATCCACCTGATGATGCGAACAGGCAGTCCTACCTTCATGAGAACAGCCCTGATATATCCCCAATCAATCGTATCGTATGCTTTAAATATGTCAACTTTAACCACAATGTCCTCCCTTTTCTCTACGTGCATAGTATGCAAGATTTCCTGAGCAATAGCAGAAGCTTCATGTATGGATCTACCCTTGAGGAAACCATACTGTTCTTTAGAAATATGTCTCGACAGAGTATCCTTCATGCGCTCTGCAATAATTTTTGAAGTAATCTTATAGAGAACATTGCAAAGAGAAATAGGACGGAAGTCCACAAATGACTGAGGGACATCCACCTTGGGAATTAAAGCAATAAAGGTAGAGTTGAGATTAGGACATATATAACCCCTAATACGAATCTGCTCAATTACCCTGGTCAGGTCCTCACCCATCAAATCAAAGAAATGAATATAGAATTCCGCGGGCCATCCATCTGGCCCCAGACTTTTATCAGCAGCAAATGATTTAAGGACCCATTTAACTTCATTCCCTGATACCTCCTTATCCAAACGAGCAATATCAGAATCCTCAAAAAAACGAGGAATGTGATCAAGCATCCACCTTTGATCATTCAAATTTATATCATCCTTCTTGGCATAAAACTCAGTGAAATGTCGAAGGGCCTCAATTTGAATCTCCTGGGTGGTGTATATGGTGGAACCATCTGCAGAGTTGATGCTCCATATGGCGTTTTTACTTCGCCTCTCATTGGCACATCTGTGAAAATACTTAGTATTCCGATCCCCCTCAGCTAGCCATAATTCTCTGCTCTTTAACCTCCATGAACATTCTTCAATCTGTAATATTTCTCTTTTCCTAGTACCCATGCATTTCAAGCAGTCGAGAGTGTATTCATCAGGGTATGTATGAAGAAAGGACTCAATAATATCCTCCATCTCAGCCACAATCCTTCTAAACTCAGCCCTGAGTTTTCCTTTCTTCACCCGCTCCCATTCTTTAGTCATCTTCTTTATTTCCTGAAGTTTGAGATGGAATGAATTCCATATTTCTGAATGCATAGGCTTAGGTGCTCGTTTCCAAATATCCTTAACCAGAGAAGTGTACTCCGGATCTTCTAACCAAATCCTGTTAAACTTGAAAGGATATCCCATGCGTACCGGGAAATTATTACAGGAGAGAGAAATAGGATAATGATCAGATACGTCACATGCAATGACATGAGAATTAGGGCCACCTAAAATGTCAAAAATAGAATTTTTGACCACCACTCTATCCAACCTTTTCGCAATGTAGAATTCGCCCGCCCTTCTATTGGACCACGTAGGCACCAGAGGGTGCGGCCTAATGTCCATCAACCCATGAGTAAGAAAAATGTCATTTAGATGACCGGCCAAGGGGTCCAGACGGGCCCTATTTCCCCATGCTTCATCAGCGTTAAGGATAGAGTTAAAATCACCCATGATAATAAGATTTGGAAGAGAAAATACACCAGACAACTCCATTCTGTCCCACAATGACCTTCTATTTGCATATGGCGCATAAAGATTAATGAGATTGAAGGTCTGTTCCATACCTCTGAATCGTCCATGCAACAAAATACCTCCAAAAAAACTGAATGCTTTAAAAGATGCGTGATAAGGATTCCACATAACCAAACAACCTCCCGATCGTCCATTTGAACTTGTAGCTGCAACATTCCAGTTTCTCTTGATTCTTAAAAACAAATTAATAGCCTTAGATCTTTCAGACATAGTCTCCTGAGCAAAAAAAATGAACGGATTCTTAGAGAGCAGAAGCTCCCTCAGGCAATGATATTTGGGGTCATCACCTAAACCCCTAATATTTAATGAAATGACTTGATTCATGGTGAACCCGAGGAAGGGTTACACGCTCTAAGTGCCCTGGAATTGTTGGAAGACCCCCCATTGATGTGATATTGGTCATCTATATGTCCTGCTTCGACATCCAAGAACAGAGAAATAGGCTTAATTTTCTCCTTCTTCCTACCACATGCTTCTTTAGCCTTCTTTTTGATGGATTTTAATGCATCAGATAAAGTAGGAGAATGCTTAGCTCTAGAAGGGATAGGCTTGTCAAATACCGTCAATGCGGCCAAGTCCATATTGGAATTTCTCAGAATAAAGTCCAAGTCGCTCCCAATGGAATTCCTCGAAGAGTCAGATAGATTTATGGACTTATTAAAACCCGGAGTGCCATGTGGCGACCCAGAAAGATTCCCATCCTCCTCGCTGTCATCAAGCAAGCTTCGAACATGATCTAAAGGTCGCTCGCCCCCCATATATCCAGGTTCCTGATCTTCACACTCCTCAATAAATCTACCACTTTGAAAATAAGAAGGACGCCTCCCATCAGATCCTTTTGGTTTAAATAAGGGGGGGTCATGAGACGAGGAAAACTTCCTCTCCGGCCGAATAGGGATCATAGAGCTACATTGGCCAACTTCATGATGACTTAATGGTTGCTTCTCGGGGTTACGTGATGTACCATTGGAGGGCAAGGTGATATCATTATTAACAGGAAAGGATGGTGCAAGAGGAGCAAAGGAAGGGCACGAAACCGGACCGTCAGAGCCAATTTGAGTAGAACGGGGAGGGGCAACGTCCCGCTTTGAGACAGGCTTAAGAACTCTATAAAGATTCTTAGAAACAGAAGGATGACTTGCAATATTAGCCGGAATGAAAGAATCAGGAACAGGCAAATCATTTTGACCCTCCGCCGTATTATAGGCATCTTCTTCAGAGGAAGAGTTAGCACTAATACCTGTGTGAAAGCCAGCCACCGGAGCCTGTGCATTTGAATGACGACGAGCCCCATCAGATGCATTCCTAGACTGGTCCGCTCTTGCAATGCGAAATCTCAACGGGCAGTGGTCTCTAAGATGACCCGTTTTGTGACAAATTAAACATCTGAAAGGAATCCCCCAAAAGTCGATACGTTGACGGTGCCTTCTATCACTCCAGATGAGATCTATGTCACCCGGAAGGCCACCCAAGTAATCGACTTCCACCAAGAGCCATGCAATCCTCTTGTCCGCAGCCCCCATGATGCTGGGGTCAATATATTTTGTAGATCCTATGGAATCTCCAATCGTTCGCAAAGCCTTCATTGTCCAGAATTCCAAAGGCAACCCCGGCAATTTGACCCAAACCACTTTGTTACGTGGTGCTTCCAAAACAGGATTGAACCCAATGTACCATGGAATAATTTGCATGAAGCACCTTCCACGTACCCAGATACGTCCCATGATTTTAAAGACATCAGCCTGGTACGTCCTTGATGGAACTCTGATTGTTGCAATTGATGATCGTAGCTTCTGTCTGTTCTTGCCCTGCATCTTGGAGAAGTCTACGCAACCAAACTGCCTCACATGTCGCTGCACACATGGCTTGATATTCTTCTTCTGCTGAGGATAAAGCAACATTATGCTGCTTCTTGCTGCACCAAGAGATGACCCCAGAACCAATGTTGAAGGCGTAACCTGTAATTGATCTTCTGTCATCTAGATTTCCCGTTAGTGTGAAAGCCTATATAATTAAGGCTCATCTCATTCAATGTATATAGAGTGTGTGTATGTGTTTGTACACTCTCCAGGTTCTCACCTGGAGAGCCATTTCATTAATTTTATCATGGTATCGAAGCGTCAGATCGAATCGCTGAATAGACCTGTGTGTAGAGATTTGAGTGTGGAGCTTCGATGCGATCGGGAGATCTGAGATCCAAGCTCATGACCAAAGAAAAATCGAGTCGTCGAGCTGTGTTGCACATTATAGAGGTCTGGCGTAATCTCCAGGGTCAAGAAGCATTTCCATAGAGTCGAATTGCTAAAAATAGAGGAAGTCAAAGCTCGCACGCATGACAGTAGTTGTTTTTTATCTAGTCATTTGTGGCCGCTGCGTTTAGAAGGAGGCGTGGTTGTTATTTTTGAGCATCTGCCCACAGTGGAAGAGCAGATCGTGGTGGTAGATCCGTGGGTGATGAAGCCTCACCTCATTCTCCGGTAATGTTGTTTGCCGGCCAAAACGACGACCTGTGTATTGCTGCATCCTGCAGGAAAAGATGAGGTTGAGGTGGATCGGATCTGATCTCCATGGGATCTATCTGCATATGGCTCAATTGCTAATTCAGTTCATGTTGATTCTGAGACATTCAAGAACTATTTTCTTGTGAAGAGATCCGCTCTCCAGAGCATCCATGAAGTCCCTGTATACACAGCCCTTGTAAATAGCAGGTCTAGACGAGTTCAGAAGCTGTGGGGCAGGAGCAATCATTGTGCTCCACGACAGACCATACGCCGTTGCTATTGAGATTCATTCTTCTGAAACTTCGCGTCCATGGAATTCTTGTAATGTTCTTTGAACAATTCCTTCACTTGGTCGAGCAGAGCGTCAGATATACCATGGTTCAGAAGCTGCATAATTAACACATGACATACCATAAGAAAGTTATAAATGAGTCTGCATGAGTTAATGAGGGGGAATTAGAAAGAAGTCCCATTCTTGGCACACATTTTGTATGTGTTCCATGGTCAGTTCCCTCTCTTCTCCATTCAGTAGCTTCTTCATGTCAATCACGGAGACAGCCATCTTTGAAAGATCGAAAACAGAAAAGTACAAGGCAGCGAGTTGATCGAGCTGTGTATACTCCCAACAGTGGATTCGGACCAACAAGCTATGTTTACGTCGTGTAATCGCTTGAGAGTTTTGGACTTGCGCCTTCAGACTGGGATAGCAAAGGACGATGGTACTGCAATCAGCCTGCGACTGATTGCAGCTTTCCCAACCCGTGTGGCAGGGATTTCACAGGCTTTCTCAGATTGTGCAGATTAGCCTGAAGAAAACTTTTATCTATTTTGCATATTTTGAGAAATTTTATTGTTTGATTGATTCATCTAGTAGATTCTGAAATTTTCGTCTAATTTATTATATGCCATGATGAAAACGTGAAAGTATTTTTTTTTTTAACCCATCTTCAGAAATATGTATCATTAGAGATCATATGCATCAGAATTGGATGGCGATATCATTTCCATTTTGTTGAGAGGTCATTTATTGCTCGTCGCAAGCGCTGAGGGCTCTAAGCCCTACGTGGCATAGAAGCCATAGTCTACAAGGTTCTACTATTGAAGAGCTGCCAAAGGGAGGATTCCCACCTGCGTGGTAACGGGGTTGTTGGAGCTCGTAAGAGGACCGAGTGGAGTCAAAATCTGGAAGCAAGAAAAAACCAGATAAGCTGGACCTTTTTTAACAACATGTCTATATTTTTAGATATTTTTGATTCTGATGATGATGATGATGATATTCTCATGTTGGCATTTGGAGGCATTAGCATGAGTTTTATTTTTAAGTCTGGAATTTTTTTAGAAAAACAATGTGGTTCTGTTGATGACCACGAGAAACAAGAGGCACAATCTGTTGTGCAAGATCCTGATATTAAAGAGTCGCGATTTGATCTTTAGGAAGGATGTAAAGAGGAACAAAGTGTTGAAGATCAATTCGATGAGCCACATGAAGCTGATGGCGAAGACGTGGCAGAAGAAGACAGAGCTGGAGAGAATTTAAAATGTGATAATCTCATCAATATTTATGTGTGTGCAGATGACAACATTGCTGAAATTTACACGCGTGACACCAGAAATGGTGAGAGAAAACAGTTTCCTATTAAGCCTGTCATAATTTTCAAAAGGGTGAGGATAAGCGTTCAAGCTTTCTATCACTTGGGAAGAAATGAGGCAAAGATACATCACTATCTCATGGAAAAGAAAGTGAAGATGAAGCCTCATCCACGAATGAACAAATATGGTCTCAGAAGCATAAAGACTAAGATGAAAACTCTGCTACCAAGTTTTTATGTCTTTTACCATTGTAAGCCTCGCTGAGACTAGACCAGCAGGCGTATGTTATCATATGTTATTGTTTTGTACCCTTTATCCATTAAGGGGGAGTGTTAGAAATTAATGGAGAAAGTTAAGTTAGGATAGGATTGAGATTCTAATTCTAGATCTCAGATCCTAATATCTCGAGAGTGGTTGAAACCATCCCGTTAGTGTGAAAGCCTATATAATTAAGGCTCATCTCATTCAATGTATATAGAGTGTGTGTATGTGTTTGTACACTCTCCAGGTTCTCACTTGGAAAGCCATTTCATTAATTTTAAATCTTAAGAAAATCCCGCAAAGATTTTTGTAAATCCACATTACAACTATCAAACTTTAATATTTTGGGTGAGCTAGAGGTTACCATCAAAATCATGATTCAAACATTGTTATGTTACTGTAAGATTTCTTATAAAATTTGGCCCAAATTCCGGCCAATTTTGACCGTCTAGACAATTCCTCCCTCTCGTTAGACAACTCCTTTAAAATATTTTCAAAATCTATCAAATTAAATTCAACTTAACAAAACAACCTAACCTAAACTAAGCTAGTCACTTTAAATTTTTCAGAAAGGGAAATGTTGCTATAATTTGGAGTTACTCGCCCTTAAGTTTCCTAGGCATAGGCAGAGGGGATTTGCGTCGATTTGAAAAGACCCAACTAACTATTATTTTGATCATATACCTCAGAAAACCCCCCAACAATTTACAGCTAATTCAGAATCAGCCGGCAACATATATTTATGCATATGGATAGAATGGTATAAAAGCTTTAATCTTACCGTGGCGCTGCTCTGCTATACTTCCGAGACTAGGCCTCCGTCCTAATGAACAGAAGACTCTGTAATTGGCGATAGTTTCACAGCACTTTCTACGTATTTGCTGTATTTCAGTTGAGAATTCAGAAGAGCATCCATCTCTTTTTTCTTCATTATCACCTTCACTCGGACGCCACTGTTCCCTGTACCGCCATCCGATTGGGTCGCTGAAACAATCTGGAAGCCGCCCCTCCGTTTCAGAGCTCTCAATTTCAATTCATTCAATCTGGAGGTTGCGCTCGCATTGATACTCGGCGGAATCGGAACGAGACAGTAGATTTTTCCAGCGTGGAGGCGCGCAGTGTGATGAAGAGGCAGAGTATGAAGAAGCCCAAATCGTCTGACAGACTCTGCGTCGAATACCCAGTGGTCAGGATAGTCGTGGGCAATTTCGTGAACGAATAAGGGGCCCTGCAATTCTATGATATCCCCGTTCACTTTCATCAATTTTATTGCAGGGCGCCGTGGACACAGGCTCAGTGAAGCATAATTACCCATGGGTGGATATACAGTGGATATTTTACAGAAATTGAATAATTCTGCGCCCCGCACATTTGCAGAATCATTGTGCGAGGATATGGATTGTAAGGTAATCTTATTTTATGAATTGACATGGCAGAGGAATCAAGATTTTAGCGTTTCTAAAATCTTGAGGTCTCGCAAAATTCTGAGCCCCACATGAATGAATGAAAGGCACGCTGCATGATGCATCTCATCTCAACCTTATCTCGCCTGACTTGGATTGATAAAGAGATTTCCTCTCGGTGACCCTTTCACGCTTCCTAGTCACTGACCACAGATGCTGGCGGTGGAAGAAAATCAGTAACAAATGTCAGTATTTATTTGCAATCACTTCAAAACATATATGGATGCGTATATATCCCTCTGTAATTATAGATGAGAAGCAGCACTTGCAAGTATTTATTAGTGAGATAAATAAATAAATAAATAAATAAATAAATAAATAAATAAATAAATAAATAAATAAATAAATAAAAAAAATAAAATAATTATATAATTAAATAAAATATAACTTTCAAACTAAAATTATTAATATTTATTTATTTATTTACTTGTTTTTATTTGTATATTTTATTTAATTTTATTTTTATGGTTATTTTTATTTTATTTTCCATTCTATTTAGTTTTATTATTTAGGTTGATATTTTATCTTTTAATCTTTTATATATATATATTATAAAAAAAAAATTATTTTTAAAAAAATTTAAGAATAAAAATAAATAAGATTTCAATTTTAAACAATAAGCATTTAATATTAAATAAATAAGAAATCATTATTTTATATTTTTGTTTTCATTTTCTTTAGTCAAAATAGCCATTATCTTACAAACGGCTAGTTGAAGATTTTCTTATCTATTCTTCATCTTGTCCTGATGATGAACCACACTGGCTGGTTCGAAACGCATCAACCAAAATTATTCTAATGTGATTTTTACCAAAAGATTTTCTCACAATTTATGGATCACAGAAGCCAAATTCCTAATTATGATTTTTAGTTATTTATTTCAGTGAGATTATGATCTTTAGTTATTTAAAATGTTTTTTTAATTGTATAAAAAAGTTTAGTCTTTTGAAAAATTTGAATTTCTAAAATATAAATATTATATAATTCAAACTTATCATTTTAACAAATATTTATTAATATTAGTCTATAGGGTCTTGGTTAAACGGTGATGAGGCGGGCTGTTATAGCACTCATCACAGGTTCAATTCCCTTCCCCGATCGGGGTGATGTATCTGGACATGTTGATGAAAATAGAGTTTAAAAAAAAAAAAAGAGTGAAAAAGGTGAAAAATGAAAGGTACTACCAAACTTAAAAAAAAATATATATTTATTAATATTAAACAATATTCACTTAATATATATATATATATATATATATATATATATATATATATATAAACCAAATTAATTTAAAACTTAATCTTTTTGCTTAAATATTAGTAATAATAACAAATATTTACAAAATTTCATATTTTTAAAAATAATTTTTATTTATTTCAAATTTATTTAAATTATAGAAAAGATGGATTTTCTCTTTTAATTTTATGAAAGGCTTTCTTCATATCCAATTAGATTTATCTTTTTGTAAATTCATTTATAAAAAACACTACTTTCACGATCAAATTTCAAAAAAAAAAATTACTTTACATTTATTTAAATTAATTTAGATATTTTTTCATATTTAATTTTTACATAATTATTTATAAAAATGTGTTTTTAAGTTTTCAAAAATAAATTATTTAAATTTAAAACCTATCAAATAGCATAATTGTTTTTTCTTTAATTTTATAAAATTGTATTTTTTTATTTTTTGAAATTAAGAATGATTTTTCCTTATTTTAAAATTTTGAAATGATATTTTTTTAATGATGCTAACAAACTTTATATTATTAATCTTAATTATTTGTTCAATTTTAATATATATACTTTATATTAAATTTTATAATCAATATTTTCAATGTAATTATTTTTATTAACTAAACATTTACAATTATTATTATTATTTTGTGTAAAGTTCACCATTTTATTACTCAAATAAAGCATTACAGATGCTAGTTTTTTGTACTACTACTTTTCTCTTTGGGAAACCATCCAAGTAGCACATATTAGAAGCTTGAAGCTTGAGATTATATATATCTAGTTTTATCATTCTAGTAGATAAAAAGAAAAAAAATGCCAAAATCGAAAAGGAGTTCAAAGAGTTCATAAACATAGAGGCTTTGTTCTACAAAGCTATACAAACAACACCATAACAAAAGTAGACTACCCATATGCCATTAAGACATGAAGTAGAATTGCCATGTAACCTGGAGGTTCCACAGATAATGCAATAGAATTTGAGTAACATTGAGAAGCCCCATTGGCAAACCATGAACAACAATAGCCACAAACCTCGAACAACAGTAGCCCACCAATAGGAGCCCTTGACGTCCTAGATTTGACGAAAAATTATATGAAGCTTTGACAAATTGTCTTCATCCACTGTGATGCCCATAACTAACGAGGCGTAGAAAAGACCCATATTGGGAGAATGGAGCGCTTGAGGGGACAATTCCCTAGGGGAATGAAGAGGAGGAAAGAATTATATACTTTAGAGTAAGAAAGAGAAATAGTGCTTTTAAATTATTTAGATGATGTAAAAGAGTTAGAATTATTAGAATATCTAAGGGTCTCCAACCAGTATGGTCACTTGTGGGTCATGATACACTGATGTTTATGTATGAAGCAACATTTCTATATGTTTATCTAATGTTATCTTCAAATTTCTTCTAGGATTATAAAATATTTTCTCCTTTTATTACTTGAAGTGATATTTGAAAGAAAAAATAACTTCCATCAATCAATATGCAAGAAGAGTTAGAAACACTCCTCTCTCTCTCTCTCTCTCTCTCTATATATATATATATATATATAATATTTTCTCCTTTTATTACTTGAGTTGATATTTGAAAGAAAAAAAACTTCCATCAATTAATATGCACAAAGAGTTAGAAATACTCATATCTCACTCTATATATATTGGATTTACTTAAATACTCATTCTATATATATTGGATTTATTTAAATACTCATGTGATTAATAATTATTATTCCTATTACTTATGTTTAATTCTCACAAACAACATAATAAATTTTCTTATATTACTTTAAAAGACAAAAATATATATATTCCTTATATAAAATATAAAAGTATTTCCTATTAACCAAAAAATAAATAAATTATAATACAAAAATATATAAACATTAATATTGTTAAAATCTATGATAATATCAATACAATTACCAATTTAATAAGAATTTAGAGCAAAAAATTTACAATTACCAATTTAATAGGAATTTAGAGCAGGTAATTTGCTATATGGCATTTACTTTATGTTAAGTAAACCCATACTTAAAATGGAGATGAAGCTATACATATAGTCACTCTTTCTTGCCCCTAAATAGAAAACTTAGGGCACGAACTTTTTACAAATAAGACTTGGTATAATGGGCATCTCCTCACTATCGAGCATTTTCACATTTTGAGATAAAGTTTCATTGTTCACACTTTATTATTAATCACAGAGATTACACATAGATATATACATGAAGTATAGTCTCAAGATAGGAAAACTATCTTGGACGCACAATAATATGGTTGAGAGAATATCTCAACCATACACCAAACAAGGAACCTAGATTTAGCTAACTCCTATGGAATAGGAACAGACTCTGTACATAGAAAGAATCAAAACTGAGACAAGTAGGAATTACATTTTTTAACACACCCCCTTAATGACTACTTGTCTCGATATCCATCTGCAAAATCTACATCAGGTCATGTCTGGTAATTACACTTTGTATCTTGTTCATGCAATTGTCGATGTCCCTATAAAGGAACAACCATCTACCGAAATGCATGGGTTCCCAACTGCTCCAACCGCCAGTCTACTAGGAAGTCCATCACATACATGGTTCATCCAACCTCTCGATGAACTCCCCTTAGATATAAATTTCACGTCATGGAGTCTAAAACCAATACGACCCACCCAAGTGTATCCATCCCGCATGACACACTCTTCCAGGGTGTTAAAAATCTCTGACAGAGGGAACATATAACAAAGGGGTATGCATGCCTCTCTGGGTCTTACAGCACGTACAAATAATAAATGACATGTATATTTTCTCTAATAACAATTTTTGACTCATGCTCTACCATGGTCATGAGTCTATTCTACAAACATAAACAAACTTTGACTACATCATTCATATGCTAGAACACACCACTACTTTGGCTTTGTACTTTGAGTCTTTGGCATCTTCATTTTTTTATTTTGGCATGCTGGTCTGCAAAGTCTAGTTGTGGTCAAACATAAGAAAATGATATGTTGATGTCCATATAAAGGAGCAACCATCCACCGGAATGCATGGGTACCAACCGCTGCAACCGCTAGTCTTGTAGGATGTCCTTTGCATAAATGGTTCTATCAACCATTATCACTACATACATGTACCTATATCTACACATCCCCCTCCAACGTGGGTTTTATCAGATGACCCGTAACCATGTTCTTCCTTCATCGTTGAACTCTCACCGACAGTAGATCTTTCTTAGATCTCTTCGGAAAAATTTTACAGGTTCTCTTCATCGACGACCTTTCATCGGAAACTTTTCACCGGATCTCTTCATCGGCGACCTTTCGTTGGATTTTTTCATCGACGAATTTTCACCGAATTTCTTCATCAGTGGGCGAACACTGACATAGACTTTTTTTCAGTCCACTTCACTATTACACGTGGTTTCTAGCTAACCACAAACCGACACTGCAAAAATGGTTTTTGGCTGACCATGAACCTGTAATTACAAAGTGGTTTTGAGATTACCACGAACTTTTATAGGGATACACATGCCTTACAAGGCTTACAACACAACTCCAACTCTTGGAGTTCCTAGATACATACTTTACAAAGACCACTACAAAAACATCTTAGACTTTCTTACAAATGTGTGACTCATAATACAACATGCTAGTGAATCCATCCCACAAACCCACGCTAATTCACACAAACTTTCACCTGGATGTCCATCATCCTTTAATTTTCAGTGTCGTTGTTGGGCTGTTGCACAAAATTAATATCTGCTGCACTTCAATCTTACTATCCACCGCAAAGTATCTTTGCATCCTCTTTCTTTTTTCTCATCTAATTGTTGTCTTGAATTCACCTGCGCAATTTGTTAGAGTAGCTAATTCTAACAAAGCCACTCCATTGAGTTAGCTAGGCTCAATGTTTCAATACATTCAAGATTCCAAGGGCATAATAAATTCAGTCCACATATTTTCATAGCTCCAATAAGCTAGCCATACCTATTAAGCTATCTCAAAAAATATGAACCAAATCACCTCTTTTACCGCACCTCCAAGATGGTCTTCTTGTAGCCATTTCTTCAATTCTTACACTGCACAATACGTATAATGTAGTACACAAAACCGCAACACCACAATTCGTCCGCAGGTCTTGTTGCATACCACTGATCTCTTATCCAACAGATCTGATGTTGGAACTGAACTACATGCTTTCAAACACCAACAAATCCCCTTCGTAGGCGTTCGGTGAAAAACAAGCATTATCCATTAATGCTAACAATGACAAGTTCGTTAGCCCGACTCGTTTCCAACCTGAGAAGCACTAGTTAGATAAAAAAAAATGTTTGAATGGATAAATAAAAATCCCATTGGTCAGCTCTACAAAAGAGAGTCTGAACTAGGAGAGTCTGGCTTCTGCAGAATGCTCTCAATCTAGCCACCAAGGCTTATCACAGCCACAAAGGCTCACCACAGCCACGAAAGCTCTCCAGCCACCCAGGGCCACAAATCTACCACTAAGGCACACCATCCACAAAGGGGCCACTACCATTAAGGCTTACCAGCTCTTCTCTAGAGCATGTAGCGACACACAAGTCGGATTTGTAGTAACGTTGCCACAGTAACGCAACTCACACAACAAACATCCATGCTCATTGCACCATATTTAGCTCTCCATCATAGTCGATGGACATCTGGTACTGACATAAGAGGCTTCCAAACATGCCTCCTCACATTGGTTGTCAGGCTGCAACATTGAAGAACTACTGCCAGGCTAATCTCCTCACACCAGCCCGTATCGGGAAGCTCACCACACTTCCGCTGTGCCATACCAAAATGAAGGAATGGTAGCTTAGAACTCGAGAGCTGCATTATATCCCGCATATGCAAACCCAATTAATTAATAACACAAAACATTGGTGATATTTGCATATCACTGTGTTCCATGCAACATCATCAGGCTTCACACTTGCAACTTGCATTAAATCAAATTGGTGATCAACTCAATGGATTCTTGAGAATAATTAGAACTGCATAGAAGGTTGACATAGTCATCCACGCCGAGATCGCAAATGACCCCAGGATCTGTAGCTCTATATAGATCCATGTTACCAAAAAAACCCTCCAACACAAACAACTTGTGTCCCACAACATCTTGTTCCAACTGATCAGAAAAAGAAGGAAACTGCAAATCCCGCATAAACAGCTTTAGCATCTCAACAAATTTCGATATCTACCTACACCAGTAACGTTGAAGCACCAATACATCAACAAATGAAATGATCATCCATAAGCTAAAAGCCGTCGATCTGAATACACCCCTCCAATACACCACGACCACTATGGGAACAATTGTCATAGCCATGACGAACACCATGGGAACAATTGTCATAGCCACGATTTATTTCTACAGACAACCGACGACTAGGACAACATGCTATACTCTGGAAAACATATTGCAAAACCTCCCACGAGATGTTACGCTCGGTCAGCACACCGTCTGAAGCAACCAAACTTTGCCATGGAATATTTTTCCTGTGAATCATCAGTTTCCTCTGATTTCAACTGCCATCTGAATGATCCACAAAAAAATTTTGTTCCACAAAAAATACCGTGATCCGAATGACCCACCCGGAGACAAGCCTTCCGGGAAAAAGTAGCCAGAAACAACTAACACCATTTCTAGGCATCCACACCAACGTTGATAAAGGCACAACACACCGGCTCAAATTTGGCAGTAGTTATAGGTTTCACGCCTCTTCAAAGCCACATATGACGATGCTCATGTCAAATGCCCACGCAGATCACCGAGCTCACATCAATGAGCCTAAACAACCACACTTTGATCAATTTTGGTGAGCAGCGCGACACCACAACAACTCAGTGCACAGATCTTTACACTCGCCAGAAGATCTCTGGTAGCCTGCAAACCCTGTGAAGCACTCCCACGTCTAGACCGTCCCATCAATAAGAGAAACTATTATGGAGTGAACGTGGCACAAATATATTGAGCATTCTCCCTCTTTCGAATCTCAGGAAGCGGCCCTCAGGAAGAATTGAATGATGGAAAATTATTAGAATGAAGCACATAAAGAATGGATATGTGGTTGGATTTACACATATATCCACCCTATGACTAAGGCAGTTGGTTCTTCACAAGGGCACTAATCAACAAGCACCGTTAGCGGCTCCACGTATCATAGTGCCACCACCAACAACTCCATGGCTCAAATTATAATGTTGAATGCTCACTGCATCAAACTGCTGAACCCATGAAATAGAACCCTTAATCTGACTCAAACAGTGCTTCTCTACTCAGATTTCACTCGATCTGCAACACAATTCAGCAATCGATGACCACGCAACAATCCATTCTCTATCGATCCACACAACAATCGATCTTCTCAAGGCCTCTGAGCAGGAATCGACCTTCATAGCCAAGATCCCCTCCGTGGGTTGTAGTTCTCGAGGGGATTCGATCTCAGAATCTCACTCTCAAAACTATCGCCACCGGCTTTGTGGCTCCACACACAAATTCACGTCCACGCTCATCCACTTTGACTGTGAGTGGTCCAGCACTCTGGACATATGGAGGATTCCCTGGACCTCACAATGATTCAGTCTTTACAATGGCAGAGCAAATCCACCCACGGATCCACCAACGCTCGATCCAACAGCATGTTACGCCGCTCTATTCTCTCTTCGACCACGGTCTTCACTTGACCTGCAGCAACATGTATCCACCCCTCCGACTGGCAACAACAAGGACTCGATCACCCACGGATCCACCACGATCCACGCAGCTCCAGAACACACAATATTCGCAACACGATCCAGAGCATGCAACTACTCCCTTTGCATGTTGTTGTGTTCACACAATGCCACACACACAAATCTACACAGCATGAGGTAGGCAACAAGTTACATCGAGCTGCTCTCTTCTCCTCACAACAACATGCTTCACAATGACGTTCTGAAGAATTAAAACAATACAAATACACTATTTTATTTACCTCGGCCCAGGAGGGGCCAAGGGCCCTCACGGGCTCCGATACCAAGATAAAGTTTCACTATTCACACTTTATTATTAATCACATCTAGATTACATATAGATATATACATGAAGTATAGTATCAAGATAGGAAAACTATCTTGGATGCACAATAATGTGATTGAGAGAATATCTCAACCATACAACAAACAAGGAACCTAGATTTAGCTAACTCCTATGGAATAGGAACAGACTCTATACATAGAAAGAATCACAATTGAGACAAGTAGGAATTACATTTTCTAACACTTTGACAAGCTAACATATAAGTATGTAATATTATAAAACATAGTACCATGTATGGAAAATATTTTATATAGAAAACAAGAATATATATTTTTGATATGAAGGACACAAATATATATATATATATATATATATATCCAATTTTAAGGTTATGGCCAAGCCAGACACTAAATTGGTATATGAGACCCCCTTGTTTGTGGGACAAGAGACACCAAATTGGTGTATGAGACCCCCTTTTTTTCGGGACAAGAGACACCAAATTGGTGTATGAGACCTCCCTTGTTTGCGGGATAAGGGACCCACCTCCGCTCAGTGATTTGACTACTAAGTCTACGAAGACATACATATTCTACCCCCTTTGGTTTTGAACATGTGACTTCTTAGGAGGAAATACATGCTCTTAACCATTAAATCCACTCAAATTGTATAAGATCCCTAATATTTATGATATTATCATCCATGAACATAATACATCCTATTTTACATAAACAGAAAGTATAAGTTATAAAAAAATAATCAAACCACATTTTTAATATATATATATATATATAATTAATTTAAAATAAAATATTTATAGCAAATCATATACATCATACCATACATAATATTGAAAAATAATATTGAAATAATGTAAGGGTATAGTCATCCTTTCTTCTTAACACTTAATGTTTTTTTTTTTTTAATCTTAAACTAGTGTGACTAGTTCTTGTTGTTTTCTTGTTGCCTAATCTTGATCATTTATTGGTGAGATAACTTCGTGTAAAATAAGCTTAATATATATTTCTAATTCCTCTTTATAAAATTATGGATAGAGTGTGTTCTTGGAGTAGTTCAACATCTTTCTTTTTTTTATGGTAGATTATATGAAAGATGTTTATTTGAAATTCTTTTTAAGTGTTGATTGATATTTATGTTTTTTTTTTTATAATTATTTTAAGTTTTTTGTTTTTTTCATAATTTAGTGGTATTATTGAATTTTTCATAAAATTGTTATTTTTTAGTTATTTAAAATGTATTTTTAATAGTATAAATAAATTTAACATTCTCATAAAAATTTAGACATTATATAATTTAAACTTATAATTTTAATAAATATCTATTTAATATTAAACAATATTCACCCAAAAAACGTTAAAAAACTATAAAAACAAATAAACTAAAATATATTTAAACATTAATAATAATAATAATAAATATTTACTAAATTTCATATTTTCAAAAATAATTTATTATTTATTTCAAATTTATTTAAATTATAGAAATGATGAATTTTCTCTTTTTATTTATGGAAATCTTTCTTCATATCCAATTAGATTTATCCTTTTGTAAAGTCATTTATAAAAACACTACTTTCACTATGAGAAAAAAAAACCTTTACATCTATTTAAATTAATTTAGACTTTTCTTCATATTTATTTTTTACATAATTATTTTCAAAAATAAATTATTTTTAAGTTTTCAAAAATTAAATTTTAAAACCTATTAAATAGTTTAATTGTTTTTTCTTTAATTTTATAAAATTGTAATTTTTAATTTTTTGAAATTAAGAATGATTTTTCCTTATTTTAAAATTTTGAAATGATACTTTTTTATGATGCTAACATACTTTATATTATTAATCTTAATTATTTGTTCAATTTTGATATATATTTTAATATTAAATTTCATAATCCATTTTTCCAATGTAATTATTTTTATTGACTAAACATTTACAATTTTTTTTTTTGGTGTAAAGTTCACCATTTTATTACCCAAATAGAGCATTACAGATGATAGTTTTTTGTACTAATATCTTTCCCTTTGAGAAACCATCCCAGTAGCACACATTAGGAAGCTTGAGATTATATATATCTCATTTAATCAGTGTACTGGATAAAAAGAAAAAATTGCCAAAATCTACATGGAATTCAATGAGTTCACAAACATAGAAGCTCTCTTCTACAGAGCTATACAGATAACACCATAACAAAAGGAGACTACCCATATGAAATTAAGACATGAAGTAGAATTGCCATGTAACCTGGAGGTTCCACGGATAGTGCAATGGAAGTTTGGAAACATTGAGAAGCCCCATCGACGAACCCTGGATAACAATAGCCACAAACCTCGAACAACAGTAGCCCACCAATTCGAGCCCTTAACGTCCTAGGGGTGACGAAGAATTACATGAAGCCTTGATAAATGCCTTCATCCACTATGATGCCCACAACTTGACGAGGAGTAGGCAAGACCCATATTGGGGAGTGATGAAGACTTGTATAAAGCCTTGATAAATGGCCTTCATCCACTGGGATGCCCACAACTTGACGAGGCATAGACAAGTCCCATATTGGGAGAATGGATGGCTCCAGGGGACAATTCCCTAGGGGAATGAAGAGGAGGAAAGAATTATATACTTTAGATTAAGAAAGCGAATTATTGCTTTTGAATCCATTAGATGATGTAAAACAATTAGCATTATTAGAATATCTAAGGGTCTCCAACCACTATGACGCAATATTTTTAAATGCTCATCTAATGTCATCTTCAAATTGCTTTTAAGATTATAAAGTATTTTCTCCTTTTATTACTTGAACTGATATTTGAAAAAAAAAAGAGCTTCCATCAATTAATATGCACAAAGAGTTAGAAATACTCATATCTCTTTCTCTTTCTCTCTCTATATGTCAATTAGATTTATTTTAAGTGATGAGATTAATAATTATTATACTTATTACTCATGTTTATTCTCATAAGTAGCATAATAATTTTTTTTATAATAATTTATATGACACAAACATATATATTCTTGATATAAAATATAAAAACAATTTTCATTAACTAAAAAAATTATAACACAAAAATATACAGAAACATTATTATTATTTAAAAATCTATTCATCTATATTTAAATTTAAATTTAAATCTGATAATATCAATACAATAATTTTACAATTACCAATTTACTAAAAATTTAGAGTAAGTAATTTGATATATGGCATTTACTTTATGTTGAGTAAACCTATACTTAAAATGAAGATGGAGCTATACATACAGTCACCCTTCTTGCCCCAAAAAGAAAACTAAGGGCACTATTTTTTTACAAATAAGACTTGGTATAATTGACATCTCCCCAATATCGAGCATTTTCGCACTGTGACCTGCAACATATAAGTAATTAATGTTATAATTAAACATAGTATTATATATGGAAAACATTTTATATAAAAAGTAAGAATATATATTTTTGATATGACGAACACAAATTTTAAAACTAGGTTTTTTTTTTTAAGTTTCCAAGTAGTTGAATAAGACTTCCACCCATATATATATATTAATTTTAATTTTTATGATTTTTCATGATACACACTGTTTTATAGGGAGAAATTATAAGTTATAAAAAATAATTAAAACATATATATATAGCCAAACCATACATAATATTATATAAAGATGTGATGTGATATTAAAATTAAAATTATATGAATAAATATAAATGAATTGAAATATAAAATAATATTGAGATAATGTAAGGCTATAAGTTAAGTAAGTTTTTTGTCATCTTATTTTTCTAATAATTAGTATTTCTTGAATTAGTGTGATTAGTGTTTTTTTTGTTTTTAATCTTGATTTTTGTTCTTTTATATGGTTGATTTGAAAAAGGGTTTTATGATTTTTTGAATTTGATTATTCTTTTTTGGTTGATAGGTCTAGTTCATTTGAATTTGGGAAGTGGTTTGGAAGGTTTTTTTTTTTTTTTTAGGGGTTATACAGTTATTTCTTTTGAAGATTACATCATTTTTCTTAATGGGGTAAAGGGGCAAAGGAGAAACATTCATATCTTCATGGTTAAGTGTATTTTTTGAAGAGGGCATTATTTGGCTGGTATGGGAAGCATAAGGTCAAGTAGACATTAGAGGGTCTCTATTGATTGAATGATGTTCTTTCATTGCTCCATCCTACCAAGTGAGTTTTGAATGATTCAATGAGATCTCCTTGATTTTCCAACCTTGAAAGTCTTGTTACTATGGGTGGTAGTTTTTTTTATTTCAAAACTTGCAATACAATAGAAAGTAACTTGTTTATAATCCAACTTCAACATCTAGGGGCTTTTTTGGCGATTATTTTTTAAAATAATTTATTAAAATTCATGTCTACACATGTGAGCAAATGTAGTAGTATGGAGGTGCTTTGTCACCTCACTTTTAAAATGAGATTTTCTCTAACCCATTTCCAATATGACTTCCTAAGTCATAAAGTACAAGGGAAAATTTGGATGTTTAACTTAGAAGTGAACCATGGAAAGAGAATCTAACATATATTTGGTTGGAGACTTAGTCCATGACTCTCTGAAACTTTGAAGGTGCATGTTTTAGTCCGAATGGCATGACATTCCATTCATAATGTCCTGCAAGGATGCTGAATGCAGTCTTAAATTTATCATTTTCAGAGATAGCAACCTGCCAGAACCCAGATTTTAAATCAAACTTGGAAAATACTTTGGCACCCGATATCCTTCCCATTAGATCTCCTTTGTGTGGGATCGGATAGGTGTCGTCAACTAGAACAGAGTTAAGGGGTTTGTAATTTATTACAAGCCTAGGGATTCCCCTTATTTGTTCACTTCTTGTATTTACATAAAAGCTGTAGCAGTTCCAAGGGCTGCTAGACTCTCTGATCAGCTTTCTTTCCAGAAGCTGATTAATTTCCTTTTCACAGAGCTGTCTATATTCTTTGTTCATAGGAATAGCTCTAGATTTACATGGTTTGCTTGTATATCCTTCTTTATAAGACAATTCAACACAATGCTGCTTTCGATGCCAGAAGGCATTCGGTTCTTTAGAGCAGCATTCATCTTCTAATTCTTTCTGAATTTCAGAGATTTTTCTCTGAACATCTGGTGAGCTTAACTGTTCATTTATATGAATAGTACTTTTTAAGTCTTTAAGCTCATTCAACTTGTTTTCTGCTTTTCTAAGTTCCTGCATCGCCTGTACCATGGTGGAAATTCTTGGATTAGAAACATATGGCAACTCAATTCTCTTCCCTTTCTTATCTAATGTAGGTACAGTGATAAAATACCCCGCTCTATTATTTTTTAGCCTTATTTATCCATGGGGTTCAAGAGCTGCCAAAAAGACATTCCCTAATATACAGTCAATAGGGATGTTGCCTACTGCAAATTTTAGCTTAATGCAGTGAGAATCAAGGCATACAGATGCTTTGGGAACTTCAAATTGTAGGGTTTTAGTGCCCAACCCTACTATTTTTCTGGTAGCAGAAACCCATAATTTGGAGGGGATAACTCTCTTTGAGAAGATATTAACATCTGCTCCAGAATCTATTAAAGCAGTTAAAGAAAACATCTCACCTTTAATACATACATTGATCTGTACATGATGTTGTTGATACTCGATGGCGAGTATTCTCATTTCTCTGAATCCTAGAGTAGGATCAGGTCTTCCTTCTGCAATCTCAACATCGGATTCTTGTGACTGTAAAGGAGCAGTATGCAAAGTATAATTTGTGTTTCGGCCAGATACAGGTTGTGCCATTACTTGTTTTTCTTTTTCAAGTCTTGAGACTTGATGTTTTAGAGCAGAAATTTCAGATTTCATCAAGTGTATTTCTTTACTCACCTCCCCCAAAGTGAGTGGGTGAACTTTGCTCTGTTGTTGTTGCCGTAAATAACTTTTTGTGTTCTTTTCATAAGAATCATAAAAAAAAATGGGCTTCTTGGTGGCACGGCTGCTGGAAGAAGAGGAACTATTCTGCATGAATGTTTCCAACATACGGGTTTTCAAATCTCCTTCCTCCATGGCTCGAATTTGTGCAAAAATATTAATTTTGTCTTCATCAAATTGAGCCATTAGAACTTTCAAATTTTGGGAAAATTCGGCTGCAATAGAACTGTTAGATGAAAAACCAGATTCACTAGAAGAACAATTACATTGACAATTTTCTGAATATGAGCAATTGCAATATGCATTAACTTCTTCTGCAAAAGAGGTAGAAGAAGATTCATAATCAGAATCAGAAGAACAATTTTCTTCTGCTTGTTGGACAAACGACGGAGGGCAATTTTTTGTGTTGTGGAGTGAAGAGCCACATCTACTACACTTATCTTCTATTTTCACAACTGCCTTACTTTTATACTATTGTTGTGATTTTCTGCCTCGGTTCTTTTTAGATTCTTTTGCATCAGGACAAATATTTGAAGTATGTCCTGTCTTGCCACATAACCAACAGACAACTTGTTTCATCCGTTTAAATTTTTGGGACCTGGGATGAATGTCTGAAGGTTCATAATAATGTGTCTTAGGGATATACTTGTAATACCCCCTTTTATTCTTTAATGGCCTTTTGGGGGGCCGAGAAGTTTTTGGAAAAATTCTTCTTTTATTATACTTATTGATGAACTTATCTTTTTCTGTGCCCTCTTTAATCTTTTCTTTGATTTTCTATGGGTGACCAGTGGATCATCTATCGTAATGCCATATTTGTTGCAAAAAGATTTAGTACCAGGCAATCTATTCAACTTCTCTATAGATTTATTTATCTTGGAACTGGTACATAAGGTTATCAATACTTTAGTAATTATGGCATAAATCTCACCCCATAAGTAGACTTCTAAGGGTAATTGGAAAGCTTCTTGCAGCTTGAGAATATCCACATGTTTTGAAGGCAATGCTGCAAGATAAATTTGTTTCCATAGAAGGTTCTTGAGATCTTTGACCAGAAAGATTCTTTAAATCCAGTCGCGATGAAAATCTTCATACTGGTTAATATTCCTACATTTTAAGTTCATCAAAATCAATTCATGTTTATCTGAGACTGTGGGCTCAGATCCACAAAAATGTTCTTGGATCAGTGCAGTCAAAGCACCAATCATATTATTTATAGGTGTTCCATCAGAATGGAACTCAACATCACCATTTTCATCTTTTACCACTTCTTTTTCCATCTTTTCAATCATAGCTGGAGATGACTCCAACTCCCACCACCTAGCCAGTGTTCCTGTGAAACATTGAATCAGAGTCTTACAAGACTCAACCTCAGATTTGCCTCCAACACACATGAGTTTGTATTCAGTAATCATCTGATCTAACATTTGTCTAATTTGTGTTGTAGACAAATTATCAAGATTCCATTCTTTATGGCTATTGTCAAAAAATGTTTCCCTATGGCGAATCTTTCCTAAACCATTTAGATCAGGGGCTACATACCTTGTAAATTGAGACTCAAGAGGCTCATACAAAAGAAGTACTTGGGTCTCAGATTCAGACTCATGGAAAAGAGAAGCAATAGTGACTTTATATCTTGGTGATTCTGCTTCAACTTCTTTTGGGAAAAGACTGGGAAATATATCCACTGGTTTTTGGATCTGCACACTTTTCCCCTTGTGAAGAAAAGAAGTTGGAATAGGTTTGTCTGGTTTCTTTGGATTTATCTTATCAACCTTTTCAGACAGATTTTGAATGAGACTTCTGGTGGACATAGATTCTGATATAATACAACTTTCCATCTGATCAACCTTCTTTAATGATTCTAAAGAAAAATCTTTGGCTATGGAAGAATTATACTGCACAGAATTCAATACTCTATTTACATCATTGACAGAAACTTGAACTTTATCAATCTGATCTTTAACTGTGGTAGCTTTTGCAACATTTTTCTCTAAACTAGTAATTGCAGTGTTAGTCCAATTTATTTGTTCGCTGGTTTTCTGTATTATACCTTCAACCCCAAGAGCTGAATCATCCTTTTGTATTAAAGGATAGGCCTTTGCAGAATGTTGTCCTTCTCCTAGGACAATGCCTTTAAATGGGGGAAAAGTGGTAGTTGTTTCTATTTTGCTACCATCTATAGCTGACCATGAGTGTGAGGAGGAAGATGTAGAATCAGTCATCAAGATTGTTTCTGATTCTTTAGCCTTTTTCCAAGAGTAGAAGGAAATCCAGACATGTTTATTTTCCATATATTCTTTCCATTCATCGGCTAGCTTAACTTTCTCCTCACAAGAATGTGTTGAGCCAAAAGTATCAGCTTCAGGATGGGTGTAGATATCCCAGTTAAGCATCTGCTTCATCCACTGTACTTGGGACAACCATCCATTAATGTATAAAACTTTTGGATTTCCATGACTGACGGTCTTTTGCAGTCAATTGGTAGATCTCTGAATAAATATTGATAATTTAGCCTTTTATCTCTTATGCTGTCAAATTCTAGAATAAATAAAATTTTTGTGTAAGAGTAAGTATAAGCATCACTCTCAATTTTTGGTTTTTAGGTTAAAAATAATTGTTGATAGATGTTTGTAAGTTTATACTAAAAACAATTAATTCTATATGTAAGTATATTTTCTTCATGATTTTATAACATTTTTAGAGATTACTATAGAAAACATTAAGGGTATGCAAACCATCATGTGGAATCAAAAGAGTTTGGTTATCCCCTACTAACGAGTTTTCCATTCTGGAAACAAAGAGTTTTCATTGAGATAGAATGAAGTATGATGACGATGCAAACCTTTTGGGTCAAAGGACACTGATTGTCCCCTATTATTGTTATATCTCAAAAAAAAAAAATTCATTGAGATAGAAAAAGTATGATGATATTTACCAGAAGAAGAATGAGATTACGAAGCTATTTTTATTTTGATTGTAAATTTTAGAAATATTCCAAAAACAATAAAAATGAGATTAATTCACTTGGATTTTAAAATAGCCGTAGTCTAGACTGCTTTTTTGCTCTGAAATCATGGAAATTCCAGTAAGATTTTCAGAAAATCTGGCAAAGATTTTTGTAAATCCACATTATAACTATCAAACTTTAATATTTTGGGTGTGCGAGAGGTTTTTGATGGCGCTGAATCCATTTCCACCATCAAAATCATGATTCAAACACTGTTACTGTAAGATTTCTTAAATTTTTTTGACCCGAATTCTGACCAATTTTAGCCATCAAGACAATTTCTCCCTCTCCTTAGACAACTCCTTTAAAATATTTTCAAAATCTACTATCAAATTAAATTCAACTTCAACTTAACAAAACAACCTAACCTAAACTAAACTAGTCACTATTAAATTTTTCAGAAAGGGAAATGTTGCTATAATTTGGAGTTATTCGCCCTAAAGTTTCCTACGCATAGGCAGAGGGGATTTGCATCGATTTGAAAAGACTCAACTAACTATTATTTTGATCATATACCTCAGAAAACCCCCAACAATTTACAGCTAAATCAGAATCAGCTGGCAACATATATATGCATATGTATAGAATGGTATAAAAGCTTTAATCTTACCGTGGCGTTGCTCTGCGATACTTCCGAGGCCAGGCCTCCATCCTAATGAACAGAAGACTCTGTAATTGGCGCTAGTTTCACAGCACTTTCTACGTTTTTGCTGTACGTCGGTTGAGAATTTAGAAGAGCAGCCATCTCTTTTTTCTTCATTATCACCTTCACTCGGACGCCACTGTTCCCTGTACCGCCATCCGATTGGGTCGCTGAAACAATCTGGACGCCACTGTTCCCTGTACCGCCATCCGATTGGGTCGCTGAAACAATCTGGAAGCCGCCCCTCCGTTTCAGAGCCCTCAATTTCAATTCATTCAATCTGGAGGTTGCGCTCGCGTTGATTCTCGGCGGAATCGGAACGAGACAGTAGATTTTTCCAGCGTGGAGGCGCGCAGTGTGATGAAGAGGCAGAGTCTGAAGAAGCCCAAATCGTCTGACAGACTCTGCATCGAATACCCAGTGGTCAGGATAGTCGTGGGCAATTTCGTGAACAAATAAGGGGCCCTGAAATTCTACGATATCCCCGTTCACTTTCATCAATTTTATTGCAGGGCGCCATGGACACAGGCTCAGTGAGGCATAATTACCCATGGGTGGATATACAGTGGATATTTTACAGAAATTGAATAATTCTGCGCCCCCAAATTTGCAGAATCATTGTGCGAGGATATGGATTGTAAGGTAATCTGATTTTATGAATTGACATGGCGGAGGAATCAAGATTTCAACGTTTCTAGAATCTTCAGGTTTCGCAAAATTCTGAGCCCCACACGAATGAATGAATGAAAGGCACGCTGCATGATGCATCTCATCTTATCTTGCCTGAATTGGATTGATAAAGAGATTTCCTCTCGGTGACCCTTTCACGCTTCCTATTCACTGACCACAGATGCTGGTGGTGGAATAAAATCAGTAGCAAATGTCAGTATTTATCTGCAATCACTTCAAAACATATATACATATATGTGTATGTATATATCCCTCTGTAGTTATAGATGAAAAGCAGCATTTGCAAGTAATTATCGGCGAGACAACTTAGTGTAAAATAGCTTAATATCTAATTTTAAATCCTCTAGGATAAAGTATGTTCTTTTGGAAATTTTCCCTCCCATGAATTTTCAAAAGTAGTTCGGCCTCTCTTTATATTTTCGCTTAACCAGAAATGCGTTTATTTGAAACTTTTTCTACCTGTCCATTTAGTTTTAGATTTTATCTTTTAACTCTTTTTTGGAAGGTGAAATTGTAAAATAATTGAAGGTATCTAAATTGAATAAATTACATAATATTAGACTTTCGTAATTTATAATGTAGATAATAATCTTATTATTAAGATCTGAATTTCGAATCAGTTAATGTGGTTTATTCTCAGAATAAGGTGAAGAAATTAAAGAAATTAAAGAAATTGACGTTGTTTTGAGGATGAACCACATTAGTTGATTCCAAACGTTGACCAAATCTTAATAATATGATTATTCAAAAAAACATTTATCTATATTACACAAATCAAAATTAGTATTTATTAGCCCCAAAAATTAATAAAAACATCTAAATTGAATAAATTACACAACTCAAATTTAATATTTATTAGCCAAAAAAAATTAATTAGAAAAAATCCTAAAAAATTCAAAATATAAAATAATTAAATTACAATTATGTAACTTAAACATAAATTAAAACAATTAGAAAATATCATATTTTCAAAAAGAAATATTATTATTTATTTCAAATTTATTTAAATTGTTCACCTTGTTTTGGATAGACAATAATCAAATACATTATTAAAACACTCTTAAATGTTAAATGTCATTAAAACACTCTTAAATGTTAAATGTCATTAAAACACTCTTAAATGTTAAATGTTCAATTCTTCGTTTTATTCAAATATTATTCTTAACATCACCATATAACTTCACCAATATCAAACTTATTAAAAAAAATAATTTATTAAAAAAAATAATTTATTTAAAGTAAAGAAACAATTAATTTTCCCTTTTAATCTTATGAACCTCTTTCTTTATATTCAATTATATTTTAGTTTTAAGGAAGTCTTTCTCCATATTTACTTAGATTTATCTCTTTATAGAATCATTTAGAAAAACGTTACTTTCAAAATAAAATTAATTTACTTTTATTTAAACTAATTTAATCTTTCTTTATATTTATTTATATTTACCTTTTATATAATTATTTATAAAAATATTACTTTCAAATTTTAAAAAATATTTTATTATTTATTTTAAATTTATCAAATAAGAGAATTTCTTTTCTTTGATTTTATAAAATTGTGATTTTTTTTTAATTAAAAATAACTTGGTTTTGTAATTTTTTTTAATTAAAAATAAATTTCTCTTAATTAAATTTTTATTTATTTATGAGATTTATAAAATTTATATTATTAATCTCAATTATTGATATAGTTTTAATATATTCTAAAAGGAGTATTTATGTAAATTTAGTCTATGATAACAATTGATTGGAACTGTTTTTTTTTTTTATAAATATTTGGGTATGACATTTTTTTTTGGGTATTAACATTCTTTATCAATTTCTTGGAACATGTATCTTTCTTATAAATATTTGGGTATTGACATTCCTTATCAACTCAACTCCAATTACAACATTGAGAAAATGATTATTGGAGGTTGGAAAGCTTATTATGAGCTTGAAAACAATTGTAAGGTTGTCAATATTTGTATTTGGGGTAAGATAATGTTCCTCTTTGAGACCCTTGTCACCCTTATTGTCATATAAGGTTGTGAAGTCTGGGGTTGCAGTATATCCATAGAGTTGTGGAGAAAGATTGAGATGATTCAAAAACAATTCATAACCTACAATCCCAAGATCAAGGGAGATGCCCCCTATCCTATCCTCCTGATTATAGTTGACCTCTCTCCTATTAAAATCAGGGCCATGTTTAAGTATCTAATGTATAAGAAGAAACTTTACAACATGTAATCCAAGAAGCTTCCTAAAATTGCTTCTAACTTTAGTCAAAACCCCCACCTTCTCCTCAAGCTTGGGTGGCGTAAGGATGCCCAATCTTGGCTCAACCATTGGGGGATAAATGAGGAGATCATCGTAGGAAGCAAGGATAGTGTCAAAGATACTATCACCCCCAAATTTAAGGATAAACTATGGGATGATAAGGAGATAGAGGGTAAAAGGAAGCTAAGATGTTATAAGGAGATTATCGACCCCACCCTTGAGAAACAAAATTATCTTTCTGTTGTGACCAACTCGAAGAAAAAGGTGAACATCACTAAGATTAGAACTAATTATCATGAGCTTTGAAGTGAAACCGGTCGATGGTCTACTCCCAAGACTCCTTGGGACGATAGAATTTGTCAGCTTTGCGGAACTAAGAGGGTGGAGGATGAAAATCATGTTCTTTTAGAGAGCCCGGTCCTTACTCAAATCCTCTCTCATTTCCCTAACATTTGTCACACTTCCAATCTTCTTGACTTGTTAAGTCAACCCAACTATAGTGGCCTTGGTGTGCTTCTTTCCCTTCTTTTTGAGCACAAAAACAAGATTCTAAAGAATTACAATTAGGTTCTTCTTCTTCTTCTTAAGCTCTGATAAATCGCATTAGTCTTAATGGACGTTAATCATCTTCATCATCATCATCATTAAATTTCATAATCCATTTTGTGAATCCAATTATTTTTATTGACCAAACATTTACAATTATTAATATCTATTTATTTTTATATATTGTATTAAAATAGTAAAATAAATTATTTTAAAATATTATATTAAAATGTGAATTTTCACATAATAATTATTTTATGAAAATGTAAATATTTATTTTTTCAATAAACTTAAAATAAAATTATATTTTCATATAATAATTATTATTATTTTTATAGTCATTCATTCAAATTTAACATTTTTTCAATATTTAAAGATATATATTTTTAACATCTAATTCTATTAATTAAATATTTATAGTTTTTTTTGTAAGTTTGGTAGGACCTTTGTATTTATTTTCTGTAAAAAAAGGGCAAGTTACAACCAGAAATCACATGTTTAGGTGGCCTCGACCTACCCAGAGGGAAACTAGATCTGTTGGCCACCTAACTACATGATATGCCATCGAGAAACAAAATATAATAAGCTTGTAAAGCCATGCTAGATATGTTTGAGTATCCTTATACTTTTTATATTCTAGATAACCGAAAAATTTCAGTAAAGTATGTAGATCCTCATGTTGCTAACTGTTAGATGAATCCACTGGAGCAGGATCCTTCACACTAAAGCATGGAAGCTCACTTTGCGGGATACATGGGATGTGAAGCTCGATACGGTAAAGATGCCCATTCTGCATATGAAGCTGAAACTGAATTTGATGAAGAACCTTATTGAAATCCGAGAGTCCATGAGAAGTCAAAGGTGAGCCCAAAGGGATTTTCACCAGAGCTTTGGCTAGTAAGTTTTTCATTAACAAATAAAAATGGATTTTTTTCTTTTACTGAGAAGACCAACCTCGAGAGTGACTGGGATTAGGTGCCAAGGCCTTCCAATCAACCAAATCAATTTGTGTTTCTGTAGCTTGTCTATTAAGATTAGTGTCTCACTCGCTTATAAGCTGAAAAACTTGAGAGGAGCTATCCCCATGGTATGCAGTGGCAACATCGCCGATTATGCGAGTAGTAGATTTCTGACCTCGACCTCTTCTTACATTGGAGTTGGCTTGGTGGCCCTCGTGGGTTTGCTTTTGTTTCTTCCCACGACCACGGGATCCCTGGCCTTGATGGCTCCTCACTGAAGTAGCGCAAGCCATGGCACAATAGGGGCTCAAACCTATAACAGTTGCGAGAGAAGACCACCACAACATACTCGAATTGGGCTTGTAACCAATAACTTCACAATTCCCAGAACCTCCCTTGACAAAATGAATTGACAAGTAATCAAAGCAAGAGACTAGAACATAATAAGTTAACCAATGGTTACTTTGCACCAAGCAGTGAGACACAATTAGGGCAAATCCCAGAACCTTATACCATGCCACCAACGCTGCCTTGAGCAGCAGGGGGCAAGAATTTGAAACGAACAACAGGAGAGCCAGAGCCAAGTAAACCCAAAATCGTGACAACAATTAACTAGAGAAATACCATTGTCATCATGCCAGGGACTCAAATATAGAGAAATCAACAAATGACATAGTCTCTTTGCCCATAAAATGCCCATGAGAGAAATCAAAATATCATAACACATAGAGACAGGGATACAAAGAACATCTAAACCCTTATAAAAATCCTCAATTGCCATCCACAAATCATGGTGTTGCTTCCTTGGAATTTTTAACCTCAAAACATAACCTTTCCTCCAAAAACTAGCAAAATGATGGAACTATCCATGGGAGCGAGGCAGTAAAATCAGAAACAAAAAACATACCCGAAGAGCACGACCTGAGTGGAAACAAGGACTAAAATCACCTAGTGGAATACCATGAGGAGCGTCTCTCTAACATCACAACTAGCTATCAACCCATTGGTATCCAAATTTTGATTGCAAAAAATGGAGTGGCTTACTTTCACAGTAGAAGAACCAGATAACCCCAGCATAAAACTCACCCTGCCACCTTCTTTACTCTCATTGAATACTTGCATGTGTGAGGCCACAACACCATGTACCATATGCATGTAGAGGGTGCTGGAATGTCGTCTAACAATTGTAATCATTGCGAAAGGACTATTGCTTGTTCCAAAGTCTCCATTTCACACTTTGATCGAGGATAAATATTTATAATTATTTTAATAAAATCAAACAATAAATTTAAATTTTATGAAATTAATAAATTTAAAATTAAAAGATTATTTTTTAATATTTAACTTAATAATATTATCTTCACAATCATACAATCATCTATCACCTGTGATCCATCTTTTTCATGTTTAAATTACATCTTTTTCATGTTTAAATTATTTATATATAATAATTATTATTATTATTATTATTATTTTAAATATAAAAATCATTTTATATCTTATATTGACTTGATTGAAAAACTCAATAAATCAAATTCAAAATTTGAATGATATAGATGGATTAGAAAGGCCAACCTAAAGAATATTTGAAATAAAACTCCAAAATTTGAATGATATAGACGGATTAGAAGAGGAAACTTACAAGAATATTTGAAATAAGAGTTTTATTTTAGAAGCAATTCTTTTAAATATTAACATTAATTTATTTTTAATTGATAAATTTTATATTAGATTTATTTTATATAAAAATAAAAATTTTAATGGAAAATTTTAATAATTATTTATTAAATTTTAATATATATTTTTTAATATTTAAATATAGATTTTTTTAATATTTAAATATAATTTTTTTTGATATTGATTAAATTTTTACTAATATTTTATTGCAATAAAAAAATATTTTTAATTTAAAATTATATGAAAAAATTTCAACTATAAATTTTATATCTAAAATTAATATATTCTTTTTAATTTAAATAATCAACACTACCATCTGAATCATCACTCAATTCTGATACTTTTTTAATGCGTAAATGTGAAATTTGTTTTTAATATAACTATTTTGATAAATAAAATATCGCCAACACAATTATTTTGATGAACAAAGTATTTGTAATTAATACATTTTTAGCATATTATTGGGTTGAGATAATAATACAAAATAAATTTTTAATTAATTATAAATTTAATAGATTTTTCATGATATAAAGTCATTTTAAAGCCTCACATTAGCAATTTAATAATTGTATTAAATAAATTGATAATTCAAATGATATAAGTTGAATATAATAATTGTATTAAATAAATTGATAATTCAAATGATACGAGTTGATGTGAAGAATCAATTTGGTATTATTAATTTTAGAATGGTTTATATTTAATTATAAAATTTATATATTAATGTAATTATTTTTAATTGTTGTTTATTTTTTATTTTTTTTAAAGAAACATGTAAATTTATATTGAACTAATTGGAAAACAGGTCAATTTCTTTGCTATTAAAGATATTTTTTATCATTAATATTCTAATTTTGTTTATAAAAAATTTGCATCTACCTTGTCTAGTTTTAACTATACTTTTAACAACAATTGTCTTGTAAAACCTCCAAAAAAAAAACTCCACAAATTACTACATACTTACATAACATTCAAAAAAATTATATATATACATATATATGCTCGCTTTGTGTCTTTTCAGCACCAGTGCATTCCATTGGCTCCTCCTTGTTAATTTCCATCTGTAGAGGGAATGCTGGAGTCGTTCTAGGGACTTCATCAACTTATCAAGCAACTCATTTTTTGTGAGAAGGATCTTCCATGATTCCAAAGACATCTTTGAGGAAACCCATGGTAGCAACTTCCATTGAAACCTCAATGTTATCCACCTTAGTAGTCGGATTTTCCAACTTGGTGACCAAATTTTCCACTCAGAGCTGAAGACACTTGACATCCCCATGCATATCCTCCAGCTAACGAGAGACCAAACCAAAATGAGAATGAACCTCCATTATAATTTGGTCACCACCCTTATCAACAAGTGCCAAAAATTGAATCTTAACTACCTCCAACTATTCCTTTATTACGTTCCCATTACCATTACTAACTGAAGATGCCATGGCGCCAACTGCTTTGCCTCTAACCCATGCCAACAACATTATAACTACTTTCAAGCTCCCTTTATAATGCATGCCATGATCCAAGTCACATCCAAATTTGAGCTCTGCAAATTGAATGTTGACATTCCTTTCGTGAGCCATACTTTCTCGAAATCTCGTCCCTGCTACCACCATTATACTCACACTTCCTTATAGAATTGACTTCTGCAGTGCATATGGAGTACCTACCATGCTTGAGCTGAAGTGAAGATTTAATACTACCAGAAATGGCATATGCATGTCCTTTGACATGAAATTTTCATGTCATTGCTTCCAACTGGAGCATTTAACCTTGTTGTCCTGTGAATAATTGTTTCACCCTTTGAGATCCTGCAATGCCTTGGGATTTGGGGAAATTATTAATGACATGCCAGCCCATAATTCTTTTTGTTGGATTAATGAGAAAAGTGGGACCCATGCACCTTGAATATTCAAGGGATGTGAGAATTGGAGGTTTCACCTTGGTCATTTATTATGATCCCTTTCTCAAGGTTTATGTAACACCCTCCTCCCATGCTTACCCAAGCTTATCGGTCCACTAGGGTAAATATGTGATGAAGATTTTCTATGATATTATTCAACTCCCCAAGTGTAGTTAAAGAAGTGGAACTGACGAGACAAGACCAATATAACCTTAGATGCTACATGACCTTCAGGAGCCAACCAACCCTTCCAGGTGCTTAACCCCTGATACAAATTCCTGTTTGATTGATCTAGAGTCCCAGTCGCACTGATGACAAGCCCTCCATGTGACTGAAACCCTCCAGTTGCATGCAAAATAAGGCATCCATGCGACTAAATCCCTTTTTAGGCATTTCTGTGCCATCAACCTCGAATTTTGAGCCACTTTTTCAGGGTCGGGATTGAGGACACTGCCCAGAACTTCATGAAATTTTCATAAATGATAAGTAACATGGCGACAAGGCCTCAAATTCAAAACTTGAACAAGGACCTGCTCTGACACGACCTCACAATGACAAACATTCTATCAAACACATCATGAATGTGTAATATATAGGTCATATAAACACATCTGAAGGACTGATGTGTCCTCATAATAGCTACAAGATCATATTTTAGGCCATGCATTCATTGACATTTCATCTACTAATAAAAACATGATGAGAACCACAACTCAAGTTTGTCATAAACCATGCTCATAACCAACATATAACTAGCAGAATAACAATGATAGAACAACCATTAAGATCACATAATAAAAACTACATTTACCCATTAAATACAAGAGGAAAATAACTCTTATTAACATATGAAAAATTCAACCAGGTCTGGGACTTCCATGAACCACCTGACCATAGATTGGGTTGAACCAAATATTTCTTTCAACCAATCACCTCCGTGTCATGGGATCTCATGGAATCAACCAAACAAAAACAAATTGGGGCTTCCAAAGTCCAAGTCGCCTCAACCCTCAACTAGTGATTCCACCTCACATTCGAACATCACTAACCATCACCAAATCTTTCTCTACCCAAGTTGTCCAGGGCTCCAGAGCGTTTTTTCCAACTAGGGCTTCCAGGACTAGTAACTCAACCCACAATTGTTTCCTGGCTTCCAGAGCGTTTGTCCAACTAGGGCTTCCAGGACTAGCAACTCAACCCATCAAGGGCTTCCAAGACTAGCAACTCAACGCACCAAGAGCTTGCAAAGCATTTTTATAACCAAGGCTTCCAAGACTAGTGAATCAACCCAAGTTGTTACAGGGATTATAGAGCATTTGTCCAACCAATGCTTCCAGGAAATAGTAACTCAACCCACAACCATAAGGAAAATGAGAAACAATTGTTGGAAATACTGAGAGGGGGTGAATCAATATTTCTTTTCAATTTTTAATTATTGCTAGTTAGATTCTTTACAATTAAAGACAGAGAGGTGTATAATAATGATATTAAGGATTAATAAGAACTTCAATCCCCTTTTTTAATAATAGTATACAATAGATGAGTGAAAGGAACCAACCCTTTTAATGAAATAGACACCAACCTGTTGCCAAGCACCAACTTGGACTTTGATGAGGCTCCGACCTCTAGGGCTCCAACCCTATCTTCCAAAAGGCTCCAACCTTGTCTTTATAAAAAAATGAATAGGTAACTTACTTGAATTGCTTCACAAGTTTCTTCACTGTCCAATATTTTTACTTTACTGTCCAGAATTATGCCTTCAAATTCATCACTGCTCCAACATCCAAATGTTCAATTTTTTTGCTGTCTATTAGTCTCCACAGGTCTGAAGCAATTTACCTTAGGTCCAAGTAGATTTGTATATTTCCCTTAATGTATATTAGCCCTCCAGTAGTCCGAATAGATCGTAGTCTTCCACACAAGGTTATATAGGTCCGAGCTTACTGTGACTTATCAAATGCTATCCCATAGTCTTCCAACAAACAATTTAGGTGATTTTTTCATCACAGTTCCGAGAGTATTTTCTTCAAGACCTTGTCATATCTCAAGGGTATGACAACTTGCGAAATACAGTGCAACTCAACAAGTCCGAAGATGTGATTGTCACAGGTTTACTTGTTGCAACGAGCCACATAATCTGTGTACAGATTCGAGCCACTGAATTATGCACAAGTATGAGGGTATAGAAGGTCCGAGCTATAGAATGTATGTACAGGCCCGAGCCAATGTATGTAGAGGTCTAAGCTACTGAATATGTATCAGGTCCAAGGGTATAGAGGGTGGCTTAATCCAAGCCTGTAGCTGCCTGCAAAGAATCTGATCTCTCCAAATCAAGCCTTATCTTTTCTGAATCTTAACATGCCAACTGTCCGAAGTTACTGTGGATGCTTGGTGGTGACCGTGTTAAGTGTGGCTACGTGTAGCTTCATTCTTCTAGTTGCCTATGGTGTCCAAGCTGCTTCAGATGTCAGATGACCCAAAAAAATATTTTCCTTGGCTTCTTGGTCTCCTATCTCTTGTGCCTTCAAGTTCACGAGTTGTGAACTGTATGTTTGTTTTGTTGAAAATGTAGCAAGATGATGGAGCTTGGTGAAATGAAGTTGCCTTCACCAAGTGGGCCCGCAGGCAAATTCTAGCGCAAAATCTATTTTTAGACTATGTCTATTTTTAGACATATGGAGCATGGTTTGGGGATTCCAGTTTGAGATTCTTGGAGCATTGGTCATGTTGGTAAAAATAGATGAGACTCTATTTTTGAGGTCAAAGAGGTCGAAGTCTATTTTTAGACTGCCTCTCCTTAAAACAGGGAAGTCAAATATTATTTACCCTTAATAATATTTAGACTATAAACACCAGTTTACTCTCTTGGAGCACTTCAGTTCGAGCTACAGAAGTGGCTCATGCATCTGACAGAGGAATCACGTGGTTCCCAAGGGTTTGATGGCATCATGTATGGTTGACTTCAGTTGGACTTCAGTGGCAGAAGTTTGGAGGAGTTAATGAGACAGATAGTGGAGTTGTGTTCTGTTTATTTTAGTTGAACTAGTTGAGATTAGTTTAATTAGCTAATCAATTAGTTATGAGTGGAGTGAATTAAATATTATTTAATTAATTAATTAGTAACTCATTATTCAACTCAAGAATACATCAGTTCACTACAGTGCATGATCAATTCAGTGGAGACTAGTGAAAGAGGTAGATGAAAGGGTGGAGTTAGCTATCAGTGGCGACATCGGTTGTGCATGAGATTTGCACCACACTTGGAGGAATTGTCCATGACAATTGCGCAGTCAAGCCAAAGAGATTCGAACCTTGGATATCTATATAGACAGGCCATGATTGCGCAATAGAGGCAAGGCAATTGGTGGTGAGTTTTGAACCAGTAACCTGTTCAAAACTGAGCTAGATTGTGTGTAACTTCATGAGAAAGTACTGAGTACTTGTGAGGAGTATTGTACTGATTTTGTTACTTGATTTCTCCATTATAATATACACAATAGCTACGGGGTTTTCAGCTATAAGCTTTCCCCATACATACTGTGTTAATGTGTATGATGATTTGATGTGTTATCACTTGATTTTATTTCCGCATGTTTGATGATCTGAGTGGAAGAGATTATGTGTTGCATATAAATTCAAATTGTATGTGATCAGGATAGTCTCGGTGAATAATTAATCATTATTCAGAAAATTTCTACATGGTATCGGAGCTATTGAAGCAGAGATTGATCATCACAGTGATTACAAACTTATTTCAGTAGACAGAGTCTGCATGCGGGCCAGGTAGCCTCCGGATTCATCTTTCTTCGGAAAGTGAAAGGTCTGGTAAATGCCCCTTGCAGTCAATATCTGTGCTAGAGATAATTTGTTCTCACAGATCTAGAGCGGTTGAGCTTTGAGGTGGAATTCGAATTTTGCAGCAGTTTTGTTTTCTTGGTGCCGGTGTTGAAAATGTCTTTCAACGGTTTGCGACTCGAATATGCTCTTGAAGGTAGTTCGAATTATGTTGCATGGAAGGATCGCATGGAAGCAGTATTAGAAGATAATGGTCTCAAGGAGTTCGTAGATACGGATGTCCAAAAGCCCACTGATCCTGCTGAAGTCGAAGCATGGCAAAAGAAGATGGCGAAGTGTCGAAGGATCCTGTTGGAGGGCGTCAAGGATCATATTGTATCCAGCCTGCATGGAAAGGTTTCTCCATATTTAATGTGGAAAGCTTTGACGGATCTATTCCAGAGTAAGAGCGACCAAAGGAAGCTGGCGCTCAAAGATAAGCTCAGGAACATCAAGATGGAGAAAGGCGACAATATTGCCAAATACCTCACGAAGTTCACTCAATGCAGAGATGAGCTGGGAAGTGTGGGGGTGACTGTCGAAGACGAGGACATGGTCGACCTGGCTCTCCTTGGTCTTCCGAAGGCTTGGCACTCATATCAAGATAGTGTCAATGGTTGGGAGAAGTTGCCGGGATGGGAGCGCCTTTGGGCGGATCTCATGCAGGAGGAGATAAGGAGGACTACTCGAGATGGATCTTCATCAAAGGGAGCTGATGAAGAAAATTGTGCTTTGGTGGCCAAAGCAAAGAAGGGGAAGGGTAAGAAAACCTCTCATTCTGGTGCAAAGGGCAAGAAGCAGGATATGGCGAAAGTGAAGTGTTTTCACTGCCATGATCACGGACAATATGCTACTAATTGTCCAAAGAAGAAGAAGAATAAGCAAGCGGGAAGATCTACAGATGGAGAAGCTTTGGCTTCACAGTTCGAGCTTGACTTTTCACTGATCGCATGCTTGGTTTCAAGTGTGATGGGATCGGTGTGGTTCTTGGACAGCGGTGCGTCATTTCATATGACGGGAGATCTGGATTTGTTCTCAGATCTGGAGGACAAAGATTTGGGTGTGCACATCGAGATGGGCGATGATGGTAGATACAGTGCGACTGGTATCGGTACCATATCCTTTCAGAGGGAGTCTCGTAAACCCTTTGTACTGAAGGATGTCATGCATGTACCTGGATTGAAGAAGAACTTGATCTCTGTGGCGATGTTGGAGGATAAGGGGTATGATGTGGTCTTCAGCGAAGGAAAAGCCTTCCTGCGCAGTAAGACTACTGGAGAGACCCGGAAGATAGGGGTTCGAACCAAGAACCTTTATCAGTTGCAGGTAGATGGTTGCACAGCTATGGCATGCAAGGCGGGAGAAGTGGTGAGCCGGGATGATGAGGGCGAACTGTGGCACAGGAGATTGGGCCACCTTCACCATGGAGCTTTGAAGATTCTGCAGCAGATTTCTACTGGGCTTCCTAAGGGCACTCTTGTGCAGTCAGATCAGTGCAAGGGGTGTACTTTAGGGAAGTATGTGAAAGCCACCTTTCACGAGAAGGATAGTCGCGCCACGACGATCCTCGAGAGAGTTCACACAGACGTGTGTGGTCCTTTCTCAGTTGCTTCGACAGCAAAGCACAGGTATTATGTGATCTTTGTTGATGATTTCTCTCGAAAGTGCTGGATCTTCTTCATGCAGAAGAAGAGCGATACATTCGCGAAGTTCTGTGAGTTTAAAGCACGGGTCGAGAAGGAGTCGGGGAAGAAGGTGATTGCTCTAAGGAGTGATAACGGTGGTGAATTCATCTCGGCTGAATTCAAGGAGTTCTGCAGCGCAGAAGGGATTCGGAGAGAGCTCATCGCACCCCATAACCCACAGCAGAACGGGGTGGCTGAGCGGAAGAACAGAACGATCGTGGGTGCTGCACGGCGATGTTGCATGATCAGGGCCTACCCCTTCACTTGTGGGCTGAGGCATGCAATACAGCAGTGTATGTGCAGAACCGTTGTCCTCACAAGGTTCTTGGCATGAGTACACCAGAGGAGGCTTATTCTGGCAAGAGGCCTGATATTTCCCATTTGCGGATTTTCGGATCTCCCGTCTACATGCATGTGACGAAGGATGCGAGAAGGAAGCTGGATCCAACTGCTGAAGTTGGAATATTTGTGGGGTACACTGATACACCTCACAACTATCGGGTGTATGTGCCAGACAGTCGCAAGACTGTTGTGCGACGGGATATAAAATTCCAGGAGGAGAAAGCCATGCAGTGTTCGCTTGAGAGGGAGCTACACTTGCATGCATATGAGGAGCTGTTAGTTCCTAAGGAGGAGCTTCTGGATGTGGATCAGCCACAAGAGGAGGTTCAGAAGGTGGAAGAAACCACCCAGGCAGCGCCAACCATCAGAGGGCGCATGCGCACTACAGAAGCTGAGCGACTGGCTCAGGATGCAGAGAAGGTTGTAGGACCACCTACAGCACAGCGCAGACAGAGACAGTCACCGGATCGGTACACTGGATACATGGCTCCTGTGAGTCAATGTGTTGTGACGGAGCCATCCTCTTTTGAGGAAGCTGTGGAGGAACCCGCATGGGTTGATGCCATGATCGAAGAATATGATTCGATCATCAGGAACAGTGCATGGGAGATTGTCCCAAGACCGATGGGAAAATCAGTGGTGGGTTCGCGATGGATCTACAAGGTGAAGCAGGCGGCTGACGGGAGTGTGGAGAAGTACAAGGCGAGATTTGTCGCCCGTGGCTTCTCACAGATCGAGGGGATTGACTATGAGGAGACTTTTGCACCTGCCGCAAGGTACTCTTCCATACGGACGATCCTTGCTCTCTCAGCGCAGATGGGGTGGCACATTCATCAGATGGATGTGAAGACTGCGTTCCTCAATGGAGTTATTGAGGAAGAGGTGTACATAGAGCAGCCTGAAGGTTTTGAGATCTTCAGCAGTGAGTCGCATGTGTGCCGACTCAAGAGAGCACCGTATGGGCTGAAGCAAGCACCTCGTGCTTGGTACACTCGGATAGACAGCTACTTCACCGGGCTTGGATTCTCCAAGAGTGAGGCGGATCCAAACCTGTACCAGATTGTGGTGGAGGGGAAGTTGTTGATCATCATACTGTATGCAGATGATCTGATTTTGACTGGCGATGAGCAGTTGATACTTTCATGCAAGGAGGATCTTGCACGAGAGTTTGAGATGAAGGACTTGGGCATCCTTCATTATTTCCTGGGATTGGAGATTTGGCAGCGCAGCGGAGGACTGTTTGTTTCTCAGGACAAGTATGCCCGGGAGATTCTCGAGAGGTTCAACATGCAAGGCTGCAAGCCTGTTAACACTCCTCTTCCTGGTGGTTGGAGGAAGGAGGATGCTACTTCAGCGGAGGTAGTGGATGCCACTGTCTATCGACAGTTGGTGGGGTCGCTTATGTATCTGGTCAATACACGACCCGATATATGTTATGCTGTTAACCAGCTTTCGCAAGCTATGGTTAAGCCTACCAAGCTCTTTTGGAAGGCAGGCAAGCATGTATTGCGCTATATCAGAGGCACATCGGGATATGGTCTATGGTATAGACAGGAGGATGGAGAAGCGAAGCTTTAAAGCTATTTGGTCACAGTTGGGCGGGGGTCAATGGACGGGAAGAGCACATCGAAGAGTTTTCGACATTGGTTCAACGACATTTCCAATAGTACGATGGGAAGCGAGAGATCCATGGCACTCGATTGACTGGGCCAAAGTACATGGTGGCTAGCTTGGCCACCGCATGCGAGGCTATTTGGATGAGGAAGATCCTCGCAGGATTGTTCAGGTTGCATTTGGAGCCTACAGTGATCTACTGTGATAACCAGAGTTGCATTAAACTCTCGGCCAATCCAGTATTTCATGATAGGTTCAAACACATCGACATCAGGTACCATCATATCAGAGATTGTGTTCAGCGGAGAATCATGATGCTTTCATATGTTCCCACGGAGGATCAGGATGCCGACATCCTGACGAAGGCGCTCACCGGGAGCAAGTTCGAATTCCACAGAGGCAGGATAGGGGTTGCAGATAATCCATATCTTGCTGAGAGGGAGTGTTGAAAATGCAGCAAGATGATGGAGCTTAGTGAAATGAAGTCGCCTTCACTAAGTGGGCCCGCAGGCAAATTCTGGCGCAAAATCTGTTTTTAGACTATGTCTATTTTTAGACATATGGAGCATGGTTCGGGGATTCCAGTTTGAGATTCTTGGAGTATGTGTCATGTTGGTAAAAATATATGGGACTCTATTTTTTGGACCTATAGGTCGAAGAGGTCGAAGTCTATTTTTAGACTGCCTCTCCTTAAAATAGGGAAGTCAAATATTATTTACCCTTAATAATATTTGGACTATAAACTTCAGTTTACTCTCTTGGAGCACTTCAGTTCAAGCCTTGGAAGTGGCTCATGCATCTGACAGAGGAATTACGCTATTCCCAAGGGTTTGATGGCATCATGCATGGTTGACCTCAGTTAGGACTTCAGTGGCAGAAGTTTGGTGGAGTTAATGAGACAACTAGTGGAGTTGTGTTCTGTTTATTTTAGTTGAATTGATTGAGATTAGTTTAACTAGCTAATCAATTAGTTATGAGTGGAGTGAATTAAATATTATTTAATTCATTAATTAGTAACTCATTATTCAACTCAAGAAAACATCAGTTCACTACAGTGCATGATCAGTTCAGTGGAGACCAGTGAAAGAGGTAGATGAAAGGGTGGAGTTAGCTATCAGTGGCGACATCGGTTGTGCATGATATTTGCACCACACTTGGAGGAATTGCCCATGATGATTGCGCTTTCAAGCCAAGGAGATTCGAACCTTGGATCTCTATATAGACAGGCTGGAATTTCTCCAATGAAAGGCAAGGCGATTTGACAGGGTTTTGAACAGTCTTTAAATGAGCGAGCTAGATGTGTGGAAGTAGCTGTGAAAATGCTGAGAGGTACTTGTGAGGAGTATTGTACTGAGTTTGTTACATGATTTCTCCATTATAATATACACAATAGCTGTGGGGTTTTCAGCTATAAGCTTTCCCCATACATACTGTGTTAATGTGTATGACGATTTGATGTGTTGTCGCTTGATTTTATTTCCGCATATTTGATGATATGAGTTGAGTGGAAGAGATTATGTGTTGCATATAAATTCGAATTGTATGTGATCAGGATAGTCTCGGTGGATAATTAATCATTATTCAGCAAATTTCTACATGTTTATGTGATGAGGTTACCGAATTGAATCATACAAAATTGAAGTTCAAATCATGAATATATATGATGATTTTGTTTAAACGAACATCAACAGCCATGTCCCTAAGGCAGACTGACTTTAGGAGCAAGAACAAGTCAGCTTAAAAGGAAAATAATTATTCAGCAACTTCAGAAATTCATATTTTTCAAACCACAGGGAGTTTTGGGGCATATGAGGACTCGTTGGAAAGAGGAAGGAGTCTTCTTCAAGATGGACAAGGGTTCACTTTGATATCATTCCTTAAATTTCCTCAAAAACCATTTTTTCTTGCTGACTGTCCTTGTATTCTTGTGCATAAAAAATTACGGACATTGAGCCTTTATTTTCTTAAGTATTTTTCCCTAGTATTTCTTGTGCATGGAAGGATAGTAGCTTGAAAAGAGCTGCTATGGATATATTCATCCAAGAATCATTAATGGTATTTCCATCAATGCCAATTATTGACCAACAATCTCCCCCTTTGTCATTGATGGAAATATTCTAGCATTTTCTCCCCCTTTGACATTAATGGCAAATGGGGTGCCTACATATTCCACCTATCAAACTACTCCCCCTGTCATGCTGTACCCCTGACATGTTGCTTGATTTAGTGTGATGCAAGAGCAATGACCCCCATCTTTTGGCGAAGATACTCAAATGCTTCTCGTGGAAGGGGTTTTGTAAAGATATCTGCAATGTGCTCTTTTGTATTGACGTATTCCAACCTGATATTGTGTTCAACAACTTGTTCATGGAGAAAGTGGCATTTGATTGGAATATGTTTGGTTCTTGAGTGCATCACCGGATTCTTTGAAAGACCGATGGCACTAGTATTGTCACAAAAAATAGTAATTGGTTGCTTAGTTTCTATGTTGACATCCTTCAAGGCTTCCTTCATCCATAAAATTTGTGTACAACAATAAGAAGCATCTATATATTCGGCTTCAGCTGTAGAAAGGGATATAGATGATTGCTTTTTGCTGAGCCAAGATACAAGACAATATCCCATAAAGAATGTATTTCCACTGGTGCTTTTTTGATCATCCACGCTTCCAGCCCAATCAACGTCAGAATAAGTTGTCACAATAAGAGTTGAACTCTTAGGATACCAAAGACCTAAATCAGTCGTTCCTTTCAGATATCTGAGAATTATTTTCACAGTTGCTAGATGGGATTGTTTAGGATTTGACTGAAATCTTGCTACCATTCCTACTGCTTGCATAATATCTGGTCCTGTAGCAGTTAAGTATAGGAGAGCTCCAATTATTGACCTGTAAATAGTTTCATCTATTTGGGGGGTATCATCGTCTTTGCTTAAGTTACAATCTTTGGTCATTGGTGTGCTCATAGGTGCACAATCTTCCATCCCATATCTTTTAAGCATGTCTTTAAGATATTTTACTTGAGATATAAACATGCCTGCAGAGGTTTGAGATATTTGTAGCCCAAGAAAGTAAGACAACTCACCAATCATTGGCGTATTGAATTTTTTGGACATATTTAGAGCAAATTCATGGATCATTTTTTCATCATTGCTAGCAAAGATTAGGTCATCGACATAAACAAGAGTGATCAAAAGTTTTTCCTAGTCCATCTTCATGTAGAGATTTCTACCTGCCACTCCCTTTTTGAAACCTTCTTGTTGCAGATAGTGATCCAACATTGCATACCATGCTCTAGGGGCTTGTTTTAATCCATATAAGGCATTTTTTAGTTTGCATACAAGGTCTTTTCCTTCAGCAAGATCAAATCCTTCTGGTTGCTCCATGTAAAATTCCTCTTTGAGATCTCCATTCAGGAATGCTGATTTTACATCCATTTGATAAACCTTGAATCCTTTTGAGAAAGTAAATGCTAAAAACATTCTTATGGCTTCCATTCAAGCTACTGGTGCAAAGGTTTCTTCGAAGTCAATTCCTTCGATTTGCGAGTATCCTTTGTAGACAAGTCTGGCTTTATTTCTGATGATTTGTCCATCTTCATTCATCTTGTTTTTGAATACCCATTTTGTTCCAATTATATTTTTATCTTTTGGGCGAGATACCAGTTCCCAAGTCTCATTTTTTTCGATTTGAGACATTTCTTCTTCCATGGCCTTTATCCAATGAGGATCTTTGCTTGCTTGAGAAAAAATTTCAGGTTCTATTAAAGATAATAGAGCCACATCATCTTTTCTAGGGGTGCTTATCATCCTTCTTCAAGTTTGGATTCCTTCATCTATATTTCCAATGAACTGTTCTTCTGGATGATATCTTTGAAGAAACTTGATCTTGGAGGGAGTTTGTGAAGATTAATTTTGAGGTTCACTTTGAGGTTCTTCATTCTCCTCTTCTTTTTCAGGTTCTTCTTCTTCACTTTGTTCAAAGAAAGGCTCAACTTCATGATCTTCAATTCCTTTTTCTGGAAGGCCTTTCATCAATCTTTACATCAATGCTTTCCACTATTCTTTGTAGACGATAGTTGTAACATTTGTAAGCTTTTCTCCTAGTGGAGTATCCAAGAAATATTCCTTCGTCAAATCTAGAATCAAATTTACTTGGTGATTCATCATTTATTTTTATGAAACACTTGCTTCCAAAAATCCTGAAATATTTTACTGAAGCCGATCTTCCTTTCCATAATTCATAAGGAGTCTTTTCATTATTTGGTCTTAGTTGAGTTTGATTTAAGGTATAAAATGCGGTGCCAACTGCTTCTCTCCAAAATTTTGGTTGCAAATCGGCTGCTAGTAGCATTGTCCTTGCCATTTCTTGAATGGTTCGATTCCTTATTTCAACTACTCCATTTTGCTGAGGTGTCCTAGCAGTAGAGAGTTCTCTTTCGATTCCATGCTCTTTACAAAATTCATCAAACTCTTTTGAGGTGAATTCTCCTCCTCTATCTATTCTAAGACATTTAACCTTAGAATCTTTCTCATTCTCAATGAGAGCCTTATATTTTATGAAATATATCCACATCATTCTAGTATAGTCATCAACAAATAGAGCAAAGTACCTTTCACCCTGAAGAGCTGGAGTTCTAGTTGGCCCACACAAATCTGCATGAATAATTTCCAAAGGTTTTGTTGTTGAGAACTCCTTAGTTTTGTGGCTAGTTCTAGTTTGCTTTCCATGTTGGCATGGGCCACCTACAACTTGATTTGGTTTGCACATTTTTGGAATATCCCTTACTGCATTAATTATGCTGATGTTGATTAGGTTATCAAAACTTGTATGCCCCAATATCTTCTGCCATAACCAAATTTCATATGTTTGACTTAAGTAACATTTATCTTCTTGGATTCTACTGAATATGTAAACATTAGCTGGTGTTCTTACTCCTTTCGCCACAAGTTCTCCCGAGGATGAGTCTCTTATTTCACAGTTTTTTGTACTAAAGACAACATTATGTCCTTGGTCACAAATCTGGCTAACACTTAAGAGATTGTGTTTGAGCCCTTCTAGCAGCAAGGTATTTTGAGCCTTTCCTAGTCCATTGACAAGGGTAGTAGTTCCTTTTCCAGTGATTTTAGCGGATCCACTTCCAAAAGATACATTTCCATTTTTCTTGTTCAATGAGATAAACTTGTTTTGGTCACCTGTCATATGTCTTGAGCATCCACTATCCACGAACCAATGATTTTATTCACTATGAGCACATAGAGCTAGGCCACATTTATCAGTTTTGAGATTTATGTTTTTAGATTTCTCCCTTTTGAGAGGACAATTTTGTTCATTATGATCATAATTATCACATAATGAGCAAGACGGATCAAACTTAGCCAAGGGATCAAAAGAATTGTAAGTTTTGATTTGTCCTTTCCCTTTAGGACCATGTAGATGAAAAGCAACATTTGCAAGTATTTATTGGTTAGATAACTTAGTGTAAAATAGCTTAATATCTAATTTTAAATCCTCTTGGATAAAGTGTGTTCTTTTGGAATTTTTCCCTCACATGAATTTTCAAAAGTAGTTCAGCCTCCCTTTATATTTTCGATTAACAAGAAATGCGTTTATTTGAAAGTTTTTCTACCTATCCATTTAGTTTTAGATTTTATCTTTTAACTTTTTTTTGGAAGGTGAAATTGTAAAATAACTGAAGGTATCTAAATTGAATAAATTACATAATATTATATTTAAGAATTTTATAATTCATAATGTAGATAAAATCTTATTATTAAGATTTGAGTTTCGAATCAATTAATGTGGTTTATTCTCAGAACAAGGTGAAGAAATTAAAGAAATTAACCTTGTCCCGAGGATGAATCACATTAGTTAGTTCTAAATGTTGACCAAATCTTAATGATGTGATTATTAAGAAACACATTTATGTAAATTACACAAATCAAAATTAGTATTTATTAACGCCAAAAATTAATAAAAGCATCTAAATTGAATAAATTACACAACTCAAATTTAATATTTATTAGCTAGAAAAATTAATAAGAAAAAATCCAAAAAAATATAAAATATAAAATAATTAAATTACAATTATATAACTTAAACATAAATTAAAAAAACATTTAAAAAATATCATATTTTCAAAAAAAATATTATTATTTATTTCAAATTTATTTAAATTATTCATGAAGTTTTAGAAAGACAGTGATAAAAAACATTGCTAAAACACTCCTAAATATTAAGTGTTCAATTCTCTACGTTATTCCAATGTTATTCTTGACATGACCCTTTAACCTCACAAATATGAAACTTATTAAAAATTAATAATTTATTTAAAAGTAAAGAAACAATTAATTTTCCCTTTTAATTTTATAGAGTTCTTTCTTTATATTCAATTATATTTTAATTTTATGGAAGTCTTTCTCCATTTTTATTTTTATTTTTATTTTTATTTTTTATATATAGAATCATTTAGAAAAACGTTACTTTCAAAATTTCAAAAAATAAAATGATTTTACTTTTGTTTAAACTAATTAATTATTTTTTTAAATTTATTTTTTAATAATTATTTATAAAAATATTACTTTCGAATTTTTAAAAATATTTTACTATTTATTTTAAATTTATCAAATAAGAAAATTTGATTTCTTTATTTTATAAAATTGTAATTTTTTAATTAAAAATAACTTGATTTTGTAAAATTGTAATTTTTATAAAATTAAAAATAACTTTTTTTTTAATTAAAAAATTTGATTTTTTTTTAAACCTATAAAATTTATATTATTAATCTTAATTGTTGATGCAATTTTAATATATTCCAAAAAAATTACTTATGGAAATTTTTTCTATGATAATAATTGTTTGGAACAGGTAGCTTTTTATAAATATTTGGGTATTGACATTCCTTATCAATTGTTTGGAATATGTATCTTTTTATAAATATTTGGGTATTGACGTTCTTTATCAACTCAACTCAAATTACAACATTGAGAAAATGATCACTGGAGGTTGGAAAGCTTATTGTGAGCTTGAAAACAATTGTAAGGTTGCCAATATTTGTATTTGGGGTAAAAAATGTTCCTCTTTGAGACCCTCGTCACCCCTGTTGTCATATACAGTTGTGAAGTCTGAGGTTGCAGTATATCCAGAGAGTCGTGGAGAAAGATTAAGATGATTCAAAAGAAATTCATAACCTACAATCCCAAGATCATGGGAAATACACCCTATCCTATCCTCCCGATTATAGTTGACCTCTCCCCTATTAAAAGGGGGGCTATGTTTAAGTATCTAATGTATAAGAAGAAACTTTACAACATGGAATCTAAGAGGCTTCCTAAAATTGTTTTTAACTTTAGTCAAAACCCCCACCTTCTCCTCAAGAGTGGGTGGCATAAGGATGCCAAATCTTGGCTCAACCATTGGGGGATAAATGAGGATATCATCATGGGAAGCAAGGATAGTGTCAAAGATACTATCACCTCCAAATCTAAGGATAAACTATGGGATGATAAGGAGCTGGACGGTAAAAGGAAGCTAAGATATTATAAGGAGGTTATCAAACCCACCCTTGAGAACCAGAATTATCTTTTTGTTTTGACCAACTCGAAGAAAAATATGAACATCGCTAAGATTAGAACTAATTTTAATGAGATTCGAAGTGAAACCGGTTGGTGGTCTACTCCCAAGACTCCTTGGGATGATAGAATTTGTCATCTTTGCAGTACTAAGAGGGTGGAGGATGAAAATCACCTTTTAGATTGTTCGACCCTTACTCACATCCGCTCTCATTTCCCTAACATATGTCACACTTCCAATCTTCTTGACTTGTTAAATCAACCCAACTATAGTGACCTTGGTGTGCTTCTTTCCCTTCTTTTTGAGAACAAAAATAAGATTCTAAAGAATTACAATTAGATTCTCCTTCTTCTTAAGGTCTGATAGACCACATTGGTCTTAATGAACGTTAATCATCATCATCATTAAATTTCATAATCCATTTTGTGAATGCAATTATATTTATTGACCAAACATTTACAATTATTAATATCTATTTAATTTTTTATTGTATTAAAATAATAAAATAACAAATTTTAAAATATTATACTAAAATAGTGATTTTTCACATAATAATTATTTTATAAAATTGTAAATATTTAATTTTTCAATAAATTCAAAATAAAAATTATATTTTCATATAATAATACTAATTATTTTATAGCCATTCATTTAAATTTATCATTTTTCAATATTTAAATATAAAATTTATTTCTTAAAACATTTAATTCTATTAATTAAATATTTATAGTTATTTTGTAAGCTTGGCAGGACCTTTGTATTCATTTTCTATTAAAAAAGGGAAAGTTACAACTAGAAATCACATGTTTAGGTGGCCTCGACCTACCCAGAGGGAAACCAAATCTGTTGGGCACCTAACTGCATGATATGCCATTGAGAAACAAAATATAATAAGCTTGTAAAGCCATGCTAGATATGTCTACGTATCCTTATACTTCTTATATTCTAGATATCCTAAAACATTCAGTAAAGTCTATAGATCCTCATGTTGCTAACTGTCGGATGAATCCACTCGAGCAGGATCCTTCACACCAGAGCTTGGAAGCTCAGTTTGCGGGATATATGGGATGTGTTGCTCGATACGGTAAAGATGACCATTCTGCATTTGAAGCTGAAACTAAATATGCTGAAGAGATTTACTGAAATCTGAGAGTCCATGAGAAGTAAAAGGTTAGCCCAAAGGGATTTGCACCAGAGCTTTGGCTAGTAAGTTTTTCATCAACCAATAAAAATGGATTGTTTGCTTGTACTGAGAAGACCGACCTTGAGAGTGACTGGGATAAGGAGCTAAGGCCTTCCAATCAACCAAATCAATTTCTATTTCCGTAGCTTGTTGATTAAGATTGACTTCCCACTCACCTATAATATGACAAACTTGAGAGGATCTACCCTCATGGTATGCAGTGGCAACATCGTCGATTATGTGAGCAATAGATTTCTGACCTCAACCTTTTCTTGCATTAGAGTTGGCTTGGTGGCCCTCATGGGTTTACCTTTGTTTCATTCCATGACCATGGGATCCTCGGGCTTGATGGCCCCTCACTGAAGCAGTGCAGGCCATGGCACAATAGGGGCTCAAACCTATAACAGTTGCAAGAGAAGACCACCACAACATACTCGAATTGGGCTTGTAACCAATAACTTTACAATTCCCAGAACCTCCCCTGACGAAACGACCTAGAAAGTAATCAAATCAAGAGACGAGAACATAATAAGTTAATCGGTGGTTTACTCTGCACCAAGCAACGAGACACAATTGGGGCAAATCCTAGAACCTTATACCATACCACCAACACTGCCCTAAGCATCGAGGGGCAAGAATTTGAAACGAACAACATGAGAGCCAAAGCTAAGTAAACCTGGAATCGTGACAAAAATTAACTAGAGAAATACCATTGTCATCGTGTCAGGGACTCAAATAGAGAGAAATCAACAAATGGCATATTTTCCTCGCCCATAGAATGCCCATGCGAGAAAGAAAAATATCATAACACATAGAGATAGGGATACATAGAACATCTAAACCCTTATAAAAATCATCAATTGCCATCCACAAATCCAGGTGTTGCTTCCTTCGCATTTTCAACCTTAGAACATAACCTTTCCTCAAAAAACTAGCAGAATGATGGGATTATCCATGGGAGTGAGGCTGTAAAAACATAAACTAAAAACATACCCGAAGAGTGCGACATGAATGGAAACAAGGTCGGAAATCACCTAGTGGAAGACCATGAGGAGCATCTCTCCAACATCACAATTGGCTATCAACCCGTCGGTATCCAAATTTCAATTGTAGAAAATGGAGTGGCTTACCTTCACAGCAAAAGAACCAGAGAACCCCAACATAAAACTTGCCCTACCATCTTCTTTACTCTCATTGAATACTTGCATGTGTGAGGCCACCGCTCCACGTGCCATATGCATGTAGAGTGCAATGGAATGTCGTCTAACAACTGTAATCATTGCGAAAGGACTATTACTTGTCCCAAGATCTCTAATTCACACCCTAATCAAGGATAAATATTTATAATTATTCTAATAAAATCAAACAATAAATTTAAATTTTATGAAATTAATAAATTTAAAATTAAAATATTATTTTTTAATATTTAACTTAATAATATTATCTTCACAATTATTTAATCACATGTGAAGGAATAATGATATGGCCTACATGGCGCCACTACAAGATATTCTAACAACCACCCTACTATATAGGTTTTTCATATATATGTTGTCCAACAAACCCTCACCTGCCTAGCCTGCTTATCTCACCTACCCATCCATCATCTGTCCCAGCTAATCATACCTAACCTGCTGAACTCACCTACCTCACCATCAATCAGACCTCCCATATCTTCATTCCTAGCCTCTCATCCTCACTACCTCAGCATCAGACCTCACATTTCCACCATCTATTCATCATTACTAGCCTACCTCACCTACCTTTATGCCTAACCTACCTGCATCATTACAAACTACCTCATCCCCATATATATATAAATAAATATATATAATTTAAATTTAAAATAATTATTTTAAATATCATATATTAGTTTGACTTGATTTATATTAGTTTGAATTTATTGAAAAACTCACTAAATCAAATTCAAAATTGGAATGATATAGATTGATTAGAAGAGTCGACTTAAAAGAATATTTGAAATAAAACTCCAAAATTTGAATGATATAGATTGATTAGAAGGGGAAACTTAAAAGAAATTTCAAATAAGAAATTTATTTTAGATGTAATTATTCTAAATATTAACATTAATTATTTTTACTTAATAAATTTTATATTAGACTATTCTTATATTAAAATTAATCTAATTTTATATTAAAATAAAAATTTTAATAATTATTTATTAAATTTTAATATATATTTTTTAATATTTAAATATAAAGTTTTTTAATATTTAAATATAAATTTGATTTTGATATTAATTAAATTTTTACAAATATTTTATTGTGATAAAAGAAAATTTTTTAAATTTAAAATTATATGAAAAATTTTCAACTATAAATTTTATATCTAAAATTAATATATTCTTTTTAATTTAAATAATCAACACTACCATCTAATCATTTTCTTTTTAATTTAAATAATCAACACTACCATCTAATCATTCACTCACTTCTGATATTTTTTTAATGCGTAAATGTGAAATTTATTTTCAATATAATTATTTTGATAAATTAAATATCCCAAACACAATTATTTTGATGAACAAAGTATTTGTAATTAATACATTTTTAGCATATTAGGTTAAGATACTGATATATAATAAATTTTTAATTAATTATAAATTTAATAGGTCTTTCAATAATATAAAGTCATTTTAAAGCCTCACATTATCAATTTAATAATGTTATTAAATAAATTGATAATTCAAATGATATAAGTTGACTTTAATAATTGTATTAAATAAATTGATAATTCAAATGATATGAGATTGTGTGAATAATCAATTTGGTATTATTAATTTTAGAATGTTATAGATTTAATTATAAAATTTATATATCAATGTAATTTTAATTGTTGTTGTTTATATATATATTTAAAGAAATAGGTAAATTTATATTGAACTAATTGGAAAACATGCTAATTTCTTTACAATTAAAGATAATTTTTATCATCAATATTTCAATCTTGTTCATAAAAACATTTGCATGTACTCTGCCTTGTTTTAACTATAATTTTAACAACAATTGTCTTGCAGAACCTCCAAAAGACACCACAAATTATTACATACTTACATAACATTCAAAAAAATCACACACACACACACATATATATATATACACCCGCTTTGTGTCTTTTTAGCACCAGTGCTTTCCATTGGCTCCTCCTTATTAATTTCCATCTGTAGAGGGATTGTAGGTTTCGTTCTAGGGACTTCATCGACCTGTCAAGCAACCCATTCATTGTGAGAAGGATCTTCCATGATTCCAAAGACATCTTTGAGGAAACCCAGGGTAGCAGCTTCCACTAAAACCTCAATTTTATCCACCTTAGTAGTCGGATTTTCCAAATTGGTGGCCAAATTTTCCACTCAGAGCTAAAATAACTTAACATCCCCATGCATATCCTCCAGCTGACGAGAGACCAAACCAAAATGAGAATGAGCCTCCTTTGGTCACTTCCCTTAGCAACAAGTGCCAAAAATTCAATCTTAACCACCTCCAATTATTCCTTTATTACATTCCCATCACCATTACTAACTGAAGATGCCATGGCACCAACTGCTTTGCCTCTAACCCAGACCAACAACAGTCTAACTAATTGCAAGCTCCCTTTATAATACATGCCATGATCCAAGCCGCCTTCAAATTTGATCTCTCCACATTGAATGTTGGCATTCTTTTCCTGAGCCATACTTTCTCAAAATGTCATCCCTGCTACCACCATTATGCTCGCACTTCCTTGTAGAATTGACTTCTGCAATGCATAAGGAGTACCTACCACGCTTGAGCTGAAGCGAATATTTAATACTACTCGAAATGACATCTGCATGTCCTTTGACATGATTTTTTCATGTCATTGCTTCCAACTGAATCATTTAACCTTGTTGTCCTTTGAATAATTGTTTTTCCCTTTGAGGTCTTGCAATGCCTTAGGATTAGGGGAAATTATTAATGACATGCCAGCCCATAATTCTCTTTGTTGGATTAATGAGAAAAGTGTGATCCATGCACCTTGAATATTCATGGGATGTGAGAAATGGAGGGTTCACCTTGGTCATTTATTATGATCCATTTCCCAAGGTTTATGTAACACCCTCCTCCCATGCTTACCCAAGCTTAGTGGTCCACCGAGGTAAATATGTGACAAAGATTTACTATGATATTATTCAACTCCCCAAGTGCAGTTAAAGAAGTGGAACTGATGAGACAAGACCAATATAACCTTCCTTAGATGCTACATGACCTTCAGGAGGCAACCACCCCTTCCAGGTGCTTAACCCCCAAGACAACTTGTTGTTTGACTGATCTAGAGCCCCAGTTGCATTGATGACAAGCCCTCCATGTGACTGAAACCCTCTAGTCATATGCACAATAAGGAATCCATGCGACTACAACCTTTTTTAGGCATTTCTGTGCCAACAACCCCAAATTTTGAGCCACTTTTTTAGGGCCAAGACTCAGGCCACTGCCGAGAACTTCATGAAACTTCCATAAATGATAAATAACATGGTGACAAGGCTTCAAATGAAAAAATTGAACAAGGACCTGCTCTAACACGACCTAAAAATGACAGACATTCCATCAAACACATCATGAACATGTAGTATACAGGTCATATAAACACATATGAACATAGGGACTTCATACTTATGTGAGATTTATCAAGAAGGATTGATGCCTCCTCATAGTGGCTACAAGATCATCTATTAGGCCATGCATTCATTAACATTTAATATACTAATCAAAACATGATGAGAACAACAACTCAAGTCTATCATAAACCATGCTCATAACCAACATATAACTAGCAGAATAACAGTGATAGAAAAACCATTACCCATTAAATACAAGAGGAAAATAACTTTTATTAACATATGAAAAATGTAATCAAGTTTGGGACTTCCACGAACCACCTGACCATAGATAGGGTTAAACCAAACATTTCTTTGAACCAATCACCAGGGGAAATTTTAAGAACCCCCTAAATTTACATGTATAATAAATTAGTGAATCCCCATGATACATGGAAAAATGAAATGCAATCTTATCAATAATATAATATGTATATATAATGTTTTTGGTGAATCTCTCACCAGATTATATTATCTTGTAAAATCATGGCAGATATTTCACTGAATTATAATATCTTACTCATAATTAGTATTTCTTGTAATGGCTATGAGCCTTTTTGTCTAAGAAATCCCTCAAGGACTGAAATATGTATATTCCTCATATGAGATATAAAGATATTTTTTGTGAAACCAACTCCAAAAAGAGAAGAAAAGAGATATCAACGCCTTAGAAATAAGCCACTTCGAGGGGGAAACCTCCAATACATTACATGAATGAACAATTCTTGGATGATTCAAGTTACAAAACCTCCTTTCTATATATAGGAGTCCATGGGGCCACAATGTAATCCTAGCCGACCTAACAATAATAATTTAAGGGCACAATAATAACAATATGGGGGTTACGAGGGTACAATAATAACAATAAGGGGGTTACACTAACAACAATAAGGGACTATACTAGTAATATAGGGACCTAACATGCCCCTCTCCTTCAAAAAGTGTTGTCCTCAACGCTTGAGTAGCTCTGGGTGCTTCTGTATAAAATTCTCATCCTCCCATGTAGAATCTTTAGTGGGTAAGTTCTTCCACTTGATGAGATACTCTGAAATTGATCGATTCCGTAGTTGTCGAGTTCTTGTTTTCATGACCACTTTCGGTTCCAATATGATTTTTCCTTCCTCATAAAGTTTTGGCAATATTGTTTGAACTGGAAGATTTTCACCTATAACCTTCTTTAAGCATGAAACATGGAAAACTGGATGTACTCGCGAAGAAGCAGGAAGCTCCAATTTGTATGCCATAGTACCAATCTTTTGCAACACCTTGTAAGGACCATAGTACTTTGGCGATAATTTATTATCCTTCTTAGCTTGCTTTAGGGACATTTGTTTATATGGTTGTAGCCGTAAAAATACCCAATCTCCTACATCAAAACTTCTCTCGCTGCGATGTTGATCTGCCTGTTGTTTCATTTGATTTTGTGCCAAATTCAGGTTATCCTTTAAGAGTTGGAGAACTTCTTGTTGATACTCGATGTGATCTTCCACTGCTTGAACCTTCAAATTTTCTCTTAAAGATGATGTGATGGATGGTGGATGATATCCATAAAGTGCCATAAATGGGGTCATTTTTGCTGCAGTATGGAAGGAAGTGTTATACCACCATTCAGCTAGAGGTAACCAATTGACCCATTGTGTTTGTTTATCAGATACAAAACAACGAAGATATCCTTCCAAACATTTATTTACTATCTCAGTTTGACCATCAGATTGAGGATGATAAGATGAGCTATGAGCTAATTGAGTAACCAAACAAGAAAATAACTCCGTCCAAAAATTTCCAGTAAAAATGGGATCTCTGTCGCTCACAATAACCCTTGGGTTTCCATGTAGCTTTTGAATTGTGTCCATAAATGTAGTAGCAACTGTACTTGCTTTAAATGAATGAGATAATGCACAAAAGTGTGCATAATTGGTAATTCTATCAACTACCACCATGATGACACTGTTTCCTTCGGACTTAGGTAAACCAATGATAAAATCCATTGAAATCTCCTCCCAATGTTGACTTGAAATGGATAAAGGTTGTAAAATACCTGAGGCCTTAATTGTGTCAAATTTATTCTGCTGGAAAACCAAACATTGCGCCACAAAATTTTGAATATCAGATTTAAGGCCATCCTAAAAAAAATTCTTTCTTCATCCTGTGGTAAGTTTTTAAAAATCCTGAGTGTCCTCCTAAAGGAGAAGTGTGCAATTCCAAAAGAATATTTTGTTTTAGTTGGGAATTCTTAAAAAGATATAAGTGATCTTTGTACCATAAGGAATCATTTTTCCAACTAAATGTATAAGATGTACTAGGATCTTGCTGCAACTTTTGAATGAGTGTCCATACTTCTTCGTCCTTCTTCCATTCATCTTTTGCTTCGGTTATCCAATCTGCTTTGATAATAGAAATGGCACAAAGCAATGCTTCCACCTCTTCATTCTTTCTTGAGAGTGCATCTGCAACAACATCAGGCTTCCCTTTTTTGTATATTATTTCAAAGTCATAACCCAACATCTTTGTGACCCATTTTTTCTGCTCTTCTGAAGATAGTCTTTGTTCCAAAAAGTGTTTAAGACTATCATGATAAATTTTTACCTTGAAGTGTCTTCCCATTAGGTAAGTTCTCCATTTCTTTAGAGCATGAAGTATTGCTAACATTTCCTTCTCATAAATAGGTTTCTGTAAATACTTTCCTTTGATTGGATGACTTTCAAAAGCAATGGGTTTTCCTTCTTGCATTAAAACAACACCAATTCCATTTCCTTAGGCATCACATTCCACAATAAAGGTTTTTGTGAAGTCTGGAGTAGCTAAGATTGGTGCTAGGCACATTGCCTCTTCAAGATGTTCAAAGGCCTTAGTTGCTTTAGGAGTCCATGAAAATGCATCTTTATTCAATAATGTTGTTAGAGGTGCTGCTATTTTTCCATAATTCTTAACAAACTTTCGATAATACCCTGTTAACTCGAGAAATCCTCGCAACTGCTTTATGGTTGTGGGGAATTTCCATTCCTTAATGGCTTTAATTTTGTTAGGGTCTACCTTAACACCCTCGTGAGATACAATATGACCCAGATATTCCACTTCTTGTACTCCAAAGAAACATTTGGATGTTTTTGCATATAATTGTTTCTCCTGCAATAGTTTGAGCACCCTGTCAACATGTTCAACATGATCCTTCCAAGACTGCTGTAGATTAGTATATCATCAAAAAATACTAGCACAAATTTTCTAAGGAAGGGTTTGAAAATGGAATTCATCAACCCTTGAAATGTAGAAGGTGCATTGGTAAGGCCAAAAGGCATGACCAAAAATTCATAATGACCCTCATGAGTTCGGAATGCTGTTTTTGGAATATCTTCAGTCTTCATTCTAATTTGATGATATCCTGAACGAAGATCCAACTTGGTAAAATAAATTGCTCCATGTAATTCATCCAATAATTCATCAATCACAGGAATGGGAAATTTGTCTTTAATGGTGAGCTTATTGGGCTCCCTATAATCCGGACACATTCGCCATGATCCATCCTTCTTGTGTACCAAAACTACAGGAGCAGAGAAAGAACTTTGACTAGGTTGAATTATACCCGCCTCTAACATTTCTGCAATCATACGTTCAATTTCGCTCTTTTGGAAGTAAGGATATCTATAAGGCCTGATGTTTGGAGGAACACTTCCTGGAATCAAATGAAAAGCATGATCATGATCACGAATAGGTGGGAGTCCTTTGGGAGTTTCAAACACCTTGGAATGATTGTCCAAGACTTGTTGGAGATCTGCAGAAATAGATGATTTTGATGTTGGAACTTCTAGTGAGCCTAATTGTGCAATTACGCCTCGTTGTTCTTTCTTTAGAAGCTTTGTCATGCCATTAGAGCTTATTATCCTTCCTGGCTTCCCTTCAATACCCCGTAATTCGACTTCATTTCCTTCTGAAAAGAATTTCAAGAAAAGTTCTTGAAAATTAAAAGCTACCGTCCCCAAAGATTGTAACCATTGTACTCCTAGTACAACATCAGCACCTCCCATAGGAATGGAAAGCATTGGAATAGTCAATACATATTCCCCCATGGTTAGCTTGATATTGTGGCATTTTCCAGAGAAATTTATAGTTCCTCCATTTGCAACCATCACTTGACATTCTGGTGCTGGGTATAGGAAACAATTTAATTCCTTGGCTACCTTACAATGAATAAAATTATGGGTGCTACCTGAATCAATCAACACTATTACCTTTTTCTTCATGATATGTCCTTCTATCTTGAGAGTTTGAGGAGTGGTAATTCCTGCCAATGCATTACACGATATGGTCAGACTCATTTCTTCCTCTTCTTGGGTTGGTTCTTGGTGTATATCCTCTTCTTGTTCATTTTCTTCTTCCTCTTCACAATCTATGTAAAATAATTTCTTCTCAGCACACTTATGACCTTTAGTGTATTTTCTATCACAACTGTAGCAAAGCCCTTTTGCTCTTTTCTCTTCCAATTGTTGTGGTGTCAACCTTGTAGGTTGTGGAAATCTAGGCGTAGCAACACGTCCTTCTTTATAGAAGTGAGTGGTAGGCTTCCTTGTCGCCATAATTTTACATTCAATTTTTCTTGCCAACCTGAATGCCTTCTCCAATGAATCAGGTTCCAAAATGCAAACTTCATGTTGGATGTTGTCCTTTAAAGTACCTATGAAGAGATCAATCCTATGTTCCTCTGGAATATCAGTTACCCTTATATTCAATTTTTGGAAGTCCTCAATGTGCTCCCCCATTAAACCTTTTTGTTTGAGATTTATCAATTGGCTAAAGAAGGTGTTGCTCTTTGTATCCTCATAATGTGCTATCATTTCCTCCGTAAAATTTGACCAAGTGACAATTTTCTTACGGGAGTAAAGCCATCGATACCATATAAATGTATTTTGTTCTAAATGTAAATTTTCAATGCGTACCTTTTGTGTGTTTTGCACATTATGGAGATCAAAATATTGCTCCATCTGTAGTATCCATGTTACAGGATCCTTTCCATCAAACTTCCTCATATCCATTTTTGGAATATGGTGGTTCTTCCCTCCAACATTAGATTTTATGAAATCATGATTAACATTTATTTTGTTCTCATCATGAGTTTCCTCTACTATGTTTTCACCATTAGGAAACATTTCTTGTATCAACTTTTTCAAACCTTCCATGTCTGCTTTTAGATCATTCTTCATGTTTTCCATTTTAGATTCCATGCCAGCTTCCATGCCATCTATCTTAGATTCCATGCCATTCTGAAAACCATCCATCTTAAATTCCACGCCTTTCTTCAAACCATCCATCTTAGTTTCCACACTTTTCTTCAAAACTTCCATGTCATTTTTTGTTTCTCTTTGCGAGAGTGAAATTTGTTGCACTTGCTCTTGTAATTTTGATGTGTCATGTTGCCATTCTTCGTCTTCATGAGTCATAGTAGAGCTTTCCAAAGGCTTAATGGTTGTTGAATTCCTTTTAGGGGCCATTTTATAATCCAATACTGATATCTATTCTACAATATGCCCTTGCAATCAATTCAACTTGATTCTTCAAACAAGACTTATGCAATTGGGAAAAAAAAATACACACCTTTTACTTGCTTTTGAGGAGCTTGATATTGAAATTGATTTATCTCTATAATTGCGGATCCTCAATAACTAAAATTCAGCCATATAGTAGTCCTCTAAAGCTTCTTTCAAATGCCACAAGTCTATTATGATTTGGATTTTTCAAGGCAAAGTTATCTCCAATCTCCCACAATGACCCAATTTTGGACTGGTTTAGTAGAGCGAAATTGTACGACTTGCCACATGTCATTGTTTCCTCCTTTGGCTCTAAAATTGATAGAAAAAAAATATAGTCCGTGCAATTGTGGCTAATTTTTACGACATTCCAATCCGATACTCATAGAGAGAGCTATGAAGATTTTCCCACGATCACCTCTTTGAGATGAAATTCAAAAGCCTAAAAAATCCCTAACTTCCACAGATCATATCTCCAAAAATGTTGCAAACCAATATCTAAATTTTTTTGAAAATTTTCCTTAATATTGCGGCTTCGTACTCTAAAAATTTCAGCTTCTGAACCTTTGTAGAAGAAAATTTATTACGAAAATACCACGATGACCTGTTTAAATTCAGGGGCCTGCAAGATTACCTAACTTGCATAGATCATATCTCCTAAAATATTGTGAACCAAGATTTGAAATGTTTCGACGATGTTCCTCAGGATTTTGGCTTCTCACTCTAAATATTTCAGATTTTGAACCTTCGTATAAAAACCGTTATAGTGAAAATTCCAGTTGACTTTGTTTGGACCGAGCGAAACCACAGAATCTCGAAAGCTGCGGTAAATGTTGTGAAACCGGCTCCGAGAAGAGAAGAAAAGAGATATCAACGCCTTAGAAATAAGCCACTTCGAGGGGGCAACCTCCAATACATTACATGAATGAACAATTCTTGGATGATACAAATTACAAAACCTCCTTTCTGTATATAGGAGTCCATGGGGCCACAATGTAATCCTAGCCGACCTAACAATAATAATTTAAGGGCACAATAATAACAATATGGGGGTTACAAGGGTACAATAATAACAATAAGGGGGTTACACTAACAACAATAAGGGACTATACTAGTAATATAGGGACCTAACAATATTGCTCATGTATTAAAAAAAAGGGAGGATATGAGATGAATGATATAATTACATATCCATGCGCTGGTGTACTTACCATTGACTAGTCATAATGATTGAGAGGTTAGTCATGTACTTTAGTTAATATGTGTCAATTCATTTATTGTTTTATTTTTTATATTATAATTATTGTGTGTTTATTACAACTTGTTACCAACATAAATAATTTTGGTAAGGCAATGGGTGGTCTAGTTCCAAGTTAGAATGTTTGTCATTTCGCCCAAGCGCTAAGATTCACCCATAAAATTTTCTATGGATATATACTATCAATCCAATAAACACAACAGGTTCAAGTATTTGAAAGACATCAAATATCATGCTTGGGGTCTTCCATATTACAGGGGCATGTGGCCTCTCAGATGTAGCTACAATTTGTGCTTAGCATTATTGTTGCCTTTTTATAGTATTTTTGAAGGCTTGAAAGTGACTTTATCAACATTAGGGATTCCACCCAGTCGGGAGCTTAAAACAAATACTTTTCCATTGAAAATGGTGGTTCTGATTGGGGATAAAGAGACTAGTTTCCCGTATAAAGAGAGTTTATATAACAAGAGAAATGAAATCAACACTAACGAGGTGATTTATTCTAATGATAACATAAATTAAAACTATTCTAACTATTTCCTAGAATTAGATTCAGATATATGATTAAGGCATAAGATTTCACAAGCATGAAATAATATAGATAATCTCATACTTAATGAATATAATCCCATTTAAGAAACTAAATCAATTTAATTGATTTAGTTGATGAAGAACATTAATCACATAAAATATCTCTAAGTCTCACATCTAACATAATATCGTTCAATACATTATATCAATAGTAATAAGGAAATATATCACTTCAATGCTTATCAGAATGAAACTAATAAAAAGAATAAGTTTGCTACAATATCAAAAACATAAAAAATCAATACACAGATAATAGTACCCGTTGCATCATAGCTTTAGATATGAAAAGATAGCTTCAAGTTTCAGATTTTCAATTAGATAACTTTTGTTCAAACAGTAGTGTGAGTTCCAAAATAAATCTTCTCAAAGTTCTGGACCCCTTTCTAAATGCATGAAAGGGGTTTAAATACTAATTCATATTGCAAAAATAGAAGACTTGTAAAAGAAGCCTTCTAATATTACTCTAAACTATAAAACTATAAACTAGGAAAATAAAATGCATAAGTTATAACAGTCTATGAATGTTTCTTGGATTCATTGTTTAGCTGGTCTTTGAGCTGGCATGCTTTGATCATATGTTCGAGTTGGGGGGATGAATTGGTTGCATTCTCATCTGGCCCATGAATACTACATCATTGAGTGTTAGAAGAAGTTGAGCTGCTGCATTGGAGAGGCACCTCAATATTATCAATTGATTACGAGGATTTATGAAAAAGTACCAATAAATATCCATATTCAACTTTGCCAGATTTTCTATGTCAAGAGATTTTCTGTTTGATGTCTCTTGCCAGGATTGTTTTAGGAAACTGATTTTTGGCATAGTGTCTTTTGAGGCTTCATGAATCAGGTTGGCTTGTAGAAGAGAATCTTTTATATATTTAGAGATGCTAGAAGATAAATTATTAGCTCTGATAATACCTAATTCAACACTCTTCATTTTAATATCCCAATCTCCAAATATTATATCTTTGATTGATTCTTCAAGACGAGGGAGATCAGTCACCCTACCCTGTGCGATATCTTTCCAATCAATATATTTTGACACTTTGTCATCAATTTCTTCATAATAAGTTCTTAGATTGGAAATCTGAGTAACTAATTGATCACTGGTCTTGATTTGCTCTTGAATATGATTATACTTATGATAGAAAACTGTTTGTTGTGTTGCCATTAATTCTTCCAACTATGTTGCTTCTTTCTTTACTTCATTGTTTTCGGGCTTCTCTTGGAGCTTTTCAATCTTTTGTTGCATTTGATGAATTACTTGATACTTTTCTTTAATTTTGTTTTCTAGTTTGAGTTTGAGACCTTCAAACTGTTGTTGTAGATCATTAATGCTTGTCTGAAGCTCCCACTTGATTCTTTTCTTTTCATCAGAGAAAACTTGCTCCAGTTGAGAAATTTTCTGGTCCTTTTCGAAAATCAATGATTCATCCTCGACTGCCTTGTCAATTGTTGCATTTGCATAAGCACCTGCAAATTGAGATAATCTATTGAGATATTTCCCTAGAGATGATTGAGTTCCTTTCCAAAGGACTCGCATTATTATTAAATCCATAGGCAGTTCGAGAGATTCTTCTATATTTCATTTCTTCTTTGACCTGGTCACGACATCTTTGTGCTTCAGACTATAAAACAGGTCTAGTGGCGGTATCTCTTCAACTTTCAAGACTATTTTAGTAGTCAGAAATGCCAGAATGATTTCCATATCTTGGGATGGTGTTCCTCTAGTTTCTCCTATGTATCACAGTTTCCTTGGATATTTCTCTGCTCAAGAATAATTTTGGAAACCTCTACAGTGAATGAGGTTTCTCTAATTTCTTCTTGATTCTTGGAGTTATCAATATCAGCAGAAACATGCTGCATACTTGATTCTTTTGTATGATTCACGGAACTTGTAGCACCTACCATAGGCATGGTTTCTAACTGAATGAAATTTTAATGGAAGGGGTATCTGTATTTGACAGTGATTTCTCAAATTCTTCCCAATTTTGGATGAATCCATCATCCTATTGAACATTGGCAATTTCTTCTTCTTGAACTAGTACTGGTACTGAGCAGCTATTGCAACTATAACATGTTTTACCTTCGCCTCTGTTTTGTGAAACAAATAATTTGGTAAAGGAGAATTTCTATATTCCCGATACACTTTGAATCTTAGCGAATCTTCTAGACTGAGAATTTCATCTTCTTTATGCTTAACTATTGAAAATTCGTGAATCATTTCAAACATATCATCAAATATGTTAGGCTTGCTTGCAAATGCTCGCAGCTTGACTGAATTCATTATTTCTCTGGAAATACCATAAGAATAATAACTTCTATTAGGTAAAAATGGAAATTTGAAAGGTTTTAATGATCAATTTCAAGACATACATGCTTGAAATTGTCTAGGGCATACGAACCACAAGAAAAAGGAAAAGTTGGCCAAACGGTCTTTTTGGCATCTTTTAGGATTTTAGACAAACCATGACCTATTGTTTGATAATAAATTATTTGGCTAAAAATTTATCTGGTATATACAAGGGTAGGACATGAGGAATGGCATAACTTCCAAAAATATGGATGTATGTAAAATTTTCTTCACCGAACCACCTACCTACAGACTTGAGACTCTTATTGGCTTCAGGAGTGACCCTAGTGATTTTTCTTTCGAAAATGACTTGGAAGACCAGGAGCATTATGTCATTACATATTTTGAATATGTGAGAATGATATTTTTCCTCCCATAAGAAATCTAACTGTACAAAAATGGGGGTTTTGACTTCTCTTGTCCATTTCCATCCTAATGATGAAAATTCAAAGGAAAAATAGAATGCGTCTAAGATATAGGAGCTCATATAAAAAGAAGAGACTCCATGGGGCGGGGAATTTATATTTTCTCTATAGGTCTTAATAAATCTGATCAAATTATTAGAATGAATGGTAGTACAATCTAGAATATAGCCATTAGAGGTTGATTCTATCAATTGTGTCCAATTTTCTTTAAATTTGGTCGTATTTACAGATCCAAAGAGATGACACATCATTGCAGCTATTTGAGAGGATGGGATTTTGAGATAGACGATGGAATACATATCCTTATCGTCATGCTTCTATCGATTAGGATCATTTCTCCATTATTTAATTATAGTTGCAGGATGGTCATTCTCGCGCATGAACTCTTGAACGAATTTGGTGTCATATCACTTCTGGGGTTCTGGTAGTTTATACATATTATTAAAATCTAATGGCCTGAGAGAACTAGTGACAATTGTGCTTCGAGTAACAAATTTTCTATCTCTGATATCTACATTGTCCAACACCCACTTCACTAAGTCAGTGTATGGCGGTATTTTAGGACGAGCAAAAATTATGTGAAGAAAAGAATTAGTAGTTTCTGTCCATGATTATGAATCATTGGACAACGTATCGTCAACCACAAATTTTATATCCAGAATTACTTGTGGTTTCGTGTTCTCGAACAACTGATAGATCCCTTCCCAGCTTGAAGAAACAATTTCTGAGTTGCATGTAGTATTCGGATTAGGGGAGTCATTTCACTGTTTTCCTCTTGTTGTGTGACTAACAGTGATGGGGTGGTAGATTTCCTTCGTTCTTTAATCAACCTTGACATCCTTTTATGCCTAAGTATTTGGATTTACCCTGTTGAAAAGAAAGCCAGAGAGGATAAGCTGAAATCACTTCGAACGATATTAACTATCCTGTCAACTTAACTCATGCATAATGGGAGATCCATGGTATTAATATTCGAAATAATTACAAATAAATTACAAACCTCGAGATCATAAAACACCTAAATTAACATTAAATTGACAAGCATAGGTTCGTGTAATTTTGACAGATGTCATTATATCGGGCTTGATTGATCGACGATTTTGATCGTTGGTGACTTATGACGCTCGAAGCAATCTCCAAAACGTGAAGTGTGATATTGCGATGTTTTAAGACAAGATGCGATATCAACATTTGTTAGATGACGATTTGCGATGTCGGCATCTGTCAAGTGACAACTTCACTACTTCACATTTCAACATTCTACAATTATACATTTGCTACTTCACATTTCGGCATTTCGCAATTATACACTTGTTACTTGGATTTCTGCAATGCACCATTTAAGAGATTCGTTGTTCACAATTTCACTGATGTTTTCCCCTGCTTATGTGCCTTTTCGGTTTAAGGGTTCTTTTTTAGGTGTTTTTCTTTATTTTTTAAAGCTTAATCTAATAGAAAAGAGAACATTAAGTTTTATTTCTAAAACAAATATTAACCTTTTTTTTTTTAAAGGGTCCCCATTATCCTTTCTAATCTATTTTACCTAGATAATGGGGAGTTGTTATAATACTACAATAATTGGCGATACACTGGATGAATCGAGAATCTCTGATAAATCTTAATACTTAAAGACAATACTCTAGGAAATTCAATAAATAATTGAAATCTGAATTTGATATAGGTAAATTCTAATCTAAATACCTTGATTTTACTTGAAATTTTTCCTTTTTATTTTGTGAATGAAATTTCTTTTTAAATGAATCAAATCTTAATAAGTTGAAAAGACAACTAGGAATTTTAATCAAAGCTTAGCTTATTTGAAAAACTTATTAGTCGCTAGTAGAGCCACTGCTACCAACCGGCATTCATAATCTCGACATGGTTACTATTTAACCAAAAATGAACTAATATCCCATTCACAATATAATAGATATCTTCAAAGGTAATATAATTACTCATTTTCTTTGTAGATTTTTCTTCTGCCACTTTAAAATCATTATCTTGGTTTGGATGCCAGAAGTGATAATGTCATTCATGGTTATAATAATTTTGAACAAGCTGACTCGTGATGAGATCCCTTGTCTCAAGGTTTTTATGCCATGAGCCATTATCTTGGTTTGGTAGCCAATTGATAATGTCAAGTTTATTAGTTTCCTATGAACATGATGAGTCGACTTGTGATGCAGAGATCTCTCAACTTTAAAGTTTTTTATATTTTTGAATTACATTTTGAAAGATAAATCTAATATATAAATGAATGGGGAGGTTGTCATTTTTCTCTTTATGAGCTTTTGGATGACCATTTGAGTAAAATATGCTAATACTTCAATAAAATTTCCCATTTTGTAAAAGTAACTTTTTGAACATGATCCATGTCAAAATAATTTTTCAAATCACATGAGTTAGATGTATTCTTCTTTCTAATCGGCTATTTAAATCAAATTTTCCAAATAAGTCGAGAATTCAATTTATGATTTATTTCCTTTATTTTATATCTTTAAGGATTAATACTTCCATGTTCAAGAAAAATAACAAAGTGTTTCACCTTTTACATATATTGCAATAACTTGATTTATTTTAAATTAAATCTATCTAAATATTTATATAAAAGAACAATTATTCTTTGAAGAAATTTTTTAAGGATAAGTCCATTAACAGGAAGAGTTTCCTTCTTCCCTTGTAAATCTCGCAACATAAAAATTGATGGACATATTTATTCAATTATTTGAAAAGGGACAAGCCATAGTTTTTGAAATTCTGTATGTTTTCCTTTATCCTCATGCACTTTATCCCATTTCAATACTAAATCTCCAATCTAAAACTGTTTAGTTTTGACGGTATTTGAATCAAATGAAGTTTTGATCAACTGTTGATGATGATTGTGTACCAATTTTGCTTTTCTCTATCTTCTTCCATTTTAATTATTTCAGACATTCTTAATTGTAATGAAGAGAAAGGTTGTTCATTAATGAATTGAACTAGGGTTGTTGATGGGATAGCTATATTCAAAGGTAAAATTTCCTCTTTTCCATATACTAATCGAAAAGGAGAAATTCCTATTGAAGCTTTTCTAGTTATCCTATCTGCCCATAATGCAAAGGTTAAATATTTATGCCAGTTTTTCTGGTTTTGATCAATAGTTCGCTTAATTATCCTTATGAGGTTTTTGTTTGTTGATTTTACTAGAACATTTCCTTGAAGATAATAATTTGCAGAATATTTTAATTTAAAACCTCTTTTCAAAGAAAATTCAGTCATGGCATTACCCGAAAAATAAGAAACATTGTCAAATAATGATAGCAATAGGAACACCAAAACTTGTAATGATGTATTGATAAATAATCTCAATAATGTTTTTTGAATTGGCTGTCTTGAGAGGTATTTCTTCTACCCACTTTGTAAAATAATATGTAGCAGTCAATATGTATTTGTGCTATTTAGAAGAATGAGGAACGATCTCACCTATTATGTCAAGTCCCCATTGTTAGAAATTTTGTTCCATATTGACTGGTTGAAGTGTCATTGAAGCTTTTCTTTGTCTTCCTGCTGCAGTTTGACAAATCTTACAATTTCTGACATAACTGTGTGCATATTTGAATAACATTGGCCAACAATATTCTGCATGTAAAATTTTATGCGCTGTGGTGTCTCCACCAAAGTGTCCACCTTTTGGTCCATCATGAAGTTCTTGGAGCACATTAGGTATTTCAATTTTCTCTAAGCATTTGAGCAAGACAGAGTCATAATTTTTTCTGAATAACACATCATTGACTATTTGATACTGATTAGCTTTCAATCTTAATGCTCGTTTTCTTTTGAAATCCAAATTTTGTGGAGCAGGACCATTTTTTAAATAAATAATTAAATCAACATATTGAGATTGAGGGTTAACATTGAGTACCTCTGTAAAATATTCAATACTAGTTGTTACCTCATCCGGTGATGTATCATTCATCCTTGTAATCAACCTGCAATATCCTTGACCTCTTGCAATTTTAGCAGGTTTTATCTCTAAATCGTATTCTTGCATTGTTGTTACCCAATTGGCCCTTTTTTATCCTATTTCCTTCTGTATAAGTATTTGTTTGACTGATGAGAAAGGAACAATTACCTTGAAATGAGTTTTCAAAAGAAATGGTCGAAAATATTTGACCTCTTTATAAACTGCAAATTCTTGTTTTTCGGCTCCTAAATAATTCAATTCAGCTCCTTGAAAATTAGAACTGAAAAAATCAATTGGGGTTTCAAGTTTTTTATCATCTGGTTGAGTTAAGACCGCTGCATATGATAGTTCTGAGACAAAGGTATATAAAATGAAATCATTGGAAAAATTAGAAGTTGAAAGAGAAGGAGCATCAATGATTGCTTGTTTGATGATTTGAAAGGCTTCCTTTTCTTCTTCTCCCCATTTAAACAATTTATCCTTTTTGATCATTTTTTGTAATGAAGAACTATATGTGAAAAATCTAGAATGAATTGTATGACGAAATTTATCTGTCCTAAAAAGGATTGCATTAATTTCTTGTTATGCGGTAGTGGAATTTCTGAAATTGTTTTAATCCATTCTAGATCAATACAAATTCCATTCTTTGAGACAATAAAACCTATAATTTTACCTTCGCTTAAAGAAAAAATTGACTTCTTTGGATTAAGAGAGATCCCAAATTCCCACATCTTTCAAAGATATGCTTTAATTCATGCAATTGATTATTTCTATCTTTTGAATATATGGTTATATCATTAAGGTATAATACCACTGTTTTATTTATCAATCCTTTGAATGGAATATGCATGGTTCTTTGGAATGTGGCTCCTGCATTCATTAGTCCGAATGGCATCTTTTGATATGCATAAGTTTCCCATTTGGTTCGAAATGTTGTTTTCAAAAGATCTTCTGGATGAACCAAAATTTGGTTATACCCTAAAAATCCATCTAAAAGAAACATTAATTCAGAACTTGCTACTGATTGTAAAACTTGTTCCATTGATGGTAAAGGAAAATTATGCTTTTGACATGCTTTGCTCAAATTCCTGAAATCATTACAAATCTGAATATCTCCATTCTTTTTCCTAACATGTACTAAATTAGAAACCCATTTTGAATGTCTAATAGGAAAAATGATCTTGGCTTTCAATAATTTGTTTAATTCATTTTTTATTTGAGTTTCCAAGTTTGGATGAACTTTCCTGAGCTTTTGTTGAATAGGTTTAATATCAGGTACCATAGGAGTAGTATGTTGAATGATTGATGGGTTATATGTTTTAAGCTCTTGGTAATCCCATGCAAAAATATCTTTGTATCTTTTCAATAATGAAATGAGCGCATTTCTTTCTTCCAATGAAATGCTAAGCCCTAGATTTATATCTTGATTTAAATTAGTAGATCCTAAGTTAACTAATTCATACCTTAGAGTAGAAATCTATAGTTTAGAATTATTGACTTTCTTGAATCTATATTTTAAATCATTTAAATCTTCAATCTTGACCACAAATTTTGGAAAAATATTTTTATCAAGTTGTTTCTTGATTTCATTATCTTGTTCATCTTCGTCCATGATTTGATCATCATATGTTTTTTCAGAAGTAAGAAAACTTAAATTATCACTATTGTCATTAAAAATCTGTCAGCTAGTAACATAATCTGGTATAGATGGTCGGAAAATTAATTCAATAGAGAATCTATCAAGACTAAAATCTTCAGGTGGAATAAGCTTGAAGGAAAAATTAGCTAAAAGGTTGGCGTTGGCGTTCTGTGATATAGGAATAGGAGAGATATTGAATGAAATAAAATGAGATGTGAGGTCCTGAACCAAAGATTGGTAATGTTTTTAGTGAATTGAGAGAAAGTGAATGGTATTTCGGACTTGTCTTACCACAATCTCTGAATCTCCAAACACCTTAATATATTGTATATTAAGACTAATTTCTTTTCAGAGACCTTGAACCAATGCCCCGTATTCAATAATATTGTTACTGCATTCAAATTCTAGCCTACAAGCTAGCATGGTTTTCTCGCCTTTTGGGCTAATAAGTATGCATCCTGCTCCTGCTCCATCATTAGATCTTGATCCGTCAAAATAAAGTTTCAAAAACGGAGATTGGACTATAGTTTCCTCTTCGAAATTGAAGCATCTAATGGAATCATTATGAGAATTTTTTTTAACTTGTGATTTAACAGATTTGACTGAAAAAGGCGAAGCACATTGAAATTTCCTAAGAATGAATCTATAGAATAATTGCCCAAATGTTATTGTTAAATGTTATGGGCTCATTTTCTTCCCCAAGATTTGTGACTGAGTACTTCATATGTTTTTCACGATCCAATCTGATTTGGTTTGGCTTTCCATTATATGGGAGCCACATATGAGACTAGTCTGTTGCAAAGTATCCATGTAATTTTTCAGACCAATCTCGGCTAAGAAATAAATCGTAAAATTCAGGGATGTATGCAATCAGTATATCAATAATTTGAACGAATTTTGGATTTGATGACAATCTAATACTTACCGAGTTAATATCTCCTAATACTTTAAACTTTGTTCTATCCAATTGAACTATATTAACTAATGAATTTTGCGGTGTGATAATTAATTTTTCGCAAATTAAATATGGAATTATATTGGATGAAGCCTCAGAATAGATCAAACAGTTATGAACATTTATATTGTAGATTTCAAAAGTTAAAATAAAAGGAGGAGTACGAGAATTAGATCTATCACCAATCAAATAGAGTCTGAAGCATTAACCTTGTTTGAATTGTCAATCGGAGGTTGTCCTATTTTGTTAGCAACTTTAGCAACAATAGTTGAAGGAAGAGGGGATGTTGTCACTGCATTCAACTCTTTCAATAAAATTTTCTGTTGTTCTTTTAATTTTCTAACTTCATAAAGAGAAATATTGGCTTTAATCTTCTTCATATCCTCGATTATATTATATCAATAGTATCAGATACTACCAAAGTTTTAGCTTGAGGATTGGGTGTAGATTTGATTGGTTGGGAATCAGTGATAACCTGCTGAGATGACTTCATTGGAGGTTTTTTATTGACATCTTTATCTTTAGCAATAGAAGTGGGAATTTTTTGTTTTTGAGTTGACTGAGTTGGTTCTACAGAATTCCTACTTCTAGTGCTAACAGGCATGGCCTCAGCTTCTGTGTCTTCATCAGAAGAAGGTACAACGAAATCCCATAATCCATGTAATTCACCAATTTATTCATCTTGGGATTCATTGGCAGAAGCTGTGTTTTCATCTACTTCTTCTTCTTGGTCAGATTCAACATTAGAAATAACATTGGGAGGCTGAGAGACAGAGGATTGACTTTTTGTAAATGATCTAAATGGTTTTCTAGTAGAGGTTTCAACAACCTGTTTTTTGATTTCAACCATATCATTAGACATGGTTTTAAGAACTTTTTGCAATCCCTCGAGATCAAAAGGATCTTTAGGAGTTTTCTTTTTTGGTTCATCTTTGAATGTTACCTTTTTAGATCTTTTATCTTCAAGCTCAGTTTTATTTTCTAAAGAAACAATTCTTCTTTCAACGGAAAAAGATTGTTTCATGTTTTCTACAAGAGTGACTTTATTAGCTCTATCTACAAAAAATTATATATTAGAAGGAAGAGAATATATGTACCATTCTATTTGTACATCCAATCCAGGCTTAGAGGAAGATGTGATTTTATTCAATAGCTTATTAAATCTGGAGTTGAAGTCTTTGATCTTTTCACCTGTATTAGCTTTTAAATTACAAAGATCATTGATTAATGACGCAATTTTCCTATCGTCACCAAATTTGGCAAGAAATAGTTCTTGAAAATTATTTCGATTGCCTATAGAACCTGAAGGGGGGGGAAAATACCAGGATCCTCCAGATCCTTGGAAAGTATATGGAAACAATATAACTACAACATCTTCATGTTCAACACCATTAAGATTCATGGCTAACATAAAATTATTTAGATGTTCTTCCGTAGGAAGACCATCATCAGGATTATACTTTGGTAACCATTTTTCTGGATGATCTGGGATATGATGTAAATTTACCATTTGAACAACACCCAGATTGACCCATGGTAAATTGGCCATGTAGAAATTATATAACTTATTTGTTATATATCCAAGATTCTCCTGATCACACACTATTTTAACTTCATGCACAATACAGAATCTATTCCACTATTGATCATCACATGTGGAAATTAAATCAATTGCAATGCACACATGAAACCATAAAAATTCACACACATTAACACAGTTGTTTAACGGGAAAGCCTGAAGCTAAAAACCCCAACTATCTATATATAATATATGTCATAGAGATCATGTAAAAATCCTCATACAAATCTGATCATATCAAGCTCTCAGTACAATACAATCGCTACACACTAATCAGGCCCAATCTTGCAAATCCAAGCTGCAGGTCTACTTTTATTGCGCTGTACTCTACTACACAATCCATGCGAAGAATGGCCTCTTGAATGAATGAAGAATCCACCTATCTTGCCTTTTCGCACAAAATCCTCATTGGAATCTCCAATCACTGTGTGTTGCAAATCATGCAACACTATAGTCACAACTGATAGTCAACCTGCTCTTTCACCTACCTCTCCACTGGTCTCCACTGAAACTGTCCATGCACTGTAGTTAACTGATGTATTCTTCAGTTGATTAATGAGTTAATATTTAATGAATTAATTATTAATTAATTCACACCACTCTCACTAGTGTATCAATCAGTTAGACTAGATACAACTAGCTCAACTGTGTCTAACTAAGTTAAACTGAACACAACTCCACCAACTACTTCTACAACTCCACCAAACTATGTCACATGAGTTCTAACTGAAGTCCTCCATGCAATAGCTCCACTTAACCCTCAGGAATAGCGTAATTCCTTCTGTCAGCTCCTGTGCCACATCTGTGCACTTAACTGAAGTGCTCCAAGAGAATATGATAATGTTTAGAGTCCAAATATTATTAAGAGCTAATAATATTCGACATATCTATTTTTAGACTGGCAATCTAAAAATAGATTCCACCCAATATGTCTAAAAATAGAAGTCCATCTATTTTTCCAACTTGACCAACCATCCACAAATAGCATCCTGCAACTCATAGAATACGATCGACATGTCTAAAAATAGACATAGTCTAAAAATAGACTTTGCGCCAAAAATAGCCTGCGGGCCCACTTATGAAGGCGACTCTTTTCACTAAGCTCATCATCTTGTTGAATCTCAACACTCCCTCTCAACAAGATAGGGATTATACGCCACCCCGATCCTGTCTCTATGGTATTCGAATTTTCTCCTGGTGAGCGCCTTTGTCAGAATATCTGCATCCTGATCCTTCGTGGGAATGTAAGAAAGCAACATGATCTTCTGCTGCACACAATATCTGATATGATGATACCGGATGTCAATATGTTTAGATATATCATGAAATACTGGATTAACCGAGAGTTTAATGCAACTCCGATTATCACAATATATCACAGTAGGATCTAAGTGTGAACCAAACAACTCGACCAGGATCTTCCTCATCCATATAGCCTCGCATGCACCCAAACTTGCTGCCATGTACTCGGCCTCCACTGAACTGAGTGCCACAAATATTTGTTTCCTGATGTACCAAGAAACTGCTTTAGACCCGATACTAAATATCCATCCAGATGTGCTCTTTCTGTCCGTTGGGCTCCCTGCCCAATCTGCATCCGTGAAGCCATGCAGCTTCACCTCATCCGACTATCTGTACCACAATCCATATCCTGATGTGTCTCTGAGATACATCAATACATGCTTTCCTGCCTTCCAAAAGAGCTTGGTAGGCTTAACCATAGCTTGTGAAAGCTAGTTAACAACGTAGCATATGTCCGGTCGTGTATTGACTAGATACATGAGCGAACCAACCAACTATTGAGAAACAGTGACATCCACTACCTATGCCGATGTAGCATCCTCTTTCCTCAAACCACCAGGAAGAGGAGTTTCGATAGGCTTGTATCCTTGCATGTTGAAATTCTCCAATATCTCCCAAGCATACTTGCCTTGAGACACAAATAGTCCACCCTTCCGCTGCCAAATTTCCAATCCTAGGAAATAATGAAGGAGGCCCAAGTGCTTCATCTCAAACTCCTTTGAAAGATCAGCCTTGCATGAGTGTATCAACAGTTCATCACCTGTTAGTATCAAATCATCTACATAAAGTACAATGATCAACAACTTACCCTCCACCACAATCTGGTATAGGTTTGGATCCGCCTCACTCTTGGAGAATCCGTCCCGTTGAAATCATGTCATCACGTGTACCAAGCACGAGGTGCTTTCTTCAACCCATACAGTGCTCTCTTGAGTCTGCACACATGCAACTCACTGCTGAAGATCTCGAAACCTTCGGGCTGCTCTATGTACACCTCATCCTCAATGACTCCGTTGAGGAACGCAGTCTTCACATCCATCTGATGGATGTGCCACCCCATCTGCGCTGAGAGAGCTAGGATCGTCCGTATGGAAGAGTACCTTGCGACAGGTGCAAAGGTCTCCTCATAATCGATCCCCTCGATCTGTGAGAAGCCTCGAGCAAAAAATCTTGCCTTGTACTTCTCTACACTCCCGTCAGCTGCCTGCTTCACTTTGTAGATCCATCTCGAACCCACCACTGATTTCCCCTCTGGCCTTGGGACAATCTCCCATGCACTGTTTCTGACAATCAAATCATACTCTTCCACCATGGCATCTACCCATGCGAGGTCCTCCACAGCTTCCTCGAAAGGATGGATGCGCGGCTTACAATTTCTCATCGGATCCATGTATCCGTCGTCGGTCGGTGGCTTGTCCTGCATACTGTGACATGATGTAGGGGCTCCTACATTCTGCACTGCATCATGATTCAGTCGCTCAGCTTCTGTAGTGCGCTTCCACCCTCTGATAGTTGGCACTGCATGAGTGGTTTCTTCCACTCCATGAACCTCCTCTTGTGGATGATCCACATCCTGAGGCTCATCCTTAGGAACTAATAGCTCCTCATCTACATGCAAGTGTAGCTCCCTCTCAAGCGACAACTTCATGGCTTTCTCCTCATGAAATTTGATATCTCGTCACACAATAGTCTTCCGACTGTCTGGAAAATACACACGTTAATTGTGGGGTGTTTCTGTGTACCCCAAAAATATCCCAACCTCTGCGGTCAGTTCCAGCTTCTTCCTGGCATCCTTCGTCACATGAATGTAAACAGGTGAGCCAAAAATCTTCAAATGATAAATATTAGGCTTCTTACCAGAAAACGCCTCTTCGGGTGTACTCATGCCAAGTACTCTATGAGGACAACGGTTTTGCACATAAACCGCAGTGTTGCATGCTTCTGCCCACAAGTGTATGGGAAGGCCCTGATCATGCAACATCGCCCGTGCAGCACCCACAATCGTTCTGTTCTTTCGCTTTGCGACCCCATTTTGCTATGGGTTATGAGGCGCTATGAGCTCTCTTCGAATTCCTTATGCGCTGCAAAAGTCTTTGAATTCACCAGAGATGAATTCACCACCATTATCGCTCCTAAGAGCCTTCACCTGCTTCCCCGACTCTTTTTCAACCAGTGCCTTGATCTCATAGAACTTTGAGTATGTCTCACTCTTCTTCTGCATGAAGAAGATCCAACACTTACGAGAAAAATCATCAACAAATATCACATAATACCTGTGATTTGCTGTCGAAGCTACTGAGAAAGTTCCACACATGTCTGTGTGAATTATCTCAAGGATCATCGTGGTGCAAATATCTTTCTCATGAAAGGTGGCTTTCACAAATTTTCCCAAAGTACATCCCTTGCACTGATCTGACTACGCGAGTGTACCCTTGGGAAGCCCGGTAGAAATCTGCTGCAAAATTTTCAAAGCACCATGGTGAAGATGGCCCAATCTCCTGTGCCACAATTCGCCCTCATCCCGACTCACGACTCCTTCTGCTTTGCCTGCCATTGCTGCGCAGCCATCTACCTGTAATTGATAAAAGTTCTTAACAAGAACCCCTATCCTCCAGGTTTCACTAGTTGCCTTACTGCGCAGGAAAGCCTTTCCCTCGCTAAAGACAAAATCATATCCCTTGTCTTCCAACATAGCCACAAAGATCAGATTCTTCTTCAATCCTGGAACATGCGTGACATCCTTTAATATGAAAGGTTTACCAGACTCCCTCTTAAAGGAAATGGTCCCGATACTAGTCGTACTGTATCTACCATCATCGCCCATCTCGATGTGCACTCTGAGATCCTTCTCATCTAGATCATTGAACAAATATTTGTGTCCGGTCATATGAAAAGACACACCACTATCAAGAAACCACACTGATCCCATCAAACTTGAAACCAAGCATGCGATTAGTGAAAAATCAAGCTCAAACTGCGAGGCTAAGGCCTCTCCAGCTACAGATCCAACAACCTGTTTATTTTTCTTCTTCTGTGGACAGTTAGTGGCATAATGTCCATGTTGGTGACAGTGAAAGCACTTCACCTTGGACAAGTCCTGCTTCTTGCCTTTCGAACCAGATTGAGAAGGATTTTTCTTTCCCTTCCCTTTCCTTGCTTTGGCAGCCAAAGTGAAATTTTCTTCATCTTCATTCTTCGATGAAGATCCATCCTTGGTACACCGCCTTATCTCCTCTTGCACAAGATCTAACCAAAGTCACTCCCATCCTGACAGTTTCTCCCGACCATTGACAAAGTCCTTGTAGCTATGCCAACTCTTCGGAAGCCCATGGTTTTCTCACCTTTTGGGCTAATAAGTATGCATAGTTTTCTCGCCTTTTGGGCTAATAAGTATGCATCCTTCTCCTGATCCATCATTAGATCTTGATCCGTCAAAATAAAGTTTCGAAAACAGAGATTGGACTATAATTTCCTCTTTGAAAATGAAGCATATAATGGAATCATTATGAGAAATTTTTTTAACTTGCGATTTAACAGATTTGACTGAAAAAGGCGAAGCACATTGAAATTTCCTAAGAATGAATCTATAGAATAATTGCCCAAAATGTTATTATTAAATGCTATGGGCTCATTTTCTTCCCCAAGATTTGTGACTGAGTACTTCATATGTTTTTCACGATACAATCTGATTTGGTTTGGCTTTCCATTATATGGAAGCCACATATGAGACTAGTCTGTTGCAAAGTATCCATGTAATTTTTCAGACCAAGTTCGGCTAAGAAATAAATCGTAAAATTCAGGGATGTATGCAATCAGTATATCAATAATCTGAGTGAATTTTGGATTTGATGACAATATAATACTTACCAAGTTAATCTCTCCTAATACTTTAACCTTTGTTCTATCCAATTGAACTATACTAACTGATGACTTTGGGGTGTGATAATTAATTTTTCGCAAATTAAATATGGAATTATATTGGATGAAGCCTCAGAATAAATCAAACAGTTATGAACATTTATATTGTAGATTTCGAAAGTTAAAATAAAAGGAGGAGTATGAGAATTAGATCTATCACCAATCAAAATAGAGTCTGAAGCATTAACCTTGTTTGAATTTTCAATCGGAGGTTGTCCTATTCTGTTAGCAACTTTAGCAACAATAGCTGAAGGAAGAGGGGATGTTGTCACTGCATTCAACTCTTTCAATAAAATTTTCTATTGTTCTTTTAATTTTCTAACTTCATAAAGAGAAATATTGGCTTTAATCTTCTTCATATCCTCGATTATATTATATCAATAGTATCAGATACTACCAAAGTTTTAGCTTGAGGATTGGGTGTAGATTTGATTGGTTGGGAATCAGTGATAAATTGTTGAGATGACTTTACTGGAGGTTTTTTATTGACATGTTTATCTTTAGCAACAGAAGTGGGAATTTTTTGTTTTTGAGTTGACTAAGTTGGTTCTACAGAATTCCTACTTCTAGTGCTAACAAGCATGGCCTCAGCTTCTGTGTCTTCATCAGAAGAAGGTACAACGAAATCCCATAATCCATGTAATTCACCAATTTATTCATCTTGGGATTCATTGGCAGAAGCTGTGTTTTCATCTACTTCTTCTTCTTGGTCAAATTCAACATTAGAAATAATGTTGGGAGGCTGAGAGACAGAGGATTGACTTTTTGTAAATGATCTAAATGGTTTTCTAGTAGAGGTTTCAACAACCTGTTTTTTGATTTCAACCATATCATTAGACATGGTTTTAAGAACTTTTTGCAATCCCTCGAGATCAAAAGGATCTTTAGGAGTTTTATTTTTTGGTTCATCTTTGAATGTTACCTTTTTAGATCTTTTATCTTCAAGCTCAGTTTTCTTTTCTAAAGCAACAATTCTTCTTTCAACGGACAAAGATTGTTTCATGTTTTCTACAAGAGTGACTTTATTAGCTCTATCTACAAAAAATTCTATATTATAAGGAAGAGAATATATGTACCATTCTATTTGTACATCCAATCCAGGCTTAGAGGAAGATATGATTTTATTCAATAGCTTATTAAATCTGGAGTTGAAGTCTTTGACCTTTTCACCTGCATTAGCTTTTAAATTACAAATATCATTGATTAATGACGCAATTTTCCTATCATCACCAAATTTGGCAAGAAATAGTTCTTGAAAAGTATTTTGATTGCCTATAGAACCTGAAGGGAGGGAAAAATACCAGGATCCTCCAGATCCTTGGAAAGTATATGGAAACAATATAACTACAACATCTTCATGTTCAACACCATTAAGATTCATGGCTAACATAAAATTATTTAGATGTTCTTCCGTAGGAAGACCATCATCAGGATTATAATTTGGTAACCATTTTTCTGGATGATCTGGGATATGATGTAAATTTACCATTTGAACAACACCCAGATTGACCCATGGTAAATTGGCCATGTAGAAATTATATAACTAATGAGTTATATATCCAAGATTCTCCTGATCACACACTATTTTAACTTCATGCACAATATAGAATCTATTCCACTATTGATCATCACATGCAGAAATTAAATCAATTGCAAAGGACACATGAAACCATAAAAATTCACACATATGAACACAGTGTTTTAACGTGAAAGCCTGAAGCTAAAAACCCCAACTATCTGTATATAATATATGTCATAGAGATCATGTAACAATCCTCATACAAAGCTGTTCATATCAAGCTCTCAGTACAATACAATCGCTACACACCAATCAGGCCCTGATCTAGAAAATCCATGCACCGATCTCTGCCACCTGCTAGCCTGCCTCTACTGTGCAATCCCTGCTGAAGAATGGCTCTGAATGAATGAACTCAAATCCACCTAGCTTGCACTGCGCAATCCTCATTAGCATCTCTACTGAGTGTTGGATGCAATCAATGCATCACTATAGTCACAACTGATAGTCACACTTGCTATTTCACCTACCTCTCCACTGGTCTCCACTGAAACTGTCCATGCACTGTAGTTAACTGATGTATTCTTCAGTTGATTAATGAGTTAATATTTAGTTAATTAATTATTAATTAATTCACACCACTCTCACTAGTGTATCAATCAGTTAGACTAGATACAACTAGCTCAACTGTGTCTAACTGAGTTAAACTGAACACAACTCCACCAACTACTTCTACAACTCCAACAAACTCTGTCACATGAGTTCTAACTGAAGTCCTCCATGCAATAGCTCCACTAAACCCTTAGGAATAGTGTAGTTCCTTCTGTCATCTCTTGTGCCACATCTGTGCACTTAACTGAAGTGCTCCAAGAGAATAAGATAATGTTTAGAGTCCAAATATTATTAAGAGCTAATAATATTCGACATATCTATTTTTAGACTGGCAATATAAAAATAGATTCCACCCAATATGTCTAAAAATATAAGTCCATATAGTTTTCCAACTTGACCAACCATCCACAAGTAGCATCTTGCAACTCATAGAAAATGATCAACATGTCTAAAAATAGACATAGTCTAAAAATAGACTTTGCGCCAAAAATAGCCTACGGGCCCACTTAGTGAAGGTGACTCTTTTCACTAAGCTCATCATCTTGTTGAATCTCAACAGGCCATTGCTTGACTTGTTGGTTGTGAAGATGAGACGGTAGGTCCAGAAGAAGATGTGGATGGTGAAGAACTAACTACTGGACTAGTACTACCTACAACAACACTAATTGTTTGAGCAGAAATGGGTTGATTAGAAGAGAAGGTGGGAGTAAATGGAGATGAAGATGATGTTATCTCATTGATACCTGATTGAGGTGCTAATGTAGCAGCTTTATTATGATGAGATAAAATAGGAAACTCGAAAGGAGTTATCCCAAGCTTTTCACTTTGTGATCAGGTTAACACACTAGTACTTCGAAACTTGGATGTAACACTTTCTTTAGAAATTTCAAGATTAACATCCTTATCTGAAGATATAGATATTTGTTCTAACTTCTCAATCAAAGACAGAACTTCGGGAGACTCTGGAATATGATCTGAAGAAGGTCTAGGAGGTAATGTTTCAGGAGATGAAAGAAATGGCTCTACAACTTTAGACTTATGACCTGGAGATAATGAACGAGATCTAGAAGTTGTAGGAGCTTTGGAGGGAGATTTAATATTACGTTGGATTTTCAATTGTGATCCAACTTTATATGCCATACATAGTCAGATGCCCTCCTTCTATCACCAAAAATGTTGAAGGCTGGAAAGTGACTTCCTCAACATTAGGGATTCCACCCAGTAGGGAGCTTAAAACAACTCCTTTTCTGTTGAAAATGGTGGGTCCGACTGGGGATAAAGGGACCAGTTTCCCTTATAAAGAGAGTTTATATAACAAGTGAAATGAAATCAACACTAACGGGGTGATTTATTCTAATGATAACATAAATTAAAACTAATCCAACTATTTCCTGGGATTGGATTCAGAAATATGATTAAGGCATAAGATTTCACAAGCATGAAATAATATAGATCATCGCATAATTAATGAATATAAGCACATTTAATAAAATAAATAAATTTAATTGATTTAGTTGGTGAAGAACATTAATCACATAAAATATCTCTAAGTCTCACATCTAACATCATATCATTCAATACATTATATCAATAGTAATAAGAACATATATCACTTCAATGCTTATCAGAATAAAACTAATAAAAACAAAATTTTTCTACAATATTAGAGACAGAAAACAATCAATACACAGATAATAGTACCCATTGCATCATAGCTTTAGATATAAAAAGATAGCTTCAAGGTTCATATTTTTAATTAGATAACTTCTGTTCAAACAGGAGTGTGAGTTCCAAAAGCAATCTTCTCAAAATTCTGAACCCCTTTCTAAATGCATGAAAGGGGTTTAAATACTAATTAATATTACAAAAATAGAAGACTTGTAAAATAAGTCTTCTAATATTACTATAAACTATAAAACTATAAAATAGTAAAATAAATGCATAAGTTATAACAGTCTATGACTGTTTCCTAGATTCATTGTCTAGCTGCTCTTTGAGCTGGCACGCTTTGATCATATGTTCGAGCCAGGGGGATGAACTGGCTGCTTTCTCATTTGGGCCATGAATATTGCATTGTTGAGTGTCGGAAGAAGCTAAGTTGCTGCATTGGAGAGGCACCTTAATATTATCAATTGGTTATGAGGCTTTATCAACAAGTACCAGTAAATCTCCATATTTAACTTTGTCATATTTTCTATGTCAAGAGATTTTCTGTTTGATGTCTCTTGCCAGGATTGTTTTAGGAAACTCATTTATGGAAGAGTGTCTTTTTAGGCTTCATGAATCAGGTTGGCTTGTAGGAGAGAATCTTTTAATATTCAGAGGCATTGGAAGATAAATTCTTAGCTATGATAATAGCTAATTCAACGCTCTTCATTTTAATACCCCAATCTCAAAATATTATATCTTTGATTGATTCTTCAAGACGAGGGAGGTCGATCATTCTACCCTGTGAAGTATCTTGACAGTCAATATATTTTGACACTTTGTCATCAATTTCTTCATAATAAGTTCTGAAATTGGAAATATGAGTAACTAATTGATCACTCGTCTTGACTTTCTCTTGAATCTGATTGTACTTTTGATAGCAAATTTCTTGTTGCGTTGTTGGTAATTCTTCCAACTCTATTGCTTCTTTATTTACTTCATTGATTGTAGGCTTCTCTTGGAGCTTTTCAATCTTCTGCTGCATTTGGTGAATTACTTGATCCTTTTATTTAATTTCTTTTTCCATTTTTAGTTTGAGACCTTCAAAATGTTTTTGTAGATCATTAATGCCTGTCTGAAGCTCTTGCTCGATTCTTTTCTTTTCATAAGAGAAAACTTTCTCCAGTTGATCAATTTTCTGGAGCTTTTTTAAAATCAATTATTCAACCTCGGTTGCCTTGTCAATTGTTTCAATTACATAAGCACCTGCAAATTGATATAATATGATAATATCTTTCACTCGAGATGAATGAGTTCCTTTCCAAAGGACTCGCATTAACGTTGAATCCATAGGAAGTTCGAGATATTATTATATATTTCATTTCTTCTTTGACCTGGTCACAACATCTTTGTTCTTTGGACTATAAAACATGTCCAGTGGCGGTATCTCTTCAAATTTCAGGACTATTTTAGTAGTCATAAATGCCAGAATGATTTCCATATCTTGGGCTGGTGTTTCCTCTAGTTTCTCCTCTGCATCATTGTTTCTTTGGATCTGGCTCTGCTCAAGAATAATTTTGGAAACCTCTGCAGTGAATGAGGTTTCTCTAATTTCTTCTTGATTCTTGGAGTTATCTATATCAGCAGAAACATGCTGCATAATTGATTCTCCTTTATGATTCATGGAACTTGTAGTACCTACCATAGGCATGGTTTCTGACTGAATGGAATTTAGAATGGCAGAGGTATCAGTCTCTGATAGTGATTTCTCAAATTCTTCCCAATTTTGGATGAATCTATCATCCCATTGAACATTGACAATTTCTTCTTCTTGAACTGGTACTGGTACTTGAGCAGTTATTGAAACTATAACATGTTCCGCCTCCGGCTCTGGTTTGTGAAACAAATAATCTGGTAAATGAGAATTTCTCTGTTCCCGATACACTTTGAATCTTAGCGAATATTATAGACTAAGAATTTCATCTGCGTTATGCTGAACCATTGAAAATTCGTGAATTGTTTCAAACATATCATAAAATCTGTTAGGCTCGCTTGCAAATGCTCGCAGCTTGAATGAATTCATTATTTCTCTAGCAATACCAAAGGAATCATAACTTCTATTAGGTAACAATGGAAAGTTGAAAGGTTTTAATTGATCAATTTCAAGACATGCATGCTTGAAATTGTCTGGGGCATACGCACCACAGGAAAAAGGAAAAGTTCACAAAACGATATTTTTGGCATCTTTTAGGATTTTAGTCAAACCATGACCAACTGTTTGATAAGAAATTTCTTTGGCTAACATTTTATCTGGAATATTCAAGGGTAGGACATGAGGATTGGCATACCTTCCAAAAATATGGATGTATGTAAAAATTTCTTCACCGAACCACCTACCTACAAACTTGAGACTCTTATTGGCTTCATGAGTGACCCTGGTGATTTTTCTTTCGAAAATGACTTGGAAGGCCAGGAGAATTATGTCATTGCATATTTTGAACATGTGAGAATGATATTTTGACTCCCATAAGATATCTAACTGTACAAAAATGGGGGTTTCAACTTCTCTGGCCCATTTCCATCCTAATGATGAAAATTAAAAGGAAAAAGAGACCGTGTCTAAGATATAAGAGTTCATATATAAAGAAGAGACAACATGGGGTGGGGAATTTCTATTTTCTCTATAGGCCGTAATAAATATGATCAAATTATCAGAAATAATGGTAGCCCAATCTAGAATATAGTCATCGAAGCCTGATTCTATCAAGGGTGTCCAATTTTATTTAAATTTGGTCGTATTTATAGATCCAAAGAGACGACACATAATTGCAACTATTTGAGAGAATGGGATTTTGAGAGATATGCCTAAATATATTCGATTATTGTCGCATTTATGCCGGTTAGGATCATTTCTCCATTCTTTAATTACAGTTGCAGGATGGTCATTCTCACACATGAACTCTTGAACGAATTGGGCATCATATCTCTTCCGGGGTTCTGTTAGTTTATACATATTCTTAAAATCTGACGGTCTGAGACAACCAATGACAGTTCTGCTTTGAGTAACAAATCGTCTATCTCTGATATCTACGTTTTCCAACACCCATTTCACTAAGTCAGTGTATGGCAACATTTTAGGAGCAACAATTCTGTGAAGAAAAGAATTAGCTGTGTCTATCCATGATTCTAAATCATTAGACAATGTATCATCAACCACATCTTTTCTATATAGAATTACTTGTTGTTTCTCATTCTCGAACATCTAATAGATCCCTTCCCAGCTTGAAGAACTAATTTCTGGGTTTCATGTAGTATCCGAGATTAGGGGAGCCATTTTGCTATTTTCTTGTTGCTGTATGACTAATAGTGATGGGGTGGTGGATTTCCTTTGTGCTTTAATCAACCTTGACATCATTTTATGCCTAAGTGTTTGGATTTAACCTGTTTAAAATAAAACCAGAGAGGATAAGCTGAAATCACTTCGAATAATATTAATTGTCCTGTCAACTTAACTCATGCATAATGGGAGATCCATGGTATTAATATTTGAAATAATTACAATTCAATTACAAACCTCGAGATCATAAAACACCTGAATTAACATTAAATTAACAAGCATAGGTTCAAGTGATTTTGACAGATGCCATTATATCGGGATTGATTGATCGACGATTTTGATCGTTGTCGACTTATGACGCTTCAAGCAATATCTGAAACACGAAGTGCGATATTGCGATGTTTTAAGAAGGGATGCGATATCAACATTTGTCAGATGATGGTTTGCGATGTTGGCCTTTGTCAAGTGATGGCTTCGATACTTCACATTTCGGAATTCCACAGTTTTATATTTGCTACTTTGCATTTCGGCGTCTCACAATTGTACACTTGCTACTTGGATTTCGACAATGCGCCATTTCGGAGATCCGCTGTTTGCGATTTCGTTGATGTTTTCCCCCGCCTATGTGCCTTTTTGGTTTAAGGGTTATTTTTTAGGTGTTTTTATTTATTTTTTAAAGCTTAATCTAATATAAAAGCTAACATTAATCTTTATTTCTAAAACAAATATTAACCTAATTTTTTTTTAAAGGGTCCCCATTATCCTCTATAATCTATTTTACCTAGATAATGGGGAGTTGTTCTAATACTACAACAAGTCTACATGCAATTAATACATAATTTTCATTGACCTACCTAGTACCAATAGTCCTTGCTCAGATCTCAGGGTTTACCTTTCATATCTTCCTAAAGTCAGACTGCTTCGAAGGAACAATTTGTACCAAGAATTGTTATTGTGTTGATGTAGAATGTAAGAAATTAATACATAATTTCCATTGACTTGAACTCCTCAAAGAGGTGATCCCCCCCCCCTTCAACTTCATATATTTTCGGAATTATTCTTGTATGGTTTAATATTTGAAAAAGGATGAGGATTTGGGCATCCAATTCTCTCTGAAACTTGAATCGGTAGATGTCACAATTGAAGTCTACCCTACATATGATGATCTACATAATTTTGTTCTATATTTTGACAAGTTATGTATAAATAAATCATGACAAAGAAGCATGGATATTATTGATCGTTGTCTTTACCAAAAATATTTCATGGATCAATGATTATTTGCACTTACAAGTTTCTTATTGTGTCTAGGAATCCTTGAGTTATGAAACATAAATATAATATAAAAATGTAGCAATGGTCACCAAATATCCACTTCATGCAATATATAGATAAATAGTATCCTATAAATATGTATTCAACATAAATTTTATTATTGCTTCCTTTATAGAATGGGAAACACCACTAGAAAAGAATGTCATGTATAACACACTTAAGATATTATTTTCCTTGGAAAGATTTAATGTAGCAGAAATTAGTATTTCTTGACAAAAATTCTCAAACCATTAAAGTTAGAAACCTTCAACAGAGCCTCCAAGCATCAAAACTTCCCATGGTGAAAAAATGGTAGCCGCAACTACCTCTAGTAGTGGACACGTTGTATCGATAACTATCAAGTCAAAGGGGAAAATATTGACATAGTTATTTAACACAAGAATGTGAAATTTAACACTAGCAAAGATGTTCAGGTTTAAATTGTGTGGAAATATACCTTTTCCAATTTCTGTATCAATTCCTTTTATGTTAATTAGAGAGGTATCCCTAAGGATATCCAAGTGATCAATTTGGATAAATACAATGCATTGTAGACATGACCATGGATTTCAACTTCTCTTGATGGTCAAATTCTTAGCCAAGATAGTCCTAAGGACTAATCAATCTAAAATTTCCTTCCATAAATCAATAGGAATGAAAAGTCTTACTGGAGCATAAAATATCAGCAAGAAAAACTAGGTAATTTGTCTCTAAATTGGAGCCCTCTTCCAAAACGATGAAGAGTGCCTTAGATGGTGAAAAATAAAGTTTGTATAAGGCATATCATCACCCATTTCATGGATTTTTTTGTGTTCACTTTGTGGCACAAAATTATCCCATAACAGTGATGGAAGTGCCTTAATATTGAATAAAACAATTTATAATGAAAAAAGAAATTGCCGCTAACTTGGAATGCGATGCATGTTTGTGCCAAAACAATTGTATGATTGTTGACTCAATTTTATGTATTTAAGAAGTGAATCCCTATGGATTCAATTAAACTTTTGGACATATATTGTACCTATACACTTAAGTATTTAGATCATGGAGGAATTTGGATACACAGTTTCTTTTAGTTGATGATAAATTAACTGAAGTTCTTGATTAATATGTAATTGGAATCATGTATTTCATGCTAAAGGGAAAACATTATCCACCACTCCATGATTACTACCTGAAAATGGGTGGAACCACATGGCACAAACAGGGTAAGTTGTAACCAATATGTTTATGCGTGGTTCTAGATATTTTAGGGCTACAATCATCAAGATTCCATATGGTTGTTAAGGATTGCCATAAAGAATATCCATTTAAATGTGTTCATGCTCCTCTTTAGTATTTTTTGTATGTGTAATGGTGTTCATGGTTTCCTATAATTATAAAGTTTTTTTCACACTATTTTTATGGTTTGTCAACACCCTCAATGGGTAAATAGTGTTGAATCAATATCACATTTAGTGTCTTTATGTCTAGAGAGGTAGTCATTATATGTCCCATATATACTAGACTAATAGTAATTAAATTCTTTAATACTTCAACTAATTTACAATGTCTTTGTCAGTGTGGTACACTGATAATTTTTTTCTACTACATTAATTTGATAAGAAAATTTCTGAAGGACTTGTGGTCAATATTAAATATTATCCCCTTACCTAAGACATAGTGTCACCAATACTTTAGTGTATCCACAATTCCATACAACTCCTTATGGTTGGATACTTGATCATCACTTTAGAGAATGCCTTCAAGCGTCTGTTACACCAAGCATGGTTCCCTGAACACATATTAATATCATGCACCACTTATAATGGTAGTTTGTCTATCACTGTTAGCATAGGTGCATTGTATATTTGTATCTTGGGTTCATCAAAAGATCGTTGTTCATCTGTTTATTTATATTCTGCATTTTCCTTGGTTAAGGAATTGAAACACAATGAGATAGCAGCACAATGAGGTCAATGAAGTGAAAATTACAGTTAAGTGTTTTATATTTTTACAAAGAGTTACAACGCACATTCACAAGAATGACACCAAACCTTCTCCATTAAGCATTTCCATGCTAGTGAACAATGTCTACATAGGGCATAAAACACTATTATCATAAGTCAATCCTATATAAAGAGGATAAACACTGGACCCAACTAAACATTTCCATTTTTTGGAACTACCCATCATCAAAAGTAAGTAAAACCAATCTACAGATTTATGATTAGCTTACAAGCATGATATTTCACGGAGGAAAATTTTCATAATAGAAGGTTCTTTGCCACTTGAAGGATCACAAAAACTGAAGTAGAATATGAGACTAAGTAATTATTTCAACAAATTTTCATTGGCAAAGATGTTATTTAACTTCCACATTATTTTCTAATAAATTCCATTATTTAACAACACAGTAGTATTAATATGTAAATATCACATTTTAGAATACTATTATACTAACATCTAATCTTGTTTCATATTAGTATGATATTTTCGAGTCTTAGAGCCAACCAACAATTCCAACCCATCTTCTTGTCTAACTTTTAGGGGATGGCAACTTTCATAGGAAAAACAGAGTCTTTACAAACAATACTGAAATATCCCTGGAACATCACACAAGAGCCTTGACACTTGTATGCGTAATCAATAATGTTAAAAGAAATAATCTTTACAATCAAAACCAATTTAGAGCCCCTGCATCCCAATCTAATATTAAAACAATGGCCACAATTTAAAAATATGTGAAAGTTCAATGGCAGTTATAAAACGTGTTTGACTGCAATATTGTTTCCAAATCAAAGTGCCCATCAAAAAACCTCTCTCTATATTCCTCTAGTTCCCACAATTTCCTCCACTCCAGATGTCCTTCACGTATCAATGTGTCAAACTATGATTTATTGGCATAGAATTGGGGTTGTTTTGTAACCATTCAGAAATAATTTCTACCAAATAAATAAAAGCACTCTCCCCTGTAGCATGTTCACTTCGTTGGACAATTGAAGCAAAAAATACTTCAGTTGATAGATTCATTTTTCCATCTCTGCTAACTAGTTCTTTATGCTCCCAACTACTTATGGTAAAGTTGTCATCTCCAAAGTCTAAACACCCAGACATGTTCAGAGCTACACTGGAATCAATCTCATTGGAATGCAATAGATAAATATAAATTGATATCAATATCTACGAGATATTGCAAGAGATAGTTAAACACAAATGAAGCAACAAACAACAGGGTTCTATCAGTTTCTAAATTGATGTTGAAGTAAATTCAATACTTGAAAATAATCCATATCTAGAAGCATCTAATTGTAATCAAAAGTATTCAATCCAAACACAATATCTCAAACACTCATGAGTCGTGCCCAACTAAGTAACACACATCCAAACTTGTTTGTAGCACCAAATGAAGCACTCAAAAATGCCAAAAACAGTACAAGCACCAATCAGTATTACATCAGTACTTTTCACTATGGTCTGAATAATGTGACATAGTTATAAGGGAAGAAAATATCAAGATACGAGTTTTATATCACTAGGTAAGGCCACATGGTGAAGCCTGATTAAAAGGAACTCAAGTCACCAATCATCTCCACTGGATAAAAATAAACATAAATTCAGAACAACAAACGTAATGTTTGATCTATTTTTACTTAAAAATGTGAAGATCCCAAATTGTAATCACAAGCATTAAGGCCAAACATATTACCATACATGTTACACAATCATTGAGTATAGCACCAAAATAATGTAATCGAATATGCCAAAAATAGTACAACCATGCATCAGTATTACACCAGAACCTTTCCTATATTAAATTTATGTATTATGCATAGTGATATGGTCAGGAGTAGAAAAAAAGATAAGAGACAAGAATCTGTACCATCGCTTGGGGGGGAAACTATGCAGGAAAGCTTGATTGTCTATGATCAAAATCAATATCATCTCCACCCTCTTCTTTGCATGCCTTATTCAACAATGGTTCTCCCCTCTCTCGTGCTACTCTGAAACTTACCTTTCTTATTTTCCATGAAAGAAGAATCTACATGGAAGTTTGCAACAAAGGGTGATAAAAGTCTAAAGAAGATGGATCCTTAATCAAATTTGACATTAATTCTAGACTCGCTATACTAGTCATCTTCCAATTGTTACCAACTAATTTTTATGTAGAGTCTAGATGAAGGATACCTTCAATGACAAGAGTAGTTGCAGCCAAAGTTCCTTAACTCAAGGAATTCTTAAATCTAGAGCAAAGCATGTAATCAGATCCACCCTCTTCACATTCATTAGCAGAAGCTAAGTCAATTGAATCCAAAAATTCACACTCCTCACTCCTTGGAGACAAATTTTCATCACTTCCATCCTCTTCTTCATAAGCTTTCTTTGATCTCCCCACTGCAACATATTTTGTGAAAATTACCACCTTTATTAAACCCGCTTTCATAGAATATACTTCATCTTTATTGGAGGAAAAATGGCCTCCAATGAAAGATAGTGAAGGAACTATAACCCTGTGAACAATGTCTATTTCTTCCTGAGAGGTCTGAAGCTCCAAAAATTTGACAATAATCTGCATTAATCAAAACAATCATACTCAAGTTGAACATCTAAATAATTTGGAAAAATGAAATAGACATTGTTGGGCCTCTATTTTTCCTTGCTTTATATCACCTTTTACTCGAAATTCCTCATACTTTTGTCTAGCTTGAATAGTTATTGTCGTAGTTTTATACATTCTCGGAGATAATAAGTAAGTATTTACTATTCCCTTGTTTTAACAAGGTTTGAACATTAAAGACATCATTAATAATAGTTTGTGTGTTTGCAGGTTTATAGAGTTGATTATATTCCTATTCTAATAGAGGCCAATTTCCTACACCACACATTCTTGCACTAGTACCAATAGTCTGCTCAAAATACGCATAATTTCTAAAAGACCAAGTTTGACCTCGGTTTTCATGCAAATGGAGGTGAATTGCGGAAATACAAGAAAATGGGGTTTTTAAAAATATAACCAATTACCTAGAACCGAAACCATTTCCTGAGATTCGAAGTATTCCAAAAATTATGAACAGGTCTTTGAAGCACTTTTAAAAAAAAGACAGTTTTTCCATAATTCTAGCCAAAATTTTCTAGACAGCCAATTTCCTCCATGATTTCCATGCCGATCGTTGCGAATATCAAAATTCCGAAACATGGGTTTTTTTCCCAGCATAGGAAATTAGGTAATAAGTAGAAAATTTTACAAAATTCGTAATGATTGAGGAAATACGAAGGGGGTTTTGGAGGCAGTTTGTTAAAATTACCAAATTTTCCAGAATTCTAGAAAATGCCCAGATTTGGAAAATTCGTATTAAATATTTATTATTTTAATAGGGGAATGATTGTACTGATATTTTATTTAATTAAAATTGGTTGGGATTCAATCCCCATGATTTTTGCAAAGGAACAAATTGTTTGATTATCATGTAAATATTATAAAAGAAAGAGTTATGCACGTTGGAGGGGGGGCTGCTACAACAAAACTGCTGTGATTTTAGTGAACTGTAATTTTGCTAATATAGCCCTCGTTTTGGGTTGGATTTGAATGCACTATGTACCTTTGATGATTTTGAAATGTAATGTAAAGGGACTGTACCATGTCGTTTTAATTATGTGTCTTTTTCCATATTGATGTGTTGTTGAAGCCGAGTTTCCAAGTTTCTTAAACAGGGAAACGAGTTGGTTGGCGAGGGCCCAACCAACCCAGCTCATTCTTCCTCCCGTTCTTCTTTATTTTAAAGGTGTGTTAATTTAATTTAAAATTGCAACTATGAATTTGTTATTTATTTTGATCTCCTCACAAGTTACATATTTGATTTCATTTACAGCTGATGTGTTACAGATCCGTGGTGTGCAGGCTTAGAAGTATTTGATTCTAATTTCCATAATATTTCCTTTGTAATGCTTTATTTTATTTCTGCAAGATCAGTACAGGCACGTTTCCTGTACTAGTGCATTTTTGGTTTTGCAAGTCGATTTTCTTGGTTCATTTTTGCAAGTCGTTTTTTACTCTTTTCCTTTCGCAAAGTTCTTTATTCATTCCTGTAAGGTTGACGTTTGTTTCTAAACCAAATTCATTATTAATATCTGACGTTTCACTTAATATTTAATTATGGTTTGATGAACATGGAATAAACGATGTAGTAACTTACAGATCTGTGCTTACAGTGAACACCTTCGAAGAAAGGATTGAGTTTCATGATTAATTACTAAATGAACCTTATGAATTAAAACACTAAAAGGCATATCTAAATTATATGCACAACTATCTTAGGGAGAAGTCTGTTTACACAATCATATAATTTACGTAACTATATAAAAGAGTTTTATGTTTTAAGAAATATTTACTTTGAATTTTGAAATCATTTCCTGTTTAAAATGTAAGTTTGGTTGAAGCAATATTTTGGAAGCTATTTCAAAGTTTTGTTCACCTTTGCAAATTACTCCTTAATTAACACACTCTTTATTTTTCTGAAGGTAATTGGAAAACTTGGTGTAGGTTATCTAGTCCTAAGGCTTAAAGCCCCTGCATAAAGACATAAATCTTCAATATAAGTATAAAAAATAATTCTCACACATAATTTCTTTGCATGTACTAGTGCAAGAAGATTGTAGGAGTACATGAGTAACAACTTAGTGCAGGAAAGAAAATCCTTAAGAAGGTAGATCTCTTCAAGGGATCAATTGTTAATCTGTCAACCAATATACTGGAGATGAACATAGAATTTTACCTCAGCAATCAGGATTGTTGGTAGAAGTTTGAAAGTTCCTTTTATTTAAATATTTGCAAAGTACTTTTCTCTTTTCCAGTTTCCAGAATGGTGTGGTCTCATTGACTTAACTAGTTCAAGTTGTCGAAGTCCTTCTCTAGCATTTCCAGTGTTGCGCCTCTAAGTTTACGAACTCCCAGATTGACAATTAAATGTTAGGTTTTTTATTATGCTCGACATTTTGGCACCGTTTTTGGGGAGGCGTTGAGGGGATTGACCTTAGTAACCTGTTGTAGTTTGTTTTTCCCTTTACTTAGTTTTTCTCGCAATTTTTTTCTTTATAATTGATTCTTTGAATTTGTTTCTTTCCTACATTATTTTTAAGTTTTTTTCCATTTTTTGGGTGCTGTAAGAACCCCCCAATATATTCAACCACGTGCCAAAAAGATATACAAACAAGCCTGTTGAAAACAAGGAAATGGTATTTCAAGGCATTTTTCAATGAGGAGTTTTTTAGCTACTATAAATCATCCAATGTACCTATTTCATTGATCAATTGGAAAGAAAATTCAATGAAGGAGTCTCGAAGTAGTACATGGAGAAACTATTTTAATTTGGTAGGAAATGGAAAATACTGTTACTTTTGAATTCCCTATCAAAGATCCAGGAGTGGCACAAATGCATAGTATTCCCCCATCTGCACTACCAAAATTTCATGGTTTGGAAAATGAAGACCCAAATACATTTTGAATTTGAAGTACTTTGTAGAGGATATGGTTATTTTACTAATGCTCAAAGGTTGCAAGTGTTTCCTCTTACTCTAAAAGAAAAAAACTCTCCGATGGTTCATGAACCTTGGAGGGAATTGCATTCAAACATGGGAAGACATGAAGAATGTATTCTTGGAGAAATACCAAGACTAATACTAGGTCGGTGAAGATATTTTTGGGATAACACAGGGGGAAAATGAAAGCTTGGAGGATTATGTGGAGCAATTTAGATACAACCTCCAAAAATCAAAACATAAGAATTTGGTAAAATAGACCTTGAAAACACTCAATCAAAGATGAATTTTTAGAATATTTAAATCTTATAGGAGTAGGTGGTGTTTCTCACTTACCATATGATGATGTTTGTAAATTGTGCATAAGTTATTCAAGAGGAATCTCCAAGCCTGGTAATAATTCCTGAGAAAATTCTTCTAAATTTTTGAAATCTACTACAAAAATAGGAGTTACAAATGATTCTCTAAATTTACAATTGGATGATTTACAGGAAGAACATAAGCAGTGCAAGGAGGATCAATCAATAAATTTCCCATCACTTCAAGGGTTACAACAAGTATTTGAGGAATCAAGTAAGGAAATAAATCAACAACCAGGCATAATTCAAAACTCATCATCATTTAGTACTTGGAATAGTATTTATTATCCCCAACAAGTTCCTCAACACATCCACAACCCTACAATTCCATGGAAAACTTGTAATCCTCCTCTAATTAAATACCCCACCTTATGGCCACTTTGGATCTCTCCCTCGAGCCATATATTCCCACAACCTCAAGGATGGTTTGGAGCCTCTTCTCTAGGGAAATTCCCCATGAAAATTCCATTACCTGAGCCACAACAAACACAATTCCTATCTAATGCACCACCATGCTATCCTTCTCTATGTTCCCAATCATTTGTGCAACCAAATCCTAATTCTGAGTATCAAGTTTCACATCAATTTAAAACACCTATTTTTCCTACTCACTCCCCTACTGAATGTAATGCAATATCTTTTGGAGAGGGGAGAGGACTGAATTTAGAAACTTCCCCTATTACCACACAAAATTTACCTCGGGAAGAAAATTTAATCCATAAACCATTAAAGGAGGAATCTATGATTGGAACTTGTTTGAAAACCATTGTTGAGGATCACCAAGAAGAAAACCCTAGAATTTCCCTTAACCATCCTTGTCAATATGAAGAGAGAAAACATCAAGTTGTGGAAGATTTTTATGAGTTGAAGAATCATCAATATGTGTGTCCTATTGAATCTTGGTTCCAAACAATTGTTAGCACACCCCATTCCCTCATTAACTGGAAACTCTTGGTACTATATAAATCAAAGAAATTGGTTTCTCACCCTTTGGTATGTATCAAGTTTTATTCTTTAAAACTAAGTGTGAGTATATTTAGCATTATGTTACATACATGGCTACATTGGAAGTACGCCTACACTTAAAATGGATATTCTTCTCTTTAAAATAAGGTAGGGTAATGAATAAATATGCCATTGGAAATAAAATTGTATAACATCACTCTTGAAATTGTGATTCACTAAAGTACAACTTGTAAAATTTCTACTATAATGCACTCTCGTGGTAAGACTTGTCAGAAGAAATTCACTCTTAATGCCTCATATTTTATAAAGTGACTTTGATTATTGACCAATAACTATCATCCATAATTTTTTATTTTTTATTTTTAGACCCTCTTTGAAGGTATTGATGAGAATCTTCCTATGGTGGAACACGCCTACAAAACTATAATTTTTTTTAACAAGAACGCTGACATTATCAATTTGAGAAAAAATTTAGTCATTATCTAAGATGTTTTATTTAAAATGAGTCATTCTCTAGTCCTAAGGCTTAGATCCCCTGCATAAAGACATAAATCTTCAATATAAGTATAAAAAATAATTCTCACACATAAGTTCTTTGCACGTACTAGTGCAAGCATATTGTAGGAGTACATGAGTAACAACTTAGTGCAAGAAGGAAAATCCTTAAGAAGGAAGAGCTCTTCAAGGGCTCAATTGTTAATCTGTCAACCACTATATTGGAGATGAACATAGAATTTTACCTCAACAATCAGGATTGTTGGCAGAAGTTTGAAAGTTCCTTTTATTTAAATCTTTGCAAATTACTTTTCTCTTTTCTAGTTTCCAGAATGGTGCGGTGTCATTGAATTAACTAGTTCAGATTGCCGAAGTCCTTCTCTGGCATTTCCAGTGTTGCGCCTCTAAATTTAAGAACTCCCGGATTGATAATTAAATGTTAGGTTGTTTATTACGCCCGACATTTTGGCGCCGTTTCCAGGGAGGCGCTGAGGGGATTGACCTTAGTAGCTTGTTGTAGTTTGGTTTTCCCTTTACTTAGTTTTTCTCGCAATTTGTTTTCTTTATAATTTATTCTTTGAATTTGTTTCTTTCCTACATTCTTTTTAAGTTTTTTTTCATTTCTTAGGTGTGTAAGAACCCCCCCAATCTATTCAACCATGTGCTAACAAGATATACAAACTAGCTTGTTGAAAACAGGGAAATGGTATTTCAAGGCATTTTTCAATGCGGAGTTTTGAGGCTAATATAAATCATCTAATGTACCTATTTCACTGATTAATTGGAAAGAAAATTTGATGGAGTCTCGAAGTAGTACATGGAGAACCTCTTTTCATTTGGTAAGAAATGGAAAAAACTATTACTTTTGAATTCCCTATCAAAGATCCAGGAGTGTCATAAATGCATAGTATTCCCCCATCTACACTACCAAAATTTCATGGTTTGGTAAATGAAGACCCAGATACATTCTTGTTTGAATTTGAAGTACTTTGTAGAGGATATGGTTATTTTATTAATCCTCAAGGGTTGCAAGTGTTTCCTCTTATTCTAAAAGCAACAACTCTCCGATGGTTCATGAGCCTTGGAGGGAACTTCATTCAAACATGGGAAGACATGAAGAATGTATTCTTGGAGAAATACCAAGACTACTACTAGGCCGGTGAAGATATTTTTGGGATAACATAGGGGGGAAATGAAAGTTTGGAGGATTATGTGGAGTGATTTAGATACAACCTCCAAAAATCAAAACATAAGAATTCGGTAAAATAGACCTTGAAAACACTCAATAAAAGATGAATTTTTAGAATCTTTAAATCTTATAGGAGCAGGTGATGTTTCTCACTTACCATGTGATGATGTTTGTAAATTGTGCATAAGTTATTCAAGAGGAATCTCCAAGCTTGGTAATAATTCTTGAGAACCTTCTTCTCAATTTTTGAAATCTACTACAAAAATAGGAGTTACAAATGCTTCTCTAAATTTACAATTGGATGATTTGCAGGAAGAACATAAGAAATTCAAGGAGGATCAATCAATAAATTTCCCATCACTTCAAGGGTTACAACAAGTATTTGAGGAATCAAGTAAGGAAATAAATCAACAACCGGGTATAACTCAAAACTCATCATCATTTAATACTTGGAATAGTATTTATTATCCCCAACAAGTTCCTCAACACATCCACAACCCTACAATTCCATGGAAAACCTATAATCCTCCTCTAATTCAATACCCCACCTTATGGCCACATTGGATCTCTCCCTCGAGCCATATATTCCCACAACCTCAAGGATGGTTTGGAGCCTCTTCTCTAGGGAAATTCCCCATGAAAACTCCATTACCTGAGCCATAAAAAACATAGTTCCTATCTAATGCACCACCATGTTATCCTTCTCTATGTTCCCAATAATTTGTGGAACCAAATCCTAATTCTGAGTATCAAGTTGCACATCAATTTAAAACACCTATTTTTCCTACTCACTCCCCTACTGAATGTAATGCAATATATTTTGGAGAGGGGAGAGGAGTGAATTTAGAAACTTCCCCTATTACCACACAACATTTACCTCAGGAAGAAAATTTAATCCATAAACCATTAAAGGAGGAATCTATGATTGGAACTTGTTTGAAAACCATTGTTGAGGATCACCAAGAAGAAAACCCTAGAATTTATCTTAACCATTCTTGTAAATTTGAAGAGAGAAAACATCAAGTTGTGGAAGATTTGTATGAGTTGGAGAATCATCAATATGTGTGTCCTATTGATTCTTGGTTCCAAACAATTGTTAGCACACCCCATTCCCTCATTAACTGGAAACTCTTGGTACCATATTGTTGACACCTAATCCTATGGGATGGGTGTGCACATTTAATATTGTATATTATTTAATATTAGGAAATAAGGAAGGCCAAGAGTCATTGGGAGATGAATCCCAATAGCCTCACCTCCATGTATAAATACATATGCATTCTTCAGCTAATATACATTCTGATTTTGAGGAGTTACCTCCTGGTTTGACATGGTATCAAAGCCAGTCCCACTATTGGCATTTCTGCCTGTGGTGTAACTCCCTCTCCTTTGCTCAGTCAGTTTTTTATTAATAGTTTTTGCTGCTCCTACTTATTGCTAGACTGAAATTCTACATTTTTTTTTCTATTTCTGTAAATTCTACAGTCTCTGACTTCTGCAGGTTCAGCTCGTACAATCTCTGAGTATTTTGCAGCCCCTGCAATTTCTGCAGTTCCTGCAACTCAGCACCTGCAACTGCCATTCCAGTTTTTTTTTGTAACGCTCTCTTCATCTCACAACCCTGCGTCCTTCCACACTCCCCACGCCCCCTCACACTTCCCTAACGCCCTAATTCCTCTACGCCCCTTCCTCCCTACGCACTTTCCTCTGCGCCTACCCTCCCCTCACTCCCATTTCTTCCCCCTCACTTCGCTCTTTGTCCCATTTATTACAGCGCTGCATCTAAATTAATACGCTACCTATTCATCCATATAATACGCATGGTATATGCTGTCTGTCGATACAGCATATCAACGCTCCCACCTCTAGTCATATACAACGCCCTCCAGGCTGCAAACTGCTCTCATATGCTATTCCGCCCGGTTCATACGCATTACAACAGAGTACAGTCCTCCAAACTACACGCTGTCTGCTCCATTTAACACAGTGTGGTATCCATCGTGGTATCTGCTACAACGTTGCATACATCGTGGTATATATTCAATACAACACTGTCATATATTTTTAATACAACGCTGTCCATTTATTCAATACAGTCCGCACGCTATATACACAGTCCGCCCACGATTCAACTGTAACGCGCTTTCATTCCACTATTCACTGTTTGTAATACCCACCGACTGTAACGCACTGTCATTCCATTGTCCATATAACATTCACGCATTCCTCTTGTCCATGTAACGCGCTGTCATTCCACTGTCATATATATTATACGCTGTCCATACAACATTCCATATATATTATATGCTGTCCATACTCTTGGCTTTGTAATACCGCTCCACTCGTATTTAAAACCACCGCCCCTCCTGTTAATACCGCTCCTTTCACGTTGTAATAACCTATTCCAGATTTAACCACCGCCCCTCCTCTAATACTCATTACGCCCTTCCCATTCACAATACCGCCCTCCCACTATCATATTTAATATCACTTCACATTCATAATACCGCCCTCCCATAACATTCCATATCGACCTCCCATACAAATTTTTTTTTCCAAACAAAAAAAAATACATATATTTTTTTTTGGTGCAGAATTCAGTTTTTTTAGCAAGAGCTTTTGTGTCCTTTTAAATTCAGTATTTTAGCAAAAAGTGTTTCTGTCCTTTTAAATTCAGTATATTTGCAGCAAAGAGTTTTTTTAGTATATTTTCCAGCGAAGAGTATTTTTGTTTTCTCTCCTTCAAAAGAGATTCTCCAGCAAAGTTTTTTTCTCTCCTCCTTCAAAAGAAGATGACAGTCCCTTCATCGTCTAAAGAGGCTGCCTACTTGGCACAGAGAGAAAAGAAACATGCTTTCTGTCCATCCAGAGGAAGAGAAGGCAGAAGACGAAGAAGAAACTTCAGAGAAAAGGGGGGTAGACAATCTAAAGCTCAGCAGCAAACAAATCAAGACAAAGGTAAACCAGCTGAATCAGCTCATTCTGTTCTAGCACATTGTAACAATGGAGTAACTGAAAACCTATTTGATGTTTCATTTACTTCATGGAGAGATGATTGGTTTCTAGATTCAGGAGCAACATGTCACATGAAATTTAGAAAAGATTTTTTTGAAGAATTCACTGACAAAGTTGATGGAGCAGTATATTTCGCAGATAAATCCAAACTCAAGCCATCAGGGCTTGGCACAGTCAGGCTTAAACTACCTGGTCTTCCTGATCATATCCTACATGAGGTTCTATACCTCCCCGAGTTGAAGAGAAACTTGCTGTCCCTGATCGAAATCTGGCAGCAAGGACACTCAATTCACTTGTTTGATGGCAAGGCAGAGGTCAGAAAAGCATCAGATCACTCACTTGTCATGGAGGGAATAGAAGAAGGGAGACTCTTGAAGCCGAAAGGTTCATCTGCTCATGCTCAAAACTTTGCATTCAGTTCACATCATGATGAAGGTACATTCCCATCAAGTCTTTTATGGCATGCTAGATTTGGACACCTAAACTATGAAAGCCTTCGTTTGTTGAAGAAAAATGGTGTTAATGGACTGCCTACAATTCCTAGAAAACCTAAGGAATGTGATGCTTGTATTCTAGGAAAGCATAGAAAACAACCATTTCATGATTCACACTCCAGAGCACATAGAAAACTTGAACTTGTTCATTCAGATTTATGTGGCCCTATGCCTATTGCTTCTGCAAATGGAAACAAATACATGATGCCATTTATTGATGACTACACCAGAATGTGTTGGATTTACTTACTGAAGAATAAGTCTGATGCTTTTCAAACTTTCAAGAATTTTCATGCATGGATTGAAAATGATGCACAAACACATATTGGCTCTCTACGTACTGTTAATGGAAAAGAATACACTTCAAACGAATTTGAAAATTATCTTCGTCAACATGGAATAAAACATCAAACAACAGTGCCATATAATCCCCAACAGAACGGTGTAGCTGAAAGAATGAACAGAACTATCTTAAATATGGTTCGCTCCATGTTATTTTTCAAGAATGTAAAATTGATGTTTTGGGCTGATGCAGTTCTATGTGCTGTTTACATAAAGAATAGGTGTCCTTCAAGTTCAATTAGAAACAAAAATCCTTTTAAAATGTGGCATGGCCACATTCCTTCGGTAAAGCATTTCAGGGTCTTTGGGTCCACCTATTATGCCTTGATACCCAAGGGTCAAAGGAACAAACTTGGTGCCAGAAGTAGAAAATGTATCTTCTTGGGGTATTCCAATACCTCCAAAGGATATCGTCTCTATGATGAAGAAAATAAGAAGTTTGTGATAGCAAGAGATGTCATATTCCTTGAATCTTCCAAGAGTGACAAGGTTGTTGAGCGGCAACTTGATCGCCTGGATAGATTTATACATGCAAAGTCCTTCGAAGAATTTGATAATGTGATTCCACATCTTGAAGGGGGGATTCCGATATTGAATCAAACCGTGGAATCATGTCCTGAAGCACTCTCTCCCCCACATGAAGAAACAACCACAGATGACACATTGGATGATGTGATTGATAGAATTGGGATATTGAATCTTGAATCAATCCCAACTCAGTCAAATGACCAGCCTGGGCCATCTCAGAAAGGTCCTCCCAAATGGCTGACAAATACACTAGAGAATGTTCATCCTGATGAGGTTGGAAAAACAGGAACAAGGAGTTCCACTCAACAAATCGAAGGTGATGTAGATAATTCTGATTCCCTTGTTGATATGGATATTGCTTATAACTGTGAATTGAGTTTGTCTACAGATCATGAACCAACTTCCTTCAAAGAAGCCGCTTCTCATGATGAATGGAAAGAAGCAATGCAGAAGGAGTATGATGCCTTGATAAAGAATGGCACTTGGAAGTTGGTTGATCCGCCTTTGGGAACGAAACCAATTGGCTGTAAGTGGGTCTATAAGAACAAGTACAAAGCAGATGGCTCACTTGAAAAGCACAAGGCCAGGCTTGTGGCAAAAGGATTCACACAAAAAGAAGGACTCGATTATGAAGAAAAATTTTCTCCCACAGTAAAATGGACCACCATCCGGACTCTCTTTGCCTTAGCAGCTCAGAATGGATGGAAAGTCCATCAGATGGATGTAAAAACAACCTTCTTGAATGGAGATCTAAAGGAGAAAGTTTATATGTCCCAACCAGAAGGATTTGTGATAAAGGGTCAAGAACACAAAGTTTGCAAACTTGTAAAATCCTTGTATGGCCTCAAGCAAGCACCACGAGCCTGGTATGAGAAATCGACCGAGCATCTTCTGAAACTTGATTTCAAACACTTTGATCTTGATGATGCAACTTTGTTTGTTAAGAAAGTTGGAAAAACAGTTGTATATCTTGTGGTATATGTAGATGATCTTTTGATAACAAGAAACAATGAGAGCTATATTGCATCCATGAAGAAAGAGTTGAAGAAAGCTTTTGAAATGACTGATTTGGGTCATGTTCATTACTATTTGGGTATTGAAGTAATTCAACATCCTAAATTCATATTTCTTTCTCAAAAGAAGTACATTGGAGATATCTTGAACAAATTTGGCATGGATGACTGTAATCCCTTAACCACTCCAATGGAACAAAACTTGAAGCTCACATCTATTGAAGGGAAGGAATTTGAGGATGCAACTAAGTATAGACATCTTGTAGGAAGTCTTATCTACCTGACCACCACCAGACCTGACATTTCATTTGCTGTTGGAATCCTCTCAAGGTTCATGCAAAAACCTTGTGAAGGACATTGGTCTGCTGTAAAAAGAGTGCTAAGGTACTTGAAGGGGACTCAAGACTTTGGACTCAAATATACACAGGTAGGCGACTTCAGCTTGATCGGATACTCTGATTCAGACTTTGATGGCGACAAAGAAACAGGGGTGTCTACTATAGGTTACACCATGAGTCTTGGATCAGGAGCTGTCTCATGGAGATCACACAAACAATCAGTTCCAGCAGATTCCACGACCGAGGCAGAATATGTGGCAGCAGCTGAAGCAACAAAGGAAATTGTGTGGCTCCAGAAAATCCTGGAAGATTTGCAGATGAAACAAACGTACTCCACACCACTCATGATCGACAACACTTCTGCAATAAAGTTGGCCAAGAACCCAAAGTTCCATGATCGAACAAAGCACATCAATACAAAGTACCATCTAATTCGACATCATGTTTAGGCCAAAACCATTCATCTACATCATTGTTCCACAAATGAGCAAATTGCTGACATCTTCACCAAAGCACTTGGAAGAGAAAAGTTTGAAAAGTTCAGATCGATGCTTGGACTCACCAACATCCCTTCGGATTAAAGGGGGGAATATTGACACCTAATCCTATGGGATGGGTGTGCACATTTAATATTGTATATTATTTAATATTAGGAAATAAGGAAGGCCAAGAGTCATTGGGAGATGAATCCAAATAGCCTCACCTCCATGTATAAATACATATGCATTCTTCAGCTAATATACATTCTGATTTTGAGGAGTTACCTCCTGGTTTGACACATATAAATCAAAGCAATTGGTTTCTCACACTTTGGTATGTATCAAGGTTTATTCTTTAAAACTAAGTGTGAGTATATTAAACATTATGTTACATACATGGCTACATTGGAAGTACGCCTACACTTAAAATGGATATTCCTCTCTTTAAAATAAGGTAGGGTAACGAATAAAGATGCCATCCGAAATATTATTGTATAACATCACTCTTGAAATTGTGATTCACTAAAGTACAACTTGTAAAATTTCTATTATTATGCACTCTCGTGATAAGACTTGTCAGAAGAAATTCACTCTTAATGCCTCATATTTTATAAAGTGACTTTGATTATTGACCAATAACTATCATCCAAAACCTTTTTTTTTTTTGGACCCTCTTTGAAGGTATTGATGAGAATCTTCCTATGGTGGACCACGCCTACAAAGCTATAAAATTTTTTCACAAGAACCCTGACATTATCAATTTGAGAAAAATTTTAGTCATTATCTAAGATGTTTTATTTAAAATGAGTCTTCAGGGTAGAAGTACCAACCAATAAAGATTAGTAATTAAAAACTTTTCACGCCATCCCGTATTCTTAAGGAGCAGAATCACCTCCCCAACTATTAAGTAACCTATTTAAGGTTGATTATAATCATATTTTTTTTATAAGATAAATATTAATTGATGGATAAGAGGTCTCATTACAAGCCGACCTACCATGTTCATGGGTCCTAACAAGAACGACATTACCGCTACTAGTTACCAAGCTAGGGTAATGGCTTTCAGTTGAAAATCTGGAAGACAAAAGGTCTCATCACGGGCCAAATTGTTCTTTCTTGTTGGTTCTTGTGAATGGAACTGTTGTTAGATGGTTACTAAGCCAGGACAATGGCCTTCAATTAATTTAAAAAAAAAATTAAATTATTTTCAAACAAATTTCAATCTATATCTAATGGCTGGGACATAGACATTTCGTGGGTCAAAAGGCATCCCTATCGAGGCTATTAACACCTGCTGGCAGCAAGGCCATGCCTGTTGCTATCACTCTAGTAATTCTAAAGTTGTGAGATTTTTGGTTTTTAGTCAAAGAACACTAGAGGTAACCAAAAACCTACTTCAAACTCTAGGATCTAGCCTTCCTAGGGTTCAGAGAGGGCTCTCTCTTTAAGTTTTAACTTTGTTTGATTTGTAAAATATTAGGCTAATTATGATTGTACAATTTTGGTTTGCTTTTGATTGATTTGGTGGGAAATAATTACTTGAAGGGATATATAGTGGGAGATCTATTTGCCCATTGGGCTAAGGAGTCAAAATCAAGCTAACAGAACTTAGATCAAGGCCAAAAAGGTCAAATGTTTTCAGGGCAAGATAGATAACCCTTGAAGATCTTGGAAAGTTTTTTTTATGAGGTGGTATGATCGGGATAAAGGGAAATTAAGGATCCTTTGATCTGGAAAAGGAAGTAGTAGGAAAAGGTCAAACGAGAGAGGGAGAAATTAAGGGTTCCCTACACTAGTAATCAAAGGAAAACATAGAAATGATAACTAGTTAAAAACAATGTGTTCTTAACAAATCCTATAGTAATACTCCTAGTTATTCATTCAAATTTAGAACAAAAATAGATGGATTCATGTAACAAAGAAAGATATCAATGAAAAGTAAGGAAATACTTCACTCCAAATAGCTCATCACAGGAATTCTAAAGTATGATGCCAATTGGTTTGATCCAGTCCGCTACTCAAAATTTGACACACAAAAGCTTTCAAGTCCAACAAAAATGACTATAACAATCTCCAACAATTTTATTCCACACAAAATACTTCTAAAGATGAAGTATTTGTACATATTTCTTTTACAAAATATTCTAGAATGCTTCTAGGAATTATCTTAGGAAAATAAAATATCTTTACAACAACAATAGAAACAGTTGCTTTATCAAATCAACAAGTTGTCTTATCTATCCAAAAGAAATAGAAACTGTTTTGAGAATAAGATGCAGCTGGATGCCTTGGTGTCCTCCTTGCTGGCTTTAGATATTTTTTGGAATCTGATCTGCCTTGTCTGATACTCTTTATCTGATTCTCTTTATTCATTGATACTCTCTAAACTCTGATATTCTTTAACCCTTAGTCAAAACTATTTACTGCTGTAAAATTTGTTTTGACTGTAAATCAGAAAAGAATTTTGTCCTCTTTTCATCTGTTTGTTTTTTATCCTTCACAATAAATCTGTGAGTGACTGCCAATCCTCATTTTTAGGAATTTATATATTTTTTAATTTCCTGAAGTTTTCATCATCTTCAGTGTATCTAGCAAAGGTTGGCTTGATGAAAAACAAGTGTTTGATCTCATGCTGTAAATATAATAAGTCTTCAAAGTTTTTGAGTAAAACTTTCCCTGTTGGAATGCCTTGTCCTTGTGGTTTATTTACCTGTTATTTTGCAAATCCTCTAATCTTTTTATCATATTCATTTTGAGGCATTAGTTTATTATTAATGACCATAAAGTCAGGAAATCCCTTTTTCCTCAAATTTGTGAATTTGACCATGAACTTGGTTATAGCAGTATTCATATTTTCACATTTTTCTTCCAATTGCTTCATTAGATTCTTCTTTGTAGCAACTTTCCTAATTTCTAGGATAGTTGTAGTCATGTCTGTAATCTTGGGTTCTTTCAACTCCTGTCTATTTTTGATGTTAAGGAAAGTGATCAGCCTTAAATCTTGCTCTGGTTTATCAGCCGGTTTACTTTGAGTCTTTTGAATTTCTACTTGGGCTGCTAGTAATAACTCTCTTTGCTTAAAAATTACCTGAATTGAAGGCCACACATCATGGATGGATTCAATGACATTATTCCAAAGGTGGTTTTTTATGTATGATATCTGATCCTTTAAAGTTAACTCCTTTTGCAACTTCTTCAATTCTTCATTCAGTCTGATGGCATTTTTCTCATGTGTTTTTGCATTTGTCTGAGCTAATTTGCTTGATTTTTCAAGATTTTCTACCATCTTTGTCAACTTGTTAATCTCATTTGTCTTTAGAGACATTTCTTCCATAGCTTTCACTAATTTGCTGGCCTCATATGTAGGATGAATTGTTGTTGTACATGACTCAGAAACTGATGTGGTGGATGAAGTCACTAGCACTGCAGTAGCCAGTGGAACTTTTGGTGCCAACTCTTCAGCTAGAGTTGAAGGCACAACAGTAGTGACCATGGGAATAACTATACGTGGCTCTGGTACTTTCACTGTTTCCTTTTCTTGGAAAAGTTTGTCCATCTGAATCTCCATCTCCTTAATCTGTCCTATAAGTTGTAAGATGATGTTCATCATGTCATCTTTGTCATTTTGTTCCTGTATGATTTCTTTAGCCTGGGGATGTTCACTTGGAGGAAGCTTAAGCTGTTTTCTTAAAGCTGCAATGTATTCATTCTTCTTCTTTAATAATAACTCTGCTGCATCGACATTTTCAGGGTCATATCCCACTTTAATTACCAATTATTCTAAGGATTTAATTCTCAGATCCTTAGCATATAATGAGGCTTTGTCCAGTTTCATCTAATATTGCATGTTAGTGATAGCGTTCTCAAGTTTTTGAACACTCATGGATTTTGTTGTAACAGTGGAATATAGCATTTCTGAACTTTGCCTGTGAAACTCTACTTGATCTAATTCATGAATACTATCTATTGCTACTTCTAGATCAAATTCCTTATAGTTAGCAACTCTCTTTAGAACTGGTACTGTGGGCTGTAATACTAACATGATTAGTTTTTTACTTGAGTAATCAAATGCTGACATGAACCTGTTTTGGTTACCTTGTTTTTGTTTCAAAAACCGAGAATAGATTTTAGTTTTGATTTCTTCATTCTTGGATTTAATTTGTTTGTATCTTTCCCTGATGTCCAAATCTTTTTCCTCACCTGTTTAGGATGATGAAGCTTCCATGCTTTACTGTCTTTCTATCATTTTTGCATCCTTAGTATTACCCTATTCTTCATTTTGACTATTAGTGGCTGGCTCATTGATAATCACTGTGGCAACATCTGTTTTTGGCAAATTAGTGTTGGTATCTATAAGCTCTGTTTCTTCCACATCAATTGTTATCTTTTCTTTACCAACTTAACTTAATTTAGGCCTTTTGTTATATATTATCTTGAATTTAGTCTCAGTTGTAGTTTCTGCAACATATGATCCTTCTTCCCTTATTCTCTTAGTGGAATTTTCTGGTTGATTTGTAGTCTCCAGAATGTGACTAGTATCACTTGTATTGACTATATCTACTAATGTATTGCCTGTCCACTCAAATCTGATTTGAAAATTTTTCTATCTCTAGATTTGCTTCATGGATGAAGGGCATTAATTTGCATTTAACCCTTATTTTACTCAGGATTCCTTGTGGATCATAATTCCAAGGAAAACTTTCTTCAAATTTGTATTCAAATAGTTGCTTAACTGCCTCTTTTTCTACATCCCTGTGATTGCAAATAAATGGCCCTATCTAATTCTTTAGTTTGAATTGAGTTTTCTTCTTTGCTGCCATGAAATTTATAGAATCAGAATTTAGGATATGCCAGATATACTCCAAGTCAAAGATCCTCATTGAAACATGCTTGGGTAACTTGTAAGGTAACAAGTTCGACCCAAATACTCTGATTTCAGTATATTTTTCATATAAATACCAGTCACCAACCTTACTCTGCTCTGACAGCTACAATATCATTTTCATTTCTTCATTTATTATTGGCTGCTCTTCTTTGGTTAACATGGTGATCACTGGATGTAAAAATAACTCTGAAAATTCCGAATAAGATAAATCTGCACATTCTTTTCTAAGCAAAGATGTCCAGAAAATGACAGAAAGAGGATTTCCCTCTATGCCCAACTTTTGAAGAGTAACTGGAAATTGATCTGATTGGAAATATAAAAACATATGGAAGAGGAAATAAGTGTATCTGAACACTCCTTCAGTTGGAAATTTGATCAATTGATCATGGATATTATCTGCAATATAACCAACATAATCAAAGATTATAGATGGGGGTTGACCTAGGGTGAAAGTGGATAAGAAACCAAGGATTGATTCATCAATGTGTTCATCAGTAAAGTACCCCAGGATGAATGAAAGCATGGAAATCGCCTGCCTTGAACCTTCTGGGAAATTAGCAGTAGAATATGGGGGATTTAATTTAGGAATTTCTACATGTGAGGGCATGAATGTCTGGAAAATCATGAATCTCTTGGGAAAATCTAGGCCAATGTACAACTGGGTTAAGGCCTCTATGGATAAAGGGACTGCCTGGGAGTCAGGCTGAAGCTATAACATTTGATTGATAGATTGAGCAGTAATGGTGAAAAAAAATTCTTTATTAGCATTGACTATGGCTCTTTGATCAGGTAGATAATACTTCTAACATAATCTAATGAGCTCCTAACATGGGTGAGTTAATGGGACAACATATTTGGGCAAATGAGATTCCCAAATATGGACTTCTCCATCATTATCTAATGATTTTTCATAGCTCCAATTATGAATATCAAGCAAGTTAAATTCAACAATGGGATCTACTATCTTATAATCAGTATCATCTAGTGGGATGTGTTCAACATCAAAAATAGGTGGTTGAAGAGGATTTACCACTATGGAAGTCTTAGAATTTATAATAGGGGTTGGTTTAGGTACTTTGAAACCTTCAAGCTTGCTTGTACTCTGCTTCTTAGGCATTTTGGGCTACTTTCTGCAAGTTTAGACAGTTTTCAGAAGTATTTTACTTTAGCAGAGGATTTCTTGGACAAATTAGGAAAAGTATAGCTTTTTCTTTGGGTTTTCTTTCCAATTAGGTCTGTGAAAGAGGTTTACAGGCTTTTGACTGGTTTTAAACAAGAAATAAGGGTTTCCTGAGTCCCTTATTGAGAAATAGGGCTGAAGGTCTTTTGAAATAGGTCACAGAGGCTTAGGATATCTTCAGAGGTTTTCTGGTTTGATTTAGAGCTTGAAATAGTTCATAAGATTGAAAAAAACTCACAATTTTCTCTCACAATAGCGTGCAGTAGTAAAACAGGGTTTCTGGAAAAAATTTGACAGGGTTTGGCCTTTTTTTGTACTATTTTGATGGACTACTTTTGATATTTATGGATCTATGAATGAAATTTGTCTTTAAAAGGATTTTTAAATGGAAAACAAGCTTAATTTGAGGAGAAAAACCTGTTATGTGCAGGTATAGGGGTTTGAAACAATTCCTGCGGTCTTTTCAATGAGTCGAACAACTCCTGTCTGATCTTTGGAGAAATTCTGAGCTTCTTAGCGGTCTTTAATGGTCAAAGGGGAGATTTTGTAGGCCTTTTGGGCATAAAATGGCGAAAAAAACGATGTTCTTACAGTCGGGGAGGCGTGAGCAAAGGTTAATGCGTAGAAGAGAAAGGAATGGATTACATTTCCAAGGTTTATTATGCATTTTGGTTACATTACCTCTGCATTGAATGACGGTCACATCAGGCGGGAATGACAGTTTCGGGCTTCAAAGGATTGAAAAAAACGAATGGTTATCGTGCGACATTACGGTGGTAAGTGGTTTCGGGGCTAACTCACACGATCCAATTAGAAATGGGAACATGGAGGAGAGATAGAATTATGAAACCACCCATTTCGCGTAGATTTTCCGTGGGGGTGATCGCGCAAGTTTTCTATGCGATATTGTGTTTTAGCCATCGGATCTGAGTTTTGAATGCGAACGGTCTAGATCTTTTGGGAGTTGCATCGAGATGGAGGAGTGGGACCGGTGTTTATTAATGCGGGGATGGGTTATAAATTTTTTAGAAATAAATGTTAAATATGTTTAAACCTTAGTTTATATGATGGCGGGGCTAAGTTTTATGCGTTAATTAAAACAATTGCAAATGTTTTAATTATACACGTGGGTGCGGATTTATTTTGTTATATAGTTTTGTCAAATGTAATTAACACTTGTTTAAACTACATGGGGCAGAATATTTGTGTTATAGATACATTTAGACCAATGGGATAATTGGGTGGGGTTTTAAATTTTCGCACATGGGATATAAAGCATTGGTCTGAACTTAAAATAAATGGTTTATGGGTTTATTTTAAATATAAGGGAATTAATAAATACAGGTAGGTGTAGTTTAGGGATTTAATAAAATGGGTTAGAAGTTGGTAATTAATATGAAATGAAGGGCTAGTGTAAATGAAAACAAAAATACATGTTAACTCTAATTTAAAGTGTAAATGATAGACAAAGCAAAACATTGTTGTCTTTTTAATATTTCACACTGTAACTTAGGACAAATGTATTTTTAGGGTTTATGAATGATTTTTTGAAAGGGAATGAGATTAGCTATTTAGGTTTTAGCTTTTACTGAGTAAAAATGGGTTTTTACTTAGGAAAAAGGGATCATGATTGATGAATGAAGGGTAAATGTTGATGAATGTGGGTCTAGTGTGGGAATTCAATATTTCTTAGCTAACCAGTCATCGAGCCTTGGGTCCGGTCCCAACAAAAGTTAGAGAAATGATCTGAGCCTTTTTGACTGATAGTTTAGAATACTGAATAATTGTAGGGGAGGCGAAATTAGTGATTTTTCCCAATGATGCTTTATTACATGATTGCTCAACTGCTTTCTACCTACCCATCTTTATTTCTAACATTTTTTCTTCATTTTTGTAGGTACATTTAGGCTTGCAACCTTAAAATATTTTTTCTTTCAAAGCATAAAACTATCTAAGTCTACCTTATTTCATCCAAGGGCTCAGATTAAATTGTTGAGCTCCTCATTATTCTCTACCTATCTACTGATTTTTCAAGTTTAAAATGTTTGACAAATCTTTATTCTCTATCTAAAACATGAAATTGAAAGCATGAAAGTTAAGATTAAAAGTTTTAACCGATCATGGATTATGGCATTTATTGACACTCTGCACATAATCATTATTCTTGCAGTAAAGGTAACAGTAGTGGCATTTGGACTTTCTCACTTTCAGGTCTTATTTTATCTCTTTTTCTTTTGGGGTCTATATTTTTCTAAGTCCTTTGATCTTTCTTTTAGGAATTTTTACCCTCTTTTTGGTTTTTTATTATTTTTCATTTTTTCAAAATATGGGAAAACAACTTGCAAAAAGCAAGGTATGTACATATTTACAAGACTATTAAAGTCAATTCAAAATTTATGAACCCTATTATTATAGGAACCTAATAGTTGCTCCACATGGGGATGGCATTTCCTGGTGAAATGTCAAGAACTTTAAGACTAGTAGCCTTTGAATTTTGACTATGATGATCCTATAAGTGTCTTCTGATTTCTGCAATAACTCATATTTATGATATTTTACCTCTCAAATCTTGGGGCCTTCTCGACAGGCTTCAAATTTGTTAGGAAAACATCCAATCCAATCTAAAATATTCAATGTATATGTACAATGATCAAAAGTAAATGAGATTAACTATTGGTTATCTCAGATGAATAGTAGTGCTTCAACATTCTGCTAGTTACTAGTCCTCCTTGCAGATCTATTCCATCCATTTCTTTAAAAAAGAAAGCATTATTTCCTCTATATCCATAAATCACATAAGTTCCTTTCCACAGAAAATCAAATTTTCCATGTTTATCTTTGTCTTCTCTTCTGGAATCCCACTTTAACACTTGGTCTCCAATGTAAAAATAATCTTCTTTACTCTTTTTATCAAATATTTTCTTTATTTTATCCTGGATAACTTGGGATTTAATATAAACCTCTTCTCTTGTTTGCTACAAGTGAATAGTTTGATTAATCCTTCTCTGGATGTCATTTGTTTCAACCTGTAACTCTTGGATAATATTCATCACTGGCACTCCTAAAGAGGTTGGAAAAACAACATCCATTCCATAGAAAAGCTGGTAAGGGGATGTACCATTGGATTTTTTAGTTGTAATTCTATTTGCCCATAAGGCATTGACTAAATTCTTGTTCCAAGATTTTTTGTTATCTTCCAGTAATTTTTTAATGATGCTTACAAGGCTTTTATTTGAGGATTCAGCTAGGCCATTACCCTGAGGGTAATATGTAGTACAGTGACCTAGGGTACTATGGTATTTATGGAAAAAATCAATCATATTTTTGGATTTGAATGTTGCTGCATTATCAGTAATTGTCTTTTGGGGACATCCAAATCTTGAAAAAATGTTATTTTCTAGGAAAGAGATAATGACAGTATTTGTGGCTTGTCTAGAGGGTATGGCTTCAATCCACTTGGTAAAATAGTCAGTGGCTGTAAAAATCCACTTATGTTGGCTTGAATATGGAGGTTGAATTTCACCAATGAAGTCTAAACCCCATTGTTGAAAAGGAATTTCAGTTGAAATAGGCTTTCAAGGTAGGGGCAATAGTTTTTTCTTACCCTAATTTTTTTTCACTTTTAACAGGAAGTCACAAACTTTTTGACATCAACAAACAAGGTAGGCCATTAAAAACCACCTCTTAGGATCTTGTCAGCAGTAGTTTTCTAGTATAGATGTCCTCCACAATCACTTGCATGAAATTCTTCAAGTATTTTGTCAACTTCTTCCTTTAATAAACAATTTAATAAAAACCACTATGATCTCTCCAAAAAAGTACATTGTCTAAAATAAAAAATCTTACTGCCTTAAGTTTTAAGAATCTGGCTTTAGTTCTAGACAATCCAGGAGGATCTTGTAAGTTTAGTAGTATAAATATGATATCTTTATACCAAGGCGAGTCTGAACAGGCTTCACTGATCTTTGGAGTCGCCGTCTCTTCCTGATCATCTATTTGGGCAATAAAATTTATGTCTAGGGCATTACAATTGGATTCAGCCATAAGTCTGGCTAATCCTTGACATTTGATGATCTTTGTGGGTTTTATCTCTATGTCATATTCTAGGGTAGTGGCAATCCAGTTACCTCTTCTTCCATCAGGACCATCCTGAGTAAGAATGTCTTTTACTACAGAATTAGGGACATAGACAATTATGTGAGAATAGAGAATATAAAATCTGAAGTCTTTAATGGCCTTTACCAAAGCTAAGGCTTGTTTCTCCATGATGTTGTACTTCAAAGGGGAATATCTAAGGGTCTTACTAAAGAAAGCTATGGGTTGTTCAAATCCCTGGTCATTTTTTTGCATTAAAACTGCAGCAATGGTGTGTTCTGAAGCAAATGAAAAAATTATGAAATCCTTCTTAAAATAAGGACTTATCAGGACTAGAGTTTTAGTTAAGGCCTATTTGATGGATTCAAATGACTGTTTGGCCTCAATAGTCCATTTAATAACTAAATCTTTTTTAAGCATGTTGTTTAGTTATCTAATTATCTCAGCTAAATTGGATATGAATCTTATTAAAAATTTAATCTTACCTAGAAAGGCTTGTAATTCTTTGATGTTTCTTGGTGGACTGATGTTAAGAATTTCTTCTATCCTAACAGGATCTATTTTGATTCCTTCTTTTGAAATTATGTGTCCAAGTAACTTGCCTTCTTCTAATCCAAATAAAATTTTCTTAGGATTTAAAGAGATGCCAAATTTCCTGCATTTAATAAAAACTTGTCTCAGATGATCCAAGTGTTCATTATTAGATTTGGAAAATACATTAATGTCATATAAGTAAATCACTAAGAAATCATGTATTTCCTTTGCAAAATCTATGTCCATAGCTCTTTGAAAAGTTGGCCCTGCATTCATTAGACCAAAAGGAATTTTTACATACATAAAAGTGCCCCAAGGAGTAGTAAATGATGTTTTGGCTTGATCTTATTTTTGGACTAAGATTTGGTTGTATCCTAAAAAACCATCTAAAAGTGAAATCCTAGAAGAACCAACTACCCTTTTTAATATGTGATCCATTTTAGGTAAAGGGTAATTATCTTTTAAGGAAACTTTGTTTAGATTCCTAAAGTCAACACACAATCTAATCTCTCCTGTTTTCTTTCTTGTTGAAACTAGGTTGGAAACCCAATCAGAATATCTGATTGGTGAAATTATCTATGCATCATACATTATTTTCACTTCTTTCTCTATCAAAGGCAATAAAACAAGGTTAATTCTTCTCAAGTTTTGTTTAAATGGATTTTGATCTTCTTTTATTGGAATTTTATGTTGAATTATGTTGGTATCATAGGATTTGAGATCCTCATAACTCCAAGCAAAAAAATCTTGATATTCCTTTAAAAGAGAAATATATTTATCCTTTTCTTGTTGAGGTAAGATTTTGGAAAGTTTGATTATTTTGGGTTTTAACTCTGTACCAATATTGCATTCTTCTATATCAGATCTAACTGGCTCCATTTTGGGTTTTCTAGCTACATAATTTGAGTCAAAAAGATCTTCTAAAGGAGTTAAACCTTTGGGTAAGAAATTATCCTTAAGATTCAATATGTCAGATTTATCATCAACAATTTCTTCAATCTCTACTTTCTCTAAGCTATCTATATCTGATTGACTAAATCTAGTTGGTTTAACAAATTTTACTTTATTTACATCTAAATTATTCAAATCTATTTCACAATCTAAATCTTGATCTATAGTACAATCTGTGTCTATCTTACAGTTCTGAAATTCACCTTCATTGTTCATAAACTTGTAAATATGTTCATCTTGAGAAAAAAATTGCCAATATTTTAAGTTGTCTGGATTTATTGGTCTATGCTTGACTTCAACATTATATCTGTGATTAGGTTGGAATGGTAAATTGCATGTAATAGCAAAGGTTGCTAGACAGTGAGCTTGTATATTTTGTTTTCTAGGTATAGAAGCAAATTTACATTCCAATAAATCATCAGTTAAATCTGGCATAATGTCTCTATATCGACGTAATCTAGGATTGTAAACAAAATATAATCCATTTATTTATTTTATGATCAAATTTGAATCTCCCATGATTAGTATTCTTTTGCCTCCTGAGTTCCTAATAATTTGGATTCCTAGAATGAGGGATTCACACTCAGCCATATTATTGGTACATTTGAAATTGAGCTTGAAAGCATGGCCTTCTGAGTGATTAGCCTCCATGTTGGTTATCCAAACTCCTGCTCCTGCTCCTAACTTATTTACTGAACCATCAAAGTCTAAATGCCATAAAGATTCATGAAAGATATTATCATTGTTTGGTGTTTTCTTTTTCTCTATTAGTTCAGTTTGGATTTCATTAGTTTCAGAGTTACATAAGATAAAAGAATCAAGGTCAGTTGGTGTAGAATAAATTGGGTAATTTATAGATCTTTCAGCACTACTGACCATGTTCTTCATCAATGTTTCCCTATATAAATTCTTAGGCTGACCAAAAACTGATATAGTAGCATAAGACATGTCCAATTGTAGAGATCCCTGTAACTTTTATCCCCATGAGCGAGATAGTAACATTCCATATTTAGGTGGGATATCAGCTAATACAATGTCCATTAATATACTCTTACCAGGATATTGAACTAGTGTTACACACAAATATTTGATTAAACCTAGGCATTTAAGTTTACTTGAATAAAATGAAAACAAATATTTGTAATGCCTTGTGATTTCTAAATTCAGAGTTTCCATTATGGCTTTGGGCATTAGATTATGGGAAGCTCCTGAATCTAGCATTGCATTGTGTAAAATTTGATCATGAATGGTAAGACTAATATAAAATGGAGGAACTACTCCATCTGCATGTTTTTCATTCACATCTGGGCCAAAAATCAACTCTGGCTGATCATCGTTTAAGTTTATGGAATCTTCTCCATCATTTAAGTTTAATGTCTCAGTAATAGTTGATTTATACAAGTCATGTTTTACCAATTCTATCAAAGGAATTGGTATTTTTAACTTTGCAATTTCAGTTTGTATATTAAATGAAGGTTGAGATTTACTGATTTGAATTAATTCTTCTTTGGTAGATGTAGTTTGGCTTGGTTTATCTTGTTTTTCTATAGTTATGTTTTCATTTTCAATTTGCTTGATATTCTCTGTTTGGGTTTCTTGTGTTTTACTGCTCCTAATTTTCTTTTCAGGGATTGTTTGTGAAGCAGTAGATGTTTTTTCAGACTTAGAATTATCAGCAGGTGTTTTTGAAATAGCAATTTTTGGATCCACTGATTTAGGATCAGCAGAGGGTATTTTAGGACCTAGCTTTGTTGTTTTAACATAATTAGAAGCTTTTGCAGCAGTAGATTTCTGTAAATATTTTGTAGTTTGAGAAACTTCATCAGTAATATCAACAATCTTAGGGCTTGCTGCATTTTTAGGACTGGTAGTGTTTTGGGAAGAACTAGACTTTTGCTTATTTTCGCTTGGGAGGATTTTCAGAACTTTTTTTTTGGGAGCTTATACTGTTTTCTTATTATGTGTTTGGGAATTTTTCTTGGTAGAAGATTCATTTTTTTTCTTATTTCTAAGGTTATATTGAATGTGTATTTCATTTATAGCATAATCATAACCTTGTTTATAATCAAAGGATTCACTTGAATCTAATTTGAGTTGTTGGAGTTTAAATAATTCCTGATCTTCCTGAGTGAGAAAAATAGTATTATTATCATTTATTACCATTAGATTTATTGTATCCTCATCATCATCATTATTCTGAGAAATTTCAGCATAATTCTCTTGGAAGGGGGGCCTTATTGTCTGGCCTGGTGCTATTTCTTTTTCTTTTCCAGAATTTGTGTTTTTCCTAAAATTGGGATTTCTCATTTGCTGTTGATTATTCCACTAAGGTCTTCTTTCTATATTATTTATTCTATCCATCATCCTCTCTAAGGTTTTAGCTAACATGTCTATTTTTGTGTCTGAATTGGAAGTTTCTTCTTTAATGGTCACTCTTCTCTCATTTCTTAGTCTAGCTTTTTTGGCTAAAATGTTTACTTCTACACTAGCACCATCTGTTTGCATTCTTTCTAAGGTTTTTGAATCTCTTTCCCTCAACTGATAAGCCATGTCTGCGTCAAATCCATCAGGGAATTTGAGTAGGACAGAATAAGGAGTGGGTTTAAGATTTGCAGGGATGGAATTATAAACACTGTTATATCTAGTGCAGTAGTCTTGGATTGACTCATTTGGAGCTCTTTTCATGGCATCAAATTCAGAAAATATCTGGAGTGGATTCTTTTTATTTTCCCATTTATTTAAAAGCAATCTATGAAACACAGCTAGATCAGTTACACTACCAGTAGCAAGACCTTTAAACCACTTCTTAACTTCTCTTGTTAATGTTTGTGCAAATAATCTCATTTTAACATCTGAATCATCAATCTTATGGAGTTCAAAGAAATCTATCATTCTACTAATGTGTTGTTGAGTTGTATAATGGGTAGTGGCATCAAAATGTGGTATTTTGTTCTGATAGTCTTGAGGCATGTCATGAAGCTGTCCTGGAAGGAATAGGGGAGCATACCTAGTAGCCATAGATTGAAGTTTAGCTTGACTAGGAGGTAAAGTAGAAGTGTTTGGGGGTGAAATGAAAGTGGTGGATGATGAACTAGAAGCTGTGGTTGAGGTGCTAGGGAATGAAACTGGAATATATATGGAACTACTAGGGAATGATGTGTTAGGAAAATTAAAAGGTGAGCTAGTGGATATAGTGGATGAAGTGGATGGTGGAAATAATACTCTAGGTTGTAAAGCTAGTCTAGGGATAAATGGATCTATATATGTATTGGTATTAGAAGCTATATATGATGTAGCAGCATATAGATATGAATCTACAGTTGGTATTATGGTAGTATATAACTGCGAAACTGAAGGCTTAGTGGTATATGCTAATAATTGAGATAATTCAATAGCTTCATCAATATCTTTGAGAATAGCAGTATTAATTTCTTCAAATTTAGTATGATATTAAACTTTATTTGATTTAGATTCTACTGTAATATTTTTCCATTTTGTTTCCAAGAATGAAATAAAAACAAGGTCTAAAAAAGCAATATAAAGATCACTTTCAGATTGACTTCTAAACAGAGAATGTTCAAATTTCATATCAAAATAAATATCTTGCAAACTTACTAACTTTTGTGGTAATGAATTGACTCTTTTTAATGACACTTCAACTTCTAAATCTTCTAATTATTTTTTCTTTTGTCCAATTCAGTCTCGGTTTTCTACTATAACAACAGGTTTAGGATCCGGGTTAGACCTAGTATAGTAAATTTTCCTAGAAGCTAGAATTTCAATTTTTAATACTCACAACTTATAGAAGCAATCTTAAAGTGAAAGGATGAATAAAATTATTTCCTTTAAGACTATTTTTATGACTGAGGATTGGTTAGTCCCCAGTGGAGTTTCTAGTAATGTTATCACTCTAGTAATTCTAAAGTTGTGAGATTTTTTATTTTTAGTCAAAGAACACTAGAGGTAACCACAAACCTACTTCAAACTCTAGGATCTAGCCTTCCTAGGGTTCAGAGAGGGCTCTCTCTTTAAGTTTTAACTTTGTTTGATTTGTAAAATATTAGGCTAATTATGATTGTGCAATTTTGGTTTGGTTTTGATTGATTTGGTGGGAAATAATTACTTGAAGGGATGGATAGTGGGAGATCTATTTCTCCATTGGGCTAAGGAGTCAAAATCAAGCTAACAGATCTGGGATCAAGGCCAAAAAGGTAAAATGTTTTAAGGGCAAGATAGATAACCCTTGAAGATCTTGGAAAGTTATTTTTATGAGGTGGTATGGTCGGGATAAAGGGAAATTAAGGATCCTTTGATCTAGAAAAGGAAGTAGTAGGAAGAGGTCAAACGAGAGAGGGAGAAATTAAGGGTTCCCTACACTGGTAATCAGAGGAAAATATAGAAATGATAAATAGTTAAAAATAGGGTGTTATTAACAAATCCTGTAGTAATACTCCTAGTTATTCATTCAAATTTAGAACAAACATAGATGGATGCATGTAACAAAGAAAGATAACAATGACAAGTAAGGAAATACTTCACTCCAAATAGCTCATCACAGGAAACCCGAAGTATGATGCCAATTGGTTTGATCTAGCCTGCTACTCGAAATTTGACACACAAAAGCTTTCAAGTCCAACAAAAATGACTATAACAATCTCCAACAATTTTATTCCACACAAAATACTTCTAAAGATGAAGTATTTATACATAGTTCTTTTACAAAATATCCTAGAATGCTTCTAGGAATTATCTTAGGAAAATAAAATATCTTTACAACAATAATAGAGATAACTTCTTTAACAAATTAGCAAGTTGTCTTATCTATCCAAAAGAAATAGAAACTGTTTTGAGGAGAAGATGCAGCTGGTTGCCTTGGTGTCCTCCTTGCTGGCTTTAGATATTTTTTTGGAATCTGATCTACCTTGTCTGATACTCTTTATCTGATTCTCTTTATTCACCGATACTCTCTAAACTCTGATATTATTTAACCGTTAGTAAAAACTATTTACTGCTGTAAAATATGTTTTGACTGTAAATCAGAGAACAATTTTGTCCTCTTTTCATCTGTTTGTTTTTTATCCTTCACAATAAATTTGTGAGTGACTGCAAATCCTCATTTTAGGAATTTGTATATTTTTTAATTTCCTGAAGTTTTCATTAGCTTCAGTGTATCTAGAAAAGGTTGGCTTGATGACAAACAAGTGTTTGATCTCATGTTTTAAATAGAATAAGTCTTCAAAGTTTTTGAGTAAAAATTTCCCTGTTGGAATGCCTTGTACTTCTAGTTTATTTACTTGTTCTTTTGCAAATTCTCTAATCTTTTTATCATAGTCATTTTGAGGCATTAGTTTATCATTAATGACCATAATGTCAGGCAATCCTTTTTGCCTCAAATTTTTTAATTTGACCATGAACCTAGTTATACTAGTATTCATATTTTCACATTCTTCTTCTAACTGCTTCATTAGATTCTTCTTTGTAGTAACTTTCGTAATTTCTAGGATAATTGCAGTCCTGTTTGTAGTCTTGAGTTCTTCCAACTCCTGTCTATTTTTTCTATTAACTAAAGTGATCAGCCTTAAATCTTGCTCTGGTTTATGAGCTAGTTCACTTTGAGACTTTTGAATTTCTGCTTGGGCTGCTAGTAATAACTCTCTTTGCTCAAAAATTACCTGAATTGAAGGCCACACATCATGGATGGCTTCAATGACATTATTCCAAAGGTAGTTTTTGATGTATGATATATGTTCCTTTAAAGTTAAATCCTTTTGCAACTTATTTAATTCTTCATTCAGTCTGATGGCATTTTTCTCATGTGTTTTTTCATTTATTTGAGCTAATTTTCTTGATTTTTCAAGATTTTCTACTGTCTTTATCAACCTGTTAATCTCATTTTTATTTAGAGACATTTCTTCCATAGATTTCACTAATTTGTTGGCCTCATCTTTAGGATGAACTGTTGTTGTGGATGACTCAGCAAATGATGTGGTGGATGAAGTCACTGGCATTGCAGTAGCCAGTGGAACTTTTGGTGCCAACTCTTCAGCTAGAGTTGAAGGCACAAAGTAGTGACCATGGGAATAACTGTAGGTGGCTCTGGTAATTTCACTGTTTCCTTTTCTTGGAAAAGTTTGTCCATCTGAATCTTCATCTCCTTAATCTGTCCTGTAAGTTGTAAGATGATGTTCATCATGTCATCTTTGTCATTTTGTTCCTGTATGATTTCTTTAGCCTGGGGATGTTCACTTGGAGGAAGCTTAAGCTATTTTCTCAAGGATGTGATGTCTTCATTCTTCTTCTTTAATAATAACTCTATTGTAGTGACATTTGCAGGGACATATCCCACTTTAATTACCAATTCTTCTAAGGATTTAATTCTCATATCCTTAGCATATAATGAGGCTTTTTCTAGTTTCATCTTATCTTGCATGTTAGTGATAGTGTTCTCAAGTTTTTGAACACTCATGGATTTTGTTGTAACAGTGGAATATAGCATTTCTGAACTCTACTTGTGAAACTCTATTTGATCTAATTCATGAATACTGTATGTTTCTACTTCTAGATCAAATTTCTTATAGTCAACAATTGTCTTTGGAACTAGTATTGTGGGCTGTAATACTGACATGATTAGTTTTTTACTTGAGTAATTAAATGCTAACAAGAATCTGTTTTGGTTACCTTGTTTTTGTTTCAAAAACTGAGAATAGATTTCAGTTTTGATTTCTTCATTCTTGGATTTAATTTGTTTGTATCTTTCCCTGATGTCAAAATCTTTTTCCTTAGCTGTTTTGGATGATGAAGCTTCCATGCTTTGTTGTCTTTCTATCATTTGTGCATCCTTAGTATTACCATGTTATTCATTCTGACTATTAGTGGTTGGCTCATTGATAATCACTATGGAAACATCTGTTTCAGGAAAATTAGTGTTGGTATCTATAAGCTCCGTTTCTTCCACATCAATTGTTATCTTTTCTTTACCAAATGAACTTAATTTAGGCCTTTTTTTATATCTTATCTTGAATTTATTCTCAGTTGTAGTTTCTAAAAAATATGCCCCTTCTTCCCTTAATCTCTTAGTGGAATTTTCTGGTTGAATTGCAGTCTCCAGAGTGTGACTAGTATCGCTTGTATTGACTGTTTCTACTAATGTATTGCCTTTCCACTCAATCTGATTTGAAAATTTTCCTATCTCTAGCTTTTCTTCATGGATGAAGGGCGTTAATTTGCATTTAACCCTTAGTTTACTCAATATCCCTTGTGGATCATAATTCCAAATAAAAATTTCTTCAAATTTGTATTCCGATAGTTGCTTATCTGCCTCTTTTTCTGCATTCCCGTGATTGCAAATAAATGGCCCTATCTGGTTTTTTAGTTTGAATTGAATTTTCTTCTTTGCTGTCATGAAATTTATAGAATCATAATTTAGGATCTGTCTGATATACTCCAAGGAAAATATCCTCATTGAAACATGCTTGGGTAAGTTACTTGTAAGGTAACAAGTTTGACCCAAATATTCTAATTTCAGTATATTCTTCATATAGATACCAGTCACCAACCTTACTCTGCTCTGAAAATTGAAATATCTTTTTCATTTCTTCATTTATTCTTGGCTGCTCTGCTTTGGTTAACATGGTGATCACTGGATGTAAAAATAAATCTAAAAATTATGAATAAGTGAAATCTGCACATTCTTTTCTAAGCAAAGATGTCCGTAAAATGACAAAAAGAGGATTTCCCTCTATGCCCAACTTTTGAAGAGTAACTGGAAATTGATCTGATTGGAAATATAAAAACATATGGAAGAGGAAAGAAGTGTATCTAAACACTCCTTCAGTTGGAAATTTGATCGATTGATCATGGATATTATCTGCAATATAAGCAGCATAATCAAAGATTACAGATGGGGGTTGACGTGGGATGAAAGTGGATAAGAAACCTAGGATGGATTCATCAGTGTGTTCATCAGTAAAGTAGCCCAGGATGAATGAAAGCATGGAAATCACCTACCTTGAACCTTATGGGAATTTAGCAGTAGAATATGGGGGATTTAGTTTAGGAATTTCTACATGTGAGGGCATGAATGTCTGGAAAATCATGAATCTCTTGGGAAAATCTAGGCCAATGTACAGCTAGGTTAAGGCCTCTATGGATAAAGGGACTGCCAGGGGTCAGGCTGAAGCTGTAACATTTGATTGATAGATTGAACAGTAATGGTGAAAAGAAATTCTTTATTAGCATTGACTATGGCTCTTTGATCAGGTACATAATACTGCTGACATAATCTAATAAGATCCTGACATGTGTGAGTTAATGGGACAACATATCTGGGAAAATGAGATTCCAAAATATGGACTTCTCCATCATTATCTAATGATTTTTCATAGCTCCATTATGAATATTAAGAAAGTTAAATTCAACAATGGGATCTGCTATCTTATAATTAGTATCAGCTAGTGGGATGTGTTCAACATCAACAATAGGTGGTTGAAGAGGATTTACCACTATGGCAGTCTTAGAAGTTATAACAGGGGTTGGTTTAGGTACTTTGGAACCTTTAGGCTTGCTTGTACTCTACTTCTTAGGCATTTTGGTCTACTTTCTGCAAGTTTAGACAGTTTGTAGAAGTATTTTACTTTAGCAGAGGATTTCTTGGATAAATTAGGCAAAGTATAGCTTTTTCTTTGGGTTTTCTTTCCAATTAGGTCTGTGAAAGAGGTTTACAGGCTTTTGATTGGTTTTAAAGAAGAAACAAGGGTTTCCTGAGTCTCTTACTGAGAAATAGGGTTGAAGGTCTTTTGAAATAGGTCAAAGAGGCTTAGGATACCTTCAGAGTTTTTCTGGTTTGATTTAGAGCTTGAAACAGTTCATAAGATTGAAAAAAACTCACAATTTTCTCTCACAATAGTGCGCAGCAGTAAAACAGGGTTTCTGGAAAAACTTTGACAGGGTTTGGCCTATTTTTGGACTATTTTGATGGACTTCTTTTGATATTTATGGATCTATGAATGAAATTTTTCTTTAAAAGGCCTTTTAAATGGAAAACAGGTTTAATTTGAGGAGAAAACCTGTTATGCGCAGGTATTGGGGTCTAAAAAAATTCCTGTGGTCTTTTCAATGGGTCGAACAACTCCTATCTGATCTTTGGAGCAATTCTGAGCTTCTCAGCGGTCTTCAATGGTCAAAGGGAATATTTTGTAGGCTTTTTGGGCATAAAATGGCGAAAAAATGATGTTTTTACAGTCAGGGAGGCATGAGCAAAGGTTATTGCACAGAAGAGAAAGAAATGGATTAAATTTCCAAGGTTTATTATGCATTTTGGTTACATTACCTCTGCATTGAATGATGGTCACATCAGGCGGGAACGACGGTTTCGGGCTTCATAGGATTGAAAACAACGAGTGGTTATTGCGCGACATTACAGTGGTAAGTGGTTTCGGGGCTAACTCGCGCGATCCAATAAGAAATGGGCACGTGGAGGAGAGATAGAATAATGAAACCACCCATTTCACGCAGATTTTCCGTGGGGGTGATCACACAATTTTTCTACGCAATATTGTGTTTTATCTGTCGGATCTGAGTTTTGGATGAGAACGGTCTAGATATTTTGGGAGTTCCATCGAGATGGAGGAGTGGGACCGGTGTTTATTAATGCGGGGATGGGTTATAAAATTTTTAGAAACAAATGTTAAATACGTTTAAACCTTAGTTTATATGATGGCGGGGCTAAGATTTATGTGTTAATTAAAACAATGGCAAATTTTTTAATTATACATGTGGGCACAAATTTCTATTATATAGTTTTGTCAAATGTAATTAACACTAGTTTAAACTACATGGGGCGGAATATTTGTGTTATAGATATGTTTAGACCAATGGGATAATTGGGCAGGGTTTTATATTTGCGCACATGGGATATAAAACGTTGGTCTAAAATTAAAATAAAGTGTTTGGGGGTTTATTTTGAATATAAGGGAATTAATAACATACGGGTAGGTGTAGTTTAGGGATTTAATAAAATAGGTTAGAAGTTGGTAATTAATATGAAATGAAGGGCGAGTGTAAATGAAAACAAAAATACATGTTAACTCTAATTTAAAGTGTAAATGATAGACAAAGTAAAGCATTGTTGTCTTTTTAATATTTCACACTTTAACTTAGGACAAATGTATTTTTAGGGTTTATGAATGATTTTTTGAAAGGGAATGAGATTAGCTATTTAGGGCTTAGCTTTTACTAAGTAAAAATGGGTTTTTACTTAGGAAAAAGGGATCATGATTGATGAATGAAGGGTAAATGTTGATGAATGTGGGTCTAGTGTGGGAATTCAATATTTCTTAGCTAACCAGTCATCAAGCCTTGGGTCCGATCCCAAAAAAAGTCAGAGAAATGCTCTGAGCCTTTTTGACTTATAGTTTAGAATAATGAATAATTTTAGGGGAGGGTAAATTAGTGATTTTTCCCAATGATGCTTTATTACATGATTGCTCAACTGATTTCTACCTACCCATCTTTATTTCTAACATTTTTTCTTCATTTTTGTAGGTGCATTTAGGCTTGCAACCTTAAAATATTTTTTCTTTCAAAGCATAGAACTTTCTAAGTCTACCTTATTTCATCCGAGGGCTCAAATTAAACTTTTGAGCTCCTCATTATTCTCTACCTATCTACTGATTTGTCAAGTTTAAACTGTTTGACAAATCTTTATTCTCTATCTAAAACATGAAATTGAAAGCATGAAAAGTTAAGATTAAACTGTTTAACCGATCATGGATTATGGCATATATTGACACTCTACACATAATCATTATTCTTGCAGTAAAGGTAAAAGTAGTGGCATTTGGACTTGCTCACTTTCAGGTCTTATTTTATCTCTTTTTCTTTTGGGTCTATATTTTTCTAAGTCCTTTGATCTTTATTTTAGGAATTTTTACCCTCTTTTTGGTTTTCTATTATTTTTCATTTTTTCAAAATATGGGAAAACAACTTGCAAAAAGCAAGGTATGTACATATTTACAAGACTATTACAGTCAATTCAAAATTTATGAACCCTATTATTATAGGACCCTAACATCTGTGGTATTAAAGTTAACTTTACACTATGATTTACTTGGTTGTTTTTTTCTTCATGAATTCATTATCATATCCCTTTGAGAATGGCTTTAATATTCTTTTGGTGTTATGCCTCTGAGTTCTATCTTTTTGGAACAATTTGTTTTTATGGATGTGGGACCCTTAGTGTAGGTACCTCACCTTGCCTAGAAAGAGGAGCTTCAACTATATGTGGATAATGGTAAGATGGTCACTATGGGAAAGTATTATGATGACTACTTTTAACACCATGGATTTCAAAGGATGTCACTCATATTTACAATGAGGATATTAAAGTAAGATTTATGATCAAGGATGCCCTAGAAATTTTTATGGAAATTTTAGTAAGTTGGCTATTTTATTCAAGTAAATAACACCATCATTGCAATTTAGTATTCCCATGGAAGCCTTTGTGCTATATTTTCGTGAAACCAATTTAAACAAATAAAGGGTCCAACAGACACTTTGTTTTTGGAACAAGATCTATCTAGTGAAGGAAATATGGGTCACACAAAATTGCAGGAAAATTATTACGAGCATCCATAAATGTTTTAATATTTTTTTTGCAAGGGAGCGACAATACAACAATTGATTTACTTGCATGAGGACATGTAAGAAGGTCAGCATGGGGGGATGTTGGGCCTCTATTTTGCCTTGATTTATATCACCTTTTACTCAAAATCCCTCATGATTTTGTTTATCTTGAATAGTTATTGTCATATTTTTGTACATTCTCGGAGATAATAAGTAAGTATTTTCTATTCACTTGTTTTAACGATATTTGAACATTAAAGACATCATTAGTAATAGTTTGTGTGCTTGCAGGTTTATAGAGTTGATTATATGCCTATTCTAATAGAGGCCAATTTCCTGCACCACACATTCTTGCACTAGTACCAGTAGGATTCCTGCACCAGCATTCCTACACTAGCATTGCAAATTAATAAGTCTGCTCAAAATCTACAGAATTTCTAAACGACCAAGTTTGACCTCAGTTTTCATGCAAATGGAGGTGAATTATGGAAATACAAACAAATGGTTTTTTCATAAATATAACCAATTACCTAGAACCGAAACCGTTTCCTGAGATTCGAATTATTCCAAAATTTATGAACAAGTATTTCAAGCACTTTTATAAAAGAAGACTGTTTTTTCCAAAATTCTAGCCAATAATTTCCAGACAGATTATTTCCTCCTCGATTTCCATGTCGATTGTTGTGAATATCATAATTGAAAAACACGGGTTTTTTTCCCAGCATAGGAAATTGAGTTAAAGGTGGGATGTTTTCCAAAATTTGTAACAGTTGAGGAGATACGAAGGGGTTTTGGAGGCAATTTGTTAAAATTACCGAATTTTCCATAATTCTAGAAAATGCCCAGATTTGGAAAATTCGTATTAATACTTTATTCTTTTAATAGGGGAATGGTTGTACTGATATTGAATTTAATAAGAATTGGTTGGGATTCAATCCCCATGATTTTTACAAGGGAACGACTTGTTTGATTATCATGTAAATATTATAAAAGAAAGAGTTATGCACGTAGGAGGGGGGGATGCTACAATAAAGCTGCTGTGATTTTAGTGAACTGTAATTTTGCTGGTATTGTCCTCGTTCTAGGTTGGATTTGAATTCACTATGTACCTTTTCTTATTTTTAAATGTAATTCGTTTCTGAAGCTGAGTTTGCAAGTTTCTTAAACAAGGAAACAAGCTGGTTGGCTAGGGCCCAGCCAACCCAACTTGTTCTCCCTCCCATTCTTCTTTCTTTTAAAGGTGTGTTAATTTAATTTGAAATTGCAAGCATGAATTTGTTATTTATTTTGATCTCCTCACAAGTTACATATTTGATTTGATTTTTAGCTGATGTGTTACGAATCCGTGGTGTGCAGACTTAGAAGTATTTATTTCCAATTTCCATAATATTTCATTTGTAATGCTTGATTTTATTTGTGCAAGATCGATACAGGCACGATGTCTGTACTTGTGCATTTTCAGTTCTGCAAGTCGATTTCCTTGGTTCATTTTTGCAAGTTTTTTTTTTACTCGTTTCCTTTCACAAAGTTATTTATTCATTCCTGTTAGGTTGATGTTTGTTTCTAAACTAAATACATTATTAATATCTAAGGTTTCACTTAATATTTAATTATGATTTTATGAACATGGAATAAACGCTGTAGTAACTTACAGATCTGTGCTTGCACTGAACACCTTCGAAGAAAGGAATATTGAGTTTCATGATTAATTACTAAATGAACATTCTCAATTAAAACATTAAAAGGTAGATCTAAATTATATGCACAATTATCTCAGGGAGAAGCATGTTTACACAATCATATAATTTTCGTAACTATATCAAAGAGTTTTTTGTTTTAAGAAAGATTTACTTTGAATTTTGAAATCATTTCTTGTTTAGAATATAAGTTTGGTTGAAGAAATCTTTTGGAAGCTATTTCAAAGTTCTGTTCGCCTTTGAAAATTCCTCCTTAATTAACACACTCTTTATTTTTCTGAAGATAATTGGAAAAATTGGTGCAGATGCTGTAGTCCTAAGGCTTAGAGCCCCTGCATAAAGATATAAATCTTCAATATAAGTATAAAAGATACTTCTTGCACATAAGTTATGTGCCTGTACTAGTGCAAGATGATTGTAGGAGTACATGAGTAACAACTTAGTGAAGGAAGGAAAATCCTTAAGAAGGCAGATCTCTTCAAGGGCTCAATTATTAATCTGTCAACCACTATACTGAAGATGAACATATAATTTTACCTCATCAATCAGTATAGTTTGCAGAAGTTTGAAATTTCCTTTTATTTAAATATTTGCAAAGTACTTTTCTCTTTTCCATTTCCAGAATGGTGTGGTGTCATTGAATTAACTAGTGCAGGCTGCCGAAGTCCTTCTCTCAAATTTCCAGTGCTGTGCCTCTAAGTTTACGAACTCCCAGATTGAAAATTTAATGTTAGGTTTCTTATTACACCTGACAGACATGAAAAGGGCTCCCTATTAATAATTCACCCACAAATAGAAATCTCCCACTTATTCTATATACATGAATCAGTATAATCAAGAATCAATAACCCAAAATATCTCCAAATTAATGCAACATAAACAAATTTAACAAAGTTCTTAGTCAAAATGCAAGAAAGTGAAGGAAACAAATGACCTTAATTGCTTCCATTAATTCAAGCTTTGAGTTTAGAGAATAGTGCGTCTGTGTTGTAACCAGAGATATTTATACATGCAATAGTGACCTTAGGTAAATAGTAAGTAGTTAGGTAGAAACACAATAGAATGAACAAAGGAGCTTACACAAAATACTGCTTCAAATTTCACTCCTCCAATGCAACAAGAAACATGGATATTTGTGCTTTGCTTTGCATCTTCTTCACATGACACAAACTCTCCAAGGTTCACGAATGATGTTCCTGTGAAAGAAGACAACTTAGTCTTTGGTTCCTGTATCAAATTCTGTGAATTCCACATGACTACAACATAAGAAAAACCCATGGTTTTAAGGGGTAAATTTATTCACAATAATCATGCTGCCTTAACAATTTTTCCCTTTATCTCTCCCCGCATATCTAAATTAACATACAAATAAATGTACAACAAAAAGAACTGTGAGTTTACAAGGTTTAAAAATCACAAATATGTTTGTATAGATTCAAACTTTCATTCAGTTCCCTCATTGATAAGGTTAACTTTCAAATACAAGCCATGTCCAGAGAGTGTCTGTATCACACCATAAACATCATTGTCTACAAAGTTCCCTACATAAGGTGCTAGATAACTCAGTATGTTATGCAATGTCCACTTCCAATATCTTCACTAGGAAAATGTGGCTACTCATAGCTTCTAAATTCATGCATATTTTACTTGTAAAAATAGTAGGTTTTAACCCATGAAAAAAATAGTGTCCATGTTGTAAGGGGTGTGAAATGGGCATCAAAGTTGAAGCCCATATTTTTGAGAATATTTTGCCAATATGCATAAAAAAATTTAATTAATCCATCATATTTTAGAACATGTTTAAGTCACTGACTTATTATTAACACCCTTATGTTTTAAATTGAGGGCACACAAATGCAACAAAGCACAAAAATTGTACATAACTTTAGAGAAGACTTGGGAGTGGAAATCCACGAGTCAAAAAAGGCATGAGATGGCCTATAGAAAGTACTTTTTGCTCCATGTTATCATTAGAACCGACCAGATTCAACTTGCAACTACAATAATTTAAGAGACTGCACCACTATTTTACTCTTTCATTCTACTATATATTCAAGTTAAGGTCATTACCCTTAGATTAATTTATCTTACAATAGGGGTCTTCAACTTACAAATTTCACAGTGTCTTATGAGAAACCAACAAGTCTACCCACCTTGGCTAAAAATCGAACCAAGCTTGGGTGGTAAATATTCTAGTGTATGGATTTTTCACTGCTTACTCATGCCCCTTCATAGACCTATCACTAGGAATAACAATAAGGGGTTAAATCATATATAAATTGGCCATATTTTAGAACTAGACTCTAGAAATTGGCTATATATTTCTTCCATTAATTCAAGCTTTGAGATTAGAGACTAGTGTGTTTGAATTGTAACCAGAGATATATATATATATGCAATAGAGACCTTAGGTAAATAGTAAGTAGTTAGGTAGAAACACAATAGAATGAACAAAGGATCTTACAAAAAATACTGCTTCATATGTCACTCCTCCAATGCAACAAGAAATAAGGATATTTGTGCTTTTCTTTGCATCTTCTTCACACTACACAAACTCTCTAATGTTCACAAACGATGTTCCTATGATAGAAGGCTTAGTTGTTGGTTCATATATCAAATTCTATGAGTTCCAACATTTTAAGGGGAAATCATTATTCAAAATAATCACTCTGTCTTAACAATATTTCTCCTTATCTCTCCCCACATATCTAAATTAACAGACAAATAAATATACAACAAAAATAACTCTGAGTTTAGAAGGTTTAAAAAGCACAAATATGTTTGTATATATTCAAACTTTCATTCATTTATCTCATTGATAAGGTTAAATGTTAAATAAAAAGCATGATGAGAGAGTGTCTGTGTCACACCATGTAAATCATTGTCTGCAAAATTTCCTACACAAGGTGTTGGATAACTCAGTAGGTTATGCAATGCCTATTTCCAATAATTTCACTAGGAAAATGTGGCTACTCACAACTGCTAAATTCATGCATATTTTACTTGTAAAAAAAAAAGGTTTTAACCCATGTAAAAGACAGTTTCCAAGTTGTAAGGGGTGTGCAATGGGCATCAAAGTTCAAGTCCATATTTTTTATAATATTTTTCCAATATGCATAATAGAATTCAATTAATCCATCACATTTTAGAACATGTTTAAGTCACTGACTTATTGTTAACACCCTTCTGTTTTAACTTGAGAGAACAAAAATGAAACGAAGAACAAAAATTGTGCATACCCTTACATAAGACTCAGGAGTGGAAATCCATGAGTCAAAAAACACATGAGATGACCTGTAGCAAGTACTTTTTGCTTCATGTTATCATTAGAACCAACCAGATTCAACTTGCAACTATAGTAATTTAAGAGATTGCACCACTATTTTAGTCTTGCATTGTATTATCTATTCAAGTTAAGGTCATTACCCTTAGATTCATTTCTCTTACAACAGAGGTCTTTAACTTACAAATATCATAGTACCTTCTGAGCACCCAGCAAGTCTACGTACCTTGGCTAAAAAGCGAACCTGTTACGTAGATTGGGTGGTAAATATTCTAGTGTATGGATTTTTCACTTCATACTCATGCCCCTTCATAGACTTATCCACCCTAAAAAAAAAAGAGATCAATAGGGAAGTTAATAGTTGCAATAGAAGGTGGACTTGTTCTCTCTCTCATTTAAATTCAAGATCATTAGTCACATGGCTAATTCCACTTTTCTATTTGAGGGTTTTCTCTCACTAGTGAAACATCAATTTTGATTGGCACATCTCATGGATGGAGAGGATTTGACAATTGTGAGGTTTGAAAGAGAGTACGATTGAGGGTAATGATACATTGATTGAGCTCTCAACTTCAAGATGCATATCAAACCCCAATTTTCAAGGCATATGGATGACAACAACATGCTTGAAACATGATTTAAGTTGCACTTTAACCACACACAAGAATAAAAAATGTCATAAAATGTTATGGTAGGAAATGAGCAAGGACCTCTGGTTCCACTGACATTGGTGGGATGGTCAGCTGTTGATGAAACCAACATTCTAATCTCCTTAGCTTTATGATCAACTGTCCCTGTTCTTCCCAGGTCAGCGAACTCAACTCCACCTTGGCATAAAAAGTGTAATTGCATAAAAGGAATGTTGGTCTCATGCCAATAGGTCTCCTATGATGAATGCACATGAACCTAGTACATAAACCATTTTTCTCTTCACATAGCTACCCAGGGGTTATTTCCCTTTCCAAATATTAATAATTCTTTTCCAAGAAAAATCAATAATAAGAAAAATATTTTATTATATTGTAAAAGATGAAGATGTCAAAATCATGCCACAAAGTGAAAGGGAATAAAATATCTTTCCTCAAGCCACCAAATATATAAATAAAACAATAATAATTATAATAATAAAAATATATCTATCTATCTATGCATGATATGAGAATCATAAGAATTCAAGGGAATAAAAAAATCTTTGACCAAAATAAACCAAAAATTTCCAACTCAACAAAATCCTCTAAACACAAGCAACAAACAAACTACTAAAATTTTCTAAGATATCTGAGCTAGACATAAACACAATTTCATGTACTTGAATAAGCCCATTGTTGCTTAGTGTTAGGCTTCTTAAATTATTTAGTTATAATTTAATACTAGGACACTACATATGTGAAAAGAAATAAGTCCCAACTTCATTAAATCCAACTTCATTTCCAGTCAAAGATCAAACCCAAATTCATTTCCAATACCAATATAAAATCACACCTTTTCCAAATATCAATAATTATTTTCCAAGAAAATATCAAACTCGAAACTCAACAAAAATACCCAAACACAGGCAACATACAAACCATTAAAATTTTCCAAGATATCAGAGCTAAAAATCAAGGTAGTTTCATGTACTTGAATGAGCCCATTGATGTTTTGTGTTAGTCTTGTTAAATTAGTTATTTATCATTTAATACTAGTGAGATACTATCTATGTGAAAAGAAATAGGTCCCACCCTCATTAAATCCATCTTCATTTCTCGTCACAAATAAGAAACAAACAATGTAAGGATTAAATATTAAACATCAATCTTAAAATAATGTGCATCAAAGAAATGTAGTTGCAATGTTACAATGAAAAATACAAAATATAGAGCCCATTTTTCCCTGAATTTGATATATAGTAATCTTGCATGATCGAATAAGAGTCCTAGGCTATTTCAATTTCCCAGTTCTCGTCTTGGTCCTCATTTTCTACATTTTGAACATAATATTCTCCAAATGAACTGTCATTATGAGACTCCAAAACATTATGTTCTGTATCAAGTTCATTAGAGAAATTTGTTATATTTTTTTCTCCCCTTCTATCACAATCTGATCGCCAAAGCACTAGTGCTGTTCATATGGAAAATTTTTAATGTCATACTTTGTTACATATAATCTTAAACATGTATCCACATGTTTATCAAGCTTGTTCCTCAAATTTGAATTCAATAATGATAGTGCACTAAACATTCTCCCATCCTCCACTGATCCCAAAATCATGGTTTGACACAAATATGCTAATTTGAAATATTTTGATATGTTTTCTTGCAGGTATTAGCTAGCACTTAAAGTAGTCCATAATATTGTTATAGCACTGTTTTCATTAGGATTCTCCAAAAAAGGATATTGCTTCCACATTGTTTCAGCAAAGCGTCCACCTTGTTGATACAAATTTTGATGAATCTAAAATACCTTCAATATGTTCTCCATGTATCGAGACTTTCTTACAAAAGTGGTCTACTAAGCATTTTAATCTCTTTTGAAAATCGGCTTTTAAATTTCTTGGAAATTAACAATTGTTCCAATATTGAGGGTATACCACACACATGGCCTCTAATAATTCATCCCCAGGAAATCGTTCTCTTATCTTTAATGATAGTGATCATGCAATTTCTATCAAATTTCGTCTCACTGAAATCACAATATTATCAAATTGGTCTCTTGGCACGGGGAAATATTTGGTGATTCATCCCATATTACTAATATAATGAAAGGGAACCATATACCCATGCACTACGATACATAGTATCCCTTTTTCATCAAACGTAAAAAAAAATTCAATATTTTCTATATTGATGATATTAGTCCAACTTGTAAACTCTGGACCAATAAAATAGTATGGTATCATATACAAATTATCTAATGCAAGGCATGTTGACTTTCTCACATTTGTGTATTTGACAATATACATTGTGCGATTACGAGACATTTTCATGAGGAAATTCATTTCATGTAGCATAGGAATAATTATAGCCAATTTCAATAATGTCTCTATATCACTTAGTTGAAAAAGAAGATCTTGAGCTTTCTGTACATTGTAGCGTTTTTCATACATCAACCATACCAAAGATTTGAAGTCACTAAATAGTCTTTGAGTTGGTCCATTTAATAATATCCATCTTGTATCAACATATTTCAGTAGTTTTTTTTCCATCCGTAACACCATCTGCAAATTGTTGAAAATTTAAATATCGTTTAGGACTACGAGAAATGTATGCATGAGTCTCACGTACAAGATCTTAAACTTTTGAAACTGATGGAAACTTTCTTACTATTTTAAATGAAAGATTCATCCTATGAGCCATACAATGAATATTAAGCATATATGGAAAATTTGATAGTTTTAGTCTAACACAAAGGCCATGCTTCATCTGCTCCAACACATACAAACTTTTTTGCAATCATTAAATGATCCATACCACTTTCCTTCAAACTATTAAGAACAAGTTCATAAATATTTCCAGCTGTAGACGTCTCTCTCATATTTTTAATCCCAAGTAAGGAATTCATAATATGGTCATTAACCATATAAATGCTCATGCAGATCCATGAAGTATTGTCTATAACTGTAACCTCATCCAAAGACAATGCCTAAAACCTAGCATTTGCAATCTCCTGTTTCAAATCATCCTTTTCTACTTGAGCTAGATATATTTCCCATTCCCAACCACTGGTTACAAACCAATGAGAAGATGGAAAGTTTGGCACGTGAAGAAAAGATAGAAATTTCATGCAATCTCGATAATCTGTCATAGGATGACCTTTACATAAGATGTGAAATACAGTGCTCAATTGTATTGTATTGGATAACAAAATTCTTTCCATTGTATTTTCAAATAGAGATATGATGGTTCCTCCACTTGCATCAAGTTTCCTCTTACTTATTAAATATTTTTTGTATTCTTCCACACATAAGATATGTCGAAATTCCTAAAAATATTTCCATCTGAAAATAGATTTTGATTTACCATTTACAATTTTGTTTTCATACACCTTTCCTGCAAGCTTTTGTATTGTATCTAACTTGATCTAAAATTTCACTACCTTGCAACTTTTCCAACTATACGCAATACATATAACTTCTTGTAAAACCTCATTCACATTTTTAGGAGGCATTTCTTCAATAAATGGAAAAATTGAGACCCAATCATCTTGGAATTGTCTCCCTATGGTCCACTGGCCTTTTTTCATTTTCGGTGAATGGTTTGTGTCACCTTCAAAGGAAAAATATTTAACATTTTCATCACTAATTTCTATTGAAAATGAATTTATCTCACCCTGATCACTTGACGAACCTATTATTTTATCCATCATATGGATATCAGATGCATTTTCACAAGAGTTAACATCTCTCTCAGTAACAGATTGTTGAAAGGAGCTTGAAGCATGAAGAGAATGTGTACTCTTGGTTTGAGACTTTTGAAAGTATGATAATACATACATTTGCCTTGATGGTTTCTTCCCAGGATTAGATTTTGACATATCACTGAATATTCCAAAAGTAAATTTCAAATCGATCTAGAAACCTGCATCAATAGTTTCCAAGAGTTGAAAATTACTAGATTTGTAAGTAGCATTCAGAGTAAAATAAGTGTAATTTTCACCAAAACCGTTAAGCAATTTTTTATTAAAATTTTCTGCCAATCCCAAAAGAAAAAATAAATCATTATATGCAAAACAATAAAATCACGATTCATCATCTATAAAAAAAAGAAAATTATTCAAATGTAAAATATATAAAAAATTCCATTAAATTAATTCATATCTCCAAATCACCTAACGAACACTTGAAAGCTTTAAACAAAACAAAAAGTATTACATTAACTTTAATAATCCTTTGCAAAACAACTCTCCATCCAAAGACTATATATAAATATATATGGTGAGGATGTTCTCTCAGATCAAATATTAATTAGAATAGGTGTTTCTTGCACCTACAATTTTCCACTATATAATTTTTAAGGTTGATGTCTTTATAAACCAAATTTTACATAATCAAGCATAAATAGATATTTACTTCATGTATCCCCACAATACAGTGACTCAAAAGATGTACATTTCATGTATTCATAGACAGGGATAATTTTAGGGGCGAATTTTAGCCCAAAGGCGAATTTTAAGGGATTTTCAATTTTAATGGGGCTAATTTTTTACATAAAACCCATTTTCTATAGTTTAAAAAGTTAGCCCAATAAATATTTTAAAAATAATTATTTATTAAGTATTAGCCCACCAAAAAAAAAGGGCGCATAACACTGGAAAAATGAAATTCGCCCGATTTTTTTCTTATGGAGCAAATTTCCATGGCATTCACCTGGATTTACAGGGTCCAAATGAGGAATTACAGTTATTCGCCCCAATTTTTTCAATGGTTTGGAGAGGTGGCTGGTCACTGGACACAGATCTTCTTGCTAGCTGAGCCAAGCCGACCCTCTCTGGTCCGTGGTCCGTTCGTTGTTAGGGCCTTCCATAATTGGTATATAACAGAGATATACACTTCAAAAAATATGGTATTGGCGTTCACTGTTGTCGGAGATACCACTCGCCAGAGCCGACGCGCACGCCGCATTTACAAAATCGCTCAACGCTCTCAGAGTCCAGACTCCAACGCCGCTTTTCGCCAGTCTGTTCAAGGGTATGCACCTTCATTCCCTTTCTTGGAGTGATTTGAGCTTAGATGTTGTTTAATCTAAAATTTATCTGACAATCTTTCTGCACGGGATGTATTGCATGTCCTATACACAGCGAAATGTTCTCCCAAATACAAGTGTCGATCTTAACATAATGGTCAAAAACTTCAAGGGTTAAGGCCTTCCTATAATTATTGTTGGCCATGGAATCGCAGAAACAATAAGTTCTATCCTGTTCTTCCTCTTGAGCTTGTGCCATATAAGCCCACATAAGTTGCTTATATACCACGAATGCCAATTCAAAAAGAACGGAAATACACAGCCTTCTTGCTCGAGACTTTGACCATGGAAGAAGTCTTTCCATATAAATATCCTTATTAATTTATTTTAAAAGCCTTATCACACTTCTCTGAAGTTAATTCTATTAATCACTGGAATAAATATTGGTGTGATTACAATACTTGGTGCTATATTTCTTATGATGTCTTCACAGTCCAGCAAACCAAATAGCAATGGAAGCATGGTATAATTACAATACTTGGAGCTATATTTCTTACTATGTCGTCATAGTCCAGCAAACCAAATACTAATGGCAGCATGGCTTGAGAATGGAACTTGAGACTTGCAGTAGACAATTTAATTGTCTTTGGTGTTTCACCACATGTTCAAGCCCTCCTACAACTATTATGCAGAATGGGCTTTGAGCAATGAGAGTAAGCCTTTCTAGTCATATTTAGAAAAATACCTCTTCTACTGCTGCTAAATATTTATTCTATTTCTCAAAAGATGTGTATGTTTTGATGGAAACTCCCAAAATCTCTGAATATTTTTATTTTCCCATCTTAATCTTCTGGAGGAAATCTGTTTTGTACAACATTTAATTGCAGCATTCCACTAGGCCATGCTTGAAAACAATGTGTAAATGGAACACTCAATTTGAGAATAATTTCATGATAATCAGCCCATAGAATTTTTTGTACAAGATTCATTGCAAGTCTCGAGTTTGACAATGCAGCTTCAGTTTTTCTGTCACTTCCTTGCATTCTTATAGCATCTACCAGTTTCACGCCCAAGCAATAAATACTGATTAATATCCCATCTAGAATTCTTCCTTAAAAAGGCGTGTTCTTCTTCAAGTGCAAAACTTCAGAAAATTCAGAAAACCAAAAGATATAACTTATTGTTATAGACAATTATATTGCCGGACAAGCTGATGATTATTGCATAAAAATAGACATATACTTATGAAAGCAATCAGGTGAAAATTTAAACATACATCATTGTTTAAATAGGCTGAAGGCCTTGAATCCGTTTTGAAAGAATTTGCTTAATTTATATGTACTCACTTGTTCGACCCTACAGTAACTAATGTTGGCTTTAATAGCAGGAAACAAACATACATTCAAATAGACAGGAAGATTGGGGGTTGAGAAGAATAGACAAGTTAACCATGTTAGTGATGCGAGTGGATTTAATTTCATTTTGGATATTGTTGTAAATCTTAATGAATCATTTCATGAATTCGTCTACGTTTTCATATGTTTTTTTTTCACCATGGAAAAATCTATGAGATAGTATTGAAAGTCCTTTTTATCACCCCATTGAGCACAAAATGTTATTTCCAAGCTATCAGAAGAGTGCAATTAGTTAGAAGGAAAGGTAAAAAATCATTTTTTTACATCTCCTTCAAGTGTTTGCATGAATAATATCATGAACAAATCCTCATCTTCTATAATGAAGTTGTCGGTGAAGTCTTGGAATGTGCTGACATTTTCCTCAATGGTACCTTTTTCCCTGCCACTAAACCTGGGTAAAAACTTCAAGTAATTCTCGGGCATGTCATGTAATACCGAGGAAGAGCCAATGGGGAAGGATTGATCTGCAATTACAATGTAGCCATATAGGCATTGAGGCCATGATGACAAAATGAGTTATGGGAAGATTACATTTATGAAGGAAACGAGAATTATGAAGGAGAATGTTGGATGTTTAATCTGCAATGTTCAATCTGCAGTGTTAAAAAAAAAAGTGAGTTGGAACAGTTAAACAGAGAGTTAAAGTTTGTCTGCATAAGTACAGATCTACATCATATGGAGATGCCCTCCAGTCTCACCTAGAGTGGCAAGCGAGCATAATAAATGGCAGCAAATAAACTGCAAATGGAAAGCCTAGTGATGTGCTTCTAGACAAACTCCAGCAAAGAATCTAAACACTTTTCCATAAAGTTGAAGATGGCTAGATTCTCCAAAATAATAAGATCAATTTCAGATTTACAAACCTGAAAATAAAGGTTCCTAACCTATGGAAAACAACACAAAATGCTAGTCAATTAAGCACTCAACAGAAATGCATATCAAGGTTACCCATCCTCTACAAAAAGAATTCATGTTTAGAAATGGAAAGTTGCAATATGGTTAAATATTAGCATACGATATTTTTGAAACATTCTTTACAGAAACAAACATAAACTTTCATGACAGGCATAAAGAACATAAGAAATGAAAAGGATACACTTATATGTAGAGTACCCTTTGGACATTATCCAGCATGAAGAAAACAGACAAAAAGCTTCTTGGATAAAACATGCAAAACTGCTTTGAAAAATCTCATCTGTACAGAAACTACATTACTGAAATCTCGCATCATCAATGCTTGACTCTTCTGTTGTTTGCTATTAATAATGATACAGCAAGGTGTCTATCCCTCAGCCACTAATACCTTCTAATTTCTAAAAGGTACAGTACTGACCAAGAATAAGTTTTGTCAATCCCACCTGAACAATCTGGCACATGAGTCATTTCTTCAGCATTATTCCTTTTTCTTGCCATGTTGACGATAAGTTCTTGATAACCATGAACTTCATTGAGAGACATCCTTTTTATGGTAACTGGTTGGGAAAAGCAATATACATTTGACCAAGTACATGAAACAATTTTATGGCATTCTAACCAATTTTGCTTCTGATAGCAGACAAAAATGGCTGTTCAGATTCTTTCTTAAGAGGGGAAACTTTCATCTTCTCTCTCTCAGCCTCCTTCTCAGCTTTCTTCCGTTCAAACTCTGCTTGCTTGCAATTCTCCTGGTGGAATCGCTTAAATATTGTCATAAAATTGACAAGAGTTGTAACCACTGCATATTCAATTGTAACACAATTGATGAGTTTCAAAGAACACAGGGTAAAAAGATCTTGATTTGACAAGTATAATCTGGTTTTTATCATCTCTTCCCATAGTTCATCTTCCTCTCTTCTCTGATCTAATATGACTGGGTGCATGTCAATTTGATTGATGTATACATATAAGCAATACCCATTATTTTCTCTAGCTTGTAAAAAAAAATAATAAAGATTTCAAAGCAACAAAAGAAATGACAAATATTGAACTCTGCTTGTGAGAAACCTCTCTTCTCCAGTCAAAGCAGGAAATATCTTTCTGAAAATCAGTGAACAAATAAATATATTTATAGCTAAATATTTTCATGAGTTTCAATTTGGAGGTACTGAGTAACTTGGAGTTGAACATTTTCTTGATATTATGAAGGAAGTGACACCTCGAGAAAAGTTAATTTATGATGACAGTGAACAACAAGAGGAATTTGATTCAGAAGGTGACACACGAAGGAGATGTGAGGTTATCTCATGAAAACAATGTGGATGAGGAGCATGAAGAATCACAAGCTAACTCTCTCCAAGTTAGAAAGAGAAAGAGTAACCTCAAATATATAAGTGACTAGTTATCTCTTATTTTATTAAGTTTTTATTGGACCAGTTTTGAAAATATTTTTTCATGGGTTGAAGACCAATGGAAATTGGGAAAATAAATGAAAATGTGTGTTTTACAAATTTGTGGATTGGTTGAATATGAAGATGATGGAGGAATTTCTAGTGAGAAGCCCTCAATACAATACGATTTAGCTAATCCAAAGTTGGTGAAAAGAGCCCCATGACAAGAAGAAAACCAAAAGTTTGTTATTGAAAAATAGGAGACATGATTGTCTCATGCAATCAATGAGGGAAAAGGGCTATATTGTGAAGACAATTATGAAGCAGAGTACATGGGAATACCTCAAGCAGATCCATGCCCATACATGGATGAGAAGGCTTATGTAAATAAAGTCATAGTTTTGTGGAGCAATGACAACAGTATCATCTACGAAGTTGCAGGAGATAGTGGGAGGGTTCACAAAGAAATTCATTTTTCTGATGAGAGAAAGACCCATACATTTCCAGAAGAAAGTTAAGAAATAGAAATTTTTTTCCATGATATGTTTTTTGTATATGTAGGTGTGGCCAAAATTTAGAATTTTGGAAATAGTAGAAATTTGCCTTTTATAAGACTAACAAAGGATTTTCCATGGAAACCATGTACTTTAGGGATGAATGAAGAAATATGGAAGAATAATATTACAATTCTTGTATAATACATGTTGAGGAAGAGAAGTACTACATAAAATTTAAAGGTGCAGGATGCAAAAACAAAAGTTGTGAGGAGTAACAAATGAACAGAACATTCAGTAAAGAAAGAAAAAAACTACTAAAATCATAATTGAATATGCAGAGGAGGGACAACAATGTTTTAAAGAGAAGAAAACATGAAGGAGCATGAGACAAGTCTATCTCATGACGATTTATTTCATTTACAAGTAATAAATAAGTGTATCATTTTATCTTAAAAAAGAGCTATTTGTTTGGAAACATATATTTTGTTGGGGGAAACGGCGATGAGGAATTTCGTTGTTATAGGTATGTTCAATATGTGAGTTGTCTATTCTATGGCAAAGAAAATAATGAAATCGTACATTATTGGAAAATCTTGTGCACGATAAATAGTAGAGATAATTTAAACCAACAAGGGAGATGCAACATGTATGAGGAAGAAGGCAGAATTACCATGAAGGTTGACGAAATTATTATGTTGAAAAAAGGAGTACCTCAGGTATGATACAATGGAAAGGAAACAATGAACAATTTTAGCACTTGGCTGGCTAGAAAAGGATACATTAGCATGGTAGATGTAAAGCAATTTCAGAGTAGAATCCGAGATTAAAGAAGGAAGAAGGAACCCAATATCAAACTCATTATGCAAGGTTTCCTTCCCAAATCCAGTGGTGGAGTGCAGAACTAAGTACGGGACCTCGGAAAATTGAAGTCAAAGTTCAAAAACACCATGAACATATATGTGAGCACTAACAACACTTAGTTTGGGATCCTTGAGGTATTAATAGATTAATGACATTTGGATAATATTTCAAACATATTCAACGTGGGGAGTGTCATGCACGATCATCACCTTAGGAAGAAACCGTTTATTTTTTATTTTTTAGGGTCATGTAAATTTTGAAGGGGATCTTATTTCCCGCTGTTTTATTTTGTATTAAGATAATTTAATGTAAGGATAGGTTTCCTTAATTCCAAAATATTCAACGTTTAGAATATTCTTTTTAGGTGGGCTTATGTAACAAGTGTTCGATTAGTTGTTAGGAAGTTTTAGAATGGTGGGTAGTTGTCCGTTTATGTAAAGATAACAAGTGTTCGATTAGTTGTTAGGCAATTTTAGAATGGTGGGTAGTTGTCGAAATATTCTTTGTCTATAAAGATATTTTTTTTGAGTAGTGTTAAGTGTACATAAGTTACATGTGTAGTATAAGAGAAGCATCTCCACATTGAATTTTTAGAAAGGGTTAGATAGAAGTTCCATAAATATCTTTGTACATATTCCTATATTAAGAATCAATATCATTTTTCCTTTAGTCAACTCTATGCATCTGTGCGTAAATTTTTCGCATAGTCTCTTTGTAAATGAGGGTTTGTTAGTCTGATATTTAAGCATAATTGTCCCTTAAATTTATCTCCATAAATATATGCAAGGAAGGAATCGAGTGACGAGACTATGTAGGATTCATCAAATCCCTATACATGGTCGCTTATCCAATTAAGAAAGGAGAAAATGCATTGTTTATTATCGTTGTATGTGTGATTGTGACTCTATGATAGAGCAGACTCTGAAACCATACAAAACCATCGAAAGTACTTGGTCTCAAGGGACCGTCTATTTTCTTAGGAGGGAAGTATATGATAAAGGGAGTCTAGTTGCAATAAATAAAAAAATTAAAGTTTGGTCTTCAATGATATTGTCTTCTAGCTCAAAATCAAATTCACTTAAGAAGGTCGCACGACATAAATGTTTACAATAAAAGAAAATTGCGAGTAAATTTAAAGCAGTAGGCTAAGTCTACAAATAAAACCATAAGTTCCGTGACAACATAGTAGGCCTTTAGAGGAGTCGAGGTGCGAAGCAGAAATTGAAAGGGAGGAAGGTCGACCTTCCGACTCCACATCGGGGTCGACTTTCACTCCAGCTTAGCGGGGATTACAAGGATACAAACGTTTAATTTCGAGATGTGATTATAAAATATATTTAAATAAAGAGAAGGGTGGATAATAAAAAGTCGTGCCAATAAGTTTAAATTAAATAAGAGAAGAAGGTTGGTGGCACCATGAACACAAATTTCATTATTATTTTAGCTCTGAGATCGAAATAAAATAATATAGAGGAAATATAAATTACGAATCATTTATGTGTATTTAGAAGGGACCCCACCACTATAGTCATGGTGATTTGCGTGGACAAAAAAAGAAAGAGAAGCCTCAGCATAATAGAAGGATTCTCGGTAAAGTGAAAGTCGACAATCAAAAGGGTCTAATATCTTTTTTTTTTTTTTTGGTAAAGTTTAGTAGTTCTTTTATATATTTTTTTTATTATAAAAAGAAGGTTTGAAAATATATTATTAGGTTTCAATTTGTCTATAGGAAAGCAGGTTTGTTAATACTTCATGGATTTGCATGAGCATTTATATGGTTAATGACCATATTAGGCATTCCTATCTACTTGGGATTAAAAAGATGAGAGAGACTTCTACAGCTGAAAATATTTATGAACTTGTTCTTAGTACTTTGAAGGAAAGTGGTATGAATCATTTAATGATTGCAAAAAATTTGGTATGTGTTGGAGCAGATGGAGCATCGGTAATGCAAGGACAAAGGAATGGTCTTTGTGTTCGACTACAACTATCAGCTTCGCCATATATGATTAATATTCATTGTATGGCTTATAGGATGAATCTTGCATTTAAAATAGTAAGCAAGTTTCCATTAGTTTAAAAAGTTGAAGATCTTGTACGTGAGACTCATGCATACTTTTCTCGTAGTCCCAAACGATATTTAGAGTTTCAACAATTTGCATATGGTGTTACGGATGGAAAAAAACTACTGAAAGATGTTGATACAAGATGGATCTCATTAAATGGACCAGCTCAAAGACTATTTAGTGAGTTCAAATCTTTGGTAGGGTTGATGTATGAAAATCGCTACAATGTAGACAAAGCTCAAGATCTTCTTTTTCGACTAACTGATATAGAAACATTATTGACATTGGCTGGAATTCTTCCTATGCTACATGAAATGAATGTCCTCATGAAAATGTCTCAGAATCGCACAATGTATATTGCCGAATACACAAATGCGAGAAAGTCAGCATGCCCTGCATTGGATAATTTGTATATGATGTCAGACTCTTTTACTGGTCCAGAGTTTGCAAGTTGGACTAAGATCATCGATATAGAAAATACTGAAATTTTTTTGACGTTTGATGAAAAAGGGATACTATGTATCACAGTGCATGGGTATATGGTCCCCTTTCATTATATTAGTAAGACAGGACGAATCACCAAAGATTTCCCCGTGTCAAGAGACCAATTTGATAATATTGTTATCTCAGTGAGACAAAATTTGATACAAATTGCAAGATCACTATCATCAAAGATAAGAGAACGATTTCCTCGAGATGAATTGTTGGAGGCCATGTGTGTGGTATACCCTCAATATTGGAACAATTGTCAATGTTCAAGAAATTTAAAAGCCGATTTTCAAAAGAGATTAAAATGTTTAGTAGACCACTTTTGCAAGAAAGTCTCGATACATGGAGAACAGATTGAAGGTATTTTAGATTCATCAAAATTGTATCAACAAGGTGGACGCTTTGCTCAAACAATGTGGAAGCAATATCCTTTTTTGGAGAATCCTAATGAAAACGGTGCTATAACAAGATTATGGAATACTTTAAGTGCTAGCCAATACCTGCAAGAAAACATATCAGAATATTTTAAATTAGCAGATTTGTGTCAAACCATGATTTTTGGATCAGTGGAGGATGAGAGAATGTTTAGTGCACTATCATTTTTGAAGTCAAAGTTGAGGAACAAGCTTGATAAACATGTGGATACATGTTTAAGATTATATGTAACAAAGTATGACGTTGACAATTTTCCATATGAAAGAGCACTAGCGCTTTGGCGATCAGATTGTGATAGAAGGGGAGAAAACAATATAAAAAATTTATCTAATGAACTTGATACAGAACATAATGTTTTGGAGGCTCATAATGATAGTACATCTGGAGAAGATCATGTTCACAATGTAGAAAATGATGACCAAGATGACAATTAGGAAATTGAAATACCCTAGGACTCTTATTTTGGTATACATGTTCCGTTGATCATGCAAGATTACTACATGTCAAATTCAGGTAAAAATGGGTTCTATATTTTGTATTTTTCATTGTAACATTGCAACTACATTTCTTTCATGTGTGTTATTTTAAGATTGATGTTTCATATTTAATCCTTACATTGTTTGCTTCTTATTTGTGACAGGAAATGAAGCTGGATTTGATGATTTTGGGACCTATTTTTGTTGGGAAAAATACTGAGAGGGGGGGGGGGGGTGAATCAGTATTTACTGCATATTCCAACTTTTTACTTTTTCATTCCTTAAAACCCATACGCTACTTTACTTCAGTAAACCAGCGTATATACGCGGATCCCATTTATGAAACTAGCGTATACACAGAGATTTAGATATGTCATTAAATCTTCACTTAAACCATTCTATCATTTATTCATCAGATATTCAATAAGCAGTAAACAGGTGCAGTAAGAACAGAATAAACCATCACACAAAGCATCACACATGAACACCAGGATTTTTAGGTGGAAACCCAAATCGGGAGAAAACCACCGCTGCAGTTGCTCAGCTTTCAATATTTTATTATAGAGAAAACATCTTACAACATATGTGCTGGCGCAGACTTGACCAGCACGCAGGCACCCACCTGCGCTCGTTTACCAGCCTCTCCTGGAAGGGAGCTCCAACCCCCTGACTCGTTTACCAGCCTCTCCTGGAAGGGAGCTACGACCCCCCGATCTCGTTTACCAGCCTCACCCGGAAGGGAGCTACAACCCCCTGACTGAAGGCTACAACCCTCAGCACCACCTTGGACCACGTTTCATCAATTTTCACACTGGATCCAACAACTTCAATAGAAAACCACTTGCAGGCCACATTTCATCATATTTTCATACTGGACCCTTTCCATACTTTTAAGCACAACCATACATCATCAACAGATACATATCAACACAGATCAGATAGCATAAACACAGCAGAACAGCTCAGATATTTCATACTCCTTGCTTCAGCAAACCCTAGTTTGCATACGCTCTTTTACTTCACTGATTTCGCGTATATACGCGCTTCCGTCCACACAAACCGGCGTATACCTCAGTGTATATTTTATTGCGCATACGCGCTTTCTCTTCGCTGAAGCTGCGTATATACGCGCTTCCTCCGCGTCTAAGTAGCGTATAGATCTTCAATTTTTCAGAGCAGCATACTTCTTCAGATCAGATGTTCAAATCAGATTTACCCTTTTCACTTCAGTCAGATGTTCGCCTAGATGTTCGCCTTATCACAGATCTAGGCCTTCCATAAGCAGATCTAGTAGCTACAAGTACATTTCAGATCTAGATCCCTTTCTTCATCATTGGTGCATCATACCTTCAGATTTGTCTTCAAATGTAACCCTTCCATTCAGATCTACTTCAGAGAGAAGTATTCATTCAAGCTCAGACATCTTGCACCCACACTCATGTTTTGCACAATGAATTTCTTCTCCTTTTATATGATTATCCTTTTTCAATACCATGAGCCCCTTTTTCAATACCATGGACCAAAACAATACCATAAGCCCAAAACTACCTGGACGGGGTCAATTAGGCAGATCATTACCCAATACTATGGGTCAATACCATGGAGGTTACCCTTGGATTTGCACTTTTTGAGCGCTTCAGCCCATACGCGACTTGTAACGTTCCTTTCCGCGTGCATACGCGACTTCCCCTAGGCCAATCCGCGTATACCAAGAGACATGCTCTTTTTCATCATTCTCTGAGTACATTCTGAAATCCTTTCTTCATTGCCTTCTGTAAATACTGTAGATACATCAGATTTCTTTCATCAAGGACATATTCTATCAAACCCAACTTCATCAAGTAATTTGTCATCATCTTCATCAAGTGGGTTTCCTTTCAAGTACAACACTCAACATCATATCATCAACAATCATCATATCACTTTCAGATTTACATCATTTAACAAGTCCATCAAGTCAAGCATAACTTCATTAGGTGGATTGCCATCAAGGACAATACATGTCAACAGTCGCATGTCTTCATCTTCATTCAGTGGGTTGCCATCAAGGACAACACTCTGCATCATATTTCCAACAATCTCCCCCTTTGGACTCGATGGCAACCACGATGGTGTTTGGTTACCACAGCAGATAGATACCATGTCACTCTCCCAAATATGTCACATCATTACCTTCTCTTTATTCAAACACCATGTCCCTCTCCCCCTTTGACATCAAGGGCAAAGGGCGGATCAAAAACCAACATTCTCCCCCTTTTCTCCTCATGTGGAAGAAACAGTCTGCAGATCTGATATGTGCTGAAGTGGCCAAGCTCCCCCTGAGTCCATGCCGAATCTCCAAACATATTTGTCAATGAAGTACATGACTCTATGAACTTCCTATCACCAAAGACTCATACTTACATCAAATATCCAACCAAGTGGATTTACATATAAGACTCAAGTACCCAACCAAGTGGGTTTACAAAATTTGACTCAGCTACCCAACCAAGTGGGTGTACAAAAATGACAAGTCCTTACATGACTGAATATTACAATTTTTACATCATGGGTCTCAACAAGACCTTTTCACCAAAATATAAATATGACCATTTATGACCAACACCAGAAAGTCCTCAAGAAAGAGGACATATTTCAGAACCATAATAATGCCAACACTGCATTATAGTCAGCAAAGCTAATGCTCCCCCTGAATCTGTGCAACCATGCATCCTTTTCATATGACTAAGGCTCCCCCTTAGTTTGTGCAACCTGAACATTTTCACCAACCAATCATCAAGGCATCTTCATCAAAACATTAGAAACAGATTTATGAGAACTGGAACACCACCAGAGATACCAAACAGCACTGCAGCTGTGCTGAAGAGAGCTGAACCAACCAAGAATTGTCAGCAACCAACCATACGCGGTTTTATGTGCAGGAACTCGCGTACATACGCGACTGTGTTTCAGGAAACCCGCGTATCCCAAGACACCTTCTAAGTTTCAACCAGATCCGATTCTTTGTAAGGCAAAGACAGTGTTCAACTTCTTTCTGAGATATTTGACTGCTTCCCTGGACTACAGATATAACAGAATAGTGTAGTTGTGTCTTCAAGCGTCATCCAATGGTTGTAGCATAAGCCCATTAGTAACTAAGCCTTCGGATCCTTTGCAGCATCAATACATTCTTTCCGAAAGAGATTATCATATCAGAACAACATCTTCAGATATGTGTCAAGAAATCATCCATGTGGTCCAAAATCACCATGATCTTCAAGATGTAACATGAAGTAACATATGTAGGCAAAAGATCTCAACCATAGCAACCAAACTCTATATGATCTAAAACAAATGATATCCAACTCATCCACACAAAGATACTTATCAGCAACTAGGGCTCAAAATCTTATCATAATAATCCATGTACCAAATCATCATCATTTGAGCATGAGTATCACCAAGACCAAAGAACAAGCAGTCATATTTCCAACAATGCAACCATTAGAATTCAACCTGCTACTCCCCCCTAAACCAGTGCTTCTTCCTTAACTTCTGCAATCTGAGATACCTTCAACAGCAAGTCATCAATAACAATCTCTGCATGATCTGTCCTCATCTCTGAACTATAAGACTTTCATCTCAACAATGAATGCTATTCATCATAAAGCAACCAGGCTTCATCCATAATATTCAACACAAGAACCCATGCATCATTTCATTATCATGAGTATAACTAGAATGATGCTAACAGTGCAATCATCAGCAGTCAGACTGATGCTCCCCCTGGACCTCTGCTTCAGATCTTCAGCTATCAGATAAATCTTCTTATCATCAATGCATACGCGACTGCGTCTTCTGGAACTCGCGTGTATACGCGACTTTAGTTAATGGAACCTGCGTATGGAAAGTGAAGCATAGAAAATTTCCATCTTCCTTCATTTCTTCCAGAGCTTGTACCTCCTGTACCTGTACTTTCCACATCAGATGCGCTGTCAGAAGTAAACATAACCAGTATAATCAAATCAACCATGAGAGTCATCATGCATTGCTCCTCTTGTGACGATACATTACTAGATCTCATAATGTATCTCACATCATTCCTGCAGTCAACAAGAAAAGTCAGCTTCAGAAGCGGATGACTGCAGTAGGGTCATAATTCCCTACGTTTCCGATCGGTCCTTCATCTTGAATTGAGTGTTTTCTTCAAGAAAATCATTGTTTTCTAGAGCATCAACAAAAACATCCTTTTCTTCTCTAGATTGTTTCTTATTCCATCCCTCCATCTTCTTCCAGATTTGTTTTCTATTTGTGTGCTGAAATTTCTCATATCTGTTCGACCCGCATTCCTTTCTTATATGTCCATACTTGTTACAAGAATAACATCTCATGTGTCCAGAAAAATAAGCATAAGAATCATAATGAGTATTTCTATTCTTCCTCCTTTTACAATCAGCTGCTTTGTGTCCATACTTGTTACATGAAAAACAATATCCTTTGAAGAAACCAGAGTACCTTTCTGTGTAGGAACTGTTTGTTTGAGGCTGAAATGATCTGCTCCTGCAATTTGCTGCAACATGTCCATAATTATGACATTTAAAACATTCAACATTCTTGAATGAATTCCTTTGAGAATTCATGATTGTTGGTTGAGCTTTTGTCTCTTTCAATACTTCAGGTTTTGCATTGACATCCTCTGAATTTTTGGCACTTCCTTGTGAGCTAGATTCTCCTTTAACAGTTTCATGGAAACCAAGACCATGTTTGATAGCAGGAGACCTTCGATTACTCAGAATATTGTCCAAAATGTTAGTACTATCATGAAACCTCAAAAGTTTAACCTTTTCTTCTAATTTACCTTTGAGAATATTTACCTCAACCTCCAAGGCTTGACATTGCTTTGTCATGCTTTCTTCTTTTCTTCTTCCATTTTCAACTTGATTCTTCAGATTTAGAATCTCTTCTTTCAACCAATCTTCATTTCCTTCACAAGTTTGTTGCAGCTCTTCATTCTTCTTGTTTGATTTTTCCAGATCTTCTTTGAGAGAGATAATTTCCGCTTCAAGGCCTTCCTTTTCAAAGGATTGTAGAGGTTCCTTATTCTCCTTACTTGATGCTTCTAGCTCTGCTTGCAGAAAGATGATAGCAGCTTCAAGTCCTTCATTCTTCTTGCTTGATTTTTCCAGATCTGCTTCTAGATTTTTAATTCGATTGGATGCATAAGTATGAAACCTTTGATACTTGTCCACCTGTTCATTTAGCATTTCTATTTGATCTTTCATTTGTGAGATCATCTCTTTATAGATAGTTTCTTGCTTATTGTATGAACTTTGTAGTTCTTCTTCTTTAATTTTGAGAGCTTCTTCTAGATCCACAACTTTACTTTCACTATCTTTACTATTGTGTGCACAAAGAAGAGTATTACAAGTGGCCTTCTCCTTTTTCTTCTTTGCCATGAGTGCTTGTAGATCTTCGTCAGAATCTGTTTCATCTTCTTCAATTTTTTCTATACATGATTTCTGAGATATCTCCTTTCCTCGAGTAACCTTCTTCTTTTGCTTCTTAGCCATGAGCACTTTTAGATCTTGGTCAGAATCTTCTTCATCTTCACTGGACACTTCATCATCATCTTCTTTTGCATAATAACTCTTTCTTTTTTCAAATTGTTTCCCCTTACCATGCTTTTCTTTATAAGGACATTTAGCAGCATAATGACCAACTTTTCCACACTCAAAACATTTGAAGGGAAGCTTACCTTTGAATCTTCCAGTACCTAGTTGGAGCTTTCTCACGAAATTTGCTTCTTCTTCATCAGATATATAGCTGGAATCTTTGACAACTTCCTTTTCCTTCCCTTTAGTAGATGCCTTAAAAGCAGCTTCTCCTACTTGAGAAGGGCCTCCTTGTCTCATTTCAAAAGCAGTCAGAGTACCATGTAATTGAACAATAGTAAGAGTTTGCAAATCTTGCCTTTCTTCAATAGCTGAAACTTTAGAGTCAAATTTTGAAGTCAATGATCTTAAGACCTTTTCCACCAGAGTAGTATCAGCTATGGTTTCACCCAAATTTCTCATTCGATTTACAATATCATCCAGATGAAGAAAGAAACTGGAAACACTCTCATCACTATGCATCTTCAAATTTTCATATTCAATTCTAAGAGTTTGGAGTTTTGCACTTTTTACCTTTGTGTCTCCTTCATAGCTTAGAATGATTTTGTCCCATATGTCCTTTGCCGAATGTAGCCGCATCACTTTAGCAAATTCTGATTCAGACATGCTTCCCAATAAGACATTCACTGCTTTGGCATTGATTTCATACTTCTTTCTTTCAGCTGCATCAGTAGGAATACTTGTCAGGTATTGATAACCTTCTTCCACGATTGCCCATACATCTGCACCAAGACTTTGCAGATATGCTTTTGTACGTACCTTCCAGAATATCAGATTGCTTCCATTGAATAGAGGTGGCTTTATAGACATTACTCCTTCTTGACTTCCCATTGCGACGCATCTCCTTTAAGCGATCAAGCTTCTGCACAAGGACACCGCTCTGATACCAATTGTTGGGAAAAATACCGAGAGGGGGGGGGGGGTGAATCAGTGTTTACTTCATATTCAAACTTTTAGTTTTTCATGCTCTAAAACCCATACGCTACTTTACTACAGTAAACCAGCGTATATACGCGGATCCCATTTATGAAACTAGCGTATACACAGAGATTTAGATATGTCATTAAATCTTCACTTAAACCATTCCATCATTTATTCATCATATATTCAATAAGCAGTAAACAGGTGCAGTAAGAACAGAATAAACCATCACACAAAGCATCACACATGAACACCAGGATTTTTAGGTGGAAACCCAAATCGGGAGAAAACCACCGCAGCAGTTGCTCAGCCTTCAATATTTTATTATAGAGAAAACATCTTACAACATATGTGCTGGCGCAGACTTGACCAGCACGCAGGCACCCACCTGCGCTCGTTTACCAGCCTCTCCTCGAAGGGAGCTACGACCCCCTGACTCGTTTACCAGCCTCTCCTGGAAGGGAGCTACGACCCCCCGATCTCGTTTACCAGCCTCACCTGGAAGGGAGCTACAACCCCCTGACTGAAGGCTACAACCCTCAGCACCACCTTGGACCACGTTTCATCAATTTTCACACCGGATCCAACAACTTCAATAGAACACCACTTGCAGGCCACATTTCATCATATTTTCATACTGGACCCTTTCCATACTTTTAAGCACAACCATATATCATCAACAGATACATATCAACACAGATCAGATAGCATAAACACAGCAGAACAGCTCAGATATTTCATACCCCTTGCTTCAGCAAACCCTAGTTTGCATACGCTCTTTTACTTCACTGATTTCGCGTATATACGCGCTTCCGTCCACACAAACCGGCGTATACCTCAGTGTATATTTTATTGCGCATACGCGCTTTCTCTTCGCTGAAGCTGCGTATATACGCGCTTCCTCCGCGTCGAAGTAGCGTATAGATCTTCAATTTTTCCAGAGCAGCATACTTCTTCAGATCAGATGTTCAAATCAGATTTACCCTTTTCACTTCAGTCAGATGTTCGCCTAGATGTTCGCCTTATCACAGATCTAGGCCTTCCATAAGCAGATCTAGTAGCTACAAGTGCATTTCAGATCTAGATCCCTTTCTTCATCATTGGTGCATCATACCTTCAGATTTGTCTTCAAATGTAACCCTTCCATTCAGATCTACTTCAGAGAGAAGTATACATTTAAGCTCAGACATCTTGCACCCACACTCATATTTTGCACAATGAATTTCTTCTCCTTTTATATGATTATCCTTTTTCAATACCATGAGCCCCTTTTTCAATACCATGGACCAAAACAATACCATAAGCCCAAAACTACCTGGACGGGGGCAATTAGGCGGATCATTACCCAATACTATGGGTCAATACCATGGTGGTTACCCTTGGATTTGCACTTTTTGAGCGCTTTAGCCCATACGCGACTTGAAACGTTCCTTTCCGCGTGCATACGCGACTTCCCCTAGGCCAATCCGCGTATACCAAGAGACATGCTCTTTTTCATCATTCTCTGAGTACATTCTGAAATCCTTTCTTCATTGCCTTCTGTAAATACTGTAGATACATAAGATTTCCTTCATCAAGGACATATTCTATCAAACACAACTTCATCAAGTAAGTTGTCATCATCTTCATCAAGTGGGTTTCCTTTCAAGTACAACACTCAACATCATATCATCAACAATCATCATATCACTTCAGATTTACATCATTTAACAATTCCATCAAGTCAAGCATAACTTCATCAGGTGGAGTGCCATCAAGGACAATACATGTCAACAGTCGCACGTCTTCATCTTCATTCAGTGGGTTGCCATCAAGGACAACACTCTGCATCATATTTCCAACAATTTTCACATAGATGGCGTTTGACTAGTATTAAATGATAAATAACTAATTTAACAAGACTAATGCAAAGCATCAATGGGCTCATTCAAGTACATGAAACTACCTTGATGTCTAGCTTTGACATCTTAGAAAATTTTAATGGTATATATGTTGCTTGTGTTTGGGGAATTTTGCTGAGTTTCGAGTTTTATAATTTCTTGGAAAATAATTATTGATATTTGGAAAATGTGTGATTTTATATTGGTATTGGAAACGAAGCTATTTTTGATCTTTGATTGGAAATGAAATCAGATTTGATGAAGTTGGGACCTATTTCTTTTCACATAGATAGTGCCATAGTATTAAATGATAAAGAAGTAATATAAGAAGTCTAACGCTAAGCAAAAATGGGCTTATTCAAGTACATGAAATTGTGTTAATGTCTAGCCTTGATATCTTTGAAAATTTTAGTGGTTTGTTTGTTGCTTGTTTAGAGGATTTTGTTGAGTTTGAAATTAGTCTCTTGAATGCTTATGGTCCTCATATCATGCATATATCGATAGATCGATAGATCCAGTTCTATTATTATAATCATTATTATTTTCTTTATATATTTGGTGGTTTGAGGAAAGATATTTTATTTCTTTTCACTTTGTGGCATGATTTCGACATCTTCACCTTTTAGAATATAGTAAAATATTTTTCTTATTATAGATTTTTCTTGGAAAAGAATTATTGAGAGTTAGGTGCAAATGCACAATGTTGTGTAGCATTAGTGTGATAAATATGGGATAGTGCAAAGCATATTTTTGAAGATTAGTCTAAGTTGACTCGTACCTAATCAACTCAGTCAAGTTGATTGTTGGTTGAACGGCTAATTGTTGGTTCAATGGACAGAAGGTCTTCCAGACACAAATACCAAAGGGAAAAATGGAGCCCATCATGGGGTACTCTTTGTAATTCTCCACCACTGCTACCTTTCCTCAAACTCCTCTCCAACCTCAATATCAGTGCTAGTAGTAGCATGACAAACAACACTACGCTTAGCAGAACTAGAAGAAAGTGTTTTCCAAACTACACGAGAACTACTTCTCTCACGAGTCACCATGTGCCATGCTTGGTCTCGGTGGTTCTCTTCCTTCTACTCCTGGTTCAATTACCATATCTTCATTGGAACCAACACTCTGAACTCCACTAGACAACGATTCACCATTTTTTAGTAGTGATTCGCCATTTGTACTGGTGATTCGCCATGATTTTACAGGATAATATAATCTCGTGAGAGATTCGCCAAAAAATTATATATACATATTATATTATTAATAAAATCGCCTTCCATTTTTCCTATGTATCATGGGGATTCGCCTATTTTTTATATATATAAATTTAGGGGGGTTCTTAAAATTATCCCTGTTCATAGATGCGGTTTTTGTTTATGGTGCTAAAATACATGTGATTTTTGTTTCATGCCTTGTGGGCCCTCTTTGTCTTGTGGTTATTATCTATGAGATGGTCATAAGAATAAGAATTCATTCTACTATAGTAGCATACCTCCATACCACTACAATATGTAGAGAAATTGGCAACATCATGTCTCATTAAGGCACTCCTTATGTGAAGGCTGTTGGCTCAAAATCCCATCGGTACATTTAGATATCTCATGGGTAGCTTACAATATTCCATGTCTAGCTTCAATGTTTAAAGGGAAAAAGGATCTACAATACCCATAAGTAATTCTTTGTCTTTGGATGCTCATATTGCCTCTGTAACTGAAGGTTTTCACTTGAGCCTTTTTCACTTGAATTTGTAAGGTATATTCATATGAATTTTTAGAATAATTATAATTTTTAATAAATTTGACTCTTGATGCATGGACATATTGAACTACCACTAACATTCCTTATCAACATCCTCACCTATATACTATGAAGTATGTATGCCAATATACTATTATCTAAAAATCATTTTATTGAAGACACTCTCCTTCATTTCCTAATAATTGAAAACCGGAAGGTAAATAAATGAAGGATACTTTGATTTAGTCCACACAATGAGGAGTAATGCAATGAAACGTTTATGCCAAAAAACTCTATCCATCTCAATGTAAATTAATATCAAATTAAGAGCTCGAAATATATTTTAAAATTTGTGCCAGATTGACCCTGTTATAATCTATAACACTTTCAATTGAAGTGCTTAGATCAAAGCTTCAAATGAACACACAATTTGAGATTTACCAAGGTATAATGAAACCTTCACAACTGAGTAATATAGGAGATGACTCACAGAACCTCAGATTTTATATAAATGAGAGGATGAGATTGATCAGGTGCTCAATATTTAGCTCAAAAATCAAAATTTTCAAAATTTCTCAAAACTAGTACGATAGCGTATAGCTCATCGCAACGAATCCAACACAACTCATTTCGTTGAAAACTGAGTTCAGATGAGGAAGTTATGCTCCGTTTATCGCCGTTCAGAATAGGCAATTTTTTATTAAAAAATTGCAGAACAAGTACAGGCTGATGACATGGCAGCTCAATCAACATTCATGGATTCTTCTTTAGTTTTAGTCCAATGGGATTGTGAAAAGTGTCACTCCCTGATTCGCCAGTTTTGTTTGTGAAGGTAAAAATTGCCCAATAACCTCTTAAGGTTGAATTTGGGTTTATGGATTTTTGTGCTGGAAGTCATTATTTATTTTTAATTAATTAAGGATTATATATATATTATTTTATATGATTTTAATCATATATTATATTATATATTAATATATATATTATTTACATTAATTATTTAATTAATCCTTAATCAAGGGTCGAGGTCCGGGGCTCAAACCTATGACCTCCCCCCACCTAGCATGAGCTTCCACAAATGAGCCATGGGCCCAATCCTTAACAGCTACGGTTCCGCGCATCTATTTGAATTGTATGGTCAACGCCAACGAACGGAGGAGGGGGCCAACCCCCTACCATAAGACCGCTACCACACGACCAACGCTGAGGGCTAGCGCTAATTGTGCTTAGCGCTAAGTTTATATTTAATGACTACAGTTTAACATTAATTAAGGCCAGTTTAAGTTGGCAGCTCTTTTGGCGGAGCGCGCCAAATCTGTCGGACCCCCAGTTTTGGCAGGGTTAGCTGGAGTTCCTCCAGAATTAGTGAAGAAATTGCAGGAATTTTGTTTTTCCATAATGGAGGCAATATCTTAACAATTTTGGAAAATTAATAGTCGATATTAGATGATTTGGCATTCCAGAGACAATGGAATAGGTTTTAGAGGCTGAAAACAACTTTCACATGTGATTTTTCTACAGGGAATTTTAAGGGAACATAGGGCCACCAGGTAAGGAAGTCAAGTCTGGACCAGCTACAGTCAGTTTTCAATAATTGGACAGTCATTTTTAGATGGTTTTTATTTTCTGAAGACAATAGAATAGGTTTCATGAGAAATTGTATAATGTACACAACACTTTTTCAAAATTTGAGCTAATACAAGAGGCCCAAGCTATGGAGCTGGACCAAGGAGATGTAGCTCAGGAGGGGTGAACTCCTTCTTCAAAAACTTGTGTTGATGGCTCTGTTTATGGTTTTCTATACATGTTTATGTTTTTGTTCAATTTTTACTTATGTTGTTTATTTGTCATTAATTTCAACATAAAACACAAGACAATTTCCTGTTTTTACACGCACCTGCACCAAGGAAACTAAAGCACCATAAGAAAACAATAAAAAAATAAATTATATTTCTAAACTTGTAATTAGCACAAAAAAAATAACATGCATGTTCATATCAAGTGGTATCAGAGCATCAGGTTTTTTAAGGTTATTTTCTTGCTTTGCTAGAGTTTGTGTAAAAGAGTTTTAACTGTTGCAATTTTGTAATGCTTACAAGGTTAAGATTGTAGAGAGGAGAAGGGAAACTATTGGTTGCTAGTCCTGAGGTTAGGACCATAAGAAGGAGAGGCACAAGGCCACCATCTCCACCTGAAGTTTCACTTCCATTTTCACGTGAAGCACCTCAAGTGTTGTCTCTGTTTGAGATTGAGGAGGTCCAAATTGCACCAGAAACTGAAGTTGAATCTAAAGCCGTCATGTTAGGTGTTGGAGATAATGAAGGACATTGATAAGAGGAGGATGTTAAGAAATAATTAAATGACATGAAGAGGATGGTCAAAATTATGTTTGATGCAGTCACTGTTGGAATGGTAGGAGGAGGTTCTAAGTTCCCAAATGGAGAAGGAACTTCAAATGATAAGAAGGATGAAGAGAAGAGCTCAAAGGGTAGTGGAGGAAAGCCGCCTCCATATCCACCATCTTCATCATCCTCATCATCCCCATACTCATAATCTTCCACTTCCACCACAAAAAACACCCACACTTACACTCACTCAAAATCCACAAGAGGAAAAACTCCATTACTCAAATTGGACATAAAGTTTGAATTACCCATGTACATTGGCGAGGTAAATGCAGAGAAGTTTGAGAATTGGATACGTCAATTGGAGGTGTATTTCAAAATTCAAAACCTTCATGAAGATGACATAAAGATCCAATTGGCTTCATTGAGGCGAGAAGGAGCAACACTAGTCTGGTGGGAAGCAAAGACTCAAGGGGAAATGTGAATCCATGGTAAGATATCCATCACTTGGGTTGAGTTTATTTCTACCATTAAAAGATAGTTTTATCCTTTAGCTTACATGAAAAAATCTATTATGATTTGGAAAAATTTTAGGCAGCTCAAGGGTCAAACAGTTCAAGATTATACCCAGGAATTTAGAAAGAGAGATTTGTTGTTAGGAGTAAATTCGAATTCCCAAGATACACTATTGAAATACATTGGGGGTTTAAATTCCTATTTGAAGCATATTATTCTTATGTTTGACCCAAGAAATTTAGATGAAGTTTGTGTACAAGCCACACACTTAGAGGCAAGGGGAAAACAAGGCATAGAGGAGAATGAGGAAAGTTAGGGTAAAGGGAAAGGGAAGTTTTTTGGAAGAGGAAAAAGAAATAGTTCTATAAAAAAAGAGAAGGAAAAGCTCACATGAAAAAATTGTTTAAAGACTAGCCATGATGAAGACCACTGTTTGTAACTTCATCTAGAATTGAAACCAAATATACTGAAAGCCAAAGATAAGGGAAAAATTGTTGATATAGCAGAACAATACTTAGGGTCAGATTTAGGAGATGAGACAAAAATTGCAGCCATGGGTTTGAAAGGTAAACATGTTGCAAGCACTAGTACTTTGAATATACTCATGATGAATATACCAATGCCGAGGGATAGCGCTAATTGCGATTAGCGCTAAGTTTATACTTAATTACTGCAGTTTAACATTAATTAAGACCAGTTTAATTTGGTGGCTCTTTTGGTGGAGCGCGCCAAATCTAGCGGACCCCCAGTTTTGGTGGGGTTAGCTGGAGTTCCTCCAGAATTAGTGGAGAAATTGGAGGAATTTTGTTTTTGCCATAATGGAGGCAATATTCAACCATTTTTGGAAAATTAGTCAATATTATATGATTTTGACATTCCAGAGACAATGGAACATGTTTCAGAGGCTAAAAATGACTTCTACATGTGATTTTTCTACAGTGAAGTTCAAGGGATCCTAGGGCCACCAGGGAAGGAGTTCAAGTCTGGACCAGCTAGAGTCATTTTTCAGTAATTGGATAGTCATTTTTAGATGATTTGTATGTTATGAAGACAATAGAACATGTTTCATGAGAAACTGAATAATGTACACAACACTTTTTCCAAATTCGAGCTAATACAAAAGGCCCAAGCTATGGAGCTGGACCAATGAGATGTAGCCCAGGAAGGGTGAACTGCTTCATCAAAAACTTGTGTTGATGGATTTGTTTATGGTTTTCTTTACATTTTTATGTTGTTGTTCAGTTCTTACTTATGTTGTTTATTTGTCATTAATTTCAACATAAAACACAAGACAATATCCTATTTTGACACTCACCTGCACCAAGGAAACTAAAGCACCATAAGCAAACAAGAAGAAAATAAATTATAATTATGAACTTGTAATTAGCATAGAAAAACTAACATACAGGTTTAGATTAGAGATTGAACCAATGTCCTAATAAATTTCACCTTACCGAGGTATGTTCATTGAATATATGACAGTTGTAGTCTCAGAACCGGGTGCCTGTTTCTGTCAATGGGAGTTATGAAATCAATTTTTTTTAAGTCATGGGTCATTAAAGATACCTTTGATTGTATATAGGTTTAGGCCATCCACACCATCTTGTTGGTGGATGACCCACAATGAAGGTCTTAAATAATGGCAAGAAGTAAAACTAGCGTTACAACATCATTTTAACCCAATACCCGAGTATAAAGTGATTGATATTCCTAGAGTTGAGGAGGATCAAGTGGATTTTTCATGGGCTTATCAAGGAAAGAAAGACCCCGAAGTGCATCTAAATGGCTGCATCAAGAAGTGGAAAAGAGACGGATGCCCAGAGTGTTACTTGGTACACCGATTTATACACACTTTGGGGCTATCATGAATCATCAATTGGGACCTCCTTTGTTCTTGGGAATGGTAGCCTGCCTTTGGGATCATTTTATTTCAACCAAGATTGATTGTATAAATACCTGGATGATCCTTGGGAAGAAGTACCAACATCTAGTTGAATAAACACGATTATATAGATGACAACGAAGGTTGGGGAAATTTATTCATGCATTCATATTGTACCTCGAAAAATGATAAAATGATGGTTCAAGAAATTACAAGAACAAGTAAAGGGAGACCTAAATTTTGTATTTTCCCTGCATCGGCCATGCCAACAAAAAAAATTGGAGGGCCTGGCCATTACGCTCAAGGCATCGCGCACTGAAATTCAGATCGTCGAGGTCAAGTTTGAGCAACATATTACTGAGGTGTAGATGAAGCTCCAACCTGAGATATAATCGGAGGTCAGAGCACAGTGTGTAGCAGTGGTCAAGGCTACCAAAAATAGTGTAGCAACAATTCACTAAAATCAGGATGGCGATGCCCACATTGGTCACAATGCAGAGACTTTCTAGATTGCATGAAGGCATGACCATACAGACATAAATTGAAGACCCGCGTCACTGGGAGAAGTCATTGGAAACAAGGATGCAGCCTTGGGTTGAGGAAGCTCTGCAGCTGTCGCAAAAACTTGATGGTGCCCTTAAAAGGCTCGAGCAAGCACAATGAAGTATCAATTTGGCAGCTGAGGGTTTGACAACAAAAAAATTAGTTGATGAAGCACAAAGTTCTACCATGCACATCATTGAAGTTATATTGCCACTTCAAAAATTTGTCGAAGCTTTGAAATCAAATATGAAGACAACCACCCCGTAGTGACTTGGGATGAGTCACGAGATTGTGTTGGGGGCTTGTTGGAGCGGGTTCCCCTGGGGTGCATTTTTGGGTAATTTTGTCTATATTTTGTTATGTGTGCTACGCAAAAGAGTCAAAGGCGCTTTGGGGTGGGTCAAAGTCCCTTAATCATTGTAATGGATTTAAAGGAAAAACCATGGGTCTCAAACCATGGTTTGATTCCATGATATGTGCGTGTCTAATAGTATAAATATGTAAGGATCGAGTCAAGTAATAGTAAGTCTAATATCATGGTGTACTGTTTTGGTTAATGTTTTGATCTAAGTTTGGGTTTGGGTAGAAAGGCTCCTGCTCACTGTGTGCACAGAAACCTAAGTCTTGGCTGTGTGGGGAATCTGATGGTTGTGTGCGTGGAAGGATTAAATGTATTGGAATTGATAGATCTCTTAATAAAGAAGAGATTTCTGGTGAACCTGGACTCTTATGTGATTTTTTGTATTGATTATCAGTTATTTTCTTTAATATTACTTTAAGATATGAATTTGTTCTGTGTTGCGTATTTACATATGTTAATGATTAATTGCATCTACGTGAATATTAGAGTAGATCTGAATGCAGTACATTGTGCGCAAATATCAGTTGATGTTATATGAATAGATCTGATTGAAGTATACTTGATTAATGTGAACAAATATACTAAAGTACTCTATGATAATATGCGAAAGGGTTTTTTCTATTGATTTTGAATGCACACATCTATTATATTATCTGTTATAAGTATATTTAGGGCCACTACATCAAAAAATTCCTCAGGGTGCAGAACCCTGGTTCCAACACCCCCCCATACTTCTTTGGTGAGACTTTGATCTGTGAAAGTAGGTCACTGCCAAAAGGGCCAGTGGTTGGAGGGTTTTGTTGGTTGCATGATAACTCTGAACTTGGGTCAGGACCCCTCAAGACAATAGCCATTCAAATTACTTTAAAAGGAGTAACAAAGGCATGTTTTGATCGTTGTTTTGTGAGCACGAGTTGGTGAGACAAGATAATAGAGCTCACGGATTTGTGAGGAGGTTGCATAGGTTTATGTGCGGATATTGTGAGAGAAAGGTGTGCCAAGAGAAGCTTGTGCTCATAAATCTAGGAGGTAAGGATCAACGACCTTACAAGGGTTTCAATAATGGTTCAACCTAAGAAAATAATGTTTTTTTCATATTGAAACAAGTTGTATTTGTAAGAGATATATTGCTCACATTTTTTCAATAAAATTCTCAAGCAAGCAGAGGGTTTTCCTAGTTGGGTTCCCTAGGAAAAATATTGTGTTTTTCTATTGTTTAATTGTGTGTTTATTTATGTTCCTATACCACTGCAAAAAAGTAGAGAAATTTTTTGTCTTTATGAAAATCAGTTAGATTTCATATTGCTGATATAAGCAATTGAAAAACTTAATGGATTTTATACATGGTATTAGAGAAGTGAATAGAATCTAGACTAGCACACGAAGAATGCAGTTGGAATATTGTCCTAGCGGTGTTGGGGCATATATCTAAAGCATCCTAAGAATAGTAAGTGTATGGACTGTTAGTGGTTGATTTGCAAGCCTTAGATCAGTCAAAGAGTTAATTATGTGTGGGAAGTTTTGGAGGCCCTGAGAAGAGTGATAATAAGGTTGATGTGTCACTATGACAAGGCAGATTTGTGTGCCCTAGGAGCAACATTCTGGAGCAGCCAAAATCTTGAAAATTGGGCAGCCCTTGAAATCCTCAAGTACATTGATCATTGAAGGACTAATGAGTGTTAGGAGGAAAAGTTATGGAGCCCTAGTTAAAAGGGTTTAAAATGGCCAAACTACTGTTAAGAGGGAAGATCCAAAAGATCCAATGAGCATAATTCTTAGTGGAGCTAGAGGCCTGCTAGTGGGAAGACCAATGAGATTAATTTCAATGACACAAAGAAGCTGTGATGATTGATAGTGGCATATTTTGAATGTGGAGATTTATGCCTTCAGAGAGAGTGGCCTTGAGCAACAAGGCAGGAAGTGCTCAAAATATATAAGTGATGGACTCACAAAGTATGGTTGGAAAGAAAAAGTATTCAGATCAAGTTCTGCAGAAGAAAGTAAGGAAGTCTTCTAGTTAAGAGGGAGAATTTGTGACAACAGATAACATGGTAGTGTTGAATATAGATCCAGGTGGATGGGGTTCTTCAAGAAGAACCTTCCTCGTTAAGAGGGAGTGTTGAAAATAATAGTGAGAATGGTCCTTTGATATGTGTCTAAATTAAAGGAGCCTCAACAAGTTTATCCTTAATGTAACACCCTCTTCCCACATCTATCCAAGTAACCGACCAACCAGAGTAAACATGCAATGAGAGGCTACTAATATAATATTCAACCTCCTAGGTGAAATTAAGGAAGTGAAAATGACAGAAACCTGACAAACAGACCTTACACAACATCAAAAACACCCCCAGGAGGTAACCCAACCTCCCAGACCCATGAACCTTGAAGGGGGAATGATTTTTGACCCATTTAGGCCTTATCCATAGGAATTTAAGGGAAATGGAGTGGCTGGTAACCTATAGCCATGGGCATGCCTTGGATAGGTTGCAACGAGGGCCCCAAAAGGTCAATTATGTGCCTGTAGTTCTGAGATTTGTGCCACCTTTTTAGCCCCATAGCCCAGGTCACCGGCCATAGCTTCTTGAAACTTCAGGAGGGGTTAAATAACATTAGAAAAAAGGTACAAAAGAAATCACATCATCAGGAACTGATCTAGACCCCTCCCCACCATGACAGGAATTATGTCAAACATGTCACAAACATTGCATCTACATGTATAAAAAATAGATTTAAACATGGGGGTCTCTTACTTATCTAAGAATAGCCAAGAAGCATTGATCCCCTACATCATTAAATACAATACAATCTATTTGACCATAGATACATTTTGTATCCATTTATAGGTAAGAACATAAATAGATCCGTACATCATCATTGATCGAATACATACTTATAACCAAAATAATATTAACAGAAATACAATGGATACAAAAACAAATAAATCCATACATAAACCAACACATTTGCATACCAAATACCAGAGGAATGAGCTCTTATTACTAAATGTAAAAACTAATCGGAGATGGGAATTCCATGTTCCACCCAACCATAGATTGGTTGAGTGAAGTCTCACTTCATCCAATCACCCCCATGCCATATTGCAAACATGGATGTGGGAATTTATAAAACACATCAATCAACACCGAACCATGGCTCCAGAGACCAAATTGTCTCAACCACAAACCAGTGATTCTACCACTGCCGGACATCACTAACAATCACATATTGATCTCTATCCAAGTTGTTATAGTTCTCCAGAGTGTTTGTTCCAATCAGGGCTTCTAGGACTAGTAACTAAACCCTAAATGTTACAAGGCTTCCAGAGCATTTTTCCAACTAGGGCTTACAGGACTAGTAACTCAACCCACCTAGGGCTTCCAGAGCATTTGTCCAACCAAGGCTTCCAATACTAGTAACTCAACCCACAGTTGTCTGCTCGGTTTCTAGATCATTTTTCTAACCAAGGCTTCTAGGAACTAATAAATCAACCCATAGCTAAAGGTATCATGAGAACCAACCAAAAACAATCAATGGAAATAAACCCACAACACCATTGTTATCTAGGAAATGGAAAAATTAGGCAAATCCACATGCATACACCATGCATGCCAAAAATACCGAGGAAAACATACATGCAACTCAGTAATTGCACTCATAACCTACTGTAGATGTTGATCCGGATGTCCTCTTGCGCTTTCCTACTCTTTATTTTCCTTCCTGCTCCAAATCACCAAGTATCCACACTCTCCAAGAGTGCTCCAAGAAAACTATAAGTATCCAAGAGTATGTGTGTGTGTGTGTGTGTGTGTGTGTGAGAGAGAGAGAGAGAGAGAGAGAGAGAGAGAGAGAATATTGATAGAGCTCCAAAAATTCACTGACTAAGTCTTGGCCATTGATCCTCAAAAGGCTTTTTATTAATGAGGCCTCTATTTTCTTGATTTTCCATTATTTTCCTTCATTTTCCTCCTCACATGCACTATGTGACATTTCGCCTTCCTTCTAATTTCCATTATTTTCATAAATAAAATTCCAATTAATGCCTCATTCCTTTCCACATATTTTTCCTTTCCTTTTCCAATTTCCTTTAGCCATAATAAATAGAATGAACACCCGCTAGGATGTTTTTCCCACCATTTAGCTTGGAATACGTGTCTCGTCAACTGTGGTCTTATATATATTTTACATGGATTTTTACTAGGGTTGTTACACTTAATATACTTGAGTTCCCTATAAATTAGGATGAATTCCTAAATTTTAGGAATCATACCTAAAAATTAGGACGATTTTAGAAGCAGTTAACTAATGTGCTCAAGTGGAAGTGAGAGTTACGTAAGGAAAAGGACGAGTGATTGTGTCTTAACTCTTAGAATTAATGCAAGATGAGTTGCATGCATTTTTTTCAATTAGTTAACTCAATCAATCATAAAATAAAACTCCATAATTATAAACTCACTAAAATTTTCCATTCAAGTTTCTTTAAAAGGAGGAACTAAGTCATGTTTTTATCACTTTTTTGTGAGTACGAGTTGGTGAGACAAGACAATAGAGCTCACGGTTTGTGAAAATGTTGCATATGTTTATGTGTGGATCTTGTGAAATAAAGGTGGGACAAGAGAAGCTTGTGCGCATAAATTTAGGAGGAAAGGATCAACAATCTTGCAAGGGTTTCAAGCCTAGTTCAAGGCAGGAAAACAAAGTTGTTTTTAGATTGAAACAAGTTTTATTTATAAGAGATCTACTGCTCAAAATTTTTCAATAAAATTCTCAAGCAAGCAAAGGGTTTTCCTAGTTGGGTTCCCTAGTTAAAATATTGAGTTTTTCTATTATGTGATTGTGTGTTTACTTCTTTTCCTATTCCACTACAAATTAGCAGAGAAATTTTGTGCCTTTATGAAAATAAATTATATTTTAGACTGTTGATATAAGCAGTTGAAAATTTTCATGGATTTTCTACATTTTTTAGGGTTAACCTAAAATTTGGAAATGTTGGACACCTAATCCTCTAAGGGTTGGTGTGAAAGACGAACAATAAAAGGAAGTCCAAGAGACACTGGGATATGCAATCCAAGGGTCACTCCAATGTACTATAAATATGTATCATTGTGAATAATAGATGTAATCTCATGCTTATATTTCATCTTGTGTGCGTACCATGCGTGTGTCTAACATGGTATCGGAATCGGAGATCTATTGCCTGCTCATGTGAATGAGCTGCTTGTTTTTGTGGATTTTCTCTACTGTCAGTCCTACCTCCCTTAGTTCTACACCTGAGCGCTTTTCCAACACTATCTGTCTAGTCGCACTAAACATTATTGCTTCTCTCTCAAAAAAATTGTATCTTCACTCTTTCTAATGTCTCTGTCACCTACCTACCGTGGCAGTAATGCCTTTGCATCTCTATAGGCTTAGAAAGCTTGTGCCTTATTCTCTTATGTTTTATTGTTTCATTTGTTTAAATTCTCTTGTTGTTGTATCTATAAAAAACGCCTTACTCTTCAGGTCCATATTATAGTTGTTCATGCTAGGTAGCTGCAAAATTTCCTGAGACCGACCAATAGGTTCTTGACAGTCCTGCAATGTAGAGCATGTCAATGTAGGAATTAATGTTGGCATCGAATACAAGCTCCTGACCAATAACATTCACTGAAATTAAAGAGAGAGAGCGTTCTACTGCGACACCTCTGACTACACCTTTGACAACGCTCACCTCGACACTAAAATCCAGCAGCGTAGGAGGTTATGAAGAGTGATTGTTCCTCATAGTTCTACCCTGTATTTATTAATATGGAAATTTTGAGAGGCTCATCTACAAGTTCTTTTGGGAGGGGGTGCACTTAGGTCAGGTATTAACTCTTCAAGTACAATTGTAGATTCATGCTTTCATCTCTTGTATTAAATTTTCCAGGAACTGAAGCAGAAGAAATTTCCAAGTCTGATGCTTCGATTATTGATGCTAAATATGAAAAGAATACCACTATATGTCAGCAATGGAAGGCATGTAATGAACCATCATTGAGTTATGAAGAGAGGGCGTATAAGATAAAGAAAAAAACTTTAAGAGAGGGCACTCCCACGATATTGCACCCGTTGTCATTCTTCCTCCACTCCCACAACGTAGAGCATCCTCGACACTGGTTATCTCTGCACACTGCAGACTACTCCATTAGTAAATGTGCATCGATCCCTGACCTCCTCTCCATAAGGACTCCCCTTACAATTCTCCTCCTCAGCATAGTGTAGTTTAAGGATGGTCCCGCTCCTCCTCCGCAACAACGACCTCCTCGTAACCGCTACTCTTTGCCACCCTTCTCGATAACATATCATATTTTTGAATGCATTGTCACTGCATTGGGGGAACACATTGTCACTGTCTCCCCCACTATACATCCATCATCGTAAAACTCAGTTCCCATACCACACTTATGGCACACATTCCCTATGACTCTCCCTCTTCCCACTGCGACCTCTCCACACTCGACTCTAGATGTCTCATTCTTCTTTATGACCCTCAATATTGACACCACCTGGAGCATCAAAATTTGATTATGTAGCCTCTCAATGGCCTTTGGCCTATCAATATTGCAAGCATGTGTGTGTTGTAATGAGAATCGAACCCTAGGAAGCTTCGGCACCAATGTTTATGAGATTTGTCCCAACTTTGGAATGAATGATTAGTCTTCTAAATATTGGGAGGAATTTTCCAAAAACCAAAGAAGCTGATGTGATGAATTATTGATGGCATTATTAGTATTTGAACACCCAACGTTGGTATTGATAGTATATCCCTTCACATTTTCTGATATGAAATTATGTGTGAAAAGAAAAATCAAATTTTGGTAAAGTTAGCCACATTTGAGCATGAGCCATCAAGATCAGGATATTGGCTTTGAAAAAAAGGCCTTTTTTTCTCTTTGCTTTGGTGTTTTAATCCCCCATGTCTTGGCATCATATTTGCAACCTTGAGCCACTTTATATTAAGTTGTGCACTTCAACCTTTGATAAATGTTCGGATTTTATGGGTTTAAGTTCATTTGAGTTTGCAGAAGTAGTATTATTCAAGCATGATATTAGCATTGGATCATAGGATATTTTTTGACTATGTTATTGAAAGTTGTTTTAAATAATCAGAGGAAGGTTATGATTGAAATTCTAGTTTGACCTAGTTCGTTGAGAATATTGGGTTTTTAAGTGTTGGTGCTATCACAATATAAAGAATTTTGCCCATTCGTTGATCCTATTTTTTTTAAAAAATGGCCACACTTAATGGAGTATTAGAGTTACTAAATACTCTAATGCACTTAGATACTGACAACACAATCCAAATCAGCAAAGAATCTATCTCTGAAATTAGAACTTGTCTACAAAATGCACAAGAAAAGATTGATTTCTTGCAGCTTGAGTCACAACTATAATAAGATGAGCTTCAACAAAAGAGTTTTCATCCTAAATTGTTTTCTGTTTAGAACTATCCACTATTCTAGATTGAGACAGAATCCCATCAACAACAAGAAATTACAGATGTAGTACTCATTTCAAGAGCATTTTTGTGTAAAGATGAAGAAACTCAGGTTCTAGTTACCAAACCTATCACCAGACCTTTCAAAGAGCTTGTCCATAACAAGCACAAGACCAATATTGGATATGAAAAGGATGTGCACTTTCATGTTCTAGACTATTCCAATCCCATCCAGTTTTAGAGTGTTGGATTTCTTTATTACAATTCACCTTCAATAGTTCCAGATTCTACTCCTCTTTCACAACAACCACAACAAATTATGAAATTCCAACATTGTGACCACGTTGGCCATATGAAAGATCATTGTTTTTATCTTCACCCATGTAAGCATTGTCATAAAACCACTCGTTCTTCACACAAATGCTTCAAAAACAAGGCTCCTGTAGGAACAAAGATTTATCTTGGATGGATCACTTGCTGGAAATGGGCATCAACATCCAAGAAAATGTTTCAGTCATATGTCAGAATATCTTCTATCATATTAAAAGGCCTTGCAGTTGAGTTTTCACCATCATCTCACCTTGTATTTGACAGGGGAAATGATGGTCATCTACAAGTTTTAGTGCAACTTCAAGTGAGCCCGAGCCATAACCTGTGATGACATATTAAGAGTTGTAGCCAGAGACATAATAGTTCAAGTGAGCCTGAGCCGCAACCTGCCATACCATATTCAGAGTTGTAGCCAGAGACAAAGATGCCCATGAGCATGTCGTTGGTTGGTGGTAAGCCATAAACCATCTATGTGAGGTTGAGCTGCTCCCTCTTCAAAGAATTGGGGACATTTCCTCTAGTATAATACTGCAGCTTCTTGCCAGTTTTGGAGGTGTTCCTATAATTGCATAAAACATTCCAGAGTTGGTGGTAATCCTTAAACCACTGCAGGTTGAAACCTCCATTTTCAGCTTGAGGTTCTCCCTTTTTATGCGGTTTGAAGACCTCCATTTTTCCAGGTTGAAGGTCTCCCTCTTCAAAGAATTAGGAGAGCTTCCTCTACCATAAGACTTCAACTTGTGCCAAATTTGGGAGAGTTCTGGAAACTGAACTAAGAGTTCTAGTGTTTTTGGTCATCCTTAAACCACCTCCTTATGCCAAAATTTTAGAGAGCACATTCATCCTAGTACCTCCATGCATATTTTATACGTTTTGTATTACAACTCTCTAATTGGACTCTTACATACCCATTCAGATAAAGGGGGGAAAGTTTGGACACCTAATCCTCTTAGGGTTGGTGTGGAAGGTGAATAGTGAAAGGGAGTCCAAGAGACCCTCGAATATGGAATAAAAGGGTCACTCCAATGTACTATAAAGATGTATAATTTTGAATAATAGAGGTAATCTCATGCTTATCTTTCATTTTGTGTGCATACCATGCGTGTGTCTAACAGGAAAAATATTAAATGCCTAATTTTCCTTAACCTATGATAACATATTAAGAGTTGTAGCCAGAGAAATAAAAGTTCAAGCGAGCCTGAGCCACAACTTGCCATACCATATTCAAAGTTGTAGCCAAAGACAGAGATGCCCATGAGCATGTCGTTGGTTGGTGGTTAGCCTTAAACCATCTATGTGAGCTTGATCCGCTCCCTCTTCAAGGAATTGGGGACATTTCCTTTACCAGAATACTGCAACTTCTCCCAACTTTGGAGGTGTTCTAGGAATTTCATTATGCATTCCAGAGTTGGTGGTAATCCTTAAACCATCGCAAGTTGAGACCTCCATTTTCAGGTTGAGGTTCTCCCTTTTTATGCAGGTTGAAGACCTCCATTTTTCCAGGTTGAAGGTCTCCCTCTTCAAAGCATTAGGGGCACTTCCTCTAGCATAAGACTTCAGCTTCATGCCAGATTTGGAGGATATCCAGGAATTGCACTAAGATTTCCAGTGTTGGTGGTCATCCTTAAACCACCTCCTTATGCCAAAATTTTAGAGAGCACATTCAGCCTAGTTCCGCCATGCATATTTTGTACATTTTGTATTACAAATCTCTTCTTGGACTCATACATACCCGTTCGAATTAAGGGCGGGAATGTTGGACACCTAATCCTCTAAGGGTTGGTGTGGAAGGTGAATGGTCAAAGGGATTCCAAAAGACCCTGGAATATGGAATACAAGGGTCACTCCAATGTACTATAAATATGTATCATTTTGAATAATATAAGTAATCTCATGCTTGTCTTTCGTCGTGTGTGCATAACATGTGTGTGTCTAATAGGAAAAATATCAAAAGCCTAATTTTCCCTAATTATTATGCTTATAATAGCATCGAAAAACCTTGGCCAAGGTGAAAAATTATCCACTAGTATTTTTGGGAAATCAGTTTCCAGATGGAGGATAAGAAATTGATTCTACTAAAGATAAATAAGAGATACTTTCTTCTATGAGAGCACCTAAAGATGTTGTTACAAAGAAGTATCAAGAAATGCATAATTGAAACTAAGAAAAGAGAAGTGGAAGTCAATAAAGTGAAGAAGTCTCACTAAGTTCTTTTTAAAGCATACAAGTGGGCTCGAGGGAATACGACAGTAACAAAGAGGTATTCTTGTTATTAAAAGTTGTGGTTGGGAGGAACGTGGAAGGAAAGAATTTATCAAACTATAATTTTACATAAGTTTTATTTTAAGTTTTACTCAGAAAAAAAAGACAAATGTCTAAATCTTTTGGAATTCCTTTTGAATAGCCTTATAATTAGAGTATGGTTTATTAATATATTGGTTCACAATTTATATGTAAACTCCTTTTCTTATGAAATTATAGCAATATTTAGATAACTTTAAGAAAAATGGGATATCTTTTAGAAAACAAGTTGGTAATGGTATAAAGATATCAGAAAACTATTATAATAGAAAAAAATACGTGTAATATTTTTTATTTTTTAGATATATATATATATATATATATATATATATATATGTGGAGAAATACATCTTTCTCTTTTCTTTAAACAATATATATATATATATGTATGTATGTAGTATTATTTTAAGTTGAAGGAATAAAATTATTTACAATAATCACTGTAGTAAATGTATTCATATGAATTAAAAAAAAAATCTATGATAAAATAAGATATATGTATATTTTTGTATTCTAGACAATCATGTATCAAGATATGCATTCCAGAATAATTCATTAACACGAAAATTTATGCAATGTTACAATGCAATTATTTGAATCTTTTTGAAAAACTCATGAACTAGAGATTTTGTATTTAAATAATTTATGTCATACAATTTTGTAATGCATTTGCATTGTTAGTTTTTTTTGGAAGGGATAATATAACATAAACAAATAAAAATATATTGTTTAAAAGAGAAAACTGATTCATGGTCACAACGAATTATCTCTCTAATAAATACGACTAGCAACAATCTCCATGGATAAGATCATGTTCAATGTTTTTTCAAAAATTTATATGTTTAACTTGTATATTAGTTATTTTTATAATTAACAATAATAATAATTTAAAATAAAGTTCTAATTATATATTTAGGCATTTCTATTTTGGAATAGGACTTCTAAAATTTTAATCTAATTATCAATAATTATCAAGTCGATAGGAGGGAATATTCATAATAGTATGTAAACAAATCATAGTTTGAAATTCATTTTCGTAGTAGTTATGCCATTTTTTTCCTTTTAAATTAAATTTATTAATTAAGAAAAATATCATATGAATACGTGTCATACGAAATGAGTTATGATTTTTGGGCACGTGGTATTGATAAGCTATAGTATTGGCCCATGGTACTATAAGAAAGACTATTTACAAATTAAGAATCTCCACAATGAAGTCTGTGTAAGTGTTTTGATGTTTATTAAGAATTGATTTCTATTGGTGTTTACTAGCCATCTAATTTGTATGGTTGTAGTAGTTTAGTTTATTTTTTTCAAATAAATTTTTCATTATGATATGTATTATGAAATAATTGTTTTTAGTGCTTACTATGAATTGACCCCTATATGTGTGTATCATCCATTTCATTTATATGGATGCAATAGTTTTATGTTAGTCAAACTTTTAAATTCACTAGAATCCTATCAATTTAAATATTAAATAATTATTTTAAAATAAGTTTATAAATATGTAGTTGTGTATGCACAAACAGAAAATTTAATATATAGAGGATGGGTATATTACAAATGTTATCAATGTGAGGTTTACAACACTTAGCCTTTGGGACAAAATCTATAACAAAATAAATGAGACATAAATACATATAATACTAACAATAATAACTATATTCATAAACATAAATAGGAAAACAAATAATTTATCACTAAACAACCACCAAAACCTTCTAAAAAAATGGTATATGGGTTTACTTAGGAAGAAATGAACCACCTTAAAAAATGCTTGAAATGGTGTGGAGTCTTAAAGTAGATTTAGATAGCACCAAGGAAGATAATGAATGATTGTTAAAGGCTAGAGCTAAATAGGAAGAGATAATTGAAATGTTGATTAAAATATTAACTAAAAATACAATCATAGAATATGCCAAACATTGAGAAATGATGTAAAAGTTCAAATAATTAAAAGGAGAAAACAAAGAAGTTCTAGTGACAATTAATCTTTAGAACCCTTGGGAGAAGAAGAGTTAGAAAATAGTTTATAAAATGAACCCCCTTTAGAAAAATTTAGGAAATTGAGAATGGAGTTACAAGGTGAATTCATGAAGATTCAACCCCAATGTTTGATGGAGAATCAAATGAGGGAGTTGAAGAATGGATTCTAAATATGAGGAAATATTTTCAAGTGTATGAATATCCAAGCAATCTAATGGCATGATTGGCTGCTTACAAACTGCAAGGTAAAGTTTATCTATGGTGGGATGAAATTAAGATTGTACGCATTTTTAAAGGTAAAGAGTTGAAATGGAAAACATTTAAAAATCATTTTAAGGAGAAATATCTCACTAAAAGATATTATGACGATACAAATAAGGAGTTTCATGAGATGAAACTTGGTGAAATGAAAACTGATGAACTCATTACCAAATTTACTAATCCCCTTAGGTATGTTCCTTACATTTGAGAAGAAAAATCTAAAGTACACAGATTCATTAGTTTCCTACCTCTGTCATATAGAGAAAATATAAAATTTGATAACCCAAAGACGATGGAATAAACTATTAGGAAAGCATGACTATGTTATTTTTAGGAAAAAAAATAGGGGCGAAAATACTAAACCATGGAAGAATAAGAAGGAAGACAAATTTACAACAATAAACAATAATTTTAAACATGACTTTCAAAATATTATTCTTGAAAATTCCACAAAAACTACACTGAAAAATAATAATAATCGGCAAATATTTCAAAACCAAAGTGGAGTTACAACAACAAATGGAGAGGGTAAGAAAATGCCATTTTCAATAAGAGAACCTTTGAAGTGTTAGGGGTGTGCAGAGGAACATTTTCCTCATAATTTCCCACACAATAATAGGGCTGGACAAATAATACATCATGTTCAAGAAGCTTCTATAGTCAACGATGTTGCCAGAAATATCCCTACAATTATTGTAGCTTTAGATGATCGACATACATATCATCAATCCACCATTGTAGAAATAGAAGGTACAATAAAAATCCTTTCTTTATCAATATTAACTGATCCAGGTTCTAGTTTAAGTTACATATCCCCTGTTATAGTGGACAAACATAGCCTTAGAACATAATAATTTAAGAACCCCTGGTTGGTAAAATTAGATACAGGCACAAAAGGAAGAGTTAATACATGGGTAAAATATTTTTCTTTAGATTCGAAGGGTTTAATTAAGAAATTGAGTTTATAAATTTTATCTTTAGGGTCATATGACATGTTGATAGGAATGGAATATTTAGAAGCTCACCAAGAAATAATTAATTTCTTAGAAAAAATAAATATTTTCATTAATGTCCAACGAAAAGAGAAAAAAAATCAGGGAATACCTAAACCTATATCATTAAGACATATTTCAACACTACATCTCAAAAAGTGTGCAAGAAAGGGGTGTCAAACATATGTTATACAATTGGAACATGATAAAAATAAGAATACACTAAAATATAGTCTAGAATATTTTCAAGTACTTAAGGATTTCAAAGATGTTTTTCCTAAAGAAATACTTGAATTGCCACCAAAACGATATATAAATTTTACTATTGATCTAATCACTATATTTTCACCTGTTTCAAGTACCCCTTATGGAATGAATGAAAATGTAATTACAATAAATTTTGGATAAAATGTTCATTAGACCATGTGTGTCTCCATGAGGAGACCCAATTCTATTTGAAAATAAAAAATATGGAGCTTTCATAATGTGCATTGATTATATACAATCGAATAAGATCAAAAAAAAAAAAAGTATCCACTACCAAGAATAGATGATTTTTTTGATCAAGTTGAAGGAGAAAAAGTATTTTAAAAAATATATCTTAGATCGACATATATTCAAGTTAGATATAAGGAAGAAGGCATACATAAAAACAAAATTTAGAACTTTTTATGGACACCATGAGTTAGTAGTGATTCCTTCTGGACTCACCAATGCCTCAACTACCTTTATGTGTCCTATGAATAATATATTTAGAAAATATTTGGATAAATTCGTTCTAATATTTATTGATAATATTTTGATTTATTATAAAACAAAGGAGGAACATGAAAAAAATTTAATAATAGTACTACAAAACCTCAGGGAATATTAGTTATGCCAAGTTCAAAAAATGTGAGTTTTACAAGTCAAAGATTCAGTATTTGGGTCATGCAATCTCAAAAAAAGGTTTAGTTGTAAATCCAAAGAAGATTAAAGCAATAATTGAATGGCCAATTCCAAAATATGTAGTAGACACCAAATAATGCATGTTAATTTGGAATATCAGTGACAAATTCCAATCATTGGACTCGATTCCTTTTTCCAAGAGGACCAAAATTGACCTTTGAAGCATTGAATTTGGAAAAGGGTAAAATTTATTTTTGAATTCAAGCCCACATTATCACATTTTATCAAGTTGGCCTAAAGGAAAAATTTCCCTCCCTCCACTATCCATAAATACAAGTCAAGGAGCCTCATTTGAGACATCATCATCAGATCATCTCATCTTCTATTCTTGGGTTCAATACAATTGAAAATTCCATGTTTCTCTTCACACATGTGAGTAGGAGGAAGGATATTTTTAGGAGGCCAAAATTATGAAGTTCATTTACACTTTCGCTAGCATTGAATACCTATTTTGGAGCTGATTTTGAGTTCAATCTCTTGGGCATATTTCCGTTTTGGAAGGCCGAGTTTGTTGGCACAAAAATTGAGAAGTTATGGGTTGTTTGACTTTGGTTGACCACATGAAAAAATGTTGACTTGATCGTAGTGTTTTTTCTCTCCTTTGACCGAGTTTGACTCAATATTGTAGGACTGTTTTGGGCTAACTTTGACCAAAAATTGAGGCTGAATTGGATGGTTGTTGACTGAGCTCTTGGAAAACTAATTTAACTGATTAGGGCCCACTTTGAATGTTGTTGACTTGGAAAAAATTTTAGATTATGAAAACTGACCATATTTTACAATTGGCACTTATTTTTGTATATTGGTTGGTTGAATTGTTGGCCAAGTCAAAACTTTGACTTTGATTCTTGTTTGTGGATCTGGGCACATTGAACTCTCTACTGAAAATTTTATGACAATTTAATAGAAGAAAGATTTCAAAGGGTTTTCCCATGGTATTTGACCAAATCAGTGTATCTTGTTGATTTTTTTATTGTCTCCTATTGGCATTGCATTTATTGTTCTACCTTCAGTTACAATTGATTATTGGAAGAATTAATTATTTTTGAAAATATTTCTAATTAAAGAAGTGAATTGAGATAAAGTAATTGAAATAACATAGAGAAGTGTAAAATTAATATGGTATCAGAGCTAAGGTGAAGGAAAATCCCAAAGGAGACAAGAGCTAAAGCAATCATCTTTGAAAAATTGAAGGAGTCTACTTAATCAAGTCAATATTTCTACCTCGTTCTTCAAGGAAGCTGATAAGTTGGGAGACTCATCAAATTTTTCTTCATGGAAGATTGGGTTGGAAATAATATCTAATGAAAATTATGTATTGGAGTACATACACGAAAAAGTTCCTGAGCTTCCAAAAAATGCTCTCGCTGCTGCCAAGAACAAGTACAAGAAAGTTGATTTAAAATCAAAGAAAATTATAGTTGATGGTTTACAAGATCATTTACTTGCATATGTTAGGAATTTGAAGAAATATAAATATATGTATGATAAGTTGGTCAACATGTATGAAGTCAACAATTTGAATGAAATCATCTCCTTGAAAGATCAACTCAAATATATGAAAATGAACAAAGGGGAATATGTGCAATCTTATATCATGAGGATATCTCATCTTAAAGATCAATTGTAGAGAGTTGGGGAAACTATACCTAATATGGAGTTGGTGTTGGTAACTCTTCGAGGTCTCCCTAATATTTGGGAAACCTTCGTTACCATCATAAGAAATTACAACAGTTTCTTGGCATTTGATGATTTGGTTGGAAAACTTACTCAAGAAGAATCCAGGATGATCTCAAGAGTCAAGATACAAAAGCATGAAGAAGGAGAGCCTGTTGCTTTCATTACTCATAACAAGAAAAAGAAAGGAAAATGAGGTTCGTCAAGTTCAAGGAATCTTTCTCCTCGAAATTATAATAGCATGAATGGAAGAGACATGAAATCATTTCACATTGAATGCTACAATTGCCACAAGAAGGGTCACTATGCTTGATATTTCCCTGAGAAGAATAATGCTCCAAGATACAACACTAGAAGCAACAATAGTAGGTTCAATAATCAAATAGGGAGAAATGATTGAAGGAATGGTTGTAATGGAAGAGATGGAAGAAGGAGAAGAGATGCTCTGAATGATCACAATGAATACCACCATCGCCAAAAGAAATCAATAAATTCTGGGTATGAAAGTAATTTTGCTACTAGTCAATCTAAATATATCCTTATTTATGATCTTTCTAGTTCCTCCCACCTGGATACTTGGGATAGTTGGTTAGTTGATAGTGGGGCCTCTCACCATTTCTCTGGTTATAAGGAGGTTCCCTCTAATTTGGTAGAGAAGGATTCAAATTTGAATATTATTCTTGGAGACAACTTCACTCATCTTGTTAAGGGATTTGGTTCTGTTAAATTTCATTTGGACTTTGGGAAATCTATTTTTCTCCATGATCTGATGTATGTGTTGGGGTTGAAGAAGAATTTAGTAATGATATTTTCCTTGGAGGAAAAAGGAATGAGGGTTTCTAGCTTCATCAAAGGAAAATTACTTACTTAGCCTATGGGATCCCCTATGAGAGATGTTTTCACATTGGGATCTAGGTTTGAAGGACTTTATAGAGTCATTGGAAGACCCCTTCTAGAAATGATCCATGATACTAATTATCAAAGAAAGTTATGGCACAAAATATTGGCTCATCTACATTATGAAGCTCTTCTGAAATTAAAGAAGTTGGTCTCTGGGATCCATGATGTTCACGATCAACATGATGGAGTATGTCCAAGATGTGCCAGTGGAAAGAAGAGAAGGGGAACATTCCCCTCTAGCAATAATAGGACTAATGACATCCTCTAACTCATTCATTCTGACATATGTGGACTGATGCTTGTGCATTCTCTTGGTGGACATATTTACAACCCTAAATTTCATTTATGAATTCTCCATGAATAAATGGATATATTACTTGAAGCACAAGGATGAAAACTTCGATATGTTCAAAGGCTTCAAGGCTTTGGTAAAAAATCAAACAGGGAAGAAAATTAATATCTCTAGGTCTGAAAATGGAAGAGAGTACATTTAAAATGAGTTCATATATTTTTGCAAGAAGGAAGATATCAATAAGGAGAGTATTGTGCCCTATAATCTCGAATAAAACGGAGTGGCTAAGAGAAATAACAGGTCTATTGTGGAAGCTTCCATTCCCCACATGATCAAAATTTTTCGAAGTTATTTTGGGGTGAAGTAACGAATACAATGGTATATGTTCAAGACAAGGTTCCTCATTGGGCATTGGACACCAAGACTCTTGAATAAGTATTCATAGGTTTCAAGTTCGACATTGGTCATCTTCGAATATTTGGTTTCCTTGTATATTTTCATGTACCAAAAGACAAAAGGAACATGTTGGAAGCCACTGGAAGAAAAGGTAATTTTGTTGGGTATTGTGAAGATTCCAAAGTATTTATAATATATATCTTTTGTCCAAGGAATTTTTAAATTAGAAGGGATGTGAAATTCAATGAAGGTGTTTCCCTTGGAAAAGCAAGGGACCTTCCTTCACCTCCTCCTCCTGAGAAGGAAATTGATGATATGGATATTCTAGAAGGTCCTTCCGTACCGAAATCAGAGAGATACATTGTTGATGATCCCATGGAGCCCATGGATCCCTTGGATCCTCCTCCATGTGATCCCCCTGCCAGGAAGAGGCCACTTTGGCTTCGTGACACATTACAATGTGTTGAGAGACACATTTCCACTAGAGGTACCTTTAGAGAAAGTAAGAAGCCATGCATGTATCAGGGATATGTTGTAGAAATGAAATTAATATGATTCAAGTTGAGCCTCACACCTATGAAGAAGTCGAAAAAGAAATTTTTTGGAAGGATGCTATGACCAAATAATATGAATCCATTATGAATAATTACATGTGGGAATTTTTACCGATAATAAATGTGAAATCAGTGGTGACTTCAAAATGGATATTTAAGATAAAACATGGAGTCGAAGGAAGCATTGAGAAATATTAGGCAAGGTTCATGGGAAGAGGATTATCCCAAAAGGTGGGAGAAGATTATGATGATATATTTTCTCATGTGGCATGATACACCACCATTCGTTTGATATTTTCCATTGCCGCAAGTCAAGGATGGACTTCTCATCAAATGGACGTGAAGATGAAATTCCTCCATGGCATGTTACAAGAAGAAGTTTACGTTGAGCAGCCATATGGATTTGAAGTGGAGGACCAAAAGACACATGTTGTAGGTTGAATAAGGAATTTGATGGCTTGAAGCAAGTCCCTATAGAATGGTATGCATGTATAGATAGTTACTTGGTGAAGCTTGGATTCACAATAAGCATCATTGATCCCAACCTCTACTTCAAGGTGGTCCAAGGTATGCCCTTGATTTTAGTTTTATATGTTGGCAATCTATTTTTGATAGGTAGTGAGCCCCTAATGATCATGTGTAAAAGGGAGATGGCCTCTGAATTTGAGATGAAATACCTTGGACTCATGCATTACTTCCTAGACCTTGAGGTGTGGAAAATGCCTGATGATATTTTCCTTTCACATGAAAAATATGTCATGAAGATGTTGGAGAAATTTGGAATGACAGAATGCAAGTCCCTAGCCACATCGATGGAAATGAATTTCAAGAAGCTTTGTGGAGAAGCTGCAGGACTCAATTTGGCGAATCCATCCGAGTATAGAAAATTGATTGGGGCTCTGATGTTCTTAGTTAACACCTATCCGAAGATATGCTATCCAGTGAACACATTGAATCAATTTATGACTAGGCCTCTCCATGCACATTGGGTTTCTTCCAAACGTATTTTAAGATATTTGCATGGGTCGATTACCCTTGGTTTGAGATACACTACTGAATATGTGAGACGTCATGGATATACTGATGTTGATTGGGAAGGAAACATAAAGAGTACTTTAGGATGTTATTTTAGCCTTGGATCCTCCATGATATCTTGGATGAGAAGGAAATAGAATTTTGTAGCTTTGAGTACCACCGAAGAAGATTATATTTCCTCTAGCATGGCTATTTATGAGGCAGTTTGGTTGAGGAAGCTCTTTGGAGAGCTATTTGAGCAGGTCTTGGACATTATTGTGATATATTGCGATAACAATAAATGGATTCTATTAGCATATAATCTCATATTTCTTGACAAGTCCAATCACATAGAGATCATGTATCGTAACATTTAAGACATGGTGCAGAGAGGAGTCATTAGACTCCATCAAATATTGATATATGAGAAGATAACATATATTCTCACAAAGTAATTCCTGAAAGGGAAGTTCTTGATATTTAGAGAGAAACTTGTATTGATGGATGTGACCCCTCTGGATAAGGGGTTTCACTCATCGATAACACTGATCATATCCCTTCCCCCTTGGTTGAGCTCCCAAGGTGGGAATGGAGAGTTGATGACTTCTGGGGTTGAGGGATCTTTCGACAATAGGTGTGTGTGATCCCTGCTCTCACAGTAGGTCAGGTATCTACCCTATTTTCACTCATAGGGTGTGTGTATTCCTTATATGTTATGATAATCTAGGTATGTCCCCCTATCTTGGTCTAGCACAGTATACCCTAGTTGGCATCATACCCACAATTCAGGCTTGTTAGGGTTGTCCCTCCCTTCTGGCCAAAAGGTTGAGGAGGCTTGGGGTTGTGTGATCCTTACCTTTGGTAAGTCATGTATCTCATCCAAGCTCATATTATGATGTAGGTGATCTACCACGTGAATCTTAATGGTCATTGTTGGAAAGATAGATAAGTAATAAGACAAATTCTATCCTTTCCTCTTATAGAAAGTGGTATCTCGCCCACTGATTACATAATGGGATGATTGTAATCCTTGCTTGGTAAGTTATATATCTCCTATTTATCAGTATACAAGGTGGTAGTTAAATCTCCCCTATGATTCTTCTTATTTAGATTCAATGATGATTAAGAAGATAGAGTCTAGGAAAGATGAGACATGATTTGATGACTAGATATTTGCGACGATCACATGATGTAGTTGAAATTCCTCCCTAGCTAAGAGGGAGTGTTAATTTGATAGATAAGTGATAAATTCCAATCATTGGATTATATTCCTCTTTCAAGAGGACCATATTGACCTTTGAAGCACTAAACTTTGATAAGGGAAAATGTATTTTTGAAGTCAAGCCCACAATAACACATTTGAACAAGTCGGCCTAAAGGACAAATTTATTTTCCTCCAACGCTTATAAATACAAGTCAAGGAGCCTCATGTGAGACATCATCATCACATAATCTCATATTCTCTTCTTGGATTTGATACATCTGAAAAATTGCAGGTTTCTCTTCACATGTGTGAGTAGGAGGAAAGATATTTTCAGGAGTTCGAAATTCTGAAGTTCATTTGAAATTTAACCAACATTGAGCACCTATTTTAACGGTGATTTTGAGTTCAATATTTTGGCTATATTTATGTTTTGGTAGGCCAAGTTTGTTGGAAAAAAAACTAAGAAGTTTTGGGCTATTTAACTTGGGTTGACTACTGTCAGGCCAGGAGGTAACTCCACCAAAAGACTGAATTGCATTGATTAAGGATGCATATGAATATATACATGGAGGTGAGACTCTTGGGATTAATTTATTAGTGTCTCTTCAACTTCCTTATATTCTATTTACATTATTATACAATTTCACCCAATCCCTTATGATTAGGTGTCAACATTCCCCCCTTAATCTGAAGGGATGTTGGTGAGTCCAAGCATCTGTCTGAATTTTTCAAAATTTTCTCTTCCAATCGATTTGGTGAAGATGTTTGCAATCTACTCATTTGCGGAAGAATGACATAGATGGATTATCTTAGCCTCAACATGATGTTGAATCAGATATTATTTTGTATTGATGTGCTTCATTCAATCATGGAACTTTTGGGTTCTTGGCCAACTTTATTGTAAAAGTTTTATCGATCATGAGTGGAGTTGAATGAATTTGTTTAATCTGCAAATCTTCTACGATATTCTTGAGCCACACAATTTCCTTTGTCACTTCACCTGCTGCCACATATTCTGCCTCAGTTGTGGAATCTACTGGAACTGATTATTTGTGTGATCTCCAAGAGACAACTCCTGATCCAAGACTCATAGTATAACCTGAAATAGATACTCCAATTTCTTTATCTCCATTAAAATATAAATCAGAGTATCCAATCAAGCTGAAGTCACCCACCAGTGTATACTTGAGTCCAAAGTATTAAGGCCTTTTCAAGTAATTTAGAACTCTTCTTGCAGCAGACAATTGTCCCTCACAAGGCTTTTTCATAAACCTGGAGAGGATTCCAACAAAAAATGATATGTCTAGTCTGGTAGTAGTCAATTAGATGAGACTTCCTACAAGATGTCTATATTTCGTTCCATCCTCAAATTCTTTCCCTTCAATGGATGTGAGCTTTGATTTTTGTTCCATTGGAGTGGTCAAAGGATTTCACTCATCCATGCCAAACCTATTCAATAGATCTCCAATGTACTTCTTTTGAGAGAGGAATATAAACTTAGGATGTTGAGTCACTTCAATACCAAGATAGTAGTAAACATAGCCCAAATCTGTCATTTCAAAACCTTTCCTCAATTCCTTCTTTATGGATGCAATATAAATCTTATTGTTCCCTGTCATCAAAATATCATCTACATACACCACACGATACACAACTGTTTTTCCAAATTTCTTGACAAACAAAGTTACATCATCAAGATCATAATGTTTGAAGTTAAGTTTCAGAAGATGCTCAGTTAAATTCTCATACTAGGCTTGCAGTTCTTGCTTGAGGCCATAGAAGGATTTACAAGCTTGCATACTTTGTGTTCTTGGCCCTTCACAACAAATCCTTCTGGGTGGGATATAAAAACATTCTCCTTTATATATCCATTCAAGAAAGCAGCTTTTACATCCATCTGATCGAATGTCCAACCATTTTGAGTTGCTAAGGAAAAGAGTGTCTACATGGTAGCCCATTTTTTTGTGGGGGAAAAAGTTTCCTCATAATCGACCCCTTATTTATGTGCAAAAACTTTTGCCACAAGCTTGGCTTTGTGCTTGTCAAGTGAGCCATCAACTTTGTACATGCTCTTGTAGACCCACTTGCATCCAATTGGTTTGGTTCCCAATGGAGGATCAACCAGCTTCCAAGTGACATTCTTTATCAAGGCATCATGTTCCTTTTGCATTGCTTCATTCCATTCCACATGAGAAGCGACTTCTTTGAAGGAAGTTAGTTCAAGATCTATAGACAAATTCAATTCAAAATTATAAGAAACATCCATATCAACAAGTGAATCATAATCATCTATATCACCTCCAATTTTCCTGGTGGAACTTCTTGTTCCTTTATTTCCAACCTCATTAGGATGAACATTTGCAAGTGTCTTTGTCTATCATTTTGGAGGAATTTTCTGAGATGGCCCAGGCTGCTAATTTGACTGAGTTGGGATTGAATCAAGATTAAGTCTCCCAATTTTGTCAATCAAATCACTGAAAGTGTCATCCATGTGTTACACTTTATTTTTTCACCATGAAATTTGGTTGTCCATATAGGTCTATCACTACCCATATTGTGCTCCCTTAGAAGTCAAAAAACCTAATGTTCCTAAACCAAGTCTTGGAATTGGAGAAAAGCTCATTAAAACCCTTAAAATTCTACCTCCGCACTTTTACGAGTTAGCAGATACTTGTTCTATAGCCTGCGACAACTTCCACACGTTCTACTACTAAAACCTGCGGACCCCCGTAAAAATTAAAATAAAAGAAAAAGTAAATTCTAGAAGCATAGTTGGTTGAAAATTATCCCAATTGGAAGCTTCTAGAGGTGTGATCAGTCCGAGCTTTATCCCTCCACTCATGGAGCTTATCCCTTGGTCCATGGAGCTCAAATCCCTTCATGAGAGGAATCCATCCCCCTCTTCATGGAACTCAAACTACCTCCATTTCCCTATAAAATGAGCTCAAGTTTTAGTCTCAAGGCTAGATTAAGGACTGTAGATACTAAGATAAAATATTGTGGGTAGCTTGTATTTGGTAATTGCTGAAGAAATTCCTAAGAGAGCATACTCTCTACACTAGTTTTTTATGGCATAAACATGATCACACCCTTATTTCCATAACTCCATGTTGGTTCAAAGAAAATAAGGCTTGTCAAACTGAAGGATGAATGATTGTTCAGGACCCCGGGAGAAACTTGTATGACATCAAGGCATCAAGTTGTAAAGTTACTCTTTTCATACAAGATAATACATATGGATATCTTTTTCTCATTGAGCTGTTCTTATGCTTATTTGAATAATTCAATACTTAGACTCCTTGATCACTAAGTTAGATTAGTTGTTCTTAATTATTATATGTTTCAGGTGCTTTAAATTATTTTGTCTGTCTTTGATTGCATGCTTTACTTACTGAAGAATCCTATTTGGAGCGACTGGATAAAAGATTGCATCGAACGTTGGATTTCAAGGTAGGAGCATGTCCTCTTTCTTTGTTTATAATAATTCTGAATTGCAAATAATCTAGAGAAAATGATTTATAGATGGATATTTGTTTCTAGCTATTCATAGAATACTAGGGAGATTGCTCTTGTCTACAAAATGGATTAATCCACATAACACCATGGATGGTTCTTCATGTGGGGGAGAGAGTGCTCCGGAAGACGATTCCACAGATTGGGTCAGTAGAGGAATCCTCCCTTCAAGATGTGGAATCTGATTATCAAATTCTTGAAACGAATTTTCATGTGTGAATCTATCCAAGCGATCAAGCTGCTGCTCAAAAAAATTGTCAGTCTTGGAAGATTCAATAAATATGACATCTATGGATACTACAAATTTCTTATTAACTTCATCATAGAGATGATATCATTTGGAGGTATTGGAAATCCCAAGAAGGTATATTTTTGACTTCTTGCACCAATTTTATTTCTTTTTTCCTTAGGTATCAAAACATAACATGTGGAACCAAAGACCCTGAGATGCTTTACCAAAGGAATGTGGCCATGCCACATTTCATAAGGATTTTTATTTCTAATTGCATTAGAATGATGCTTATTCTTTATGTGCACAACACATATAACTGCATCAACCCAAAACATCAATTTTACATTCTTGAAAAACATCATGGAATGAACCATAGGTAAAATTGTCCTGTTCATTATTTCAGCTACATCATTTTGTTGGGGATTATAAGGCACGATTGTTTGATGTTTGATCCCATGTTGGTGAAGATAGTTTTCAAATTCATTTGAAGTGTATTATTTTCCATTCTTAGTGCCTAAAGACCCAATATGAGTTTGTGCATAATTTTCAATCCATGCATGAAAATTATTGAGTGTTTGAAAAGCATCAGATTTGTTCTTCAATAAGTAAACCCAACACATTTTGGTGTAGTCATCAATAAATGTCATCATATATTTATTTCCATTTGTAGAAGGAATATGCATGGGGACACATAAATCTGAATGAATAAGCTCAATATTTCTATGTTCTTTGGAATGTGAATCATGAAAGGACTGTTTGATATGCTTTCCTAGAATACAAGCATCACATTCCTTAAGTTTTGTAGGAACTGTAGGAAAACCGGTAACACCATTTTTCTTCAACAATCAAAGGTTGTCATAGTTCAAGTTTCCAAATATAACATGCCATAAAAGACTTTAAGGGAATGTACCTTCATCATATCGAGAACTAAATGCATAGGTACCTTGCACCTTTAGGAGACTTCCTTCTTCTATCCCTCTCATGTCAGGTGAGAAATATAATGCTTTTCTAACCTCAACCTTGCCATAAAACATGTGAATGGAGTGTCATTGCTAGCGGATGTGGACCAGTGACAACAAGTTTCTCCTCAAATCTGGGAGGTATAGAACCTCATGTAGAAGAAAGTCTGGAAGACCAGGGAACTTAAGATTGATTGTGCCAAGCCTCGATGTCTTGAGTTTAGATTTGTCTACAAAGTATACTTCTCCATCAAACTTGTTAGTAAATTCTTCAAAAAAATCTTTTCTTAAAGTCATGTGGCATGTTTCTCCTGAATCTAGCAACCAATCATTTCTCCAAGAAGCAAGTGAAGCATTAAAGAAATATTTAGTTACTCGAATATTACAATGTTTTGTAACATAATGAGCAGATTCATGTGATTTACCTTTGTATTTGTCATGAGTTTTACCTTTGGCTTCATTTCTTTCCTGGTCAATTCTATCCCAATGCAACTTACATGTGGATGTGTCATGCTAATCTCTATTGCAGTGTATGCAATGAAGATCAGATTTTTCACTTTGAGCTTGTCTAGCCCCCCTAACTCTGAAATTTATTCTTCCTCGTCCTCTTCGGCCACCTCTTCCCCTAGAGGAATCTTAAGCATTATTCTTCTCTATATGTGAAAAAAATACTTCTTCAGAAGACTGAGGGTTTGTCTTCTTTCCAAAATACTTCTCTCTTTGCGCAAATTTTTTCTTAAGGTTTTAGTTGGGAATTCTTACAAAGATATAAGCGATATTTGTACCATAAGGAATCATATTTCCAACTAAATGTATTAGATGTACTAGGATCTTGTTGCAAATTTTGAATGAGTGTCTACACTTCTTCATACTTCTTCCATTCATCCCTTGCTTCGATTATCCAATCTGGTTGGATAATAGAAATGGCACAAAGCAATGCTTCCACCTCTTCATTCTTTCTTGAGAGTGCATTTGCAACAACATTTAGCTTCCCTTTTTTGTAGATGATTTCAAAGTCATAACCCAACATTTTTGTGACCCACTTTTGCTGCTCTTCTGAAGATAGTATTTGTTCCAAAAAGTATTTAAGACTATCATGATCAGTTTTAACCTTGAAGTGTCTTCCCAGTAGGTAAGGTCGCCATTTATTTATTGCATGTATTATTTCTAACATTTCATTCTCATAAATAGCTTTATGTAAATACTTTCCTTTTATTGGGATACTTTCAAAAGCAATGGGTCTTCCTTATTGCATTAAAACAACACCAATTCCATTTCCCGAGGCATCACATTCCACAATAAATGTTTTTGTGAAGTCTGGCGTAGCTAAGACCGATGCTAGGCACATTGCCTCTTTAATATGTTCAAAGGCCTTAGTTGCTTCAGGAGTCCATGAAAATGCATCTTTCTTCAATAATGTTGTTAGAGGTGCTTCTATTCTCCCATAATTCTTAACAAACTTGTGATAGTACCCTGTTAACTTGAGAAATCCTCACAACTTCTTTATGGTTGTGGGGACTTTCCATTCCTTAATTGCTTTAATTTTGTTAGGGTCTACCTTAACACCCTCATGAGATACAATATGACCCAAATATTGCACCTCTTTTACTCCAAAGAAACATTTGGATGTTTTTGCATATAATTGTTTATCCTCCAATAGTTTGAGCACCCTGTCAACATTGAACATGATCCTTCCAAGACCTGTTGTAGATTAGTATATCATTAAAAAATACTAGCACAAATTTTCTAAGGAAGGGTTTGAAAATGGAATTCATCAACCCTTGAAATGTATAAGGTGCATTGGTAAGGCCAAAAGGCATGACCAAAAATTCATAATGACCCTCATGAGTTCGAAATTCTGTTTTCGGAATATCTTCAGTGTTCATTCTAATTTGATGATATTTTGAACGAAGATTCAAATTGGTAAAATAAATTACTCCATGTAATTCATCCAATAATTCATCAATCACAGGAATGGGAAATTTATATTTAATATTGAGCTTATTTATCTCCCTATAATCTGGACACATGCACCATGATCCATCCTTCTTATGCACCAATACTACTGGAGCAGAGAAAGAACTTTGACTAGGTTGAATTATACCAACCTCTAACATTTCTGCAATCATACGTTCAATTTCACTCTTTTAGACATAAGGATATCTGTAAGGTCGGATGTTTGGAGGAACATTTCCTGGAATCAAATGAATAGTATGATCATGATCACTAATAGGTGGGAGTTCTTTGGGAGTATCAAACACATTGGAATGATTGTCCACGACTCTTTGGAGATCTGGAGAAATAGATGATTTTGATGTTGGAACTTCTATTGAACATAATTGTGAAATTACGCCTCATTGTTCTTTCTTCAAAAGCTTTGTCATGACATTAGAGCTTATTATATTTCCCGGCTTCCCTCTGATACCCCATAATTCGATTTCCTTTCCTTCCAAAAAAAATTTCAAGAAAATTTCTTGAAAATTAAAAGCTACCGTCCCCAAAGATTGTAACCATTGTACTCCTAGTACGACATCAACACCTCCCATTGGGATGGAAAGCATTGGACTATTCAATACATATTCCCCCATGGATAGCTTGATATTATGGCATTTTCCAGAGCAATTTATAGTTTCTCCATTTTCAACCATCACTTGACATTCTGGTGCTGGGTATAGGAAACAATTCAATTCCTTGGCTACTTTACAATGAATAAAATTATAGGTACTACCTGAATCAATCAACTCTATTACCTTTTTCTTCTTTATATGTCCTTCTATCTTGAGAGTTTGAGGAGTGGTAATTCCTGCCAATGCATTACACGATATGGTCAGACTCATTTATTCTTCTTCTAGTGTTGGTTCCTGGTGTATATCCTCTTCTTTTGAAGTTTCTTGTTCATTTTCTTCCTCATCTTCACAATCTATGTAAAATAATTTATTCTCAGCACACCTATTACATTTAGTGTATTTTCTATCACAACTATAGCAAATCCCTTTTTCCTTTTGTCTTCCAATTTTTATGATGCCAACTTTATAGGTTGTGGAATTCTAGGAGTAGCAACACTTCCATGTTTATAGATGTGGGTGGTAGGCTTCCTTGTCTCCATAATTTTACATTCAATTTTTCTTGCCAACCTGAATGCCTTCTCCAATGAATCAGGTTCCCAAACACGAACTTCATGTTGGATGTTATCCTTAAATTCTATATGAATACATCAATCCTTTATTCCTTTGGAATATTAGTTACCCTTATATTCATTTTTTGGAAGTCCTCAATGTGATCCACCATTGAACCATTTTGTTTGAGATTTATCAATTGGCTAAAGAAGGTGTTTCTCTTTTTATCCTCATAATTTGCTATCATTTCCTCCATAAAAATTGACCAAGTGACAATTTTATTACGAGAGCAAACCATCGATACCATAAAAATGTATTTTGTTCTAAATGTAAAGTTGAAATGTGTAGCTTTTGTGTGTTTTGCACATTATTGAGATCAAAATATTCCTTCATCTACGTAGTATCCATGTTACAGGATCCTTGTCATCAAACTTCCTCATATCCATTTTTGGAATATGGTGGTTCTTCCCTCCAACATTAGAGTTTATGAAATCACGATTAACATTTATTTTTTTCTCATCATGAGTTTCCTCTACTATCTTTTCACCATTAGGAAACATTTCTTGTATCAACTTTGTCAAACCTTCCATGTCTACTTTTAGATCATTCTTCATGTCTTCCATGTTTCCTTTCATTTTTTCTTCTATACCATCGATCTTAGCTCCCACGTCTTCCATGCCATTCTTCAAACCATCCATATTAGCTTCCACGCCTTTCTTAAAACCATTCATATTAGCTTCTGTGCCCTTCTTCAAAGCATCCATCTTAGCTTCCACGCCTTTGTTCAAAACTTCCATTTCATTTTTTTTTTCTCTTTGCGAGAGAGAAATTTGGTGTAGTTGCTCTTGTATTTTTGATATATAATGTTTCATTTATTCCTCTTCATGAGTCATAGTAGAGTATTCTGAGGGCTTAATGGGTGTTGAATTCTTTTTAGGGGGAATTTTAGAACCTAATACGGATATTGTGCTTCAATATTCCCTTGGAATCACTTCAAACTGATTTTTTAAACAAGACTTATGCAATTTGAAAAAAAATACACACCTTTTTCTTACTTTTGAGGATCTCGATATTGAAATTGAATTATCTATGTGATTTCGAGTCTTCAATATATGAAATTTGGTCTTGTAGTAGCCCTCTGAATCTTATTTCCAATTCCACAGGTATGACCCAATTTGGATTTTTTAAGGCAAAGTTATGTCCAATCTCTCACAATGACCTAATTATGGACTAGTTCAGTAGAGTAAACTTGTACGACATGCCACGTGTCATTGTTTCCTCATTCGGCTCTGAAATTGATACACATAAAACTACAGTCCGTGCACTATCCGCCACATTTTACAAAATTCCAATCTAATATTTAGAGAGAGAGTTATGACAATTTCCCCACAGTCACCTATTTTATATGAAATTCAAGAGACTGCAAATACCCTAACTTCTACAGATCATATCTTCGAGAATATAACCAAGATTTGAAATTTTTACAGGACGTTCCTCTAGATTTCTTGTTCCCGTGTTAAAAATTTTAGCTTATGAAACTTTGTATAAAAAGAGTTATAGCGAAAATTCCACAATGACCTTTTTGGAGTAGGGAAACCCTAGAATCCAAAACTTTGAAACCAAATGTTATGAAACCAACTCCAAAAATAGAAGAAACAGAGAGATCAACGCCTTATAAATAAGACAATTTGAGGGGGCAACCTCCTTTATATCAAATAAATGAACAATTCTTGGATGATACAAATGAAAAAACCTCCTTTTATATATAGGAGTCCATGGGGTCACCATACAATCCTGGCCGACCTAACCATAATAATGTAAAGGCACAATAATAACAATATTGGGGTTACAGGGGTACAAAATTAACAATAAGGGGGCTACACTAACAACAGCAAGGGACTACACTAGTAATATAGGGACCTAACAGAGTCAAAGGTAATCTCCTTGAGGTTTCCACTTGCTTGCAATGACTCAAGATAGTGTGAGGAAAAATTGAAAACTTGACTGCATTACTTTTTCTCTCCTTTGACCGAGTTTGACCGAGTATTTTTAGACTATATTTGGTTAACTTTGACCAACAATTGACATCCAATTGGGGGATTGTTGACCGAGATCTTGGAAGGCTAAATTGACTGTTGAATTTGAATGGTTAGGGCACACTTTAATTGTTGTCGACTTGGAAAAAATTGCATATTATGACGGTTGAATAGATGTGACTATTGGCACATATTTTTCGATATTAGTTAGTTGAATTGTTGGAAAAGTCCAAATTTGAATTTTATTCTTGTTTATGGATTTGGGCTCATTGTAATCTCAGTTGAACATTTTATGACAATCTAATAGAAGAAGAATTTCAAAGAGTTCCCCCCTTGTGGGGATTTTCCCTGGACTTTGACCAAATCAGTGTCTCTTGTTGATGTTTTGGTTGTATCCTATTTTCATTACATTTACTGTTCTATCTTCAGTTACTATTGTTTATTGGAATAATTAACTATTGTTGAAAAGATTGCTAATTAAAGAAGTGAATTGGGCTAAAGTAATTGAAATAACATAAAGCAATGTAAAATTAACAATTCATAGGAATGAAAAGGTATTATAGGCTGTTTATAGATGGATTTTCAAAACTAGCATACCCAATTACCTCCTTACAAAAGAAAGGCACTAAATTTTTGTGGACACTAAAATGTAAAGATAGTTTTGAAAATTTGAAATAGTTACTCACATCTTCTCTTGTGTTAAAGATAGTTGATCCTAGAAAAGATTTCATAATTTGCACTAATGCATGCAAAGATGGTTAGGGTAGGATGTTATTACAATATAATTATGTAGTCAACAACGAATCTATACAAGTAAAGGAGCATGCACGTAACTATGCCACTCATGCTTTAGAGTTAGAAGTGGTAGTGCATGCCTTAAGAATGTGGAAACACTATCTTTTGGGGAGGAAAATTATTTTGTTAATTGAAAAAATTAGTTTGGCTGACCCACCTTAAATGCAAGAGATGGTTAGCATATCTCAGTGTGTTTGAATTTGAAATAAGACATATTAAAGGAAAATAAAACAAAATTGCAGACACTTTAAGTCAAAATTGTAATTAAATTTATGTAATTGCAACCAACAATTATCAAACAAATTTGGTACAAAGAGTAAAAGATGTATGAAAACAAGATGGAGAATATTTGGAAATAGTTGAAAAGCTACAAAACAACAATTCGTTAATAGAAAAAATAGAATATAAAATAAGCAAAGAGGGATTAGTAAAGTTCATAAATCACATACATGTTCCAAATGTAGAAGAATTAAAGAAATATAATTTGATGAGTTACATAAGAGTCCAATTGTAAGACATCTAGGGTATCTAAAATTAATATCAGCACTCAAGAAAGAGTATTACCAACATAATATGAAAATGGAGACTGCAGAATACTTAGCTAGATATTTAGAATTTCAACAAGTTGAAGCCTCCCATTAGGATCCAATTGGTTTATTCAAACCTTTACCTCTTCTATAATGGAAATGGGAAGTTATTACAATGAATTTTATAACTAGATTTTCTAAAAGAAGGAAACAACACGATTCAATAATGGTGGTAGTGGATAAAATTAGTAAGGCAACACATTTTATACCTGTACAATCAAATTTTAAAGCTAAAAATATTGTTGAAATATTTATGAGAGAAATTTTTATACTTCATGGATTACCTCTAATATTGTTGAAATATTTATGTTTACCTCTATATTTTGGAAGGATTTATTCGTGCAAGTATGGAAACACAAATCAATTTTAGCATGGCTTACCACCCACAAATAGATGGTTAAAGTTAAAGGGTTGACCATATACTTAAGGATGTAATGAGGAAGTATGTTATGCATAAAAAACTAAGTGGGAGATTATTTACATCTGGTTTATTTTCCCTACAATGATAGTTATCATACCTCTTTAAAAATGAGTCCAATTGAGGTATTATATGGATGGAAATGCATAATTCCACTTAGTTGGGTTAATCCCAATGACAAAACTATTTTAAGGCGATACATGTTAAAGGAGATGGAAAAAATAGTTAAATAGGTAAAACAAAATTTGAAGATTTGAAGGTGGATTAGGATCAACAAAAGAGTTATGTAGATATTCAACATACACAGAAGGAATTTAATGTGGGAGACCATGTCTATCTTAGAGTAAAACCAAATAAAAGTACTATAAGTTTTGGAAGTTATTCTAATTTGTCTCCAAGGTTTTGTCAGCCATTCGAAGTGTTGACACGAGTAGGCCCAATATCATATGAGCTTCCACTTCCAACCAATATTAAAGTACATAGCGTGTTTCATGTTTCTTTATTGAAAAAATATGTATATGACAAATCTCATATAATTGAATGAAATGTGATCTAGGATCCAAGTGGAATTAGAAGGAGAGTTTCAAATATAGCCAATTCAAATTTTAGACAATAGGGAAATCCAACTAATGAAACAAGTTATCGCCCAAGTTAAAGTGTAATGGAAGCACTTTGGCCTTGAAAAATGCTACTTGGGAAACCGAAAATGAAATGTAAGAGGAATTTCCTTCATTATTTTAGAGTTGTCAAATATATTGTAACACTGTGAATGGTGTTGAAACTTAAGGGGGGGAGAAATGTGATACCCCATATGAAAATAGTTTAGTATGGTTTGTTTTATTAAAATACTATAATGATACAATTTTTTTTTTGTGAGTTTGGTAGGACTACATCTTTTTACATCTTCATCAACATGTCTAGATACATCACCCCAATCGGGGAAGGGAATTGAACCTGTGATGAGTGCCATAACAGCCCGCCTCATCACCGTTTAACTAAGACCCCACAGACAAATACTATAATGATACAATTATTAATTGCTTAAAAAACATGTTAATTATGTAAATATCATAATTAATTGAATAAATAAAAATAGATTTGATAAATTCCTTCCTAACCATGTGTGAAAAATAAAATGTTATTAAAAGCCTAATTTTCTTAGTTATTATGTTTAGAATAACATAGAAAACCTTGGCGAAGGTGTAGAATTAGACACTAGTATTTTTTGGAAGTTAATTTTTTTTTTATAGCATAGAAGTGGGCTAAGGGAAAATTGGTAGTTACAAGGAGGTATTCCTGTTACTAAAATTTGTGGTTGGGAGGAACGTGGAAGGAAGAAATTTAACATAGAAGTGGGCTTGGTAGTAACAAGGAGGTTTTCCTGTTACTAAAATTTTTGGTTGGGAGGAACGTGGAAGGAATAAATTTATCAAACCAGAGTTTTAGATAAGTTTTATTTTATTTTACTCTTAAAAAAGAAAAAGAAAAACGTCTAAATATTTTGGAATTATTTTTCAACAGTTTTATAATGAGAGTATGGTTTATTAAGATATTGGTTCACAATCTATATGTGAACCTCTTTTGCTTAGATATTATAGCAATCTTTAGATAACCATAAGAAAAATTGAGATACTTTTTAGGAGACAAGTTGGTAATGATATAGAAATAGTAGAAAACCATTATAATAGAAAAAACAAATACGTCTAAGTTTTTTTTTATTTTTTTTAAGATATAATATATTTCATTCTCTCTCCCTTAAACTATAATATGTATGTATTATTTTAAGTTGAAAGAATGTAAATATAGCAATAAAGTGATAATTATGAAATTACGTGTTTCTATTTTTAAATAGGATTTCTAGAATTTTAATTTAATTGTCAATAATTAATAGGTGGATAGTAGGGAATATTCATAATGGTTTACACAAAGCATAGGTTGAAATTCATTTTCAAAATAGTTATGTCATTTTTCTCTTTAAATTAAATTGATTAATTAAGAAAAATCTCATATGAACAAGTGTCATATGAAATGAGTTATGATTTTTGGGCATGTTGTATTTATACGCCATAATGTTGACCTATGGTATTGTAACAAAGCCTATTTACAGATTAAGAATGTTTATAGTGAAGTGTGAGTAAATTGTTTTATGTTTATTATGGATTGATGTATATCAGTGTTAACTAGCCATTTAATGTTGTACTAGTTTAGTCATTTTTATTTTTATTTTAGCAATGCAATATGTAGATAAATGTCTTTCGGATTAATCCATTCATCAGGATTTGGTCGACGTTTCGAACCATCTAATATGGTCCATCCTCGGGACCAAGTGAAAAAAGAAACCAATCTCATTGAATAAATAGTAAGGATGTGTCATTGCCCGGTAATAACTGTTAAAACTAGCCATGATTTCACTAGGTAGTTAATAAGATATAATATTAAAAGTTTTTAAGATTTTAAGAAAAATTATTAAAGAATAATTTAGAATTTAATAATTTCACAAAACGATTAAGTTCTAGTTATTATAATAAGGGAAGGGGTAAATAATAAAAAAGGGAATAATCTTAAAATCCGTTATTTCACTAGTTAGTTAATAAGATATAATATTAAAAGTTTTTATATTTTAAGAACGATTATTAAAGAATAATTTAGAATTTAATAATTTAATGAAATGATTAAATTTTAGTTATTATAATAAGGGAAGGGGTAAATAATAAAAAGGGAATAATCTTAAAATCCGTTATTTCACTAGTTAGTTAATAAGATATAATATTAAAAGTTTTTATATTTTAAGAACGATTATTAAAGAATAATTTAGAATTTAATAATTTAATAAAATGATTTAAATTTTGAGTTTTTGAGAAATAAAAAGGTTAATAAATAATCTAGAATAATCTAAAAATGATTTAAAAAATTATATTGTTTAAAAGGAATATATATATATATATATATATATATATATATATATATATATATATATATATATATATATATATATATATATATATATGGTAAATAAAAGGTAAAGAAACAAAGTTATAATATAAAATAACAAAAAGAAAATTATATAAAAACCAATAACCAAAGGCAAAGAGAAAAGGATAAAGAAAAGAGAGGAAAATTTTACAAACAAAGGGTCGAAAATAAAACCAAAGAGAGAAGAAAAAGCAAGAGGAAACCACCGTAAAGGGGAGAAATCACCTGGAGAGGGCCGGAGTCCAATTCTTAATTTATTTCCATCCATCATCTCTGTTGAGATTTTTAGGATGCCTTTCAATTTCAATAGCCTCCCTCAACTTCCTATGATGGAAATGATCCACCTTAGCGATGAATTTAGAGTCTTCAATGCATACATGGTGGCATGATTTCTCAACATGTTCTGCAAGAGAAGAAGTGCGAGATTGATTGTGCCTAATGCCTGTAGCATGCTCCTGGATTCTCTGTTTGATGGATCAACCAGTTTCACCAATATAAGGTGTACCACAGGAGCAAGGCACCATATAAACCCCTTTCAAGTCCTTTAGGTCTATAGGATCCTTGATAGATTCGAGAGAATTCTTGTACAGAGAGGCTTGAATGAAGAGGAGACATTGTTTTTCGTGAGGACATGGGAAATTTTGTCTGTGGTCCCTTGGATAAACAAAAGATTAACCTTGGATATAGGATCTATCCGAGAAGACTTGTCTCTTAAGCGTTTAGAGGATTTTTGAAAGGCCTTAAGACCTTGAGATCTACTATACGACAATAAATATTTTTGCAAAAAATAACATTAGGACAATAAAATAATTCTCCATAATTTTTCCTTTTACTCCGAATCAAAATTCACAATTCTTATATGAATTTTGAGAGCTTCAATTCCATAAAAGAGGAAAAACTTGAAATTTCATCACCACATTTGGCCCAAAAGTGTAACTCAACTTCATGCATTCACCCTCATGTTAGATTCAGAAATTTTGGATGGTGTGGATGCATGGATTCTAGACACTCGAAACACTAGGAGCTCACCATAACCACTATCTCCATACAATTGACTTTATTGTCAAGTTAAACTTTTACTAGTAAAGGTTTTCCTTGACATATAGGAATTCAACATAAACTCGAGGAGATATATAATATTTTATTGGATGTGAAGGGATATTTATCTCGTTTGGATATGGGTTCTCTAAGATCTCTAATGCCTCCATGCAACAGAGGATCAAATCATCCTATCAACTTGGATATCTCCTTGTCTTCACGATCCTTCGGATTTTCATTACTTTTTTTACATTTCAGTGTAATCCATGTCGCTATGCTTCCCACTTTAAGTATTTCACCTCTCCCCTAGAGGGAATGCTCTTTTTATTTTTAGCACTAGTAGGTCTAATATTCCTTGCAAAATGTAATAAATATGGTTATATTTTGAGTCCCTTAATTTATGATTTCTCATCCTATGGGGCGGCATGGTTTGCTACACTTTCAATTTTTGTGTATGGATTCCATCTATGATTTTTTGGACTACAAAGCAACAAATTTTCTATTTATAGTCTAGTTTCCCTTTTGGTAGACTATAAACTGCAACCATAAGCACATGTAAAGTTTCTTAAATTATCAATAAAAAACACTTAACTTATATATATATATATATATATATATTCACCTTTTATATAATTATTTTTATTAATTAAACTACAAAAAATTGACATTATTAATTTTAAAATGATTTAACTATTTTTAATATTAAATTGTAAAATTCACATTTTAATATGGTTATTAATATGATTAAATATATATAATTATTATTTTATAAAAAAATAAGGATTTGTTTTAGATATAAAACATCATTTTTTTAAATTGGTTTTACCCACTGGAGATTTGAAGTCTCAATCTCATATTTTACATAATACTTCATAACATAACAATCACCAATTAAGCTACTAGATAAATGTAAAAATCATAAAAAATATCATTTTTAATATTAGATTGTAAAATTTACATTTTAGTATAATTATTTTCAATGATTAAGTATACAATATTTTAAAACTACTCATATAATTTTTTTTAAATTTAGAATTAAGTTGTTATATATATATATATATATATATATATATATATATATATATATATATATATATATATATATATATGTATGTATGTATGTTGATATGTTTTCTATGAGGGAGATGTTATAGTGTGACACAGTTTCTATCTAACTCAATATCTACCAAACCAAATGTTGAGAGGGACCAAATCTCTCAAGATACAAGCCTATTTTTTAGTGCAAAATTTGGTTCCTATCGATACTTTATAAATCCAAAATTAAAATGAATTAGAACTTATAGAACCAGCCTAGATCCATCTTAACTCTCGAGAGAGATCAAATATCTTTTCAATTTAAAATAGGTTTGCATCTCAAAAATTTTTCTCCATAGACTCTTGGTAGATTTGGAATTAAGATGGATCTAGGTTAGTTTTATTATTAATTATAACTATAAATTGCACCACATGTTGCAAAGGAAACACCATAAGGTGGTAGCATAGGAAAGAGTAGCATAAAAGAGACTGCTAGACAAAAAAGAGCAGAGTGACTGAATGCAAAATGACAATTACATTGACAAATCTCTTCATGGTCGAGCTCCAATTTGAGAAACTTGTAATGGGTATAGTAGATCTCAAGGTCTTAGTGCCTTTAAAAAAGCCTCTAAGGGATTAAGAGACAAGTCTTCTTGGATAGATCCTATCTCCAAGGTTAATCTTTCACTTATCCAAGGGACCACAGAAAAAATTTCCCATGTCCTCGGGAAAAACAATGTCTCCTCTTCGTTCAAGCCTATCTGTACTATCAAGAATTCTCTTGGATCTATCAAGGATCCTATAAACCCAAAGGACTTGAAAGGGGTTTATATGGTGCCTTGCTCCTGTGGTACGCCTTATATTGGTCAAACTGGTCGATCCATTAAACAAAGAATCCAGGAGCATGTTGCAGACATTAGGCACAATTGATCCCACACTTCTGCTCTCGTAGAACATGCTAAGAAATCGTGCCACCATGTATGCATTGAAGACTCCAAAGTCATCGCTAAGGTGGATCATTTCCATCATAGGAAGTTGAGGGAGGCTATTGAAATTGAAAGGCATCCTAAGAATCTCAACAGAGATGATGGATGGAAATTAAGTAAGAGATGGACTCTGGCCCTCTCCAGGTGATTTCTCCCCTTACGGTGGTTTCCTCTTGTTTTTTTCTTCTCTCTTTGCTTTTATTTCCGACCCTTTGTTTGTAAAATTTTCCTCTCTTTTCTTTATCCTTTTCTCTTTGTCTTTGGTTATTGGTTTTTATATAATTTTCTTTTTACTATTTTATATTATACCTTTGTTTCTTTTACCTTATCTCTCTCTCTCTCTCTCTCTCTCTCTCTCTCTCTCTCTCTCTATATATATATATATATATATATATATATATATATATATATATATATACCCTTTCTCCACTTATTATAATTATTATTTTTAATCATTTTATTATATTATTCATTTTAAAATTATTCTAGATTATTTATTAACCTTTTTTTTCTTAAAAACTTAAAATTTAAATCCTAAAATTTTTAAGATTATTCCCTTTTTTATTTACCCCTTCCCTTATTATAATAACTATAATTTAATCATTTTATTAAATTATTAAATTCTAAATTATTCTTTAATAATTGTTCTCAAAATCTAAAAACTTTTAATATTATATCTTATTGACTAACTAGATTTAAGATTATTCCCTTTTTTATTATTTACCCCTTCCCTTATTATAATAACTAGAACTTAATCATTCTGTGAAATTATTAAATTCTAAATTATTCTTTAATATTTTTTCTTAAAATATTAAAAACTTTTCATATTATATCTTATTAACTAACTAGTAAAATAATGGCTAGTTTTAACAACTATTACCGGGCAATGACACATCCTTACTATTATTCAATGAGATTGGTTTCTTTCTTCACCTTGTCCTAATGATGAACCACAATAGATGGTTCGAAACATCAACCAAATCCTAATGATGTGAATAACCCGAAAGAAATTTATCTACATTATGGATAACAAAAGTATTAGATCTAACAATGCAAGATGTGTTATGAAATAAGTGTTTTTAATGCTTATTATGGATTGATACCGATTTGTGTGTAGCAACCATTTAATTTATATGGATTCACTAGTTTTATGTCAGTCAACCTTATAAATTCACAAGAATCCTATCATTTTAAATATTAAATAATCATGCTAAAATAATAATTATGTGTTTATATATATGAGGTTGCATATGAACAAATAGATAATTTCTGATTTAGAGGATGGGTATATTACAATAGTAATAATCCTATAATTAGAGGGAATTATTTTATCGCGACTCATAAAAATATGCACAATAAGGATCTATGTTGAAGGTTGAGGGAAACCTTACTTCACTGCCAAATTAAAGAGCTTGTTACATGTGGGATGAGGATAGATTCTCCCATTGCAAAAAATTTAGATTGGTACCCTTCAATGTCCTTATCTTTTAAATTCACAAGCTTCTTAACCCAAACCTCAATGTCTTCCAAAGAAAAGATGTCATCCTCGATAAAGGCATTCAAAATGGTGACCACGTATTGAGGGGATTCATAGAGCTTTTTAAGGTAAATATTTCATTTCTTGAAGGTAATCAAATGATTTTTCTTAGTCTTACGAGTCGAAATTTTCCTCGAAAAATTTATAGGGTTAGACTTAAAGATGTGTAATTTCTCTTGCTTTCTACTTGTATAATATCTTTTATTTCTTTTAATAAGTGTTTTGTAATATTTCTTTAGGACGTCCCTAATTAATTTTCTAACAATTTTACAATCATTATGATACCAAGGTTTGGTAGTCCCATTATTATTTTTATATGAAACCTCAATACAAAAATTGATAATGGTAGTGGAAAGGGTTGTAGTAAGATTATGATATATGTTTTCAATGTTACCGTTATAAGTTAAGAGGAGATTTGTATTTAACTTCTTTAAGAATATATCCATTTTTCTCTTTTCAAAAAATAGGTAGCTTTAAATCTTGCACTTCTCATACATGTGCTTTTTTTGCATACCAAAGTTTAGAGTTAAGGTTAAGGTTTATAATTAGAGTAAGGTTTATGGTCATTTAAGAGGTTAGAGTTTGCAATTTGGTTGGAAACAAAGATATCATGTATCATATAATCCACAACACTAATTTAAATCCTATGAACATAAGTCATATGTTTGGAGTTTTTCCACTTGATTATTCCACTGCAAATTATAAGGTCTTGAGAAATTCATAGTTTGATTAACTTGGTACCAGATAAATTCTCAGTTAGGACTTTAGAGTTTATTTTGAATATACTAGCTAAATCAAGGTCCTCATCTAGCTAAAGAGTATCAGGGTTTTAATCATTGCTTAAAAAGATAACTTGATTGGATGTGTTTCTATCATTAAAATATCCTAACAAGAGGATATTACCTTCATTCCTTACACTATGAACATCCTACTCTAAGGTATTATAAAGGAAATTTTTATTTTGATTGTTTTTCTTATAAAAGGTAGAGTTGATAGGTGTGAAATAACAAATTGTGATATAAATCTTCTTACTATTAATGTCGTATATTTCAATCCAAATGTACCGATTGAGGGGATCTATTTTATGAAACTAAGTGTGAGGAGAGATACACTTTTATATATAACAAGATATTCCTCCAATTCCTTTGTGAGAGGATTTCTTGTTCCAAGATGACCACAAAATGAATCCATCTATGTGTGGGAACTTAGAATCTTCATGCTCAAAAGTTTCAAATAAAAAATAACATCAATTTCACTTAGGATCGACCTTAACATAGGACTTTTACATTATGGAAAGTTGCAAAAGGTCCAAAAGAAGATCCAAAGTTATAATTATTTATTTTTAATATACAATTATTATATTTGATTATAATATTCATATTTTTTCTCATTGGGGATGACACTGCATGCACGTAATGGTTGAAGTGTGGGATCTGTCATGATTTTTTCCACCTCCTCTCCTCACCATCAACTTCCATTGCATTAATTTTATGAAAATTTTTGTTTGAAGCACCACCCACAATGCATCATGGGTAGCAGTTATCTTATGCATGTTTGTCTCTCTAGATAATTATACACCGTCACCTTCTCCTGGTGAGTGCCTTGGGTTTATATTTCACTTTTGTTCCTCCCATGTAGGTTATTTATTCTAGCTTCCATGAATTTAGGTCAGTGATTTCTGTCTTGACTCCTCTCATTTCACCTCCCACCACTAGCATTTCTCTTTCCTTTGCACATTTTTTTCAAGGAGGAGGGCCTTGCCCTATTCCATTCTATGTTGAACCTTCCTCTCTGGAATAATTTACTTTTATTCTTTGGTTTCCACACTTTGAGTGCTTTTGTTCTCCATTTTCTTAGATGCGCCAATTTTCTCCTCCCCTCCCAAGTGACAACTAGGTAGCATGAGCGTTCCTTATTCAGTAGAAGGAGTGATGGTCATGGAAAATTTGATGATTCTCATGCTTGTTTTAAAACTAAATGTTTATCTGATCATTACCAGATCCATACTTTCTTGCATAGGTGTGCCTAACAAGATAGGTCATGGGTGAAAGCATGGAGTTGGGCTACACCTTTTTAGTGAAAGAGGGTGTGTTTGGGTGGAAAAAATGTTGGCTCAATTGAGTATTTTTTAAGCACTTGGTCAAGCTCCTTAGGCACAAAAAAATTAGCTCAATTGAGGGTTAAAAACAAACCCTTGATAAAGCTATAACACTCGATCGATCTACAATTCTTGTTCGAGCCCCTTTTTTTATTAAAATTTTCTCCTATTGTATGCACATGCCATTTGCATAAACCTTGACTAATTTTAGAGCTCAACCAAGAGTGTGAAAATAGCTTGACATAGAGTATTGGAACTCGATCGAGCAATTGAAGCATGGAGCATTCAAATCGATCTCGCCAACGACCCCGCTAACGTCCTAGAGGCTCAAATGAAGGGAAGTATTCTATCTTTTTTATTTTTATTTTTTTCAAAATTAAGAAAATTAATTAAAATAACAACCATGTACAAAAACTATTAAAACTAATTAATCAAAAAAGAAATCATACAAAAACCATGAAAACCACAAAAAAACTATTCAAAAGAACTTAGAAAATCTTAAAACCAACCAAGAAAGCCACAAAAACCATAAAAAAAAATCCTTCAAAACAACTTAGAAAACCACAAAACCAACCTAGAAAACCATAAAAAAATTGTTCAAAACAACCTAGGAAACACTTCGAAACCACCAAAAAATCTATAATCTAGGTTTTAAAGTTGTTTCTTACTTGCAATGTTTTGTTTATTAAATTCATATTTTCTGATTTCGAATGGTAAAAATGTTTTTTTTTTTAATAATTATTTTAGGATTTAAAGTTTTTCTTTAAAAATTTTGTGAAATAAAATTTCAAATTTTTTTCTAATTTTTTGTTATTTTAAATGGATTTTAAATTTCTATCGAACTTGACGAAAATATATCCCAAAGAACTCCAAAACAGAATGAAACTATAACGAATAAATAAGTAAATTAAGAGCTTGGTTGCTCATGGTAAAACTCTATTTATAAAATAATAAATTTTATTTTATTTTATTATTTTAAATTTAAATTAATTTATATTTTAAATACTTCTTTGCTAATAAACATTGCATAATTCTAGTTTTAAAAATAAAAAATTAGTCCTTAAAGTTACAAATCTCAAAAGAGAAAATTTTGTTTTCTATATATATATATATATATATAACAAAACATTTAACTTAGTTATAAATCATATTTAATAATGTTTTGTTATATATATATATATATATTAGCATGAAAAATGTCTGGTTTATATATATGTACCAACACAATAATCAAATATTTTCAGTTTCTTACATTTTCCAGAGTCTTATGAAAACGACATTCCTATATTCAAACCATAAACCCAAAAATATATTCTTTTACCATTACCATCTAGGATATTTTGTCTTCTAAACATACATCTGTGAGGTAGCTGAGAGTAGTCTCCATCGATTCTCATTTAAACAAAAAGTCATGCCCGGGGCTCAGAAACTGTGTAAATCCTATCTGTGTCAGTATTCCCCATATACATGTCTCCAAAAAATCATATTCAGAACCAAAGTCACCATCTGGAGCTTCTCCTACATCAGTAAAATCTAACAATATAGTTTTCCTCCGCCCCTACATCAGGAGATTATAGTACATATCACCAATGGATCCTTTCAGCCCCCTCTTGGATAGTCTATCAACTGTCGAGTTCTTTTCATGGTAAACATGTGTGAAAGTGATGCTGGTGAATGACCCGACCAACTAAGAGATCCTGTCAATCCAAGATGAGAGATGTATGGGAGCCAACTGATTTTTCTTATTGAGATAATCAATCAACACTTTTGAATCTCCAAAGATCCAAATGGTGTCAATGTAAAGATGTTTTGTAAACCATAGAAGGCCCCATAGTGACAATATCTTCGCCGTAATGTTAGAACCCAACCCACCATACCAATGAAGTTTTTGATGGCATAAAGGAGATATTATCAACGAGGCACCACATTCGCATCTATCATTTTGTGCTGCACCATCGAAGAATCCAACTGGATAATTGATTTCATGAGGTCTCATTCTGATTGATAGATCTTTGGGAGGTTTTTGTTGGATTTTTAATGCCTCCCAGCTTTGAATTATTTGGTTCAAAATCCAACCCGGTACTGTGTTCTTATTCTTAAAAATTTTCATATTTTTTCTCTTCCAAATAAACCAGTGATATAGTAGAGGAATGATAAGAAAGCATTTACCTTTGTCCAGCCACCATTTTCTACATTCTTCTGTAGATTGATAGTTAGAGTCTTGATAATGAAAGTGATTACATAATAGGGACCAGACCTCAGTTGAGAATACATAGTTGTAAAAAATATGCTCATTGTCCTCTTCCCCCTTCATACACAAGCACAGATACATGGCCAATATTTCCTTTCTTCATTAAATTCTTCCAGGTTAAGTTTTTCTCCTTCCACACACACCATAAAAAGATTATTATTTTGATTTTTTTTTTTACCTTCCATAATTTAGGGAACCAACATTCACCAGTTTTTCCATGTTGTGTTTTCAAGTTCACTAGATTTGTTTCTTTTATAATAATATTTCCTTTTAGAAGACTGCTGCCTGAGACAATATAGTATCTCCATTCATCTCTTAAATGATCCTGTATACCTAGTTCCTCTACGCCAATCCATATCAGGATGCCATCTTGCCATGTTTTTATGAGCTGAGCATTAAAGAAAAACTCTCTCCTATGCATACATTGAATTAAATGTTCCCCAAGTATGACGTCGTCCGAGAAACCTCTGATATTCCTTTCACCAATCATTATTCTCTGTCCATTCCCAAAACTCCATTTGAGGTGATTTCTGAAGGCATGCCAAAATTTTATGAAAATCCTCTAAATATAAGATCCTCTATCAGCTTTCCGCCATCTCGTAAAGAAAGTATCATCAAGATCATTGGTTTTATAATATTTATATCGCATGATGTCTTTCCAAATGCCTTCTTGATAGAAACTTCTCCACAAAGAATTAATTAGTAGTTTTCTTCCAAATATATCTGAATTCAGTATTCCCCAGCCCCCGCGGTCCTTAGGAAGGGTAAGAATATCCCATCTTGCCAGATAATATTTATTCTAACCCTGCTTACCATTCCATAAGAAATTACCCATCGAGGCCTTTATCCTATCAGTGATGGTAGACAGAATAAGAAATAAATGAGCCTAGTATATCGAAATTTGTTGTAACACTACTCAGATGAGGATCAACATTCCTCCCTTGGAAAGATACTTATGAGACCAACTGTTTATCCGACGATGGTATTTATCTATGATCCATATCTAGTCTTTGACTCTATACTGTGGTGGCTTAAGGTGAAAACCAAAATATGTCAACCCCTCCAAAAGAGGTTTCTTTTTGAACTTGAAAATGTCACAGATCTGATCAATGCATGTAGGACCCCCCACAGGGTGACATATGCACAGCTTTAATTCGTTAGAAATCATGCCCGATGCCTTACAGAATCTATGGAAGATATGGTAAAGTATGTCCCAAAAATTACGAATCATCATACCACACATCACCACATCATCAATGAATAGGCTGTGGGTGATTTCCCATGTAAATGAGATCTTGATTCCTTTAAACAAACCCAAAGATTTTTCCACCACGATATTTCTGCTTAAGGCATCCATGACCAGTATAAAAAGGAGGGATGAAAATGTACAACCCTGTAACAGTCCCCTCTTGGGCGTAAAAAACTGAGAACCCGATCCATTAATCATAATGGCCATTTCAATATTTCATACACATCCCATCATCCATTCAACCACATCTCTATGCATCCCAATCTTGATGAGAATCATCCTTAAAAATGCCTAATCTCTGCGGTCATATGCTTTGCTTAAATCTACTTTCATAATGATATCCTCTGTCTTTTTGCTGTGTATTGAGTGTATCACCTCTTGTATAGTAGCCACCAAATCATGGATTAACTTGTTGCTTAGAAAACTAGACTGATCTTTTTATATATGGATAGCTAAGACTCCTTTAATCCGTTCTGCAATAAGCTTAGATGTGAGTTTATAAAGAGTGTTGCACAAAGATATTGGCCTAAAATCTTCAAAGGTCGAGGCACCCTTCTTTTTCGTGATAAGTGTCAAAAAATTCGAATTGATCGAACCCAGAATCTTCCCTTTCCTTCTAATCTCATCCACCATTTCCTTCAAATCTTTAAGAAATGGGTTTGAGAAATGTAAGAAGAATTCTGGGGTCCAGCCATTTGGCCCTAGACTCTTATCCAGTTGGAAGTTCTGAAGAATACCTTATACATTCTCCATACTAACTTCCTTGTTGAGGATTTCATTATTCTCTATCGAGAACATAAGTGGGAATTCCTGCACCGCCCATATTTGATCAGTGATGAAAGATCCCTCTCTCGCTTTGAAGAAACTCTCAAAATATTTAACGGCCTCTTGCTGAATTTTCTCTGTGGTGGTGTGCTCTTTACCTTCATGCATAATTTTCCAGATAGTATTTTGTGTTTTCCTCCCATTTGCACATGCATGAAAAAATTTTGTATTTTGATCCCCTTCTTTGAGCCATATAGCTCTACTTTTGAGCCTCCAAGTCCTCTCCCAGAAGAGGAGGATTTCCTTTTTTTCAGCCTCCAACTTCTTGACCCATACTTAGGCTCCATCTTTGCGGTGATCAAAATCAATGTGTTTAAGTAGAATCCCAACCTGTTCTGTTATCTGGTCCAACCTGATTCTCATATTGTGTTTTTTAATGCGCTCCATCAATGATCTATCATCCTCTCTCTTAACTGTCGTAAAAAATCACGCACCAACTTAATGAAATCGACATCATCTAACCATGCCCTGTTGAAATTAAAAGGGCACCTACCATCCATTGATTCAAAATTCCATTCCACTACCAACGGTCTATGATCAAAAATCAAAGTGTATGCAATCCTCATGGTAAATATGCCTACATATGAGAGAAAATCCCTTTGAATGAGTACCCTATCCAACCACTTTGCAATGAAATACCTACCCGATATTCCATTATACCAAGTCAAACCCCTGCAAATAGGTATAATATCCTTCAGATTAAAATCCTAAAACATATCGTTTAGTTTATCCGACAACGGATGTAGAAGACCACCCCCCCAAATGTCTTTATTGTCCAGTGTACAATTAAAATCCCCAACAATAATAAAATGTTTCAAGGCTAGAAACCCACATATATCCATCATTTTCCAAAAAACCTCACGACACTGATATGGGCCATAGAGATTGGTCAGGTTCACTCTATGATTGAAACCCCGCACATAGCCCAATAGAAAAATGCCACCAAAAAAATTGTACTAAGCAGAAAATAATGCCCATCTCGAGTTCCAAAGTAAGTCCATAACTCCTAACCGTCCCACAACATCCTTAGCTAACACTTTCCATTATGGAAACATGTCAAGAAAATATTTTCTTGAATGAAAATCATATAGGGCTTTAACTATCTAAAAAAATCCCTCAGAGACACAAATTTCCCCCTGCCCCCCAGTCCCCTAATGTTAAAAGAGCAAAGGATCATTTGGAGAACTGCTTCGAGGGCTCCAAGGCTCTAAGCACCCTATCCAAAGAAAGTGTGACCAGAATATCCCTAAAGGAACCAGAAGATAATTCAGATAAGACATGGTTTTGGGATATGGGTTTCTTTTCTAGCACAGGCGGCCACATCCCTTGCGGAGAGTCACATTGGATGAAGAAGTCAGACTGATGAAAATGGGAGGGGAAGAGAATTTTCCTTTGTAGAGATCGAGAGGGAGAATCTCTGCCTCCAGGATGGTTAAAAGCAGCTCAGTGTCAATGCCAATAGAATTCCATAGAGATAAAGGGGCATCCCTGGACATGGATTCCAAAGCCACAAGAGAAACTAGAATAGTTGGAGATGTGGGGAGAGGGTGGGAGACCAAAAGTTGCCCACATTCGATTCCCGGGTTTATTGACAAACCCATATGCATATGTGGGTCATGGTTCAATTGATCAATATCCTTTGAATAAACATGATGAGTCAGACTGTGTAATAGCATATCTCCCAACCCCATGAATTCATTCAAACCATCGACCCCATTCAAATAAGAGATATTTGTATGATAAAATGGTGGACCTTGGTTCTTACCCTATGAGCACGGAGGTAGAGGATGAGATGTCCGTGGGTCAATAGGAATCGAGCCCGGAACCATAGCTCGTGAATTCAGACTCCTATTCCCCATTTGAGCACCCACTTTGCAATCCCGCCGAAGGTGACCGGTTTGATGACATATATGGCGGCAGAATGGTAATTCCCAATAATCGATCAGTTGTATATGGATGCGTGACTCCCATTCCAGATCCACAAAAGCTGGAAGTCCCCCCGAAAATGATAGTTCAACCAATAGCCACGCAACCATTTTATCGAATGCACCACCACATTTGGGATCAAAAAATCTACACATTCCTATGCTATTTCTGATAGCAGTCAAGACCTGCATAGACCAGAACTCTAGTGGAAGTCTAGGGAGTTTCACGCATACCAAATTGTTTGGTGGTGTGTCTTGTGTAGGGTTAAATCAGATATACCATCAGTGGAGGGCAAGAAAAAACCTCCCATGAACCCACATCCAGTGGAAGACCTCCCCAACTTCCTCCGACTTGTTAAAATGGAAGCTCCACCATCCATTTTGGAGCTTACATATCTTATATATATAGTGTAACATGTATTCTGCATAACTATAACATAATATAATTATAACTATAAAATTTAACATATCATAATTATTTGATATATATATATATATATATATATATATATATATATATATATTCATGTTTCCACAATGCATCATTGATAGATACATTGAATCCATCATGAAAAGTGTATTTGTTCTAGTGAATAAACTCATTTAGACTCTTTTCTACTTTGTACCATATTGTTTCATTATGTAGTGTGTTGTACAAGAAACATTTTCTTCATGTGCTTGCACCTAGTACATGTCATGTGTCAAAATCAAATATTAAGAACTTAAAGTTTATTAGATTATTTAGTGGCATGAAATTTATTAGTTTTGTAAACATGTTTAATATTTAAAATTATATATATATATATATATATATATATATGGATAAATGCATTATTTAGAAATGATAAAAAGTGTGAAGGTAGGTTTGATCACTTCTTTCAATTGTCTTTACGCGGAATCAATACTTTGGTTGATAAATTATCAAAAAATGGACTCTAACATTTACGACTTTAGGCTATATCATTCTTCTTGAGTTTAGAAATGCATTTTTTTGTCAACATTTTTTTATTGGATTAGTTTATATGTATTATATTTAATATGTTGAGGCATCCCATATACATGCCCCAACTTCAAGCCATCACAGTACAAGGGGTTATGTTATATGTGGTCAGGGTCATGATAGATCATGTAGGCCACTGAGAGTTCATGTTCCACTCATAGTTCTTGCCTCCGATGCCAGTCAAAGTGTGAGAGGAAATGTTTTTATCTCTGTTGATGATCATGCTACCTTTAGTGGACATTATTCACCTATTTCATGCCTGGAAAATTTTATGGGCTAATATTCGCAGGTGAGCTTATTTTCCATGATTTTTCCGAATAAAATATTCGCAAATTCCCATTTTTTATAAAAATGATTCAACCAAATTTTACAATATAAAATTATTTTACCTTTAAAATTGCCAACATTATATAGAGCATATATATAAAATAATTATAAGTTTGAATAATTTTACAAACACATCAATAAAATTTTTATACTTTGCATATTAGGGACTAATGATATTAGACAATGTTTTTAAACTTCAAGATATTTTTCCATTCTTAAAATTTTTCGTGATTTCAGGTACATCTCTTGCATTTTTATATCCTCTTTAAACTTTGTGTTTATGTATTGAAATTGTCTTTAATTTTTAAGTTGACTTCAATTGGTGTGTTTGAATTTAATGTATAAGTTATTATGCTTCTAGTTTATTAATTATATATGTTAAATTATGTTTATTATTTGCAGGCCCTCAACAGAATGAAGTTGACGATCAGAGTGTAAGATCGATCCCTCCATGGGATGATGCTACAACTCATATCACATTGGAGGATGTTATGACCCATCATATGAAGATTGCAGAAAAGATGCATAACGTCCCTACCAATTCTCTGACTCATCTTACATTGTCTTTGATATTGGATTACATCAATAGGTTGATCGAGATATATTGTAGGTCGAGCCCCCATAACCACCTCCTACAATGCATACAGAGGATTAGGAGGCATGGGGTTAGAGACCCAGATACTTGGGAGGTGGTGAAAAAGGCCACCAAAGACATTGATGTTCATGGGGAGTTGTTAGACATCCCTTTGAATCACCTTGCTAGACATAGAGGTTTGATTCCACTAAAATATTTTAGGAATGTTGATGTAACCCATTTTGTGTATGATAGATTCATTGGAGCTTGGGCCAGTTCCCCCACAATGACCAGGTCACCATTTCTTTTTCCAAGCATTTATATGCAAATTTTGTGTTACATATGAGGTCGAATTACACTGATACAAGGTCAAGTTATTATGGACCCGACTTTGGATGTAATTATGAGTGTGATGGGGCTCGTAGGGACCTTGGGCATGTACCACAACCTTTGAGATCCTTGCCACTACTATCTCAGAGCTTGGCATTATCAACAAAGCTAGAGGAGCTATCACAACTCAGTGGTGAGACTAGGGAGACTATTGTAGACATCATGCAGATGTCATTGACTAGCACACGTGTTGCATTGGATGGAGAGATTAGGAGACCACCACCACACCACCATTTCCTTATGATGATGCATTTCTGGTGAGTTTACCCTTTGAACATATTTTTACATATACATGTATGTATCATGATGTCATTCGTGAGACTTGGAGGGTGCACAACCTGTGTGACACATACCAGGTACATGTAGATACGAAACTTTTGACTCTTATTGTCAAATTATGCATAATAATTTATATTAATTTCTAGTTCATATTAGATTTCATTTATACTAATAAGTTCATGATAATGTGTAGACACATCCCAACTACATGGATGATCTTATGAGGTCATCTGAGGGGGAAGTTGATCTGTCAGTCCATTATCAACCAGAGCATGTTTCCATGGATTCTCCTCCACCTCCACCTCCACCTAATATGTTCACTAATGTGGAGAAGAGTCACCATGTACAACCACATGGACCAAAATTTGAGGTAAAGTTTTTTATTCCTAAGATTTCAACAGTTTATTTGTTTTTATTTTGTTTTTCAAGTTGTATATGATCCTCTAGGCTTGACTTGTGGCTTGATGAGCCATGACCTAGGGCCATCTAAGCTATCAAATTCACCGGAGGATCACACCCGGTCTAGGCCACACCAACCCTAAGCTGACTTTATTTTTTCCCATGTCTCTTACCCCTAACACAGGGCACAACCAACCCCCATGAGGTTTTAGCCTAGGTTTCCTTATTGACGAGGCCCATCCTCAACCATTTATGCTAGTGGGACTTGAAAAATTTTAATTTTTTAAGTTACACATATATGCTAATTAATTTGTAGAATAATTATAATTTATCCCTCCATTGCGTACACATGCCCATATGTAGTGTGTCATTGATGTTGCTGTTATGTGGAGACATGAGTGGGATGTTGGGTTTAGAGGCACTACTGATGTGGGTCCATCGATGCAGGCCCCAATCATTGAGCCACAAAAGAGGAGCACCAAAACCACATTCATCAGACCCCCAACCTATCTGACTTGCATTTGGACTCGACAGAGGTTAGTATATTCATGTATATGTAATTAAAAATGTGGTTCAATATTTTTTTTTCATATTGTTTATTTTGTATAAATAATGATCTAATTAGATTGAATTTCAATGTGTTATAATGCAGTGATATCTTATAGACACTTACTTTGTGCGGTGAAACTCACAGAGGAGTTATGGTGGTACTTAGAGTGTCATAGTTTGTATATTTTTAAGCTCATTTCATAGGGAACATTCACATGTATACAAACTCGGTATATTTTCATACATGGACATTTTATGGATGTACATCATGGACATTGTTTTATTTTATGGATGCATATTATTTCAGTTTATGGATGTTCATGTGGTATTTGAAATTTTTATATATTTTCATATGGATAGTTTGTTGATACATGTATTCACTATTTCAGCTTCTGGATTTGTATTAGTCTTGTTTATGGATGCCCATTAATTTTTGAGGTTTATGGATCTATTAAAATTATTTCGCTAATTAAATAAAAAATTCTATATACCACTAACTTTTATTGGTAAAATATATGTTCAATTTTGATTTCTATTTTCATAGACTAAGAAAATAAGTATAATTTTAAGTTATGATGCAAGTCAATTTGATTCTTAATGTTAGACACCTAATCCTCCAAGGGTTGGTGTAGAAGGAGAATAGACAAAGGAAGTCCCAGAAACCTTGGAAGGGTCAAAATAATGTATTATATATGTACATATATGTTAATAATAAATATATCTCATGCTTATCTTTCATCTTGTGTGCATACCATGCATGTGTCTAACATGGTATCAGAGTGGGCAATCGTTGGCCTGGCTCCAATTTGAACAACTTGTTATTTTTTGGCTATTATAGACCTGCACTAATTATTCACTCTGAATCTTCTGTGTGGTTTCATGTCCCACTATGTCTCCTCTGTCAATTCAGTGACTGAAACACCTCTCTATCAATTGTCAAATGTCAGTGATTCTAGGTTTTTTTACTCCCTCTCTCCAATCACTGGTCCTTACCATAGGGCTCCTCCATACCATAATGCTTCCACATCGAAAAGACTATACTCACTGTGCCATACTTACTACTCCATACCAGTGTCAATACAGTGCACTGCCTATGTTTCCATAACGTTTTCCTACATCGCCTCTCATCCATATGCTACTCGACCCACCCATCGGCCATATACTTGCACTCTCCTCCATATGCTACTCATATTAAATTCACTCTAGACCCTAGAGGCCTTGTTTTCTATACCTCTTCTTGCAGCCTGGAATCAAACTGAAGGAAATGTGAAGACTCACCAATTAATAGAATTGTACCATTCACAATTTCATCTGCATAGTTAGAAGGAAATATTCAGACTAAGATTCCTATCATTTCATCAATTCCAGACTGATCAACACCGATAATTTGAGGCTGAAATAAAATATTTTGGCCCCTGAATCTTTCAACCCAGAGTGTGATGCAGAATTCCTTTGCAGTAAGGTGGTGATATTGTTGTACTTCAAAAACAAGTTAGTTTTCCATATGATCATTTGATGCAAATGTGAATGTAGAGTCTATTTCCTAAAGACGGGCATTTATACAAGCAAGTTCTTCTTTCTTTGCACATAACTTTGACATCACTGCTCCTGTAGCTTGGCCTCTAGTGCTCGGCCTCGCTGCTCCTCATATGATTTTTGGCAGACTTCTACATTATCGCACCTATGGGAGAATCAAGTTCAGCAACACCTACTATCAAGCCCAAAATCGATGTATTCGTTGGTACCATTGTGTGGGTTAGAAGGAGAAATGGGTCCTCGTGGCCTGGTGTTGGTCACTTTAATTTCTTATTAATTTAAACAATCAAGTGCTACATAAATTGTCAACCCAGGGAAGTTTGTTTATTTCAAAGGTAATCACACACTGTATATGCTCAATCTCAAAAGAAATGAAATGTTGTAGTAAAAATTACACTAATCACACCTTGCTTCAACAAACTGAAGTCTACTTCAGTTACAGCAAAGGCAATCTTCCTATTGCAGAAAATCATCAAAATAATCCTGGATTACATTAAAAAGACATCAATCTAGGAAAGGAAACCAATCTGCAGAAGCAAAGACCAATTATGCTATAATAGAGAATAGGACCCTATTCCCCAAGTAGGAATCTTCAACACCTGTTTCTTATTACCAAGATTTCACAAACTCATTCTATAAACAATATTACCAATTAAAATAATTCACAATTACCTAGGAACGAATTGTATGAAAACAATGCAACAAGTAATGGAAATAGAGTTTCAGTAATAGATAACAGAGTTTCGATACTGCATAAATGATTTCAGCAAACAGAGTTTGACAAGGTATAAATGAAAAGAATAGTTAACAAACTACAGAAATAAATGGGTGAATCTTGTGAAGAAGGTGGGCCCTTTCCTTCTCACAAGATTCTCCAGAAGAAGGAATTAAAATGAAATACTCAGAACAAGCTTTTATTCATCTGTCAAAAGTAACATATTATAAAGGATTCACATTCCTTCTCTATAAGGTTGTTTCAAAAATAAACCTTCGTAGTCTCTCTAATCCCCCCTCTAATGTTGATGTCTCCTCTTTTTAAAGAGGAGACATCTATTACACAGTTGATTACATTGTAGAAATCCTATTTTTAACCCAATCTAATCTTCTATATTGAAATAGGACCTTCTGTTCTTCCATAGCAAAATGTTGTTACAATGGTTATGACGGTACTAGCTTCAAGGTGCAGTTGTTATGGCTAGTGTAACAGCTTCCTTACTTATCTTTTCCTGTTGCTGTCGTTCCTAAAATACTGCTTCAAAATCGCAAATCACGGGTTGTTTCAGCAACGGGATTTGCGTACTATCCTGACTATTTCAGCAACGCAGTCTTCAGACAGCCATGATGGATTAAATTTAGTCTTCAAACGATTTCAACAACGTAGTTCAAACAGCCATGATGAATTAACTATAGTCTTCAAACTGTTTCAGCAACTATATATTTTCGATTAATGGTTAAATATGAAAGTAATGTAAAATTACATGTAAAACAAGTTAAACATATAGTAAAGAGAAGAATATTATATACCTTTGGAAGAATGGATGAAAGTGATAGTATAGGATTTAAATATGGACTGGAAAATAGTGGAATGATAGCAAAATGTATGGTCAAAAAGGTACATTATAGAGTCCTAACATCCCCCCCAGCTAAAAAGGTTGCATGTCCTCAGGCAAATTTAATCTGAATCAGAGTCCGGATACTGGCTTTTGGCATGCAAGTTACTTAGGCAGTAGCTATGGAAGGTACTGTTTGTTAAGGCTTTGAACCCTTGTGAATTTCGCAATCTTTCCCAAGTTGTTGCTTCATCCTTGTTGGCCAACCTATGATGAGCATGATATTCCTCTGCTGGCATCCATAAAATAGGAAAATGAAAGTGGTACCCTATCCACTTTTCAGCGCATTGTTGAACACATCTGATGTAATTGGGTACTCTAGAGAATGCAGTTTCGAGATTAGTAGGACTGAAAGGATTGTACTCCTGCTTTTCCTTAGAATATTGTTTCCAAAACATATTATTTTCTCTTAAAGCAGCAGTTTCTTTAGCCTGAATAAAATGTTGGCAATCCTGGAGTACTGAAGCTTGTAATTGTCGTATGTGTTCAGTCATCCCTGGTTTCTCCAAAAATTGATAATATTTTTCCACAAAGATGGAAGAATTCTGAGGTTCTAGCCTTATCCAGAGAATACGGTTGTCTTCATTATGCTTGGTTACAAGAAAAGCAGTCTGCCATGTAATCTGATTAGCAAGGAAAGAGTCAAATGCCCTGATCTGAATGTCGCCAACAAGAGGGTTAAGATTAAACCTTATGTTTTCAGGGATGGCTTCATTGTGAAGGTACAACTCACATAGTAAGTGATGATCACTGGTGGAGGCTTCTGCAAATGTTTTCACAAACTGTTCGGATGTAAGCACCTCATGGGGTCTTCCATCTTTGATTGCTTTCAACTGAAAGTAAACAAGGTGTTCTGAGAGGAATAGAGAGTAATTTAGAGATGGTTTTCTAGTAGCCAGTAATTTTTGTACCAGTTCAAAAATTAGGAGCAGTTTTCCTTTTAGCTCTTTATTCTCCTTCTTATAAACTCTAGATTGCTGGAGTGTTTGCTCCCATATTTCTCAGTTTGAATATATATGATTTTGCCAAACTAATTTGTGTTGCTGCAAGACTTTATCTTGCGAAATGGCATACTCTTTCTTCCATTTGTGCATTATTTGCTGCTCCTTCCATGGTTCAATTTGTGTTTCAGTATTGCAATTGGTAAGCCGAGGTATAGTCGAAGTAGAACTAATAACAGGAACTTTAGATTTAACAGTTATAGTAGGCTGGGGTACTTGTAAATTAACTTCTTTTTCTGAAATTTTGGAAGGCCCTACTGGTTCTTGTGTAACAGTAGGGTGTTCCTCTTTGACTGCAGAAGATGTATATGCTCCCGGCATTGGGACTTGAACTATCTTATATCCTTCTTGCTGATAAATGTTTCCACATTGGCTGCACATATATTCCTTATATGGATCATTTTCTGTGTGTTTTTCTGCCATGGATGCTACATGGGCCAGGGTATACAAATTGAACTCCTTGTCATAGGCTTCCTTTTTTGTCACCAATGCTTGCTTATAGGTTTCCAATTCTGATCTTAGAAACTCATTCTCTTGTAAAAGGGAAGCCAAAGTGATTGGGCTTTGTGTATCAGTGGCAGTCTCGGGAACTGGTTGTTGTGTTTCAGCTGTAGTTGGTTCTTGTGTGGCAGCTAGAGCTGGTTCCTTTGTGGCAGCTACTGAATGAGTAGCATCCTTTACATCAGTAGCTGGTTCTTGTGTTTCAGCTACTGACTGAGTAGCTGGTTCTTGTGGGACAGTTACTGAATGAGTAGCTGGTTCTTGTGTGACAGCTACTTGTTCTGTAGAAAATGATGTCACAGTACCCTGGGCATCTGGTTCTTTTGTTTCAGTGCCACTAGGTGAGACAGGTAATAATTTCGGGGTTTGGGAGGGTGGTGGTGCATGGGGTTTTAACAAAATGGTTGCAGGGTCAGGGGTAGTAGGAATAGTTGTTGATTTAGTAGACGTCCTCAATCGTCTCCTAGGTAGGAAAGAAGAAAAAGCAGTAGTTTGCTTTTTCCTTTTATGAGAGGGTTTTTCCCGAGGAGAGGGGCTATCAGAGGAGGTAGCTGCTTTGGTTGCAACCCTTGTTTGTCTTTTTGGTAGAAAGGCAGTCATGATTCACCTTTTTATTTTACGAATAAAGGAGGAAGGTGGTGTATCAGCTTGAGAATCATCACTGGGAATGTGGAAAATAGGATCAGATGATTTTGCTAGGTTGTGGGATGGACTAGAAGAAGGGTTAACTGAATCAGTTAGTTATTTGGATGAAATTGCTAGAGGATTGGGGATGTTCTCTGGTTGCTGTTCGTGGGGATTTTCAGGGATTTCTTGAGGATTGTCAGCAACTTCTTGAGGCATCTCAACAGCTTCTTGAGGAATTTCAGCAGCTTCTTGAGGAATTTCAATAGCTTGCTCAGGGTCTAGGGGTGGATTGTTTAGAGGAGGGTTTTGTTGAGAAAAACACCTCTGAATCAGTAGCTGAACAAGACAGTGATGGGTGAGGAAAAGGAGTGGGAATTTTACCTATTTGCAATAATGTGACATATTTCTAATACACCCAAGTATATAATAAGGAATATTTAGCAGTCGACCATGTCGTAAATGATTTAATAAAACAAAATCATGTTGGTAGAATACTTGATAGCGACCTTCACAAGTGAGGTAATGTTTGACGAATTTAGCCACTTTCGGCCAAGGAGGTGGCAATGAGTGAAGTTGGACACCCTGGCCTTTTGGCTCGACTTGTTCTTCCGACAGAAGAAAATCTTGTTGTGCATTCAAAATGATATGATTTCGACTAAAACATCGAGTGCCAGTGACCGGAAGACTTGAAACCTGTGCGATGTCACCCTCTGAGACTGGAATTCGAACTCCCTAGATAGTAGAATGATCTTCCTGAAGATTTCGTGCAAATTCAAGGACCTGTTGTGGATCAAATTCCTAAAGCCTCTGAATATTTCCTACCTAGCCCGCCTGTTGAAAAATATGATACACATCTGGGTATAATTCAAGCAGAGCTATGGAGCCGAGCTTATGGAAAATAGCAGGTCCTCCCATAGTTAACTAGTTTTGGTAAAATGTACAGTCAAAATCCAAGTTACCGCACTTCAAACAAAGTAAATTTTGCAAATGAGAACATGTAATAACGGTGAAGAGGCGAGGTAATGAGTAAGAAGTATGACGGTAATTGGCATGTTGTGAAATGATGGCATACCCCAACTAGCTGAAATAATGACTTTAAATGTATGGGGATTTGTGAAATCTTCTCATTTAACCATAGTTTAATTGTACTTACATATAAAATTTACATACCTCATGTTTACCTTTGATTTGTAGTTAGAAAAATATAGTGCTTGCTTATAATGGCTCAATAGTCATGGAAGAAATTTAGAAGCTTTTTGAAACATGAGGGAGATAATATTAGATGTATGTTTTATCATCGGAGAAGGCAGTGAAAGGACAAAATTAGCATAAGGAATAAGAGAAGTGAAAATGAAAGAGCTGAGGAAGATGGTTTCATGACAGAAAATGTTGTATAGTCATATCTTTGGAGAAAGGAATGGTGTTTCAGCAACGGGAAAATGGATGAAATGATGCTGAAGAGTGGTGTTTAAGTAATGGTAAAATAGGGAAATTGTTGCTGAGGAGTGGTGTTTTAACAGTGGGAAAATGGGAAAATGTTTGCTGAAGAATGGTGTTTCAGCAATGTGAAAAATGGGGAAGATATTTGCTAAAGAATGATGTTTCAGAAATGGGAAAAATAAGGAAAAAGGAAAAAGGAATGAAGGGAATGAATGAGGAAATATTACTGGGAGATAGGGAAATGAGCTAAGAACGGGTTGAATTGAGGGGAGCAATGCTTCTCAAAATGAAGCTTGGATATGCTTGTGGTGAAATTTTCCTTCCTTAGTAAGCCTTTCCTTAATTAAGAATCTGCAAAATAATCAATTGTAACATGCCAGCCCTTGACAAGGATTATTAGTTTAATAAATCTAATCTAATACTAAAAATACAATTCAAAAAAATCAAATGTAATGAGGAGCAGAAGGCTCCCCTAAAAAGAGATAATGTGCATCTGCCATGCAAGTGGCCTTAAAATCTTCTTTGGACATAGGGCACTAGTACAGACGAAGTCGATGACCATTTACTAATAGTGGTGTTTTAGAGTCATCAATTTTTAAGAGCCTTACTGTTCCATTGGGAAAAATTGTATCTATTTCATAAGGTCCCAACCATCTTGTACGTAGTTTCCCTTGAAAATTTTCAAACCGAGAATCATACAATAAAGCCCAATTACCTTTCTGGAACTGCTTATTCTTGATGATTTTATCATGCCACTTTGTTCTTTGTTGTTGGATCATAGTTGTCTGATGAATGGCATCTAGTATTTTTTCATCCAATTCATGAAGCTGCTACAACCTAGCTACCTGTGCATCAGTCAAATCAAGGTTAACAGCTAAAGCAGTTCTTAAGGTTTTAATTTCAAATTCCATAGGAAAAACAACACTTTTACCATAAACCAATTCATAGGTAAAAAAATCCTGTAGTATTTCTCCAGGTAGTTCTATAAGCCCATAGTGCTTTAGGGAGCCTTTGAGACCAATCTTTCCGGTTTTCCTTCATTGTTTTTGTTAGAATGGATTCTATTACTTTGTTTGTGCTTTCCACCTGTCCATTGGCTTGGGGGTGGTATGGTGTAGTCATTCTATGGTGAATATGATATTTCTTAAGGGTGGTTTTGAAACCATGAGAAATGAAAGGAGGTCCTCCATCTGTAACTAGCTCTCTAGGTACTCCAAATCTAACAAAGATTTCTTCAAATAGGAAAGCTAGGATAGCTTCTTTATTAGCTCTAAGGAGTGTTTTAGCCTCCACCCATTTAGTCATGTAATATGTGCAGACTAATATATAAAATCTTTGGTTGGATGGAGGATTAATGGGTCCTATAAAGTCTAAGGCCCATCTTTCAAATGGTTTAAGTATTACCTGGGGGTTTAATGGCATTTCATCTCTATGATTAGGTTGACCCATTCTCTGACAGCTATCACAAGTCCGAACATATTTATTTGCGTCTTTAAAGAGAGAGGGCCAATAATAACCCATCTTAAGAATTTTATGTGCCGTTATTTTATCAGCAAAATGCCCTCCGCAAGGGCCATCATGACAAGCTTTTAGTATATCATACACCTCATCTTCTCTAATGCATCTTCGGATTTCACGATCAAGTCCTGTATAGAAAAGACACCCACTTATCTAGCTATACCGAGCACTTTGTTGAATTATTTTTCTTTTCTCTCGATGTGATAGGTGTGATGGTAACTTCCCTGCAACCAGATAATTGGAAATGTCTGCATACCATGGTGAGTGAGCATAAACTGCAAATAAATATTCATCAGGAAAGGAATCATCTACTGGAGTATTATCATAAGCTTTTAACCGAGAAAGGAAATCAGCAACAACATTTTCTTTACCTGGTCGATCTACAATTGTAATATCAAACTCTTGTAATAACAATAACCATCTGGTGACCTCGAGCATTTGTGACAGATTTGTTCATTAAATACTTAATAGTCGAGTGGTCTGTATGGACAAAAGTAGAATAACTAGTAATGTAATGTCGAAATTTATTAATAGCATAAATTACTGCTAAAAATTCCTTTTTGGTAACTCTGTAATTAAGCTCAGCAGGAGTCATATTCTTACTAATGAAGTAGATAGCATAAGGAATATGGTTTTCCTCTTGTCCCAAGATAGCTCCAATTGCAGTATCCGAAGCATCAGAAGATATATGAAAGGGAAGTGCCCAATTAGGTCCTCTCAAAATAGGAGCTGTAGATAACTGATGCTTGAGTTATACAAAAGCCTCCTGGAAAATATTAGTCCACTTGAATTCAACATTTTTCATAAGTAACACAAATAAAGGAGAAGCTATTTTGGATTTTTTTTTAATAAATCTCCTGTAATATCCTACATGTCCTAAAAAAATTCTCACATCTGTTTGTGTTCTAAGAATAGGAAGATTCTGAATGACTTGTATTTTGGATGGATCCACTTGAATTCCTTGAGATGAAATAAAATGTCCAAGCACTACTCCTTCACTCATCATCATATGACATTTTTTGGTGCTTAAGGAGAGGTGAGCTTGTATACAACGTTTAAGTACTTTCTCAATATTCTGTAATGCATCTTCAAAATACACACCATAAGGGGTAAAGTCATCCATAAATATTTCCATAGAGTCATTGAGCATATCAGAAAATATTCATATAACTGCTCTTTGAAAAGTTGCTGGTGCATTACATAGTCCAAATGGGAGAATTCTATAGGAAAAAGTTCCCCAAGGACTAGTAAAAGTGGTCTTATCTTGGTCTTGGGGTGCAATTATGATTTGGTTATACCCACTAAACCCATCTAAAAAGGAGAAGAATTTCTTCCCTAACAAACTATCCAACACCTGATCAATGAACGGTAAAGGAAAGTGATCCTTTTGAGTGACTTTATTTAAGGTTCTATACTATACACACACTCTCCATTTCTTATTTTTCTTAGGAGCTATTACCAATGGGGAAACCTATTCACTGTCAGAGATAGGATATATAAACCTTGCATTAAGAAATTTTTGAAGTTCCTCTTTGACAATTTCTCTTAAATTAGGGTTCATTCGTCGTTGGGGTTGACAGACTGGTCGAAAACCTTCCTTGATATAGATACGGTGAGTACATAATTCAGGAGAGATTCCCTTCATATCTGTATAGTCCCATGTGAATGCTTCCTTATTTTCAAGAAGTAACTTCATTAATTGTTGTGTTTCAGCAACTGTCAAGTTAGGGTTTATGTTTAATGTTTTGCCAGGTTCGATTTCTACTGCTATACTTTTAGAAGAGATGGTGGTTGATTTATGAGGTAGATCTTCAGATTTAAGCTTTTCCTGGGTATCTGATTTCAAAAGTGCAGCCAGCTGATTATGTGTTTCAGGAGTCACAGAGGAGGGTTCACAAATAAAATTATTAATTACCTCATCCTCAGTGATATCTTTAAGACTTAAAGCTTGTCCGATAGTCAAAATAGGTTGAATAGCATGATCATCATAGTCCATCCATACAGAATTATCATTATTAATCATGGGTGTAGCGTGAGGGTAAAGAGTAAGCTGCTTAGTTTCATATCCATTGGAAATTTTCATTTAACTAGATCTACAACTGATAAAGGCATCGGCTATAGCTAACCAGGGCCTTCCCAGAATTAAAATATGTCCCCCCAACTTTGTTTTAGTCTGTAACACCACAAAGTCAGCTGGGTAATTCCAGGACTCAACTGAGATGACTAGGTCTTCAATAACTCCTTCTCGTTTGATTTTAGAATGGTCAGCTAACTCTAGAATGGTTGGTGTATCTCTGATTACGTTCTTTAGCTATAACAGTTGTGAAGCTTCAAGAGTCATAATGCTTATAGCAGCACCTAAATCTACTAGAACTTGAGGGATTATTGTTTTACCGATTTGGACTGTCACAGTAGGATGGCCAGGGTCACCATATTTAACTGGAGGATCTTTACCAGACATTAATGCATATAGATCACCCATAACATGGACTGTAAGTGGATATTTAGCTTTCCTACCGGGTTTCTTAACACAAATATCTCTCATCGTTCTGGCATAAATTGGTACATCTCTTAGTGCCTGTAAAAGTGGAATTTTAACATACAGATTCTACAATTCCCCTAGAAGATTAAAAGTAGGTGGCTCATGCATTCTAGTTAAAACTAAACGCTCAGGGAATGGTGGTTCTGCTGTTTCAACACCCTTATTAGGGGGTGGTTGTACCTATTTATGTGAATCATGTTTTTTAGTCTCTTCTTTTTCAGAATCAGAAGAGGTAACATCATCGATAATGGGTTAACCTCTTTTCCCAGATTGTAAATGAATGTCATTACATTGTGCAGGGAAAACATGAAGTATAGGATGGTTTTGAATATCAATAACTTGCACAGCTTTATTATTGGGGTTAGGATTTGGTTGTATAGGTAGCTGGGGTCTCATCATTTGATTATTTAGTGGAGCACCTGATGGTAGAGGAAGTGGTTGCTGAAATTGAGGAAATTGATTTGGAAAAGGGAGTTGTTGACCCCTCCAATTTGAATTCCACTAGATAAAGTAAGATTGTTGTTGTGGAGGCCAAGGAGTCCACATTGCAGGATCTACAAAGGGAGGGTTTGTTTGTTGCATGGGTGGGTAGTTCATTTGATTGAAGGGTGGGTATTGCATTTGGTTAAAGGGAGGGTAATTTTCTTGACTAAAAGAAGGATAATTGTTCCAACGATTAGAAGATGTAAATGGCATATTAGAGTTCATACCTTGTCCTCGTGGTTTCCATTGCCTTCTCTGTGTCAGTAGATAGACTGCTTTAGCTTCTTCTTCGGTTGGTTGCAATGCTGCTTTAATTCCTGGTAAAGAAGGGCATTGTTGTGTTTCATGATCTTTCTCACAAAGGGTGCAAATTGGCACCTTGTCCAATGGGAATTCCCTTAGTGGGTGTTTATCTCTGCATTTGGGGAAAAAGACATCCAAAGCTACTTCTACTTTGGCTTGTTTCTTCTTAACCTGCAAGGTGTCAATCTATGAAGAAAAAGAACTTAACATTTCAGTTTTAAATTCCTCAAGTAAATTACCTATTTCGGCTCTTGTTGCTCCTCCACTGGCTGATTTTTGAACTCTTGAATATGTGGTATCCCTGCTGTTTGACCTGTTCCTTGTAGCTCCTCTTGAGCATATTTTACAGAGGTTAACAATTTCATCATATGATTCTTTAGATATGTCCCCTTTACCAAGCATATTTAGCATATCTAAACAGTCATCCCTCACCCCTTTCAGTAATATTGTTTTAAGAATATCCTTACTTACATCGGAGATGATTGGATCTCTGCAAGTTGTACTGTAGTCTTTCCACAAAGTACTTCAAATTCTCGTCCTCCTTTTGTACCATCTTAAATAGTTCCTCTCTTTTTTCTCTAGTCCGGCAGTAGTCTTAATATTTGAGCAGAAAATTATGTTTCATCTGTTCCCATGTTGTGATCACATGGCCTCCAAGACTCATGAACCACCTTAATGCATTTCCTTTTAATGTTGCTGGAAATATCTTCAGTTTTTGGGCATTAGTAATGTAATCATAACTTCTGCATAATATATCAAACTTGAAAAGAAACTCATCAGGATCTTCAGAAGATAAACCATGAAAGTTAGGTAAAGCTGAAAGTGGGATATTCTTCATGGGGGTTGCTCCTCTAGGAAGATCACCAATAGGAAACCCCAAGGTAGAGAGAGAATTCTCATCTTTTCCTCCTCCTTCAGGATCTACTGGTCCTCCTCCGAAGAATTCGTCATTGTTCCCTTCCATTGCTTGATCTCCTACTGCACTTGCTCGATCCTCAATGTTTTCTACTGGCTCCTCAATGTTTTCTGCTGGCTCTTCAACACTTTCTACTGGATCTTCAATGCTTTCTGCTGTTTCTTCAATGTTTTCTGTTGGCTCTTCAACGTTTTTAGGGCTCACAATTTCTTCTGTTTCGTAGTTCGATTGGGGAGAATGTTGAGGCTTGGGCCTTCGAGAGCTTAGCCTCTGAGAAGATTTAGGTTTTGATACGATCTTGTCAATAAAGGTCTTTCTTCCTCCCCTTCCTTTGCCCTTGCCACATGTAGGGTTAGTTTTCTTGGGGGCTCTACGTCATCTCACGCAATCTGCACATCTGAAAGAAAAACATCAATGCTTTTGAAATCTACAATTGCCTTCCCCAGAAATGGTGCCAAAATGTTGTTCACTTTAATTTCTTATTAATTTAAACAATCAAGTGCTACATAAATTGTCAACCCAGGGAAGTCTGTTTATTTCAAAGGCAATCACACACTGTATATGCTCAATCTCAAAAGAAATGAAATGTTGTAGTAAAAATTACACTAATCACACCTTGCTTCAAAAAACTGAAGTCTACTTGAGTTGCAGCAAAGTCAATCTTCCTATTGCAGACAATCATCAAAAGAATCCTGGATTACATTAAAAAGACAAAAATCTAGGAAAGGAAACCAATCTGCAGAAGGAAATACCAATTATGCTATAATAGAGAATAGGACCCTATTCCCCAAGTAGGAATATTCTGCACCTGTTTCTGATTACCAAGCTTTCACAAATTCATTCTGTAAACAAGATTACCAATTAAAATAATTCACAATTACCTAGGAACGAATTGTATGAAAACAATGCAACAAGTAATGGAAACAGAGTTTCAGTAATAGATAACAGAGTTTCAATACTGCATAAATGATTTCAGCAAACAAATTTTAACAAGGTATAAATGAAAAGAATAGTTAACAAAATACGAAAATAAATGGGTGAATCTTGTGAAGAAGGTGGGCCCTTTCCTTCTCACAAGATTCCCCAAAAGAAGGAATTAAAATGAAATACTCAGAACAAGCTTTTATTCATCTGTTGAAAGTAACATATTACAAACGATTCACATTCCTTCTCTATAAGGCTGTTTCAAAAATAAACCTTCGTAGTCTCTCTAATCCCCCCTCTAATGTTGATGTCTCCTCTTTTTAAAGAGGACACATCTATTACACAGTTGATTACATTGTAGAAATCCTATTATTAACCCAATCTGATCTTCTATACTGAAATAGGACCTTTTGTTCTTCTATAGAAAAATGTTGTTACAATGGTTACGATGGTACTAGCTTCAAGGTGCAGTTGTTACGACCAGTGTAATAGCTTCCTTACTTATCTTTTCCTGTTGCTATCATGCCTGAAATACTGCTTCCAAATCGCAAATCATGAGTTGTTTCAACAACGGGATTTTCACACTATCCTGACTGTTTCAGTAACACGGTCTTCAGACAGCCATGATGGATTAAATTTAGTCTTCAAACGGTTTCAACAACGTGGTTCAAACAGCCATGATGAATTAATTGCAGTCTTCAAATTGTTTCAGCAACTATATATTTTCGATTAATGGTTAAATATGAAAGTAATGTAAAATTACATGTAAAACAAGTTAAACATATATTAAAGAGAAGAATATTATATACCTTTGGAAGAATTGATGAAAGTGATAGTATAGGCTTTAAATATGGACTGTAAAAGAGTGGAATGATAGCAAAATGTATGGTAAAAAAGGAACATTATAGAGTCCTAACACCTTGAAGGATTCTAGGTGTAGAGGAGCTATCTGAAAATTACTTGATGTCTCACAGATCAGGAACCCTTGGTAAAATTCTTGGTATGGATGATGCCAACAAGGATTGGTACAACATTAAGAAATACAAGCAAGTGAAAGCCTTTCATTGTGGTGAGTATGATGATTGTATAGAGAAGGAAAAATCTTATGTGAACCTGCCAACAACAAAAAATTGTAAAATATGCTCACAATGAAGATGCTATTCTTCATGCTCTTGAGCTTGACAAGAATAAATTCATGCCGAAACAACATTCCTCTGGCTTGGAAGCACTTATTTATGATGAAAAGAAACATGGTAATGAGACGAAGTAGTCCAGGTTACATGTTCCTGGTTTCCAAAAATATAGACATGAGCATAAATCTCTGGAGCACAATGACATTTTGGAACTTGATTAAGCTTTGGATGCCATGCAGTCAGTTGTATCATTTCAACAAAAAAACCCTTTAAGTGCTGCTGCATCACTATCTAATTAAAATTTCAAACAAATGAGCAAGGATAATTTGGAGGATGATAGCACTGAAGGCACAACTCGAATGAGAGGTCTACAAGACTTTGGATTGAATATTGCTCCCAAAAGGAAGAAGCCTAATATGCTATCATGTGAAGGTATTCCAAAATTAGTTATTCCCAATAATATTGTTCATATTCCATTTTATTTTGCTCATAGAATAGGTTGTGGAAGCCCTATGAACTATAGTAAAGGATGTCCCTTAACATTAAAAAAGAAAATACCTCAAGTGGGACCTATGCAAGAGAACTTTTCTAAAAGACATGATCGACGTTGTCCTCTTACAAAGGATTTAGAGAACAACGAAAAATTACCAGTTTCCACTGTCCAGTGTCTCTGAATATGATTATAGTGTAATTGAATTAGTTCATAAAGGGACAATAGGGAGTGAAGTTGGTATTTTTTAGGCAAAGTAAGTGAAAGAATCAAGTTTATCAGCACTGACTAGAAACAGTTTAGACTATACAGGAACCTCTTTGGAAAGAGAGATATCATTTTTGACTTCTCCACATGTCTTTAAAACCATAAATGGATAATTCCTTTATATTTCTATGATCACAGGTAATGCATGCTCTAACTTTTCAGAGTATATGGATGTCAATTGTTGTGAGCAAAGCTCCTTTCATCTTGATTTTCATATGGATTAAAATTCCTTACAGAGTTGTTGAATACTCTAATACATTCCACTGTTGATGGGATGGATAAAATCACCAAAGACACTCTCACAGTTATTCAAACCACTCTAAAAAATGCACAAGAACAGATTGAGTTTTTTTAGATTAAATCTCAGCTACAACAAGAAGAATTATAACAATGGAGTCATCATTATGAACCTGTTTCTATTCAGAAAATTGAAAGAGACTATGATAAGTAGCAAGTCAATAATGTTGTGGTTGATTCACATTCAGTTCTTAGTTCAAGAGCATATTTTCATGCAGGTGTCAAAATTCAGTCAACACTTCCCAAGCCTTTCATCAGGCCTTGGGAAGATATTTTCCATAAAAATAACATAACTGGTCTTGGATATGAAAAGGATGTGTCCTTTCATATTCCAGACTATTACAAGCCCATTCAATTTCAGATTGCATGATTTCTTTATGAAAATTAACCTTCAGCTGTTCCAGTTTATGCTTCTCCTTCTAAACAACAGATTGTGAAATTCCAGCACTCTGATTGAGTTGGTCATATGAAAGATCACCATTTTTATCTTCATCCTTGTAAGCACTATCATAAAACCACTCATTCTTCACACATACTCTTAAAAAAAAAGCCTCTTGCAAGAAAAAATATTCATCTTGGATGGATCACTTCTTGGGAATGGGCATCAACAACCAAGAATATTTTTCAGTCATATGTTAGAATCTCTTCTATATATTAAAAATAACTATAGTTTATTTTTCTCCATCATCTCCCTTGTATTTGACAACAGGGGAAATGATAGTCACCTATAAGCTTCAAATACACATCAAGAAAGCTTGAGCCATAACCTTCCATACCAGATTCAGATTTGTATCCAGAGAAATATATGCCCATGATCATGCCATTGGTTGGTGGTCAACTTTAAACCATCTATGGGAGGTTAAGCTTCTCCCTCTTCAAAGAATTGGGAACACTTACTCTAGAAGAAGTCTTCAGCTTCTTTTCATTTTTGGAAGAGTTCTAGGAATTACATTAAGAATTCTAGAGTTGGTGGTCATCCTTAAACCACGGCAGGTTGAGACCTCCCTTTTTGGGTTGAGGTTATCCATTTTTAATGCTGGTTGTAGACTTCCCTTTTAAAGGTTGAAGGTATCCCTCTTCAAATAATTAGGATCACTTCCTCCAGCAGAAGACTTAAACTTCGTCCCAAATTTGGAAGAGTTCTAGGAACTGCACTAATTGTTCTGGTGTTGGTGGTAATCCTTAAACCACCTCCTAATGAAAAAATTTCAGAGAGCTAATTCATCCTAGTGCTGCCATGCATTTTTGCACATTTGTATTACAACTCTCTTCTTGGAATCATAGATACCCCTTTAGATTAAGGGAGGAACGTTGGACACCTAATCCTCTAAGGGTTGGTGTAGAAGGCGAATATACAAAGGAAGTCCAAGAGACCTTGGAAGATGAATCCAAGGGTCACAAAAATGTATTATATATGTGCATATATGTTAATAAGAAACATATCTCATGCTTATCTTTCATCTTGTGTGCATACCATAAGTGTGTCTAACACTTCAAATGAACTAAAATATATCATGTATCAGTTTAATATTGAACATGAAAATAATTCCAATCATGCATCATATTGTCTTGTAGAAAGTGTCTTTTAATGTAATCAACATGTATGTTATTACAATTCAATTTTAAAAATAAATTATTTAAATTATAATGTCATCCATATATGAAAATTTTTGTGACCAACCCATATACCATTGCATGGAAAACCTTTTTAAGTATTTCAATCAATTTCTTATCTCAAGGTTCAATCAAAAAGCACAAATAGGATTGAAATCAATTTTATTCAATTTTAAAAGATGTCATGTAAACAACAAATAAGTTCAATTCAACATTAGTTATTTTGATATCGTCTACAAGATCTTATTCATAACATGATATAAGTCAATCGTATTGAAATTTAATATATAGGTCAAAAAACAATATATGACAACATTTCTATGATTTTATATAATGTTATCAACTTTCCTAAATTTACAAGTAGCTATCCAAGTATTTCAATCAATTCCTTATGATAAAAATACATTTTATTCAATTTTAAAAAACTCAAATATGATTGAAATAAGTTATATATTAAATTTTAAAATATGTGGAGATGTAAAATTTACAAATACAAGTTTTATTTGATTTTATTTTGTTTGAGGTTATCTAAAAAAGATTAGTCATAATGCACATCGTCAATAATTTTTTTGTGCTTACATATAAATGAATGCACAATGTTAAACTAATTACCTTGAAATTAATGGAAACCATATATCTAGTTACATCAAATCAGAAATCAACATCTTCACTGAAATCAATTTATCTAATGCAAGCAATCAAATAGGGTGTGGAATCAACATTTACATTGAAATAAATGCATCTAATGTTGCAAGCAATAAAATAGGATTAGAAATCAACATTTACACTGAAGTCAATGCATCTAATGCAAGCCCAATCAAACAAGATTTGAAATTAACATATTTAATTAAATTAATGTATTTGATGCAAAAAATGAAATAGAATTATAAATCACCATCTACAAAAAAACAATGTGTCTAATGCAAGAAATCAAATAGGAATAGAAATAAGCATATGTACACAAAAATCAATGCATCTTGGACAACAAATTTTCTTCCCTTTCTCTCCCCCCTCCATATATATAGATATATCCCTCTATCTCTCCTTCTTTGTCGCTATATCTCACCCCCCAGGCACACACAGTCACTCTCTTCATATCTATCTATCTCTCCCTCCCTCCTTCTGAATATCTATTCTTCCCTCTCTCCCCCTTCCATCTATATCTCTATTTCCCTTTGTCTCTCCTTCTTAATCTCTTTATATCACCCTGAAAATATAAACATTGTTTCTCCATATTTATCTATATCTCCCTCCCTCTCCCTCTCTCTTTTTATTCCCCTTCTCTCCCTCTATATTCCCTTCTATCTCTCTTCCATCCTACTCTCCTCTCTCCCTCTCTCTGTCTCCATCTCCCTTGCCACTCCCTCCCTCTATCTCTCTCCACCTTTCTCTCTCTATATGTCTTTCTTCTTACCTATCTCTATCTCCCCCCTCCAAATCCATCTCTCTCTCTTCATCCCTTTCAGTCCTATCTCTCCCACCTCCCTCTGTCTCTCCCCCTTCTCTCTCTCTCTCTCTCTCTCTCTCTCCATCCTATAACTCTATTGACTATCTCCCAACATATCTCACTCTATCTCCCCATTCTCTCCATCTCTCCTTATTTGTATTTCTATCTCACCCCCAAACATACATATTCTCTCTCCTTCTCTCCCTTGTCACTCCCTCTCTCCCTCCACCTTTCTCTCTTTATATGTCTTGAACTTCTTCCCTCCCTATATTTTCCTCTAACCTCATCTCTCAAGCTCCCTCTCTTTCTTAGAGACTCTCTCCTCCTCACCCTCTCTCCATCTTGTGTCCCCCTCAGGCTCTCTTATCCTTATCTCCCACTCTCTCTCCTCTATATTTCAAAAAATTTAAAATACTTTGAAAATTAAAATATTATGTTTAAATAAAAAAAAAAAATTGATGTAATACAACAACTTAATTTTTCTATATAATACATATTTAAAATGCAATATTTCAAATGTGTGTTGTACATTCACCTGGAGGGGAAATGATAAATTTCCATGGAAATACTATCAATTTTTTTCCAAAATATTAATGTTCCAGCTACCTCCATCAAAGATACATAGAGTGTTTCATGTCTTCCAATTGAAACTATTTAGGTTTTATTTATTTAAAGGTAGCTTTAGGAAATTATTACTTCAAGATTTTAAAAATATCATGTATTTTATTATGTTAGATTTATAAAAAATTAGGTTAAATAAAATTAACATATTGAGTTAGATTGTATGCCTCTTTTTCTATTAGACTCTTTTGTTGATGCCTATGGCATATATCAACCATATTTATTAATGTGGTTGTGATAGTATATATTATAATATAACAAATTTTATATTATATTAAAGTTAATAATATTATATTAATCCAAAAATAATTAATTTAATATGAACATTAAAATATATTAATATTAATTTTTTTTATATTAATATCATATTTCATAATTTAATTTAATAATAATAATAAAGATAATAATATATTTTTAATATTCATATTAAATTTAATAAGGTTTCTACATTTCATGATAACAAAAATTATAATTAAATTTGGAATTTCGAAATGTGGTAAAAACTTAAATTTTAATCATTCATTTTTTTTTATTATAAAGCCTCGATCGAGCCTTAACACTCAATCAAGCCCTTATTAACCACGTATATGGCTCGATCGAGGGTTTACGAAACCCTCGATAGAGCTATTTAAATTTTAAATTTAAACTCTCAATCGACCGCTTTAAATGCTTGATCGAGCTTTTGAAGTCCTAAAATCAACAATTTCAGCACCCCTTCTGCAAAATTTCCTGCAACACCATTTTTTACCCTAGCGTAATTAGGGAAAATTTAGTCCTTAGGTGGTAGAGTTGACCATGTTGGATTCATGAAGGAATATTTTATTCAATGGCATATGATTTTGACATTTTCGAATTCATATGATATTTTTGATAAAATTTCTTTTAAACATAATGCTTGAAAATTGTTTGAAATTTTTTAAAGATGTTGAATAAAAAATAAATATCATAAAATATACACAATGAATTTTTTTCAAAAAATAGCATTATCTTTGTTTATGATTCCTTTTCAAAAGGGCACTCTTGGTTTTTAAATTTATTTAAATATTTGAAAAAAACCTTACGTGAACACTTGTAGTTGTAAAATGCAATTGAAATATTACTTCGTCAACTTCGAGAAATAATAAAAAATACAATTTTGCATTAAAATAAATATTTTTTTAATATGAAAAACTTAGCTCTCTCCATGTAGATCATGCTCATATATATATATATATATATATATATATATATATATATATATATATATATATATATATATATATATATATATTTTAATTACAAATTTTGGACTAAGTTATGCTAAGTGAACACACACACATATGTCTTAGTATCTGTGAAAATTTGCAAGGACAAGCATTTCATTTAATGGAAAATTGACATATTATATGACACTAAATATTTTTGCAAAAAACAACATTAGGACAATAACATAATTCTTCACAATGTTTCCTTTTACTTCGAATCAAAATTCATAGTGCTTATATGAATTTTGAGGGCTTCAATTCCATAAAAGAGGAAAAACTTGAAATTTCATCACCACATTTGGCCCAAAAGTGTAACCCAACTTCATGCATTCACCCTCATGTTAGATTCAGAAATTTTGGATGGTGTGGATGCATGGATTCTAGACACTCGAAACACTAGCAGCTCACCAGAACCACTATCTCCATATAATTGACTTTATTGGCATGTTAAACTTTTATTGGTAAAGGTTTTCCTTGACATATAGGAATTCAACATAAACTCGAGGAGATAAAGAATATTTTATTAGATGTGAAGGGATATTTATCTCGTTTGGAGATGGGTTCTCTAAGATATCTAATGCCTCCATGCAACAAAGGATAAAATCAACCTATCAACTTGGAAATCTCCTTGTCTTCATGATCCTTGTGATTTTCATTACTTTTTTTACATTTTAGTGGTTTATAATCCATGTCGCAATGCTTCCCACTTTAAGGATTTCAGCTCTCCCCTAGAGGGAATCCTATTTTTCCTTTTAGCACTACTAGGTCTAATATTCCTTGCAAAATCTAATAAATATGGTTATATTTTGAGTCCCTTAATTTATGATTTCTCATATTATGGGGCGACATGGTTTGCTACACTTTTCAATTTTTGTGTATGGTTTCCATCTATGGTTTTTTGGGCTACAAAACAACAAATTTTCTATTTCTAGTCTAGTTTCCCTTATGGTAGACTATAAACTGCAACCATAAGCACATGTAAAGTTTCTTGAATTACGAATGAAAACGCTTAAATTATATATATATATATATATATATATATATTCACCTTTTATATAATTATTTTAATTAATTACACTAGAAAAATATTCACATTATTAATTTTAAAATTATTTAACTCTTTTTAATATTAAATTGTAAAATTCACATTTTAATATGGTTTTTTTTTTTTTATAACATAATCGGTTGCTATTTTGTATTCCAAAAAGAAGGAGAAAAGACTCCAAGATTACATACTGAGCTGCTCATAGTGCATGGGAGGAAGTAGCTACAATAAAAAGCTACAGTTCCTTTGTATCTAGTGTTTGAAAAGAGCTAAAAAAGAGATAGCGCATATAAGCGAACAAACTGAGATAACAGAAACACAAATTTAAAAGACATTCAAAAATAGAAGAGAGGAAGCTAATAAATGTTGATATGACTGATATAGCGCGTTGTTGAGACGTCAAGATTGTCTTCATTGCTAGCATCCCTCATGTTGTTGGAGCTGGTGCTTGGGGCAATACACTTCTCCAGCATGTATTTGAGAATTTCTACTGATTCCTCTGCGTGAGTGCATCGATTAGAAAGATTTTTGAACTGATTATGAAGAGAAGAGACCGTGTGAAGAAAGAGATTGACATCTGCTTCATGTTTTTCATCCATGTTTTCTACCTCTATGTGCAGCTTCGCATCAAGGATTTTTTTCATGAGTTCTAATTTGGTCAAGCTCGACTTCAAGGTCCGCACAATGAATACAGTCTTCGCTGCAAGCCATACTGAAAGCGGAGGCGGAAAGGAGAAAAGGTGCAGAGTCCTTTGGAGACCTGGACAGAAAAAGACGCAACTTGGGGAGGAGGGAGAGAGGGGCAGTAGAAGTGATAAGGGAGATGAGGAGAGCAGGGAACAAAAGCAGATGGGGAAGTGTAACACCCAAGGAAGACGGAGGAGATAACACGGGTGAGGCTGGGCAAGAGGTCAGAGCAGCAACGCCAAGGGAGGGCCGTGAAGGAAGACTCAGAAAAGGAAAATGACAAGCAGAACAAGGGGAGGGCGTTACGACTGAGACAAGGAAGAAAAACAAGGGGAGGAACGATGAAAAAGAAAAGGGGAATAGATAGATAAATAAGCCCGTTGAGGAAGAGGGAGAAGGCTCGGGGGGAAAACCAACGAGCTAAGGTCATGAGAGGAAGTAGGAAGGAGGTACAAAGAAGGCAAGTAAATGTAGAGGCGACAGAGGGAGGAATCACATGAGATCTAAAACCATACTGCTACAAGATCATGGCAGGGAACAGAGATTTAGAACATCATTACATAAAATATGCCCCAGATTTCGTGCGCAGGCCCTATTGGTGAGAAGATCGGAATATTTGTTGTGTTTGCGGAGTATGTGGTAGAAAGTGGCGCCTTTCATATAAAAAATAAGGCCACGACATCTGCTAATCATTTGGCGAATGGCTATATTTTTTATAGGCCAATCATGCTTCATCATATTGATAACAATGGAGGAATCTCCAAATATCATTGTGGTGGAGATGTTGAGATTTTTAAGTTGATACAAACCTTGGAGAAGGGCAAAGGCCTCCGCTCTGTTGTTTGAGAGGGAGCCAAGACCCCATTCGAAAGTAGTAAGGATGGTTCCTTCTACACTTCTGATGATGCCTCCAGCTCCTGCAATGCCCAAATTCATTTTCAAGGCCCCATAAAAGAAAAGGGTATGTCTAGCACAACTATGAACCCATTCAGCGAAGTCTTCTTCATTGAGCCTAACCTTCCATCTTGTGTCTTTTCTGGTGAGCTGAATGACAGGAGGCATGCTGCTGTTGGCTTTATCCCACAGATCTCCAAGGAAACTCCTTTCCTCAACACAGAGTTTGCTATAGTCAATTCTGCTGTCGCACTTGGCCAAGATAGTTTCAAGGGTGAGGCTCCATGACTTACTACAGACTTTCCTAAAATAAGGTTCTTTGTTGCTAAAAATCTTCCTGTTCCTAGCAAGCCAAATGTTCCATAAAACAACATATGGGAGAGTGTCCCAGATCCTTTTCGAAATTTTTCTCTTCTTTTTCCCCCAGGGATAGCTGCTTTTCCAGGAGTGGAGGACCTTAGCTATAGAACTAAGATGTGTCCAACAAGGCTGGTAGGAGGGAATGAGCACAAGCCAACATCGGGTAGTGAAGGGGCACTCAATGAAGAATGGTGAGAAGTTTCCTCAACATTTTGATAGTTTGGGCACATTGAAGGCCCGAGCACACCTCTTTTTCTTAAGATTTTCTGAAGTGAGAATTTTTTCTTTCAAGAGTGTCCAAATGAAGAATTTAATCTTGGTAATTTCTTCCAATTTCCATACGGCTTTCCAACTTGGAAAAATAGGTGCCAGATAGTATTCATTGCAGAGATGTTGGTAGGCAGCTTTGATGGAAAAGGCTGAGCCTAAGGGGTCCCATTTAAAATCATCAACACTATCCTTTTTGATGGGAGCTAAACCATGGAGGAGGGATTTGAGGTTTTCAATCTCAACATCTAGATGGGTTGGGACTTTGGGAAAGAGCCAACCAGTCCATAGATGAGATTGGGTATCCCATTCGGAAATTTGACTTAAAAAACTAAGGCCCATATTGCTGAGATGAGAGATGATGCGTTGGGTGCCAACTCTATCAGTAATGGGAGATTGGCCCATAATACGGTCCTTACCAATGTTGGTGGTGTCACCTCCCCTGGGGACTTTGGAGAGATTTTGGGCTAAGAAGGGAATGGATTTTTTGCAGAGAGCCCAGGTTTTGGAACAAGGCCTATTAGGGATGTTGAAGTCAAAGGTGTGCTACCGGGTGGTGTTGAGATATTTAATCTCCAAGAATTTTTTCCACCAAGCTTGATCCCCACTGATGAGCCTCAAAACTATCTCTCCTCCAAAGGCTTTGTTCAGGAGCTTGGGAGAGCGGACTCCAATTCCTTCGTGTTCTTGGTCTTGGACAACTTGTCTCCACTTGACTAGATTGTATTTTTTTTTCTCATTCTTTCCTCCTTTCCATAAAAAGTTCCTAATGATAGCTTCAAACTTGTGGTGGATGATGGCCGAAGCTTGAAGGAGAGTGAAGTGATACAAAGGCAAGGATGAGAGACCAGATTTGAAGAGGACAAGGCATCCAGCAATATTGAGCCAAGAAGAGCCCCATTACTGAACTTTTCTCTTCATTTTGTCAATAGTGACATTCCAAAATTCAGCCTTTAAAGGACTAGCACTCACAGGCATGCCCAAGTAGGTGAAGTGATCCCAATTCAGATTGCAAGGGACCCCAAAGATATTAGTAATGTTGTGTAAGATATCATTGGAAGCATTCCAACCATAGATACAAATTTTTTGAAATTTTATCAAGCCTCTAGAATAGAGCATAAATTTTTCCAAGAATGTTTTGAATCGCTACGCAATTATGCTAGATTCTCCTCCCATTAGAAGAGTATCATCTACAAATTGAGAGTGATTCATATTTTTAACACCGTTGCCAAACTTGATGCCTGAAATGCGGCCCTATTGCCTTTTGTGATCCAGGTCCTTGCTGAAGGATTCCGCCATGAGAATAAAAGGGTAGGGGGGGAGAGGGAAACCCTGCCTTAAGCCACATGAAGATTGAAAAGAAGGAGTTGGTATGCCATTGATAAGGGGAGATATCCAAGGCCCGAAGATGTAGGATTTGATGAGGGCACAAAAATTAGGATCGAAGCCCATTTTGTTAAGCACAAAAAAAAGAAAGGAATGTCTGACCCTATTAAAGGCGTTGGCAAGGTCAAGCTTTAAGATGAATCCTTTTTCTTTTCTGGAAATTCTTGAACGGATGGCTTCTTGAACAAGGAGGATGGAGTCAATAATTTTCCTCTGGGAGATGAAGCCTCCTTGATTTTTGGAAATGATACTATGAAGGAGATGTTCGAGGTGCTTGGCAAGGATTTTGGTGATGATATTATAAGAGGAGTTGCAAAGGGAGATGAGCCTGAATCTGGAGAAGGAGGAGGGACAGTTTTCTTTGGGGATAAGGGCAAGGAGGGTAGAGCTGGTGTAGCCCCCAATTTTCTTCTTCCTTTGGCTCCATTGAATAATTTTTACAGGGTATTTCTTTATTAGATCCCAATAAGTCCTGTAGAAGCTAATTGAGAACCCATCTGGCCCCAGAGCTTTGTTTGGATTCAAGTCCCATATTGCATTTTTGATCTCTTCTTCACTAATTTCAACTGTTCATTTCCTCGTTGATCATGGTCAGAAGGTGTTGCAAGAAGTCAAAATAGTCTTCTGATATTTTAGTCTCAGTTAAGAGATTTTTGAAGTGCACTAAGGCAGTGCTTTTAATAGCTTCATGATCCATCTGGATGTGGCTAGCTACATCAATGATGGCAGCTATATTACTCCTGGATTTTCGAACTACAGCTTGCTTGTGGAAGAAGGCTGTATTTTTTTCACCAGCTTGAAGCCAGAGGTTCCTTGACTTAATCCGCCATTTCTCCTCCTCTTTCCTACTGGCTCTGTAGAGCTTCCAATAAAGATCTTTTTCCTGAGCAAGGAAATCTTGATTGAGTGCTTGAGTTTCGATGCTGCTGTGGACATCATCCAATTGTGACTTGAGGTCAATCTTGGTCTTCTACAGTTCTTTGTAATTATTTTTGGTCCATTCCTTCAGGGCTAGTTTAGTTTTTTTTAATTTAGATTCCCAAATGAAGGAGGGGGAGCCTTCAATGTGTTGCATCCAGAAGTTACGCACCAACTAATTTTCCTCCTAAATATCATTCCAAATCAGACTATATTGGAAGGGGATGGGGCCAAGAGAGTGATGATCTCCGAAGGTGAGGGTGATGGGGTAATGGTCCGAGGCTGAGAAGGGGAGGACGTTGGTAGTGGCGATGGAGTAATGCGATAGAAGAGAGACAACAACCAGAATTATGTCGAGCCTCTCCATTATATTCCCTCTCCAAATTCTTCTGTTGCTCCAAATGTATCTTCAATTTTTTGGTGCAATGTCAACCAATTCATGGTTTTGCATTATGCTTTCTAGCTGATCTCTAGAGGAGTCAGGGTTGAAATAGCCTCCCCTTTTCTTATTTTCATGGAGGATTAAATTGAAGTCTCTCCCCATTATGATGTTGTTGCCTTCCTCATTTTCGATGTCTTCCTTGATGGAGCTCTAGCATATATCTTTGTCCCTATATTGATTGGGACCATATACATTGTAAACAATGATTGATTTTTCTCTCTGCGATTTTCTAGGGTCACTTTTATCCAATTTTGAGTTGTTGTTGTGGCTTTATGTGTCCATATGCTATGCTGCCAAATGGTGGCTAAACCGCCAGAAGCACCCCTTGATTCAGATAGGGTGCCACCATAGTGCTTCATTTTGTCCAAAATTGCTTTCATTTTCAGATCTCCTTGTTTTGTTTCTTGTAGGAGAATAATTTATGGCTTCTCTTGATTTATTAGGTCTCTCAGGGCTGCTATTTTGGAGGGGTGCCCTAGACCCCTACTATTCCATGACAAGAATTTCATCATTGTAAAAGGGTTGTTAGGAGAGTTGCTTTCCCTCCTTGTTCCTTTTTCATTGTATCCTTACTGTTCTGTCCCAATATATAGGTTTCGATGGGGTTATGTGTTCCCATTGCTATATCCTTTTGGGCATTTTCATCCTGGTGCTGCTTGTATGACTTCCCTCCTGGGCCATTATTTTTAGTGTTTTACAGAGTAGCTCCACGCTCTTTCATGGATTTCCTTGTGATTCGAATGGAAGAAGGATCCTGGGAGGAGGAGGGAGGGTCAGGGAGGGTAGGAGAGGGGCGAGGGGAATCGGGCTGGAAGGAAGAGTTGAGGAGGGGGGGTCATCGTTAGGAGGAGAGATGGAGGGGAATGGATTGGACAGATCTAAAGTGGATTTGGGGGGGGGGGGGGGGAGGAGAGGGTGGCATCGAAGCTGATGGCTTGGATCCAAGATCTTGGGAGAAAAGGAGGATGAAGGGTTGGATTTTGGAGGAGGGGCACCAGGGGGATTGCTTTTAGGGTTAGAGGAGGTCTTCTTTATTTTCATAGTTTCCCATTGTGAATTAGATTTGGGAGATTCAAAATCTATAATTTTTGAACAACGATTAGCAAAGTGACCATACTCGTGACATAGCTTGCATTTAAACAAGATCTGCTCATAGTCAAGCTACTGGATATGCGTCCATTCATCAAATTTTAGCTTTATAGCCTCGGGGAGGCCTTTGCCCAGATCCACCTCGACACAAATCTTGGAACAAGCTTGCATGTTTTTCTTCGGTTCACTGCGATCAATGAATTTTCCTACTACGTTCCCGATGGCTCGGACAGAATCATCCCCCCAGCAATGTAAAGGGAGGTGCGAGAGGCGGACCCAGAAAGGAACAACATTTGGAACGTAAAGTTCAAGATCGAAATCTAACATCCATTTGTTGAGATACATGCCCCTGGTGTCCATAAAATAGGGACCATTCCTGAATATCAGATCTTTATCTTCTTTTGTCTCAAAGTGGAAGGTGAAGTAGCCCTTTCCATAGAAGCGGATGGAAATTTTTCCGGAGATCTTATCAGCCCAGTTTCGCTCGACCCACTTCTGAACAGTCTTTGGGGAGGGCCAGAGTCCGATGAATTGACCTATTAGGCCCTTCTCTATGAGAGAGAGGGAAGCCATGCGAGGCAGAGAAGGCAGAAGAACAACCTCCTACAAACCATCAAGTTTCTTAACAAATTTGGAAAGTGTCGGTTTAGGGTGAGGAGGGGCCAAGGAATTGACCAGTGCAGAGAAAACCAAGGTCTGGGCCTGGATCATAGAAGTGGCCGCCTCCGGGGAGGAATCCAGAGGGGCCATGCCCAAGAGGCGAGCAGGAGGTAGCAGGGGCGTCGAGTAGCTGCTAGGGCGCGGTAGCGCGGCTATGCAGAGCAGTGCAAAAATATGTATTTCAAAGTGAAAAATCACATTTTAATATGGTTATTAATATGATTAAATATATATAATTATTATTTTATAATGAAATAAGGATTTTTGTTTTAGATATAAAACATCATTTTTTTTTTATTGGTTTTACCCACTAGAGATTTGAAATTTCAATCTCATAGTATACATAATACTTCATAACATAACAATCACCAATTAAGCTACTAGATATATTTAAAACATCATAAAAATCTCATTTTTAATATTAAATTGTAAAATTTACATTTTAGTATAATTATTTTCAATGATTAAGTATAAAATATTTTAAAATTACTCATGTAAATTTTTGAAAATTTAGAATTAAGTTGTTTTTTTTAATCTTAAAATTATATATATCTGTGTGTGTGTGTGTGTGTGTGTTTTCTATGAGGGAGATGTTATAGTGTGACATAGTTTCAACCTAACTCAATATCTACCTAACCAAATGTTGAGAGGGACCAAATCTCTCAAGAAACAAGCCTATTTTTTAGTGCAAAATTTGGTTCCCATCGATACTTTATAAATCCAAAATTAAAATGAATTAGAACTTATAGAACCAACCTAGATCCATCTTAACTCTAGAGAGAGATCAAATATATTTTCAGTTTAAAATAGGTTCGCATCTCAAAATATTTGATCCATAGACTCTTGGTAGATATAGAATTAAGATGGATCTAGGCTAGTTTTATTATTAATTATAACTAGCAATTGCACCACATGTTGCAAAGGAAATGCCATAATGTGGTAGCATAGGAAAGAGTAGCATAAAAGAGACTGCTAGACAAAAAAGAGCAGAGTGACTGAATGTCAAATGGCAATCACATTGAGGAATATCTTCATATTTTATCATGTGGGCCTTCTTCAATTGATGAGGTAGTACGAAATTTATCGACTCCAACTCCTCTAGAATAAGGGGTGGATTTTTGTGAACTACTAGACCTCAAATAAAAATATTCATCTTGTTGATTGTTGTGGAACAACTTCTTTGTTATTAATTGCATGTAAGTTGTAATTTTTCATAATGGATGAGATCGTCGGGACAAATTACTTAGGACCTCCATATGAGGAAATCTGCATGCTTAGTTTTTTGCTAGATGAAGGATGCACTTGGTTTTTATGACTAGGATGGGCAGTCTTAACCCTTCCAGGAAATGACTTCCTTCCATCACATTTTGAATGTTGAATTCCTCTCATACTACTCATGGAACTCTAACTCTCACTTAGAGCTTGAATTTTTTAATGGCATAACAACTTATCACTATGGCAGTTGTACTTCGTAAGAGACTACTAAGCAGCTTAAGTATGGTATATAATTATAATATTTTCCGTATCCATATTCACCTGTCATTTGAACATAGAGCATAGAGTCATCTTAATCATCAATTTTTATGTATAAGGGGCATTTGGGCCTTTTTTAACCCTTTGGGATTCTTAATAAATCTCAATTTATATTAATTTATATTAGTAAATTATCTACAATCATCTTTCCATAATTCTTGTTTGAACAACAATTATTCCACTCCTTGGGAACTCTAAAACTCATTCATAATAACAAACATCATAAAGAGCCAGAACTAATAAAAAAAAACAACAACTTGTAATCAGGGAATCTAGTCCCTCATTTAAGAATCATTATTCAAGACCTTAGTTCATTTCAAAAATAATTTATTTTCCCATCAAACAAAAATAAAAAATCAAATTTGGTAGTGAGAATAATGGTAGAAAATTTTAAATGTAAGAACTGCCTTCCCTAGTGATAGTACATTTTGGTTTTGAAAGGAAATTATTTTCCTGATATTTTAAATAAAAAATTTCTCTCAAAGAGACCCTTCAGAAAGAACCTTTTTATTTAACTAATTGAAATAGGTCAGTTTCTTTTGTCTAGTTCTTTCTGAGTTATTGAACTTAAGGGAACACATAAAGAGACAGCTAGACAGAATAAAGAAAAGTGACTGAATGTCAAATGGAAATCACATTAAGGAATCTCTTCATATCTTCTCATGTGGGCTTTCTTAAAATAATGAGGTAGTAGAAACTTTATCGGCTCCAACTCCTCGATAATAATGGGTGGAGAATCAGGCTAAGTGAAACACTAAACCTAAAATCATAATATCCATCTTGGCGATTGTTTTGGAATAACTTGTTTGTTATTGATTGCATGTAAGTTGTGATTTTTCATAATGGATGAGACAATTGGGCCAAAGTACTGAGAATATATATATGAGGAAACCTTCATGTTTATTTTTTTTCTACATGAAGGATGCACTTGTTTTTTATGACTAAGTTGGGAATAATTCACCCTTCCAGGAAATGACTTCCTTCTATCACATTGCCCATGTTAAATTCCTCTGATACTACTCATGGAAATCTGAGTCCGACTTACAGTTGAATTTTTTTCTTCCCATACCTCTCTCTTAGGATATAATTTTTTCTTTCTCTTGTTTCTATCGAATACATTGTCTCTATATCACTATTTTCTATCTCTTTTTGAGTGCTTGATTTAATCAATGAGCTAATGGGGCTCATCTATATTCAAAAATCATCAGCTGACACATTTTCTCAAGAATCCTCTTTTGTTTTTAATTCTGCTACATGGTCCTCTTTAGGCTTTTCAGCGTCGTTTGTTTCTAAAGAACAATCTCTTCTTGATAAGTCCCCTTTGGCCTAATTTTCTCATTCCATATGCTTTAGATATAAATGACTTGCACTTGAAATAGGCTTCTTGACATTTTCAAAATTCCATTATTTTTCACTATATTTCTCATGTTTATTAGGGAAACTGTATTCTGCACATTCAACATTATGCCTTTTTAGGGCTTGTTGTAAGGTTTCCAATTTTTCTTCACCATGTCTCCTTTCTTATGTATGCTTGAATTTGATACAAACAATTGGAACTGGCTCCTTTAAATGTGCACAATTTATTAATTTTTCCCTATTTATCTCATATTGACTAGAAAAATCAGATTATGAATATTCATTTATATGTCTCCACCACGCCTCTTCCAAATATGAAGGTTTCTGTTTCATATGTTTCTTTCCATCCAAATCACTAAGAATGTGAATGCTCAACAACGGATCCTTTAATGCTAGAAAAATTAGAGATCCCTCTCCTCTTCTCTCACATTCATTATAAACACGAGCTTCCTTAAATTCATATTTAGCTACACTAAGGCCATCTGTCATACTTGATGTATAATATTTAGCCCATTTCTTTCCGTATATATTATCAAGTTCTTCTTGAATGTTTGACATATGATATTTGAGCTATAAAATATTTATTTTCTCCCTCCCTTTGTCATGTTTAGGATGAAACCTTATGTCCAAGAGCTAGTAATTTTCCTTATGGACCTTGGTGGAACATTTAGGAATGATTCCTCATGCATCACTTTAGGAAAACTCATATCCATATGCTGGATTTTATTTTGAATAATAATTGGATGTGAAGGGCTAGTTACTTTACATACCAATTTTGGAATAGTGAAATAAAAAATTTGTTTACTTTCTTTTGGAAGTTTCACTTTTGATCTAGGATGGCTTACCTTGTGTGTTTCATTTTAATGAGAATGAATTCTTTCTTTATGCACCTTTTTCAGTGTGAAAATTTTGTGTCCCCTTCAAAACCATAGTTTTAATGGGTTTCTTTGCATCAATCTCCTATTGAGTATTTACATCGACATTTTTCTTTAAACACCAATCCTCATTTCTAGTCCCACTTTGATCGACACCAAAATTGTTTTCTTTCCCTACATAATCTTCCATTCGCAGTGCACTAGTGTTACACTCCATATATTCCTTCTTAATATGGCTTTCCCCTTCATGGTTTCTAGGTTTTAAGGTCTCCCATTCCCCCTTAGGCATTCCTTGTTTGAATAACTTTAAATTATTATGCAATACTAGGGGATGCATCCTCAAGTTATTGTTCTTTTTCTGTTGGGTTTCTCCAACATCTACAGAAACAACCTCTGATTTATACGGAAGCTCATGTTCAAGCCCAACTACAGTTCTAAGGACTTCTTCATCCTCCTCCATTTTCCTTTAGAATCCCTTAAAAACCTCCAAATTTTTTGATGAATCCATACTATGGTCATTTTCCTTATGAACCCTCTTGAGTTTCAATGAAATTCTAGAAGACTCTGCACTCCTCTCCTTGTGGAAAAACTTCAGACTCGAAGGAATCATTAGCCTATCAAGTTCCTCTATGATTCCTCTTCAATGTTGACTCAACCAATGTTGGATCACTTGGACTGGAATTAGAAACTACTTAAGGAAATCCTACTTCCAAAATGCAGTAGCATAAATTATTTTCCTCTGAGGTGAAAAAACAATCTTCATTAAATCACAAAATATGAACGCTAAGTTACCATGAATGTCAAATCCCACAGATCCAGGATTTCAGACTGCCCGATCCATGGAGAACTTTATCAATGTGTTAGTCCCAAAAATGATCCTTCCATATCTAACCATCAAATCCTATCCCTATTCTTTTATAAGCTGGTTCCAAAAAAGGTAAATTGTGCACCAAAAATAAAGAAGGGGAGAAACAAAATTATGCAAGAAGAGTGGTTGAATGACCACCACCTTAGTTGGATCACATGCAACAACAATGAGACCAGGACTAAATTGGTGAAGAATACACTGCAAATGAAATGAAATATGGTATTTTGGGTAGTAATCTTATATTCAATCATACAAAACCCAAAATAAAAAATATGGTCATTTGGGTTCCCATACAAACAATCACACAACATCCCCAAATAAAAAAATAAGATCCCGAGGTGTAAGAACTTTTTCATTTGGCCCATGTGGATATAATTGTTGTTATAAGGAGGTGATTATTCCTAATCCATAATATTAAAAATTTATTTATTTTGACTTAATGTAATTTAAGGAAAAATATTAACATTGCTAAAATAAGAACAAATTCTCATAAGCTCCATAATGAAATTGGGCATTCAACAGTTCTAGAATATATTTGAATGAAGGAATTTTTCAAATTAGTGACATTAAGAGGGTTAAAGATGGAAAGTAATTTCTCCTAAAATGTTCAGCATATATCCATTTTAGATCTCAATTTAAAAATATTTGTCATACTACCAACCTTCCTAGCAGTAAATTTGAATTAAACTATGACAATCTTGGAATGCATATTTTAATGCTTTATGAGCACATATATTTAATATAAGTACTCTCTTACTTTCTTAAGGTCAAATAATTATTTTTGTCATTGTTTCCACCATCATATACCATTGGATGAAGGAAAATTTCAAATTAGTGACATTAAAAGGGTTAAATATGAAAAGTAGTTTCACTTAAAATGTTCAACATATAGCCATTTTAGATCTCAATTTCAAAATATTTGTCATACAACCAACCTTCCTAACAATATAACTCAATTAAACTATGGCGATATTGGAATGCATCTTTTAATGATTTATGAGCACATATATTTAATATAAGTACTCACTTACCTTCCTAAGGTCAAAGAAGTATTTTCGTCATTGTTTCCATCATCATCATCATCACATGCTCTTATTATTCATTTTTGTTGCCGTCAATGTCATTATTAGTATTGTTGTTATGATGATCATCATCATTTCACAAATGAATTTTTCTTTGTAGCATTTCTTTTAGTCTCATGCAATATTATTGTAATAAAATTGGAATTATAAATAGAAATAATATGTATTTTTATGTTTAAAATTAACGACATATTTATGTAATTAAATTAGTAATGTTCAAAATTTGATGTAAAATAACATAATGTCTAACATATACTCAAGTTAGATCTCAATTTCGAAAGAATTTCCATCCAACCTTCACATTATAACTAAATAAATCTATGACAATCTTGGAATAATTCTCTTAATTCTTTCTAAGCATATTAAAAAATTCTAAAGAAATTTATATACTCTCTTACCTTCTTAATGTCCAAGCACTACTCTCATCATTGTTTCCATTATCGTCAATATCATCATCATTTTCTTCTTTATTGTTGTCAAAGTCATTGTCCTCATTAGTATTGTTGTATTTATCATAATTTCACAAATGAAATTTTCTTTGTAGCGTTTAATTTTGTTTCATGAAATATTGTTGCAATAATATTGGAATCCTAAATAAAAATAATATGATTTTTTAATATATAATTAGCCACTTATTTATATAATTAATGTAACAATATTCTAGTCATGATTTTTTCCCTCATTGGTAAGTCCTCGTCATTAAAGTACCTTTTCTATTGATAGGTCATGGGTTCAATTCTCTCAACACACCCAAGGTCAAGCTTCATAGTAGTCATTTTCATCATTAGTATTGTTTTTTTTATCATCATTTTACATATGGATGTTTTTTTGTTGTGTTTCTTTTTTTTTCATGTAATATTGATACAATAACAATGGAATTATAAATAAAAATAATATGATTATTTTATATTTAATTAGCCACATATTTATGTAATTAATGTAACAATATTCTAGCCATTTTTCCTGAATAGTCAATTCCTTGTTTCATGTAATATTGATACAATAACAATGGAATTATAAATTAAAAAAATATGTTTATTTTATGTTTAATTAGCCACTTATTTATCTAATTAATGTAACAATATTCTAGCCATTTTTCTGATTGGTCAAGTCCTTGTAATTAAATTACCTTTGCTATTGATAGGTCATGGGTTAATTTCTCTCAACACCCTCGAGGTCAAGCTTCGTAGTTGAGTCAATATTTGAGTCGAAATGAAGTGATTCATTTGGGTGGATCTATTTGGTACAAATATTCTGTGGGCATAATGATCACTCTTGGGTCCATGAACTACATAGAAAAATTAAAATAATAAAATTCAAAATTTAATTTCAAATAACATAACCTTCAAATCAATACTTAAACTAAATGTTTTTCTTTTTTATATAAAAATGTCAATTGTATTTGACTTAGGTGATAGGGAAAAATGGTACTATGTTCCTCATAAATATTGAATTCATATATAGAAACTTCCAAATAATAATAATAATAATAATAATATATTTCAAAAAATTACATAAATTACATATATGTTTATTTGAGTAAGGAAAAATTAAAATAACTATAAGAAATAAAATGTTTTATTAAATAATATTATTAATAAATATAATATTTTTTACACATCATAACTAAACATTTATATTCTAGACATAAAATATACAAATATAATAGATAAATTAAAATAAAATATCATAGTATTTTAGAATATATATAATAAAACAACTAAAATATAAAAATGGAATAAATATCAATAGTAAAAAAAAACATATTATAAGATCTAAAGTCTCAAACTGTGCACTTTATAATAATGATATTTATCAACACAATGAGTAAAGATAACACATCTTTTACATCTATAATTAATTTAAATAAAAAAAGAGTTATTATTTATATTTATATAAAAGTAATGCTAAATAAAAATATGTAGATAAATTATTAGAAAAAGAAAAACACAGTTTAATATTTTAAAGGATTATATTTATATTAACATTTATGTTATGTTTTTTAAAAATCCAATTTCAATAAATTTAATTCATCAAAATTAATGTATTGGAAAGTTAAAAAGATAGTTTAAAGTTTCAAAGGATTATATTTATATAAAAATTATATTATACTTAAAATATAAGAAAATTTTCCTCATATGTTCACAATTTTTAATTTTTTTAAAATCTTATTTCAATTTTTTCAATGTGTCTAAATTAATGTATTGGAAAAAGAAAAGGAAAATTTAACGTTTGAAAGGATTATAAAAATGATAAAAGATAAAAGTTAAAGTTAAAAAGATGAAAGTTAAAATACTAAGGTTAAAGTTAAAGTTTCAGAGGAGTAGTGATATCATTGACTAGTTGTGCAATATAGAGAGTTACGTTAAGTGTTAACCTGGTATGATGCTGATTGGAAGGATCAACCTGGTCCTCAAATGGCTTCTTGTAAGCCTGAATAGTGAACATGGATTGATTTTAAATTAGTCACTAAATTAATATTTTGGCGCTGCTAATTACCTTTGCATCCAACAACTATTAATTACCTTTGCATTCAGAAACTTCGTTGGTAGGAGAGCTTGGAATTTTCCTTGAATATTTAATCTTCCAATCTATATATATATATATGGAGATTCATCTCACTTTATCATGAAGGTTCTTAATCTAGACATAGAGTTTGATATAGTACCATGGCTTGTTAATAAGACGTGCCCTAAAAACCATAACTCATTTCATATGATACATTTTTTTGTAATTAAAAAGGAAAAGAAGGGTATAACTACTTTAAAAATAAATCTAACTAATAAACACTATTAATAATATTGTAAAACATTGTAAATCCTATCAACCACCTAATAATTATTGATATTGAATTAAAATTTTGGAGTAACTAAGTATTTTAAATGTTTTTCAAGAAGTTAATGCATTCAAAAATACGATTTAAATAACAATATCTAGATGAAAACTAATGCAACTATATAAATCTAATGGCTAGAAAATGTTGATAGGCATGAATTCATGATAAACATTGAAACACTTCATCAACTCATATTGCCAAAATTGTAAAATAAAAAAAAATATTACAAATATAAAATATTTATATTTTTAAATTATAAGCTTTCAACCTTTTCTTAAATAGTTATCATTGAACCAAGTTATAAAATTATTTGTGAATTTTCTTTTTAAATTATTTAATTTATATTTAGGTAAATAATTTCAATTTAATTATCAATAATTATTAGGAGATTCATACATTCAAAAATACAATTTAAATAACACTATTTAGATGATAATTAGTGCAACCATATAAATTAAATGATAGTTTTCTTGATGGAACTGAGTATAGGATTTTTATCCTATGCCACTTTTTGGGTGGATACTCAACCCCTCATCATGGAATAGAGAATAAATGATTCTTTACTCTCTGGTCCCTGATGACGAATTATTTATTCTCTAGTCCCTAATGATGGAGAATAAAAAATTCTTTACTATCTGGTTCCTGATGATGAATTCTTTACTCTCTGGTTCCTGATGATGAATTCTTTACTCTCTGGTCCCTGATGATGGATCTGTCCACTAGAAAAATTGGATAGGATAAAAATCCTATATACAGTTCTATGAATATGATTAATTATGGAAATTTATTCTATTACAATTCATTTTTCCAAAATTGATTTTAAAAAAAATGTAAAGTATTAAGACACTACTTTTTTAAGTTATATGTTTTCAACTTTATTTTAAAAGCCATCACTAAATCAAGTTATATAATTATTTGCGAAATAACAATTTTTAATTTTTTAATTTATATTGATGTTAATTATTTTAATTCAATATAATATTCTATAATATTCATAGTGGTTACACAAATCAAAGGTTGAGATTTATTTTCAAAGTAATTATTCCATTTTGTCGTTTTATTTAAATCCACATATGAACATGTGTCATATGAACTGTGTTATAGTTTTTTAGGGATGTGTATTGGTAAGTTATGGTATTGGCCATTAGTATTGTAACAAAGAGTATTTACATATTAAGATGCTCCATAATAATATGAAGGTAAATTTTAATAATTCAGAATTTTGTTCCATCATTTTTTGAAAAAATATGTTCAACTTATATATTAATTATTTTTTATAATTAATAATAATAATAATAATAATAATAATTTTTTAAAATAAAATTATAATTTAATAAGTTTTTTATATATTTTTTAATTTTACTCATATAATTAAATAAAAATTTTGATGCATATTTTAAATTAATAACACTTTATCAACTATTTAATTCAATCTATATACCTAACCTAATTTATAAATACCTAAATCAATCACGTTGCAATAAAAAAATAAAATCCAAGATGCCTTTTTTTTATATAATCCACACAAGGTTAAAACCTTAAAAATTTAAACTTCTCACAAAATGAAACGTATAATGATTGAAGAGGGGGATGAGTAACAAAGAATGTTGGACAAATCATCCACTAAAATATTAAGGAATGGCGGCAGACAAAATATGTTGACGGCAGACATTCCTTTGACTCGTTCTCGTTACTTAGAGCATGGCATAGTATTTGATGTTTATTATAGATAGCTGACGTTGTTTACTGAGAGAACGCATTGTTTGATGGAAGATTTTTCGTTAGAATTTGGTAAAATAAAAATTATTCAAAAAGTCAGAATGTCAAGTATTTGAACAATTTTTTTTAATGGTAGAAATGGATTAATGAGGTACTAAAAATTTTAAAATTTGTCAAATTTTGGTTAATATTAGCAGAGATAAAACTCATACACATTGTATGTTTCTAGAATTGAATTAGAAAGAAATTTTGACCAATAATTGAATATTTAAGGACTTTTAAAGTATACATGAGTGGCTTTAGCAAATTGTTGATTCAGATTAGTGTAGTCATTTCCATGAAGGTTCATAATCTTAAATTGTTGCCGTAATTTCCATGAAGCTCCATAATCTTAAATTCTTGCTTGCTTGCGATGTCTCTTTCAAGTACTTTGAAAGAAATAAGTCTGTTTCAGTTGTGTGGGAACGATAGGTTGTGAAGAGTAGAGATATCATTGATGAGTTGTGCAATATAAAGAGTTACAATAAGTGCTAGCTTGGTATGATGCTCATTGGAAGGATCGACCTGGTCTTCAAATGACTTCTTGTGAGCCTGAACACTAAACATGGATTGAACACTGAAAATTGATTTTAAATCTGTCACTAAATAAATCATAACTCCATCACTAAATAAATCATACGGAAATTAGTATTTGGGCACTGTTAATTACCTTTGCATTCAAAAACTGTTAGTCATCTTTTCATTCGGCAACTTTTCTTACAAGAGAGCTTGACATTTTGCTTAAAGAACTATTGAAGTCCAACAAGAAATTGCAGCACACACACGAGTGTGGGACCTATAGGTCCTAACATCACCTACACTAGTGTGGACAAAATTTGGTGCAATGTCTAATTTACTTTTCCCTTAATTAAATTGGACAATAAAATGTAATCGTATCTCATGATCACTTGTAACAGTTAACTGAGTGTGATAAACTCAGATAGCTCATGTATTTCGAGATGAGGGTGGTTGGAGAGGCATGCAGAGTCATTCTATTAGTTATGGAGTTCAAATTGCATTTGGTGCATTAGTTTAATGCATGAGTAATCAGTTAACTCAGTTAGGTGAGTTAGAGTCAGTTGAACTAGTTGTAACTGTTTGTTGCACTAGTGAGAGATCAAGTGATTTAAATATTATTTAATTCACAATTAGTGATCTGCCATGCAACTAATGATTTACTATCAGTAGGTCCATGCATGTTAGTTCCAGTGGAGACCCAGTTGAGACAAAGGTTAAAGGGAGGTTAACTATCGATTTTGTGATTAGTAGGTTGCTTGCATGCAACAAGACATCCATTGGAGTGCCAATGATCCTTGCACAGTTTAGGAAGGCCAAAATTCCTTAAGAATAGGGATTGCATTCATCAAGAATTGCGCAAGCAAGGAAGGCTATTTGAAGGCTAAGAATTGGCTAAGTGTTGGTCAGTTTTGTCCAGGACAGTGTGAGACAGTTAGCAGAGTGCAGGAGAGTCTTGTGAGAAAAATGCATTGTAATCATTTCATGATTCCATGGTTAATATACAATAGAAGATAGAGCGGTTTTGAGCATCAAGATTTACCCAGGAAATTATCTGTGTTGTGGTTTGATTTGATTCTTTCTTTGCTTCATGTGATTGAAAAATTGTGTTTAATTTCCGCAATTGATTTGTAGAAGTGATTTAGTATATATTTTTAGTACATTGTTAGATCAGATTGAATCTATTGATATACATATGATTGTATAATTTATACATGGTATCAGAGCACAAGAAATCACTATCGTGGAGGAGAAGTTGAGTTTGTGACTGAATAGAATTCGAATTTGCAAAAGACATTCTTGGTGCTACAGGCGATTCAGGATTGAAATGGCTTTCAATGGCTTGAGATTGGAGTATGCACTCGAGGACAACTCTAACTATATTTCTTGGAAAGACAGGATGGAGGGAGTACTGGAGGGCAATGGGTTGAAAGAATTCATTGACGATGATGTTCCCAAACCCGCTGTAATAGATGCTGCAAATCTTGATGCTTGGAAAAATAAGGTTGCAAAGGCAAGGAGGATCTTATTGGAGGGATTACGAGACCACATTTTCTCAAGTCTCCATGGAAAAGCGACACCATATGCAATGTGGAAAGCTTTGACAGATATGTTTTAGAGCAGCAATGATCATAGAAAATTGGCACTGAAGGATAAACTCAGGAAAAACAAAATGGAGAAAGGCAAAATCATGCCAAAATATTTAACAAAGTTTGTCCAATGTCATGATGAGCTTGGGAGCGTCAGAATTAATGTCGTTTATGATGACTTGGTGAGCCTAGCTCTTCTAGGACTTTCCAAGAGTTGGCATAGTTATCAGGACTCTGTCAGTGGAAGGGAAAAGTTTCCAGATTGGGAACGAATTTCGTTGGATTTGGTGTAAGAAGAATTCAGGTGGAATTACAGGGATGGATCTTCATCCAAGAATGAAGATGAAGAAGATTGTGCTTTTGATTCCAAGGTGAAGAAGGGGAAAGGAAAGAAATTCCATTCCAAATTTGAGTCTGGTAAAAATGGCAAGAAGCGCGACATGTCCAGAGTGAAGTGTTTTCACTATCACGAGCATGGACATTATGCCACTAATTTTCCACAAAAGAAGAAGAACAAGAAGGCTTCAAGATCTTCTTCTGGTGAGGATTTGGCCTCACAATTTGAGCTTGACTTTTCGCTCATTGCATGCATGGTGTCAAGTGCAATGGGACTGGTGTGGTACTTGGATAGTGGTGCATCCTTTCACATGACGGGAGATAAAGAACTTTTCAGTAGCTTGGAGGAGATGGACCTCCAGATGCATATCGAAATGAGTGATGACAGGCGGTACAGTGCTACCGGGATTGGTACAATTACCTTCCAGAGATAGTCAGATAAACCCTTTCAATTAAAATATGTAAAGCATGTACTAGGCTTAAAGAAAAATTTAGTCTCAGTTGCAATGTTGGAGGATAGAGGCTATGATGTTGTTTTCAGTGAAGAAAAAGTTTTCCTGCGACACAAAACAATAGGACAAGCCAAGAAGATTGGGATTTGACTTAAGAACCTCTATAAACTTGATGTAGATGGTTGCGCAACATTGATGGCTAAGGCAGACAAAGTGGTGAGTCGGGATGAGGGTGAGTTATGGCACAAGAGATTGGGCCATCTTCACCATGGAGCCTTGAAGGTCATGCAACAGATTTCTACGAGCATTCCTAAGGGTACTCTTGCGTAGTCAGACACATGCAAGGGATGTACTATGGGGATGTATGCAAAGGCCAATTTTCATGAGAAGGAGAACCGAGATTTGAAAATCCTTGAGAGAGTTCACTCAAACGTGTGTGGACCATTCTCTACTTCTTCGAAAGCAAAGCATAAGTAATATGTGATATTTGTTGATGACTATTCTTGAAAGTATTGGATCTACTTCATGCAGAAGAAAGATCAAACGTTCTCAAAGTTTCTTGAGTTCAAATCACTGGTGGAGAAAGACACGGGGAAGCATGTGAAGGCTCTTAGGAGCGGCAATGGTGGTGGGTACATCTCAAATGAATTCAAGAACTTCTGCAAAAAAGAAGGAATTCAGAGAGAGCTGATTGTGCCTCATAAGCGACAACATAATGGGGTCACGAAAAGAAAGAAGATAACAATTGTGGGTGCAGCAAGAGCTATGTTGCATGATCAAGGCCTATTGTTGCATGTGTGGGCGGAGGCATGCAACACAACGGTATTTGTGCAGAACCTTTGTCCTCATTGGATACTTGGCATGAGTACTCTAGAAGAGGATTTTGCTAGTAAGAAACTTGATGTTTCACATTTTAATATTTTTGGCTCATCTGTTTATGTGCATGTGACCAAAGACGTCAGGAAGAAGTTGGAACAAAAAGCTGAGATTGGGATATTTGTGGAGTACACTGAAACTCCCCACAACTATCGGGTGTATTTTCCAAACAACAGAATGATTGTTGTGCGACAGGATATAAAATTTTATGACGAGAAAGCCATGCGATTATCCCTTGAGAGAGAGCTGGATTTGCATGTAGAGGAGGAACTCTTGGTTCCAAAGAATGAACCTCAATATGTGGAGCAGCCACATGCAGAGGATCATGGAGTGGAAGAAAACACTCATGCAGAGCCATCCACCAGAAATGGTAGAAGGCGCACCACAAAAGTTTATAGATTGAGACTTGATGCAACATAGAATGTAGGAGCCCCTACTTCACTGTGCAGACAGAGACAGTCTCCAGATAGGTTTACTGGATACATGGCTCTTATGAGAAAATGTATTGTGACAGAGCCATCTTCCTTTCAGGAGGTAGTGCAGCGACCAATTTGGGTTGATGCTATGGTAGAGGAGTATGACTCCATCGCCAAGAACAATGCATGGGAGATTGTCCCAAGACCGGTTGGCAAATAAGTGTTTGCATCTAGCTGGATCTATAAGGTGAATGAAGATGCTGATGGGAGTGTGGAGAAGTACAAGGCTAGATTTGTGGCCTGGGGATTGTCACAAGTTGAGGGGATTGACTATGATGAGACTTTCGCACCAGTCACGAGGTAATCTTCCATTAGATCTATCCTTTCACTCTCAGCGCAGATGGGGTGGCGCATTCATCAGATGGGTGTGAAAACTGTGTTTCTCAATGGAGTTATTGAGGAGGAAGTGTACATAGAGCAGCCATAACGTTTCGAGATCTTTGACAATGATTCGAATGTGTGTCAACTCAAGAGAGAACTGTATGGGTTGAAGCAAGCACCCCGTGCTTGGTACACTCAGATTGACAGCTATTCCACTGGGTTAGGCTTCACCAAAAGTGAAGCGGATGAAAACCTGTACCAGATTGTGGTTGATGGAAAGCTCTTGATTATCGTACTTTATGTCGATGATCTAATTTTGACAGGTGATGAGCAGCTAATAAACTCATGCAAGGAGGATATTACAAGGGAGTTTGAAATGAAGGACATGGGACTCCTTCACTATTTCTTTGGTTTGGAAATATGGCAGCGAGATGGTGAAATTTTTGTTTCTCAAGGAAATTATACCAAAGAGATATTGGGCAAGTTTCACATGGAGAGATGTAAACCCATGGACACTCCTCTTCCAGGAAATTGGAGGAAAGAGGATGCTACTTCAGGAGAAGTAGTGGATGCTACTGTCTGCAGGCAGCTAGTAGGTTCACTCATGTACTTGGAGAACACCAGACCAGACATTTTCTACGCTGTTAACCAGCTGATTCAAGCTATGGTTAAGCCGCCCAAGCTCTTTTGGAAGGCGGGGAAGCATGTCTTGAGATATCTCAAGGGCACTACAAAGTATGGATTATGGTATAGATGCACGGAGGCAGTGAAGATTCAAGGTTTCACGGATGCAGATTGGGTAAGTAGTCCATCAGACATAAAGAGCACATTAGGAGGGATCTTCAACATAGGATTGACAACAGTTTATTAGTACAGTAGGAAGCAACGATCTGTGACACTCAATTCAACCGAGGCAGAGTACATGGCAGGAAGTCAAGCTGCATGTGTGGCCATTTGGATGAGAAAGATCCTGCTTGGTTTGTTTGGTTCTCAGATGGATCCGAAAGTGATACATTGTGATAACTAGAGTTGCATTAAATTCTCGGTTAATCCTGTGTTTCATGATAGGTCCAAGAACATAGAAATCTGGTACCACCATCTCAGAGATTGTGTTTAGAGGTGCATAATGTTACTTCAGTACATTCCCACGGAATATCAGGATGTAGATATTTTGACGAAGGCACTCATGAGGAGAAAATTCAAATACCATATAGGTAGGATCAGAGTGGCAGATAATCCCTTTCTTGTTGAGAGGGAGTATTGAAGTCCAATAAGAAATTGCAGCACACACACTAGTGTGGGACCAATAGGTCCTAGCAGCATCTACACTAGTGTGGGCTAAATTTGGTGTAGTGTCTAATTTAATTTCCCCTTAATTAAATTGGACAATAAAATGTAATATTATCTCATGATCGCTTATAACAGTTAACTGAGTGTGATAAACTCAGTTATCTCATGTATTTCGAGTTGAGGGTGGTTGGTGATGCATTCAGATTAATTCTATTAGTGATGGAGTTCAAATTGCAGTTGGTGCATTATTTTAATGCATGAGTAATCAGTTAACTCAGTTAGGTGAGTTAGATTCAGTTGAACTAGTTGTAATTGTGTGTTGCACTAGTGAGATATCAAGTGAATTAAATATTATTTAAATCACAATCAACAATCTGCCATGCAACTGATGATTTACTATTAATAGCTGCATGCATGTCAATTTCAATGGAGACCCAGTTGAGAAAAAGGTTAAAGGGAGGTTAACTATCAATTGTGTGATTAGTAGGTTTCTTGCATGCAACCAGACATCCATTGGAGTGCCAATGATCTTTTCACAGTTTAGGAAGGCCAAAATTCCTAAATAATAGGGATTGCATTCATTAGGAATTGCGCAATAAAGTCAGGTTGTTTAGAGGCTAAGAATTGGCTAAGTGTTCGTCAGTTTTGTCCAAGACGGTGTGAGACAGGTAGTAGAGTGCAGGAGACTCTTCTGAGAAGAGTGAATTGTAATTGTTTCATGATTCCATGGTTAATATACAATAGAATATAGAGGGGTTTTGAGCATCAAGATTTCCCCAGGAAATTATCTGTGTTGTGGTTTGATTTGATTCTTTCTTTGCTTCATGTGATTGGCGTTTGTGTTTAATTTCCGAAATTGATTTGTAGAATTGATTCAGTATCTAGCTTTAATACATTGGTAGATCAGATTGAATGCATTGATATACATATGATTGTATAATTTCTACAAGAATGGAACTCCCAGATTGTCTAAAAAATAGATTGAATACTGAAAAAATTATTATCATTTTCTTAAAAAAACAAATGGAATTTAGAGATTAGGAAATCTTAATTACCTTTACATGTGAGATAATTTGCCCTACAATATTGATTATTAGTTTCCTTGAAAGGTCCATCTCCCAAAACGATACTTTGTGCTAATTGATTGAATCATTGAAATCGAATATGTTAGATTTGTTCACCTCAATAAAATGTTTTCAAGTTTTTTGTTCGTATAAACCAATGGTTATCCTCAACAACCGAAGGGTTAGATTTCCTAATATGAAATGAAATAATTTTGTGTTTTGTAATTGCACGCTGGTCGCTGAAATATTCGTCGAGTTCTGTTCCAGGGATTTTGCGACCGGTGTAGATTATCTCTATGCATAGGGTGTTGAGTGTATTGTGGTTATCATGCAGGACCCTCAATGAAAAACTTACCAAAATTATAGAAGGAATGATGAACAAATAGAGAAATAGAAACCTTCTTGAGGAGAAACCATCAAGAAACCGTTAAACTATCAAGAACCTATTTATCAAGAAATAACCTAACTTATTTTTTTCTTAATTATTAACTATTAATCCAACGGCCTAGAAATTTTTAATCGTCTAACATTCCATCCCATGGTGCAGACTAGGACATAGTGGCAACTGGGAGATTTGTTTTCAAAGAGGAATGCCTTACGACGTAATAATTATAATTATAAATATATTTATTAATTTTTTATTTTAGTTTTAGTTTTATGTCATTTGACCAAGTCAAAACTCTTATTGATAATTATCATTATTAAATTTTTAATTTAATTGAATCTTTTAATTTTATTTTATTTTATTTTATTTTGACTAGGTCAAAATGTTTATAAGAAATTATAACATCTCTACATACTAGGTTGGAGATGATTTCTTTTAGCCTTTTATTATTTTTTAATTGAGGCCACATAAACATTTACACCACTACAAAATCTCCCCCTTTTTTCTTTTAGTTTTACTTTTAAAAATTCTATAAAATAAAATATTATAAATTATTTTGATTTTGAAATGAGTTATGGTTTTTGGGAAAGTGGTATTGATAAGCCATGATATTGGTTCATGGTATTGTAACAAAGCCTATTTACAAGTTAATAATATTTTTGGTAAAATGAGGGTAAATATCCATGGTTAAGAATCTTATTATATTGTAAGTATTAAGTTTTAATTTAAAAAATATTAACCCTAAGGGTTAACTTAATTTTTTGATGTCTTGTTGTTAAAACACCTTGTCATTGGAAGGTCACATGTTCAATTATCCTTGATGCCCTCTGGGGTAGGCTCGAATTAGTTTGGCTAGGGGTGTGGTCCCCTTAGGTGGACCTGCTTTTTTTTTTCTGAATAATGCTAATTCTATTTATATAACATACTGGTACAAAACTGCCTCAGCTTCAGCTGTGTAAGCCTGAAAGTTGGGCTTGATAGCCATGATTAAAAAATAAATCTGGACTTCCCTGAGTGGGAAACTAGTCCTTTAGGAAGAATTCTAGCCGCCCTTGCAAGGGAAACTGGCCTATTGTCCATACAATTTAACAAAGCAGAAATAAACATATGATAATAGCATTTAGCTCTTGCAGCTGAAGAGTAATACAGAAAAACAAAAAATCTCCCAAGATGATTGAGCAAAAGTACCGATGTAGGTTGAGGGTTGCGAGGTTCACTGGTCATGAGCTGGGGATGGAGGCTCCTCCACAATTCTGCACCACTACTCGTCCCTTTTGTCATCATTTTCTTCAATGGGCGTGCTATCCTTGTTGACTACATCCACCTGCATGTGGTCCTTGCACTGGTCGGAACGCAAAGTCCCCACCGGTGCCTCAGAGTTCAACGCTTCGTCCTTAGTCGGAGTGGGATGAGGGCAGGGGGCAGGGGAGGGGATAGGGTTAACCGACTCTTCTCTGAGGGTGACAAAAATAAAAGCAGTGATGACGGGCCTGTCAGGGGAGCATTCGAAGCAGAATTCCGCTCTCTGGGAGGATTGATGAAGGGGAAGGCTGGCAGACGCACGGGAGGCAGGGGAAACAACAGATAGGGCAGGTTCCACAATGGGAGGCGGGGTGGACTGGGCAAAGTGCACATGCCCTGCTTGACGGGCTCAGCCTCTCAGATTGCAAGTTTCCGGGTAATGGCCCCAAGAGACGTCCTCAGAGGAGGATTCAGAGCTAGAAGAAGGCCGAAAGCGGGTCGCACGACCCCTGCTAGCATCGCGATGACACCTCATTCTGTGACGGAGCCGCGGCATGGTTGCAAAGATAGGTTGGTAAGGCCTAAGACAGGGAGATCAGGCAGAATGCAAAGGCTACCAACAAGATTCGACAAACTTAGCACAGTAATGGGAATTCAAACAACAAAAAGCATTATCGGAGAAGTGGTGGCCCGACAGCGTCTCCAGACAGCAAAGAAGCATGCAGCGGCACCCAGTTTGAGTGTGGGCACTCGACTCAGCACAGGAAAGAGGGCAGGCACCACACAATGGAGGAGGAGAGCTACAAGCGGCACAGGAGCAAGCCGAGCGATCATGCACAAATGCCATCGCGAACCATACGAGCAGAGCGGGGTGGTGAAAAATCCAGGCAAGCGAAGTTAATGGCATGCAGGTTGGCGGATTAAATGCCGCGTTAATGGAGTTGCAGGTGGCCATATGGCCACCCCACGTGAACTCCATCGGGAGTCGCCAAGGGACTGACATCCCATCGCGCTTAATTATCATCCGCATCCGGAATAGGTGGACCTACTTTGATTTTCTGAAAAAATAAAAATAAAAATTAAAAATTAAAAAATATTATTAAGTTTAAATATAATACTTATAAAATATTTTGATTTTAAAATGAGTTATGGTTTTTGGAAGTCAATAATATCCATGTTAAAATTGGGGTGAATATTCATGTTTAAGAATCTTGTTATTGTAAGTATCAAATTTTTATATGCTTATTAATGAAATTTAAATATGATTATGAATTGGTGAAATTTAAATTTAAATTATTATTTAAATTTATATAATGAAATGTGTTGGCCACCTATAAAATTTGTTCTAACAAAAGGTGGCCAAAACATTGTTGGAGCCTTCAAGAAACAATTTTTATGCACAAATGTTATCTCTTGAAGCCTCTTGAAGACATCCTCTCCTCTGTATCAAAATTGTTCATTACTGTTCCCATTTTAAAGCTCATAAAATTCTGCTGATTTCAAAGAGAAAGACTGCTGCAAAAAATCCATTTTCCTTTTCCCTCCATCTCATAACTAACCTTCATTTTGCTTCCTCTTTCTGCATAAAATTCCTCTATCTTTCCTTTTTTCCATTTCCTCCTTCATAAAAATCCACCTTGCATAGTTTAAAACTCCTTTTTAAACTATATCGAAACTCTCAAAACCCTTGAAAAACATTGAAAAATTCATAAAAATCACATTTTTTATATGGGTTTAAGCCCCTTGGGCTAGGTCCTTAAACATTTCCACTACATACGCCTTGGTGTTGGAACCAAGCGCTAGCCATCCAAGCACTTATCGCATTGCTCGATGTCAATTAGCCCTGTGCATAATCCCCCAGTCATATTATCTTCCATAAACCCACGGCCCCGTAGACGGGCACCGAACCGTATTGCAAATATTTTTCCGCCCCAAAGTTTAAACCTTTGTTATAAATGATTTTTCGGGTTTTTAATGTGTTATGTCGTTTTATTAAAAGGAAAACCAGGTGGGATTCATCGCACCGCTTTTGCGAGGGCGGCGTTTTTTTTCGTTTGGCAGTGATTCCATTCAACGACCGACACTTGGCGTTGAGCATTGTTCAAAAACTTCCTCTCATCGCACGTTAAAGTTCGACTGTGGGCTCGGCGCGATATTGATGTGCGCCATCCAATCTGAGGCCGCTCATCGGATGGTAGTCGCGCTCTGAAGAAGCTCGTGCGATAACCACAGGTACGGTGCAGTCGTAAAAGAATTTCCGTCGTCGATTTGATCCGCAGATCGACGGCCCATACTCCATCGTCCCGGTGCCTAGCGCCACATCAGCATCCACACGGCATCATCGGATTGGAGCGGGTTTCGTTGGTTCCTCGCACAGTCAGCAAATCCAGACCTGGAATTTTATTCATTTAGATTTTATCAAAGGTTTGATGTCTAGGCATGTTTCTAAGGTTATTGGCACCTATTTCTCCGCCTTTGATCGGTTGGGTCGCTCTCATCCGACGGTCCATGATCGTCCTGATTCCCAATCTTTATTTTTGATCATTTTTTCCTGAAACAAAGGTTTTAATCCATTTTCTCCATTTTTCCAAAAATGACTTATCCGCTTTGACTTTTCGCCTCCGCTCCCGACTGTCGATCTCTGGGCGATCAACGGCTCCGATTTTATTCCTCCTCCATTTCCCTTTGACCCCTTCCAATAAATCTCGACCGTTGGATGATGGCATCCAATGGCCACACTCATTACACGTTCCTTTTGAAGCAGTAAACCTATACATGCAGGATTTTATAAACATTTTTCGTATTTTGCAGGATTTAAATGAATTTTTCCGCTATACTGAAGAAAATTTCAAAGGCCGAGGGTGACAATCCTCCTGCCTTCGATTCATCAAAGGGAATCATTTGCAGGATTCAACTCCACGTTTTTTCAATGATTCATGAGGCATTGATGCCACATGACCCTGCGCAGCCCTGCACCCCAGCAAAAAACCATGAATCGAGCACAGTTAGAGAGTATTAGTGTCGAAGACAAAAATATATCAAAACAGGAGATTGAATACTGGAAGACACAGGATAAGCCTGATCATACCTAAAACACAGATCTCAAGTAAATTAAAGGTGTTTTAGGGAAAGACGAAGACATCTGTCGAGCCGAGAAAGCCTCCACCGCCACAAGCAGAGGCCAATCGAACCCTCTCCAACTCCTAAAGACACCTGCAGCCTCACAGAAATCAATGAAGGTTTAGTCACTACCTGAACAAGAGGTGTTTGCCTAAAGACAGCTGAACAATTAATACAAATCAAAGATATTATCTCTAATTGTCGGCAAAACTATTTTAAAAGATTAAGAACAGCCCAGAAGCAGATCTTTTTCGATCATTAGGCCTCGAAGGGAAGAAACAGAGTTATGAAGCAGAGTTAGAAATGATTACATTCCTGCCTTATGCCTTGCCTGGTTCCCAAAGGCCAGGAATTGCATTGATTACATAATTAATGATACTTGACCCCTGGGAAATCCTCCCACCTCCTCATTCTTCTATAAATACTTCTGTAGAAGATGATAAAATGTTGGTCTCTGGACATCTGACTGTATGTAATAGTTCTCTGAAGCTATTGATGCCCTGTGTGCAATTTGAAGATACATAAGTTGATATGAGAAGTTTGAAGTTGTAGAGACCCACCGGGCTTGCTGATTATAACTAGTTTGAACATCAAATACAAGCTGTTGATTTATGGGATCTTGATTTGTGTCAATGGTGATGTGTTCCTCACTGTCAATTTTTATTTTCTTTAATGTTTTTACTCTGTTCACTTTCTCTGATAAGGAACAACAAACATAGAGCTAGGACTTACTCTCAATAGTACCCTACTCTTACTGAAAGCTTTATTTTCTATGTTTTCTTCATTTGAAAGTTCTCTTGAAAGAGTATATTAAAGAAGGTTGGTTTCGAAGCACTCATCTGATCTTAAGCTATTCCAATTGTTTTAAAAATGTTTTTAACTAAAAGTACTTCAATGCAGGGTAGTTTAAAAGCACTTACCGGATCTCAGAATACTTTTATGTTTTGTTTCTCTAAGCACATGCCGAAGCAAGATAGTTTAAAAGCACTTACTTGATCTTAGGTTGTTCACTGTTCTTCATTTGTGTTCTCCATTTCCTATTTGTTTCATTCCATAAAATCAACTTAAGAGATCCTTTGACATAAGTGACTTGCCCCATGGATCCTTCTTGAACCTTGTTGTTCAATTAAAATCCTCCTATGACTCCATAGCCCAATGGGTTAAGCTGTTTTTGCCTTTCCTGTTAGCCGAATCATTCCTTCATTTGCATACATCTTCACCCTTTATTTTGAACTGCCTTCACCTTCATCATGTATTTGCCCAACTAGAACAAACAAACCAAACCCATTCTCTTCATAACTAGCCTAATATCACATTCCAGGCTTTAAAGATCATATCTTTAAACTCATACATAGAGAGATCCCTCTCTGGATTCATGAGGGCTAGATCCTTGAATCCCAAAGTGGTTTGATGTTTTCTTATCTTTTGGTTTTTGCCAATCTGGACAAAACATAGGAACCCCAACAAAATGAATGTTAGTTTATAACTACTATTTGTGTGTTACATATTTGAATGTGATATGCATATTATGATTTTATTTTATCTAAAAAATTGTTTGGTAATTTCATTAAGAACAACAACATTACAATTGTAACATCACGTGGGAAAATTGTAAATAATAGTTACTCCAGTTAAAAGACATGATAAGACTGATAAAATTTTGAAATATCACACGTTAAATTAGGAAATATTTGATTTTATTTAATAAGAAAATCGTGTTATAGTGATGCAAGAATTGCAAATAACTTACTTGGAGATTATGCTTAATTGTGTCTCACATGTCAAGGTGGTTAGTTAGTTATGGGTAAGACGGTTACCTACCCATAACCTCTCCTTGAGAATAAAAGATGGAAAAAGGGAAACTAAGAGGGTAATGCGTACCTGCGGTATCTGGAAAGGATACAAATAAGATAAGAATTACAAAACTGTGATAAGAAACCGTGTTGAAATGTCAGGCGAATTTGAGCAACAGTAAGGATTGGGCTACGTCTGGTTGGGACCAGATAGTCGTGGAAGCTAACTGTGCAGAGATGTTACTTATACCATGTATGTGAGGATAGCACGAGGGGATACACATTTTGCACTAGTATCATGGTAGGGAGGATTAAGGCATTACTCCATAGGAGTTCCAGATTTCAATACATAACCAAAGGAATACAGAGAAACAAATGACTATTCTTGACTTGGTTGTAATTGTAATAGTTGCAATAAGCTTATGTAATAAGTATGTAACAAAAAATTCAAGTAAACAGGTTCTTTAACGGAGTATAATTGTGTTAAGAAGTATGCTTTTAGGCCAAAAATATTGATACAAATCTTTATTGTTGGAAATTAAACTGTCTAGATCCTTTATTATTCTTGCTTGATAATATTTGTGTAAATGTGATAATGAATAATGGAGCTGAAAAAGACAGAGCAAATAAAACAAAACAATTGCTTCCTTCTGTACAAACATAGTTATCATAGAGAAAAATAGGTTGGTACATTGGAAGGGTTTTATAAAAAACATACTTTGGTAGCCTGGGTTAGTTCCCTGGCTCAACCATTGTACAAATTTATTAATATTGATAGTATTACTGGATTCTCCTAATCTAACAAATTAATCTTATGTTAAATATAGAATCCTTCCACTTAATTCTTTGCGGAAATTAAATCGGCAATTGCAAACGCATGAAGAAAATCAATCGCACATAAACAGAGTTGTTTAACGGGAAAGCTTAAAGCTAAAAACCCCAACTATCATATATTATGTATATCAATGGAATCATGTAATAATCTCATACAAATCTTAGTACATCAAGCTCTCAATACAATCAACAATCCGTACACACTATCATGCAGAAATTTGCATATCTATGCACCAATTTCTTGCCTCTTGACAGCCTCCCTCCACTGTGCAATCCCTGCTAAAGAAGACCTTTGAATGAATTCGAATTTGCCTTGCCTTGACTGCGCAATCCTCATTGGCATCTCCAATGTGTGTCATATGCATTGAATGCATCACTATAGTCACAACAGATAGTGTCCATCTTGCCCTTTCACCTATCTCTCCACAGGTCCACCAGAGCCCGGCATACGAAGTAAGTTAACCTCTTTGTATTTGTTCGATTGCGGTAGTCTCTGGTTGTGAATTAATTAACTAATTAATTCACTCCACTCTCACTAGTGTATCATTCAGTTAGACTAGATACAACTAGCTCAACTGAGTCTAATTGAGTTAAACTGAATACAACTCCATAACTGCTCTTCCAACTGTGTCATAACTCTGCCACTTGAGTTCTAACTGATTCCTCCATGCATTAGCTCCAGTAAACCCTTGGGAATTGTGTAATTCCCTTGACCCATAGATTTTTTCCTGATGCGCTCATGAAAATAAAGCACTCGAAGAATAAGTTGATATTTATACATTGATTATTATTAAGGGCTAATAATAATTGACATGCATCTATTTTTAGATTGACGATCTATAAATAGACTTCGCCCAATATTCTAAAAATAGAATCTCATCTATTTTTCACATTTGACCAACCATCTAAAAATAGCATCCTACAACTTATAGAATATGCTCACCATGTCTAAAAATAGACATACGCCTAAAAATAGCCTGCGGGCCCCACTTAGTGAAGGTGCTTAATTTTCACTAAGCTCATCATCTTGTCGAATCTCAATAGTCCCTCTCAACAAGATAGGGATCATCCTTCACCCCGATCCTGCCTCTATGGTATTCGAATTTTCTCCTGTTGAGCGCCTTTGTTAGAATATCTACATCTTGATCTTCCGTAGGAATGTACTGAAGCAACATGATCTTCCGCTGCACACAATCTCTGATATCATGATACCGGATATCTATATCCTTAGAACTATCATGAAACACAGGATTAATCGAGAGTTTAATGCAACACTGATTATCACAATGTATCACTGTAGGATCTAAATGAGAACCGAACAAACCGACCAAGATCTTCCTCATCCAGATAACCTCACATGCAACATGACTTGCTGCCATGTATTCTGATTTTGCTGAACTGAGTGCCACAAATCTCTGTTTCCTGCTGTACCAAGAAACTGATGTAGATATGATACTGAAAACCCCTCCTGATGTGCTCTTTTTGTCTGTTGGGCTGCCTGCCCAATCTGCATCCATGAAGCTATGCAAGTTCACCTCATCCGTCAGTCTGTACCATAAGCCATACTCAAATGTGCCCCTGAGATACCTCATGACATGCTTGCCTGCCTTCCAAAAGAGCTTGGTAGGCTTAACCATCTCTTGACTAAGCTGGTTCACCGCATAGCATATGTCCGGTCTTGTATTAACTAAATACATGAGTGAACCCACCAACTGTCGATAAACAGTGGCATCCACTACCTCTGCCAATGTAGCATCCTCTTTCCTCCAATTTCCTGGAAGAGGAGTATCCATGGGCTTACAATCCTCCATGTGAAACTTACCAAGTATCTCCCGAGCATACTTTCCTTGAGACACAAACAATTCACCTTCTCATTGCCATATTTCCAATCCAAGGAAATAATGAAGGAGGCCCAAATCCTTCATCTCAAACTCCTTTTCAAGATCTGCCTTGTATGAGTATATCAACTGCTCATCACCTGATAGTATTAAATCATCAACATAAAGAACAATGATTAAAATCTTACTCTCCACCACAATTTGGCACATGTTTGCATCTGCCTCACTCTTGGTGAAGCCAAGTCCATTGAAATAGTTGTCGATCTGAGTATACCAAGGATGTGGTGCTTGCTTCAGCCCATACAACACTCTTTTGAGTCAGCACACATGTGACTTGTTGCTGAAGATATCAAATCCTTCAGGCTGCTCAATATACACTTCTTCCTCAATGATCCCATTAAGGAACATAGTCTTCACATCCATCTGATGAATGTGCCAACCCATCTGCGCTGAGAGAGAAGGGATGGTCCTTATGGAAGAATATCGTGCGACAGGTGCAAAGGTTTCTTCATAATCAATCCCCTCGATCTGTGAGAAGCCTCGGGCAACAAATCTTGCCTTATACTTCTCGACGCTCCCATCAACAACTTACTTTACCTTGTAGATCCATCTTGAACCTACCACTGATTTACCCACAGGCCTTGGAACAATCTCCCAAGCACTGTTTTTGACAATGGAGTCATACTCCTCCACCATGGCATCTACCCATGTGGGCTCCTGCGCTGCTTCTTCAAAAGAAGATGGCTCTGTCACGATACACTTGCTCATAAGAGCCATGTATCCAGTAAATCGGTCAGGTGATTGTCTCTGTCTACACTATGATGTAGGGACTCCTACATTCTGTGCCGCATCAAGATTCAGTCTCTCAGCTTCTATGGTACACTTTCTGCCTGTTCTAATGTGTGGTTCTGCATGAGTGGACTCCTCCAGTCCATGAATCTCCTCCTGTGGCTAATCCACATCTAGAGGCTCATCTTTTGGAGCAAGTACCTCCTCCTCTACATGCAAGTGTAGCTCCCTCTCAAGCAACAACTTCATGGCTTTCACCTCATTGAATTTTATATCCCATTTCACCACAGTAATCCGACTGTTTGGAAAATACACACGATAATTATGGGGTGTTTTTGTGTACCCCACAAATATCCCAACTTCTGCAATCGGCTCCAACTTATTCTTGGCATTCTTTGTCACATGAATGTAAACAGATGAGCCAAAAATCTTCAAATGAGAAATATCAAGCTTCTTACCAGTAAAAGCTTCTTTAGGTGTACTCATGCCAAGCACTCTATGAGGACAACATTTTTGTACATAAACTGCATTGTTGCATGCTTCCACCCACAAGTGCATCGGTAGGCCCTGGTCATGCAACATATCTTGTGCAACACCCACGATCGTTCTGTTCTTCCTCTCCGCGACCCCATTCTACTGTGGGTTATGAGGCGCTATGAGTTCTCTTCGAATTCCTTCTTTGCTACAGAAGTCTTTGAATTCGTTCGAGATATATTCACCACCATTATTGCTCCGCAGAGCCTTCACTTGCTTCCTCGACTCCTTCTCCACCGATGCTTTAAACTCACAGAACTTTGAGAATGTTTTGCTCTTCTTCTGCATGAAGAAGATCCAGCATCTACGAGAATATTCATCAACAAATATAACATAATACCTATGTTTTGTTGTTGAAGCAACCGAGAAAGGTCCACACACGTTTGTGTGAATTCTCTCCAGGATCACCGAAGCATGATTCTCCTTCTCATGAGAGGTGGTCTTCACAAACTTACCCATAGTACATCCCTTGCACTGCTCTGACTGTGCAAGAGTACCCTTGGGAGGTCCAGTAGAAATATACTGCAAAATCTTCAAGGCACCATGGTGAAGATGGCCCAATCTCCTGTGCCATAATTCGCCCTCATCCCGACTCACCACTTCTTCTTCTTTGCCCATCATTGCAGCGCAACCATCTACCTCCAGCTTGTAGAGATTCTTAACTTGAATCCCTATCCTCTTGGTTTGACCCATTTTGTATGTCACAAGAAAGCTTTTCCCTCGCTGAAAACAATGTCATAACCTCTGTCCTCCAACATAACGACCGAGACCAAGTTCTTCTTCAGACCTGGAACATGCATAACATCTTTCAACAGAAATGGTTTACCTAATTCCCTCTCAAAGGTAATGGTTCCAATGCCGGTCGCACTGTATCTACCTTCATTTCCCATCTCTATATGCATTTGGAGATCCTTCTCCTCCGAGTCACTAAATAACTCCTTGTCTCCTATCATATGGAAGGAAGCACCACTATCAAGATACCATACCGATCCCATTGCGCTTGAAACCAAACATGCAATCAAGGAGAAATCAAGTTCAAATTGTGAAGCTAATGCCTCACCCGCTACAGCTCCAACAACCTTCTTGTTCTTCTTTTTCTATGGGCAGTTAGTGGCGAGATGCCCATGTTCGTGACAGTGAAAACACTTCACCTTGGACAAATCTAGCTTCTTGCCTTTAGCCTCAAATTTTGGATGGGATTTCTTTCCCTTCCCTTTCCTTTCTTTGGTAGCCAAAGCGCAATTATCTTCATCATCATTCTTCGATGAAGAGCCATCCCTGGTATTCTGCCTTATCTCTTCCTGCACAAGATCCGACCAAAGTCACTCCCAATTCGGCAGTTTCTCCCGTCCATTGACAGAGTCTTCGTAGCTGTGTTAACTCTTCGGAAGCCCAAGGAGAGCCAAGCTCACCAAGTGATCATCCGCAACTGTAATTCCCACACTCCCCAGCTCATCCCTACATTGGACAAACTTCGTGAGATATTTTGGAATATTGTCGCCCTTCTCCATTTTGATTTTTCTGAGCTTATCTTTCAGCGCCAACTTCCTATGGTCGCTGCTGCTTTGGAAAAGATCTGTCAAAGCCTTCCACATTGCAAATGGAGTGGATTTCCCATGAAGGCTTGACACAATATTGTCTTTCACGCCTTCCAACAGAATTCTTCTTGTATTCGCTACCTTCTTTTGCCATGCATCAAGTAATGCAGCATCGCTAGAAGTAGGCTTAGGAACATCGTTATCGATAAACTCCTTCAGTCCATTATTTTCAAGCACTGCCTCCATCCTGTACTTTCAGGCTATGTAGTTCAAGCTACCCTCAAGGGCATACTCCAACTGCAACCCACTGAAAGCCATTTCAATGAATACTCAACTATCACACCAAGAAATTTCTGCAGCAAATTCTAATTGTCCACTAACACAAAACTCAGCACTGCTTCACTATTGCAATCTCCAGTGATTAACACTGCTCTGATACCATGTAGAAATTTACTAATACTGATAGTATTACCGGATTCCCCTTATCTAACAAATTAATCTTATGTTAAATACATAATCATTCCACTTAATTCTTTGCGTAAATTAAATCCCCAATTGCAAACACATGAATAAAATCAATCGCACATAAACACAGTTGTTTAATAGGAAAGATTAAAGCTAAAAACCCAAACTATCATATATTATGTATATCAATGGAATCATGTAATAATCCCATACAAAGCTTAGTACATCAAGCGCTTAGTACAATCAACAATCATTGCACACTGTGATGCAGAAATTTGCATATCTATGTACCAATTTCTTGCCTCCTGACAGCCTGCCTCCATTGTGCCATCCCTGCTGAAGAAGACCTTTGAATGAATTCAAATTGGCCTTGCCTTGACTGCGCAATCCTCATTGGCATCTCCAATGTGTGTCAGATGCATTGAATGCATCACTATAGTCACAACAGATAGTCCATCTCACCCTTTCACCTATATCTCCACTGGGTCTCCACTGGAACTGACATGCAAGTAGTTAACTGCTATATTTGTTCAGTTGCAAGTGAGTCTCTAGTTGTGAATTAATTAAATAATTAATTCACTAAACTCTCACTAGTGTATCTTCATTTAGAACTAGATACAACTATCACAACTGAGTTTAACTCACTTAACTGAGTTAAATTGAATAACAACTCCCATAACTACTCTTCCAACTCTGTCACAACTTTACCACTTCAGTTCTAACTGAGTCCTCTATGCATGAGTCACCAACCACACTAGGAATTGTGTAATTCCTTCAGCCCACTGATTTGCCAAATGTGTTCACTGAAATAAAGTGCTCCAAGAGAATAAGTTGATATTTATCGTAGGATTATTATTAAGGGCTAATAATAATCGACATGCATCTATTTTTAGATTGACGATCTATAAATAGACTTCGCACAATATTCTAAAAATAGAATCTCATCTATTTTTCACATTTGACCAACCATCTACAGATAGCATCCTGGAACTTATAGAATATGCTCACCATGTCTAAAAATAGACATACAACTAAAAATAGCTTGTGGGCCCCACTTAGTGAAGGTGCTTAATTTTCACTAAGCTCGTCATCTTGTTGAATCTCAACAGCCATGGTAACGACCTAGCCTGGAACAGTCCCTTGATTTTCATTGTAAAGTATAATAATTAGAATCACAACTATTCGTTATTATGTCCAGTATAAAATCCATCTAAGAAACTAAACCTTTAAGTTCAAGCTTACATTTAAAAACAATTCTTTAATGTAGAAAGAACACATAAATTATAATCCTGAGTAACAGAACTAGCTTTTCGAGAACATTTCACATGGTGCACAGTATAGAACGATAGTCAAACAATTCACATTTATATTATACTCTGAGATCTATCATCGGTTTTGAACATACAACTGTTCCAGAAAATATAAGGTAACCAAATCATGATTTTAACTTCACAAACCTAACCAATGAACTACCATTGCAATAGGGTTACAAGGAAACATCTTCAAACCAAAACTAAGCACTTGATAATAGAAAATACAGTTTGAAACCCTTAAAAAACAAATTCGACATTTTAAGCCAGATACAGTAGGCCTCAAAGTCGACCTTAGAATTTAATAATCTGTGAACCACCCAAAATTATGGTGGATTAGACTACCAAAACCAACGAGGGTTTTTCCACAGTACCTGGACCAAGAAGAACTAGAAGGTCCTGGACACTGTCGACCAAGGGGCTTTGGAAACTAGGTACTTGCACACATTAAGCAAGATAAGTGTTGGAAAATTGGAATCCTAAAAAGGAAAACAGAATAACGGTATCTCAATTCAGGAGAAGACATACCTACATGTCATTATATTCCCTAATTGAATGAAGGACTAGTCTGTATGACGACAGTGCGAGTAAAAGAATGAAACCAAAAGTGGTGGAAGACCTAACTTTCTCAACAATAAAACCTTTGATTAGCCAATGAGTCGACTGATCGGACTTGATAAGAAAAGAGTGAATAAGAAATTAATCATACCAGAACATGAGAAGGAAATATGGTGAATAAAATGAATATTTGGAAGGAAATTGCAGAGTTTCTCACCTGGCGATGAAAGTTGGAATGTATTAGACATGTCGATGTCGAGATGAACCGCTACAAAGAAGGAAAATTCCATGGAGAATCAACATGCTAGTCGCAGAGGAAGCTCCACCAAACCCTCGTAGAGAATCGAGCGAATGAAGTTTCGGTGGAGGGTTTTGGGTGGTAGTTACCATGACCTAAATCCAAACGACCTTCGTTGTTGATCGACTAGATTTGATCAGAGCCGTAGATTGAACCCAAACTTCGAGAATGGTGCCAGGTGTAAGGCAAGAATGTTGTATCCAGAAGCTTATCTAGTACACTATATCACTTACAAAGGACTAGGGTTGGATCAATGAGTTAGACTTAAGTCGGTGATATAGTTACATAAATCCCTAATGAATAACAATAATGCGTAAAACCTCATTAAGGTGTAGTTTAATGTTTCACCCTTGTATAAGAAATGACAAAAATATGGTCGCCATTCTATTAAAAATATATATTCTTTAACCTATAATATAATTATATGCATATATCATTAAAACCAATATGTTCTTTTATAAAATACATAATCTCCAACCCATACTATAACTATATGCATAAAACAATGGTATTGATATGTATATTTGCAAGGTTCGTAATAATATTTTTCTAAAGGAATGTATAATCCGTGTTGCATTATGACATATATTTACATTGATTGAGCGCTACTTCTATTTTATATATATATATATTTTTAAATTGGGTAAGCCTGTAGTTACTTAAGGGGTGTGACAACAATATGAAAAAAATTGAATTTAATAAATATTGATATTTAACATCTAACACCTGTACATTTTCATGATATATATATGAAAATATTAATTTAAAAAATAATTTATTATGTACTTTAATTTTAAAACTGATTAACTAAGAAAATTACTTTTTCTGTATCTGAATTATTTTTTCTATACTTTTATAAAATTGAATTACTTTTTTTCTGTACTTTTATAAAATTGTTTTGATTTTATTTTTTAAATAAATATAATATTTTAATTTTTAAAATTTGAAATGATTGATTTTTATTAGACGAATAATCTTTATATTACTAATATTAATCATTCCTTCAATTTAAATATATATTCTCTGTATTAAATTTCAAAATCCATTTTGTCAATGCAATTATTTTTATTCACCGAATATTTACAATTATTAATTTATAAAATTTTCAAATATTATATTAATATAATAATTTTTATAGTAAATCTAAAATAATTATAGATGGTGATTAGGTTAAGACACTCCTTGATGTGAAGTTACTAATTCAATTCCCTATTCTGATTGAAGTGATATATTGGACATAATAAAGGTATAGTCCTACTAAACTTTCAAAAACAAAGAATTTAATTAAATATTATTAATTTACTTGTATGATATTTTTAAATATTTAAATATTAATTTTATTTTTCAATAACTTTATTTTTATTAATTAAATATTTTAGTATAATGAAATAATTATTTTTTGTTTTTTATTTTAAATTCTATAAAATTAATAAATTCAAATATAAAATATCATGTTTTGATATGAATATTCAATTCTCAGGTCCTTGAAAATGGCTGGAGTGTCCACTCGAAACATTGGAGAGTATTAAAAATGTTGCACATAGTTTCACCTCCAAAATTTCTCTTAATTTGAATATTCAACCTAATAATATTTATTTCACAATCATTTACGTACCTTTACTCCATTTTTTCACATTTAAATGTAAAATCCATTTCTCAACATATATATGATTATTAATTGATGCAAGAGCATTTCTTAACAAGATTTAGGAAGTCTTATCACATTTACTAAAGGGAGTGAGTTCCCTGAATTTGATTTAAATTAATGTAATTAAAAATAGGAATTTGGTTTTCAAAATAAAATAGGGGTTGATTAGAGAAATAAGGGATTAGTTCCTCGATATGTAATATATTATTTGAGGAGAGTTTTTGAGGTAGTTAGAAGTTTTAGGATTAGGTTAGATGATTTCTCTTCATGGGTGGTTTGATCCACCTTTAGTGGATGTCAACCAACCATCTTTATTGTATACCTAGTACAAAAGTACACAAGAAAAATAGAGAAGAGATAAAGAGGTAGAATGGATTAAGTAAGCCAAGAAAGGAACAGTAGCCAAGAGGTTATAAAGGACCATATAATGTAGCTCAAGCCAAATGCATACATATATTATGCGTGGATGATTTTAAGGGATATATCTATATTGTATAGTGGAGTGATTCATTCTTTTATGAATATCAATTCTATGATATATATATATATATATATATATATATATATATATATATATATATATATATATTATTTTTTTTCTACAGAAGAAGACATATTTTTTCATTAGTATGAAGAAATTACATTCTATAAATGCACTTTATAATACATTTTGTTCAAAATAGGTATCTTTCAATGACAAAAATGTGAAAATCAGGAAAAAAGATTACTCTAGGTTGGTTATTAACAAGCTTCTAAAGCATGATCCATCATCATTAAGTATAATATCAAAAGATATAAAAGGGTACAAATCTATAAAAGGAAATACAATCCTCAATGAGTGAATATATGAATATACATATAAAAGCATATAGTGTCGTCTAATAGGTCTCCCATATAACAATAAAAACAAAAAAATTGTGCAATGATTTCTATCTGAAATTTGTTTCCTTCCACCACAATTCCCCTACCTTCATTAACTTATAATGGTGATTCACATCTCATGCAATCAATAATTAAATCTTCAGATTTCTTCATCAGATCTCTCTACAAATATATCACACCTTGGCTAGGATCTGTTGGTTTTTATTTTAGACGTTGATTATTCCATTCCAACATAGAATAATGCTCAATGAAGACTATTTCCAACACATTAATAAAATATGATCTCCATACAATAAAATTATCAGATTAACATTTATATATAACAAATAATCCATGATCCAGAAGGAATACATTGATATTCATTAATCACATTTTTTAATATACATCACATTAGCCTGATTTACAATATGTTTGGTGCTCCCAAGGTCGTGGCTATCCTCTCATCACTTGTACAAACTTTTTAATTCTAACCCCCCCCCTCATGTAGTCTTCTTTGCATTCTTAAATCAAAATGACTCTAAACTATAATTAGTTCAAATCCATAAATTACTCAAGTAATTCTTATCTCTAGGATCCTTTTGATACACAAAATCGTCACCAAAATCTATCATCTCTCTCTATCCCAATTATCCCTCCAAGATCAAATCAAATATATTTAGATTTTAGACTTTTGCGACCAGTATCTTGTTGTAGTACGGTTTTCAGATCCATCACATTCATAAAGTTTATAATCGACATTTCGAACCCTCTATTGTGGTTCATCACCAGGATGAAAAAATATCATGAACCACAATAGAGGGTTGCATTTTTTATGATGAACCATAGTAGAGGGTTTTAAACATTGATTATAAAATTTTATGAATGTGATGGATCCGAAAACCATACTATAACAATTTTGTTTACATAATTATCAATATCTAATTATTTTGTTGAATAAATAAATCTCAAAGAAACCCTATCCACACACATTAATTGTAGATAGTTCTAGAATTAATACAATTTTGATAAAAAAAACAAGTTTAATTAAGGGAACTTGATTAAAATCAATTCTCACTAGATGGTCCCACATCATACTCACAAGGAACAAATAATGTTCATGGACTCTTGTCCATTAGGTCTTTGTTGAACTGCTACTTTTTTGTAATATTTCAATAGTTCCCAAGTGTTATTTGCATACAAATCTATGTGGATCCCACACATAATTTTTTTGTTAATCATCCATCTGACTATGTTGTTGTTCTACTACTGCTTTTTGAACTTCACCATAATTCCATACTTGTTTTTCTTAATGCTTACAAATTCACAAGACATTCATCTTCATTTGTATACCTCTCACCATTTCAAGTGGAATTTTTCCAGCCAAGAAAACAAATAAAATTAAATATACAACGAAACAAGTATACCTTTATCACTTGCTGGTAGAGTTACTGCCTGAACTCTTTGCTTTGTTTCAATCTATTGATTGAACTATGTTCCCATGTTGTATTCAACCTTTGGATTTATTGCATCCTCCATTATTACGACTTTTGGATTTCGTCAATCCTAAGTTTATGTTTATCCTACATACGTATGTGCTTGAGAATTGAAAATCATTTCTACCTCTAAATGTGACTCTTCATCACCCTTCATGATTATTGCATCTAAGTGTTTCTCTTCATATTTTCTTAGAAACAAATTTAGACTATGTTCTCTTCTAGTTTCCTCTATCTTCATGAAAACTCCAAAGGGTTGTTCTTCATCTGTATCAAACCTGAAATCACACACAAATCATCATATTTAAAAATATAAGTCTCCATAACCTCATTTGATGTATTAAACATAAAATATCCTTTAACATGATCATAATCTGATCCTGGTGGATATTGGTGGACACCCAAATATTCCACTTGGACCGCCACCATTGTTTTGTTCAGTTTTTTAGTTTCCTAAATTGTAGCAAAGTTTACTATTTTTGGCAGTTTTTGGGGTTTTGAACTTCCTGAGCCATTTTGAGGCCCTAAACGTCGTTTTTTGGGAAATTTGAGAAGTATACTGGGCTCAAAAGTTGTAGTCCTCAGATATATATTTCTAACGAGGTATCGAGCGTGTCAAACGAAGATCATATACCAAAGTTACATCCCTGGGAAGTTGTACAAATTTACCCAAACGAGGCCCATAGTTTTGGCGCTTCATTTCCTAAGGTTATGTTTTTTGACGTTTATGGTTTTCCATTGTTTCTCAATGATAAATAGGCCTTGGAGCCTCATTGTAACACAGTTTAGAGGCATGTAGCTACCGCATCTCTTCTAATAAATAAGCTACCATCGTCCGAGCTATTTTATTTCCATTCTGTCTGTAAGCTTATTTAAGTTATTTGATATTAATGAAATGAAGTATATTTTCTACTGCATCTCTACGTTTATGTTTATTTCTGTATTTTATTACATTCCAACATAAATTTGGATCAGTGGTATCAGAGCAGTATGTTGTTTCGATCTTTCTTTGCATGTCCCCAACGAGATCAGGGTATAAGGAGTTAGAGCTCAATCTGGTTGAACCTTTGTAAGATCATTCTCGCAAACCCCGATGACCTCCCATGGCGGAGTAAAATAAAGACGAGGGAGAAGGAGATCCTATAAAAATATTTCTCAAGGAGGCCCTTGAGAAACAGAGGAACGCGGTGATGGATAACTTTTCCTAGATCCTTTGATGACTACCCACCGACGACACATCTTCATTCAACAACCACTTTGGAGGTGCCACTCCTTTTAAGGTAAAATTTAACTTCGACATTTCCATATTTGAGGGCCAAATATATGCATACACTATAGATAGATGGTTGAATATATTAGAAGGATATCTTTTGGTTCATGAAGTTTTCAATCAGGAAAAGATTACTTTTGCACTCCTGAAAGCTGCCCCCATGTTAAGGACTTGTTACACTAAAAAATGTCACCTTGACATTCTGCTGACTGTATGAGCTCATTAAACACTCATACATGCCTCCTTTGCAAGTCTTACAACCTTTGTTCCTCATTCCAAGCCCTGAAAATGGAGGAAAAACCCTTAAAACTCAAAAAACCTTGGGTACGCAGTTAATATGAAGCCTGCCTGCGTTTTTAGCTAGGGTACGCAGGTAAGGTGAAGATAAACTGCGTTCTAGAACGCATTTTTCCAGTGTTATAGGTGCGGTACCCCTGTAAAGTCAAAAAAGCGCGAAATTAAACCAAAAAAGTTGAATTTTGGTCAATTCTGGAAGGTTCTGGATGAGATTTTTTGGGGATGAGTACGCTTTAGTGAGGTGCATGTATCCCACACCTTAAGGAACTAATCCCTTGATGTGAGGAGCCTATCCCTTTGAAGGAGGGTTCTATCCCTTTAATGGTGGAATCCTAACCTCCTCATCTGCTCTATAAAAGGAGGCATTGGGTAGCCTAAAAGGGTTAAGTTTTATGTAAAGTTTTTTGGAGAATATTTTTGAGCTGAAGTGCTGTTGAGATTTAGATTTCCTTCTGCTGAGCTTTTGAGAGGAAAGATCACATACCTCTTTATGCTTTTGGAGGAAGAGTGCAAGACTTATCAGAGTAGAGGAGATTCCTGCTTCGGACCCCGGGAAGGCCTTTCGAACATCAAGGAAAAGGTTGTAAGGTTCTTCTGTATATTTTAAGATTAATACAATCAAGTTCTATTTTTCTCAATAAATTGTCGTTCGATTGTTTTAAGCTGTCGTTTGATCATTTATTTCATAGATTCCTTGATCACTATGATAGGTATGTTTTATAATTATTTGTTATACGGGTGCTATTGATATTTTCTTGTTTGTGATTGCAGATCAATGAAAGATGATACTTTCTTGTGACAAAAGGGCCCTTGTCGCGACGAAGGATTATTGATGCAACGGAAGCACTACGACCGCAAATAAGCATTTGGATCTAAGGTAGGATCGACACCTTCATAGAATTTAATTGTAAAACGAATATATCTAGAGAAAGACAAACTTAGTTGTTCGTTTGTTGCTAGATTGTCTTCTGACACTAGGGAGATCGGTCTTGTCCGCAAGAACGATTTATTCGGCCAACAGGACTGGTGGTAAACCTAATGTGAACAAAAGGACAAGGGGGAATCCTCCCTGTTCTCGACCACACCCACTTGGAATTCTTTCCAAGATTCCATCAAGGAACAATAATACCCTATGGGGAGCTCTAAGGACAAGTACATACAATGGACTATGTTTTGGCAGCAGAGGGATCAAGATGTGCATGAGCAGACAAATCTATTCCATACCTTGTGCACAAAGTTAGGTATCAAAGATTCAAAGAAAATTTTGGTGCTTAATTACTATAGTTGTATGCACATATACATCTAGGAGGAAATGGATTTAATGGAGTCTCGGCCTCACGCTGTTATTTTTACTTTGGGTAATAATTTGTACATGATACTAGAGGTAGCACCGTCTACTACCATCTCTTTTATCATTACAAAGAAATGCAGTAAGCTCATTTCCAAAACCGGGATATATTTTTTACCTTATGATCTGCCCTCAGGGCAAGAATAATATTGTGGCCATGACTTCTAGATAGGGCTCCTCCGCACATAAACAAAAATTTAACAAGGTCATGGAGGAGTACAGGGACATTTTCACCTCCCCAACAGGGGTGCCTTTACACTGTCAGGTCAAGGAATCCATTGATATGACCCTAGGCATGCCGCTACCTAATGGACCAATCTATTGGTGCTCTATTATGGAGAACGATGAAATAAATAGGCATAATTAGGAGATGATGCAGGAAGCTCACATTCAGATGAGTTCATCACCCTATAGGAGCCTGATCATGTTGGTGTAGAAGAAGGGTGGTACTTGGAGACTCTGTATTAACTATCAGGCAATGAACAATATCTCTGTCCAAAATAGATATTCGATCCCACAGATTGATGACCTTTTGGACCAACTCAAAGGGGAAAAATATTTCATCAAGATTGACTTGAAGTCTGTGTATCACTAGGTACCAATTGAACCCTCTAATATTTGGAAGACTTCCTTCAAATCCAAGGAGGGCCTCTTTGAATGGTTGGTCATGCCTTTCGGGTTGAAAAATTCTCCCGCAACCTTCATGAGGCTGATGGATGACATCTTGCCACTATTCACCAACTCATTCATGGTGGTTTATTTGTATGACATCCTGATCTTCAGCCAGAGTCAAGAAGAGAACCTCCACCACATTTTATAGGTCCTCTAAACACTGTGGAAACACAAGTTGTGTGCCAATTTGGAGAAATACACCTTTGGCATGACCAAAGTTAAATATCTAGGATACATAATTGATGAGTGGGGGGTGCATGTGGACCCAGCTAAGATCTAGGTCATTCGGGATTGGCTAGCCCCAACCACTCTAACAGAGCTCCGAAACTTTCTATATGTTGCCAATTTTTACCATATGTTAATGTTGGGGTTCTCTAATATCACTTGGCCTTTGAGTCAAGTCACGGAGCGAGGAGCAAAAGAAAATTTATTTTGGTTTGAATCTTAATAGAAGGAATTCGTAGAGTTGAAGCATCGCCTCTGCTTCACACCATTGCTCACATTACTAGACTTGAAATGATCATTTGAGATCAAGACAGATGCCTCTGACTATGCTATTGGGGCAGTACTTACCCAGCAGGGGAATCTAGTGGAATATCACAGTGAGACACTTTAAGACACAATACGAAAGTATTCCACCTATGAAAAAGATATGTATTCCATTGTGAAAGTCTATCGACAATGGAAGAATTACATTTGGGGAAGGAAATGATCATCCACACAGATCACCGATCCCTATAGTTCATACAGACACAAGGGAAGCTACAGAATGATCGCCATCAGAAATGGTTCACATACCTGCAACAGTTCCATTTGAAAATCAAGTACAAGAAGGGCAACACTAATAATGTTGCAGGCTACCTTAGCCAACTTCCAACTGTGGCACTAATCACTGTGCTCAACTATTATGGGCACGAGACTTCGGGTTGCCCGCATCTCTACAAAAGTGACCCAGAATTTGGAAACACATACTAGACGCTCTTGGAGGGTAAGAAGGTTCCATATTTTCACCTCCAGGATGTATTTTTATGCCACGTGGGACACCTGCATGTTCCTTTAAGCGAGCGTGGAAGATGATTTGGGAAGCACACTACAATCGTTCGCTATAAATTTTAGGGTCAAGAAAATAGTGGCAGTACCACAGAAGTATCTATATTGGTTGAACCTTCGATAGGATGTCAGGAAGTACATCAGATCTTGCATTGCCTTCGCAATTTCCAAATTTTCCATCAAGAAGCAAGGCCTATATACTCTGTTTCCTACCCCTATTCGACCTTGGGAATCCATCTCGATGGATTACATGACAGGACTTCCTTCTACCAAGAATCGTAATGACTGTGTTTTGGTGGTTGTTGAAATTTTTTCTAAGATGGCCATTATAATGGCCTACAGGAAGAAAATCACAACAGAAGCCACTGCTAAAATCTTCTTTGAACGAGTGTGGTTAAACTTTTGGATCCCACATTCCATTATCTCATATCGTGACAAAAAGTTCCTTAATACATTTTGGTCATGTCTGTGGTCGATGCTGGACTCCAAGCTCACCAATTACATAGCTGTCCACCCCCAAACTTATTGCCAAACAGAGGTCGTCAATAGGAGGATCGTACACATCCTGCACATGTACAACTTGAAGCATCCAGGAACGTGGGATGAAATCCTCCCCTATGTATAGCACAAATATAACTGATATCTCCACAACTCAACTGGCCACAACCCCTTTCATGTGGGCTTGGGATTCCAACCACTATGTCCCATTGATGTGGCCATACCATTTGCAGCTACTCAAGAAGATTTGGTTCATGTCCTGTCTGAAGTAAAAAAGGAGAACAACTTCATTGAGCACATTCAACACATCTGCCAACAGGTCCATGACATATTGGATAGATCCAATTCCAAGTACATACAGTGACATGATCAACATCGGGTGCCATACAAGTTCCAAGTGGGCAACAAAGTTTGGATGCATTTGTAGAAGGATTGCCTCGTTGTGCCCCATTGCAAGCTTCACTTGCTCTGATATGGTCCATACACTATCACGAAGGAGGGAAAATTACTTCAAGCTCAGTATTCCACCATTCCTTGGTCAGCAACCAGTGTTCAATGTGAACCACCTTTAGCCCTATTTTCCACCATTTCTGGACACATATGACATTGCAAAACAAATCACACCAACAGAGTTAAAGCCAGATTGCATGGAAAAAGACACAACTAATCGGACTATGGACACACAAATTAAGAACACCCGCCAGTAGAGGATCCATAGTATATTGAGTTTTCAAATCATGCCAACTCCTTCACCAGGACAAGTGGCTCACTAGGGAGCAGATTCAACAAAAGTTTCCTCATCTCATGGAGGAACTCAATGCAACACATACCATTGCTTCCTAAGGGGGGAGGAATGATCCAGGTGGATATTGGTGGCCACCTGCCTATTCCACTTGGACCCAAAACATTTTTTCTTTCAATTTTTTAGTTTCCTTAATTGTAGCACAATTTACTATTTTTGGCATTTTTTTGGGTCTTGAACTTCTGGAGCTGTTTTGAGGCCCTAAACGACATTTTTTGGGAAAATTTTTGCCAACGTGGGGCCTTGATAGTTGTTGTCCACTCGAAAGTTGTAGTCCTGGGATAGATATTTCTAACGAAATATTGTGAGCATCAAAAATATATCATATGCCAAAGTGACGTCCTCGGAAAGTTGATGTAAAAATTTACGCAAATGGGGCCCATAGTTTTGGCACTTTATCTCCTAGGGTTATGTTTTTGGATGTTTAGGGTTTTCCATTGTTTATCAATAATAAATAGGCCTTGGATACTCATTGTAACACAGTTAAGAGGCATGTAGCCGCCACATCTCTTCTAAGAGATAAGTTATCATCGGCCGAGCTAGTTTAGTTCCATTCTGTCTATAATCTTATTTTAGTTATTTGATATTAATTAAATGAAGTATATTTTATATTTCATCTCCGCGTTTATGTTTATTTCTATATTTTATTTTGTTCCTGCATAAATCCAGATTAGTGGTATCATAGAATTTTTCTCTTTCTCTATCTTTCTTTGCATGTCCCCAACGAGATAAGGGTATAAGAAGTTAGGGCTCCATTTGGTTGAACCTTTGCAAGATCAACCTCGTAAACCCTGACACCCTCCCATGGTGGAGGAAAATATAGATGAGGGAGTAGGAAATCATATCAAGATATTTCTCAATGAGGCCCCCGAGAAACAGAGGAACATGATGATGGATAACTTTTCCCATATCCTTCGACGACTACTTATCGACAACACATATTCATCTGACAGCCACTCTAGAGGAACCACTCCTTTTAAGGTACAAGTTAACTTCAACATTATCATATTTGAGGGCCAAATAAATGCACACATTGTACATAGATGGTTGAATCTAATATAAGGATATTTTTCTGTTAATGAATTTTCCAATCGAGAAAATATTACTTTTTCACTCTTGAAATCCGCCCCCCATGTCAAAGATTGGTGGGAAACCCACTGTGATAAAAATGACAAGGGGGAATCCTCCCTATTCTTAGCCGCACCCACTTGGAATTATTTCTCAGATGCCATCAAGGAAAATAATACCCCATGGGGACTTATGAGGAAAAGTACATACAATCGACTATGTTGCGGAAACAAAGGGATCAAGATGCACATGAGCTGAAGAATATGTTCCATACCCCACACACAAATTTGGGTATCAAATATTAAGAGAAAAATTTTGTGCTTAAGTAACACAATTTTTTGCACAGATACATCTAGGAGGAAATTTAGTTCCTCGACCTCTTGGTGCAGCATACCGGTATCCTGCCAATATTGAGTATAAATTCAAAAAGAAGAAGCGAGACTTTGGATCTATGAATCATAAGAAAGGGAAAGCCACCCCCAAACCATATAAAAAAGGAAAAGGAAAAGGCGAGGTGGCCTAGGATAACCTGTCAAAGCCACAAGTGAAGAAAAACACCATGAAGCCAAATAAGGACACGGAAAAGTGGTGCGAGTTCCATAAGATCTCCACTCATAACACAAGTGAGTGTCGAGCCAATAAATCATTGGTGGCAGAACTTAAGGCTTTAAATCAGATGCATGTTCCAACTTTGAGTTATAACCCAAAAGGGGAAAGACAAAGGGAAGCAGATTATCGATGCGGAGGCCAATGCCACCTGGCCACCACAACGATCCAGAAGATCCAGAGGAGGGGGAGAACCTCTTCCATTCCCAGATTTGGGTGAAGGGTTCCCTGCTATAGTTCATTGTCGACAACGAGAGCTAAAAGAACCTCATTTCAACAGAGGCCATGAAGCAGTCGGGCCTGCCGATCACAGCACACCCACACCATACACCATCAGGTGGCCACACCAAGGATGAGATCTCTATGTCAACCAGTAGTGTTGCCTTCCTTACAGTATCAAGCCCTTCACTGATGAGGTACTATGTGATGTTTCTCCTCTTGAATTTTGTGATCTCCTCTTGAATTTTGTGATGTATTATTAGGCCAAACATACTTGTGGAAGAAACATGTTTTTCATGAGTCTCGACCTTGCGCTTTATTGTTACTTTGGGTAATAATTTGTATAGGATACCAAAGGTAGCACTACCTACTGCCATCTCTTTGATTACTGCAAAGCAATTCAGTAAGCTCATTTATCAAACCGGGATATTTTTTTCCTTATGATCTGCCCTTAGGGAAAGAGGAAGATTGTGGCCACGACCTCCAGATAGGGCTCCTCCGCATGGAAATAAAAAATGGACAAGGTCATGGAGGAGTATGGGGACATCATCACCTCACCTGTAGGGGTGCCTCTACACTTTCGGGTCAAGGACACCATTGATCTAACCCCATGCATGCCACTACCCAATGGACCAATATATAGGCACTCTGTTCTGGAGAACGATGAAATAAAGAGGTGGATTTAGGAGCTTTTGTAGAAAGGTCACATTCGATTGACTTCATTGTGTTGTGGGAGCCTGATTGTGTTGGTTTAGAAGAAGGATGGGACTTGGAGACTCAGTGTTTAGTATTGGGCATTGAAAAAGATCACTGTCTGGAATAGATATTTGGTCCCATGGATTGATTACTTTCTGGAGAAACTCAAGGGGGTGGGGGGGATATTTCAGCAATATTGACTTGAAGTCCAGGTATCACCTGGTACCAATCAAACCCTCTAATGCGTGGAAGGCTGCCTTCAAAGCCAAGGAGGGTCTCTTTGAATGGATGGTCATGCCTTTCGGGTTTATGAATGCTCCCGCAACCTTCATGATGTTGATGGACCACATATCGTGACAATTAACCAAATCATTTGTGGTGGTGTATTTGGATGACATCCTGATCTTCGGCCAAAGTTGGAAAGAGAGCCTCCACCACATTCAACAAGTCCTCCAAAAACTATGAAAACACAAGTTGTGTGCTAATTTGGAGAAATTCACTTTTGGCATGACCAAGGTTCAATATTTGGGATACATCATTGATGAGTGAGGGGTTCATGTGGAAACAACCAAGATCCAGGTCATTTGGGATTAGCCAGCCCCAACCACTCTAACAAAGCTCCGTAGCTTTCTGGGTCTTGCCAATTTTTACCGCAGGTTCATGTTGGGGTTCTCTCATATCACTTGGCCTTTGAGTCAAGTCACCAAGGGAGGAGCGAAAGAAAAAATATTTTGGTATGAATCTCAACAGAAGGCGTTCGCAGAGTTGAAGCATCGCCTCTACTCTGCACCAATGCTCACATTACCAGACTTGAAGTAGCCATTTGAGATCAATAAAAATGCCTTTAACTATGCTATTGGGGAAATACTTACTCAGTGGAGGCATCCAATGGCATATCACAGTGAGACAATTCCAGACATAGTCCAAAAGTACCCCACCTATGACAAAAAGATGTATTCCATTGTGTAGACCCACCGAAAATGGAAGAATTAATTTTTTGGGAAGGAAACGATCATCCACACAGATCACCAACCCATGTAGTTTATGCAAATAGAAGGGAAGTTGCAGAATGATTGCCATCAGAAATGGTCCACATACATACAATAGTTCCATTTAAACATCAAGTACAAGAAGGGAAACACCAATAATGTTTCAGACTATCTCAACCAACCGTCGATCATGGCGCTAACCAATGTGCTCGACTATTGTGGGAATGAGACTTCGGGTTGGCCGCATCTCCACAAAAGTGATCTAGAATTTGACAACACATACGAGACACTCCTAGAGGGTAAGAAAGTTCCAGATTTTCACCTCCAAGATTCAATTTTATGCCACCTGGGACACCTCTCTCTTCCTTCAAGCGAGCGTGCCAAGATGATTTGGGAAGCACACTACAGTCGGGTCGCTGGGCATTTTGGGGTCGAGAAAACAATGGCATAGTTATAGAATTATTTCTATCGGTCGAACCTTCGACGGGATGTCAGGAATTATATTAGATAATTCACTGCCTGTGCCATTTACAAATACAATATCAATAATAAAGGCCTATATAATCCACTTCCTACCCATATTAGACCTTGGGAATCCATCTCGATGGATTACATGATGTGGACACATCTGACATTGCAGATAAACTCACACTAGTAGAGTTACACCAAAACTGAATGGAACGGTCCAAACCTAATCAGATCATGGACACATAGATAAAGAACACTCGCCAGTAGAGGATCCAACTATATCGAGTTGTCAAAGCAGGTCAACTCCTTCACTAGGGCAAGTGGTTCACCAGGGACCAGATTCAACAAAAGTTTCATCATCCCATGGAGGAACTCAACGCAATAAGGACCATTGGTTCCTAAGGGGGGAGGACTATTCCAGGTGGATATTGGTGGCCACCCACATATTCCTCTTGGACTCCCACCATTATTTCTTCAAGTTTTTCAGTTTCCTTAATTATAGCATAATTTACTATTTTTGGCAATTTTTCGGGTCCTAAACTTCCAGAGAAGTTTTTAGGCCCTAAACGACGTTTTTTTGGGAAAATCAAGGCCACAATGTTGTTTCTAGGGATGTTTTGCACTCGAAATTTTTAGTTATCGGGTATATATTTCTAACTAGGTATTGTGCGTGTCAAATAGAGATCGCATGCCAAAGTTACGTCCTTGGAAAGTTGTTGTACAAATTTTCCCAAATGGGGCCCATAGGTTAGGTTTTTAGATGTTTAGTGTTTTCCATTATTTCTCAATAATAAATAAGCCTTGGAGCCTCATTGTAACACATTTCAGAGGCATTTAGTTTCCACATCTCTTCTAAGAGATAAACTACCATCACTTGAGCTAGTTTATTTACATTCCGTCTATAAGCTTATTTCAGTTATTTGATATTAATGAAATGAAGTATATTTTCTGCTACATATTTCATTATATTTATTTATGTATTTTATTTTGTTCCTACATAAATGCAAATCAATGCTATGAAAGCAGTCTACTCTTTCTCGATCTTTCTTTTCATGTCCCTAATGAGATCGTTGTATAAGGAATTAGGGCTCGATTTGGTTGAAACTTTGCAATATCAGCCTCAAAAACCCCAATGACCTCCCATGGAGGAGGAAAAGAAAGACAAGGGAGTAGGAGATCCTATCAAAATATTGCTTAAGGAGGCCCTTGAGAAATAGAGGAATGCGGTGATGGGCAAATTTTCCCAGATCCTTCGACGACTACCCACCAATGACATATCTTAATCTGGAAACCACTCTGGAGGCACCACCCCTTTTAAGGTACAAGTTAACTTCGACATTCCCATATTTGAAGGCCAAATAGATGCAGAAATTGTAGATAGATGGCTGAATTTATTAGAAGGATATTTTTGGTTCATAACTTTTTCAATCGGGAGAATATTACTTTCGCACTCCTCAAAGTTGCCCCCCATTTCAAAGACTAGTTTGAAACCTATTGTGAGCAAAATGACGACTGGGAATCGTCCTTTTTCTCGGCCGCACCCACTTGAAATTACTTTTGATATGCCATCCAAGAACAATACTACCCTATGGGGAACTATGAGGACAAGTACATACAATGGACTACGTTGTGGAAACAAAGGGATCAAGATGTGCATGAGCTGATGAATCTATTCCATATCTCGTTCCATACAAATAAAGAAATATTGACGCAGTGATGAAACCTTTGGAAACACCAATGTGTAGTAGATCTCCTTCACAAGACTTATTTACTTTACTCAAACTTCAACCATTTATTTCAATCCAAATAGTTTTTTCTATGTGTTTGAATTTGAGAAGGGCGACTTTACCGATAGATGTGCACATAGGTTCTCAAGGATAATTTATCTCCCAGATGTTGAAAAAAAACCTTTATAATTGATATGGTAATCTAACTTTCTGTTGACTAAAGAGAGGGTAAAAAAAATTATTCCTCCAACGTGTTTCAAGGCAGGTTCATATATTCAGCAGAATTGAAATTTGGGCAGCAATTCAAAATATATTCGATATTTGGCACTTAACTCAATGACCGGGCACTACCCTTGGTAACTGGACACAAAATTCAATTTTAGGTGCAATCATAATATATTTCACATGTTTATAATTCTCCACGATCTGAGTGAGATTTTTGTCTAGAATTCATTTTATGCCACCACAATTCCCCTACCTTCAATAACATATAATGGTTATTTACATCTCATGCAATAAATAATGAAATATTCATATTTCGTAACCAAATATCTCTACAACTCTATCACACCTTCGCTAGGATTTGTTGGTTTTTCTTTCAAACGTTGATTACGTGATTTCAACATAGAATAGTGCTCAATGAAGCCTATTTCCAACACATTACTAAGAATACAATTTCCATACAATACAATTTCCCGATTAACATTTATACATAACTGGGAATCCATGATCTAGAAGGCATATATAAATGTTATTCATTAATCACATTTTCGAATATACATGCACATTGGCCTGATTTACATTTTGTTTGGCACTCCCAAGGTCTTGACCATTCACCCATCACTCATACACACTTTTTTCATTCTAATCCCCCCTCTTGGATTTCGCTTTGAATTCTTAAATCAAAAGGATTTTGAACCATAATTAGTTCAAATCCATAAATTAATCAACTAACCCCTACCTCTAGGATCCTTTAGATCCACAAAATCCTCACCAAACCCTATAATATCTCTCTATCCCTATGATCCCTCCAAGATAAAATCTAATCTATTTACATAGTTATCAATATCTAATGATTTTCTTGAATAAATAAATCTCAAACAAACTCCATCCATGCACACAAGTTCTTGATAGTTCTATAATTATTAAAATTTTGAAAGGAAACAATATTTAATTGAGGTAAGTTGATTAAAATCAATTTTCACTAGATTCCCCTGCATCATACTCCTAAGGAACAAATATTTTTCATGGACTCAAGTCCATGAGGTCTTCGTTGAACTGCTAATTTTCTATAATATTTTAGTAGTTCCGAAGTGTTCTTTTTAGATACATCTACCTAGATCCCACACATAATTTTTTTGTCGATCATCCCTATGACTATGTTGTTGTTCTTCTGTTGCTTTTTGAACTTCACCATAATTCCACACTTGTTTTTCGTGCTACTGAAAAATTTGGAGGACATTCGTCTTCATCTGTCTACATCTCACCATGATTTTTATCACCGTTTAAAGTGGAATTTTTTTATCCAAGAAAGTAATCAAAATGAAAATATACAACCAAAAAGTATACATTTATCACTTGTTTGTAGAGTTACTACTTTAACTCTTTTCTTTGTTTCAATCTACTAATTGAACCATGTTATGATGTTCTCTTCAACCTTTGGAATTAATGAATCCTCCTTCATGACAAATTTTGGAAGTTTTCCATCCTCTGTTTTTGTTTCTCATATATATAGATGAGCTTGAGAAATAAAATTATTTATGCCTATGATTTTGACTCTTCATCAGCCTTCACAAATATTGCATCTACGTATTTCTCTTCATCTTTTCTAAGAACAAAATTTATACTATGTTCTCTTCTAGTTTCCTCTATCTTCATGATAGCTTCAAAGGGTTGTTCTTCATCTATATCAAAACCTGTAATAACACACAAATCATCTAATTTAAAAACTTAATTATCCTTAGCCTCATTTGATTTCTCAAACATCAAATATCCATCAACATTATCACCATCCTTTCCAATATTTTCTCATTGCTCAGGTTCACATATCTGAACTTCCTCCTCATACTCATCTACTCTGAGTTCTGCCTTCAACTTGTGTGTCTGTTTTCGTATAATATTTCTTGAAAATAACTTCTCATTAGGCCATTTTACCCTTTTCCTCATATTCCACCCGCTTCTTTGGTTCTCCTAATATTGTTGTAGAATATCCATAAGCACATTCAACCTTCCCTTCATCTCAACAAGTTCCTTCTCAAACTCTTCATCACTCATATTCTTCATGCCAGCTATTGTGGCATCTCTATGGATTCCCTATGAATTATTCAAATGACTATCCTTTGTCATCTTCATCTTCTCCTCTTCCTCTATGAGATTTCCACTTCCCACTATGAACAAAAAAAAACCTTTACAGTAATAGGTTACGTTATTGCTACATACACCTCACCAAGCTCCCCACTTGTGCTTGGTCTTTTGGCATTCCTGGTTCCCTCCTTTAGAACCCCTTGAGCACTCCTTGCTCGTCTAGGTTTCTACGCTAACATTTCCTTAACTATACAATTTGTAAGATTTCTTTCCATAATCCACTTTTTTTTGCTACTATTTTCAAAACACTTTACCATATTTTAGATACAAGCATTTAAATATGCATCTTCAAACTTCAAGAACCAAGAACCAAAATCTCAAATTTGATTATGTAATTATCTAAAATCATTTATCAACTAAAACATAAACATAAACCTCTACATCAACCACAAATTCATCTTCTGAATTCCACTTCCAAAGAGATTTACCAACTATGATACCAAATGATGCCACCATATTTTTGGTTGGGTTGTAAATGCCAACAACAACATCTGGCTCCCAGACCACTTCTACTTCAATACAATTGAATGCACTAAAAAATTCACAAGTGACCACATGCATTGTGTCCATCGATTAAGGGTATGTAGTTGCAGGGTTGCAACTAGGGCCTCCTTTTATCAAATTAGCTCAATCCACTCCAAGTTCTTAACAATAAATTGATTCTCAAAAAATATTGGCTCCGTGAAGGGCACAAAGTATATATTTACAGTGCAGGGTTTCAACAATTGAAATAAAAATAGATAAAGATTGAGGAAGTGATGCAACCTTTGGAAACACCAATCTGTAGGAGATCTTCTTCAGGGGACTTCTTTACTTTACTCAACCTTCAAAAATTGATTTCAAGCCAAGTATTTATTCTCCATGTTTGGATTTGAGAAGCGTGAGTTTACTAATAGATATGCACATGGGTTCTCAAGGATAACCGATCTCCCAAACATTGAAAAAAAATCCTTTATTGTTGATTTGGTAATCTAAATTTCCATTGACTAGAGAGAGGGTAAAACAGAGTATTCCTCCAATTCCTTTCAATGCAGGTTCACATCCTAAATAGAATTGAAATTTGGGTAGAAATTCAAAATATATTCGATAGTTGGAAATTAACTCAATTATCGGACTCTACCCTTGCTAACTAGATGCTAAGCTCAATTTCTAGGTGCAATCACAATATATCTAAGATGGGTGCATTCAAATTTTTAGAATTATCCATGAATTGAGCGAGATTTTTGTCTAGAATTCGTTTCCTTCCACCACAATTCCCCTACCTTCAATAACTTATAATGGAAATTCACACCTCATGCAATCAACAATGATATATTCAGACTCAGTAACCAAATCTCTCTGTAATTCTATCACACCTTGGATAGGATCTATTGGTTCTTTTTTCAAACATTGATTATGCCATTTCAACATAGAATAACACTCAATGAAGCCTATTTCCAGCACATTACTAAAAATATGATTGTAACAACCTTGATAAAAAATCCATGTAATAAAGTTAATAAAGGAAAAGTAAGACCATGGTCATGGGACATGTAGTCCAAGATGAATGTTGGGAAAAACATCCCAGTGTGGGTGGTCATTTGGTTTATTATCGCTAGGTAAATTGGAAAAGTCAATGGAAAAGTATTTTGAAAGTCAAGAGGCATTAATTGGCATTTTATTTATGAAAATAATGGAAAATAGGAGAAAAGGAAGGTGAAAGGTCATAGGTTGCATGTGAGGAGGAAATGAGGGAAAATAATGGAAAAATAACAAAATTAGAGGCCTTATTGATAGAAAGGCTTCTGAGGATCAGTACACAGCTTTTTTCAGTGTTAGATTTTGGTCACTTCAGTTTTGATCTCTCTCACTCTTCTCTCTACTCTTTCATACTCTTTCACACTTAGAGTATTCTTGGAGAAATTTAGCATTAGATCAAGGAAATAAAAGGAAGGACAAAGAAATCAAAGGGAAGAAAATATAAAGTAAGGAAGAGTAGGATCAAGCTACTGAAATGGGATTACTTACAGGTATCAAGTTTCATGTATGATTTCATTGCTAGTTTCGGCATGCATGGTACATGCATGTGTGTATTTGATTATCTTGCTTTAACTGACATGGATTTTACTGGGTGTGACAATGATTTTCAACCTTTCCTTGCCATTTCTAGATAGCCATGGTGTGATGGGGTATCTCTTACTTGGTTTCACTGGATTTCTGGATGATTTCGAAATTGAGTGTGGTGGTCTCAGGAGGAGAACACAAGGCCTAGGAATCCATGGGCTGGTGAAGGTGGGATTGTGGTAAAGCCAGATTTTGTGTACATCAGTGAGCCTAGGAATATTTGACGGGTGAATGGCGAGATATACAGTAAATTCTAGAGGGTGGAGTGTCAATCAGGCCTAGGAATCCTCAACTGGTAAATGTCAGGATATAAGGTAAAGCCTAGAAACTGGAGATTGTTAAATTACTCACGGTTTAGGTGGAGAGATTCAGAGGAACCAATGATTGTATAGGCCTAGTGATCCGTAGACTGACATATGGCTAGATTGTGGTAAAACTTGGTATTTTATGTTTCTTTTTTTGTCCTAGGAATCCCTTGGTGGGATTGCGGTAAAGCCCGAGGAAACCTGCATTGGTTTTGTGGTGATTCCCACATTCATTCTTGGAATATGGCATGGGGGTGTTTAACTAAATGAAATATTTGGTTCAACCCAATCTATGGTTAGGTGGTACATGGAAGTCCCAAACCTGGTTGCAATTTGCATATGTTAATTAGAGCTCTTTTCCTCTTTTGTATTATGTGTAAATGTGTTTATTATTATGTGATATTAATGGCTATTTTATCATTGTTATTATGTTGGTTATATGATGGTTAATAGCATGGTTTTATGACAGATCTTAGTCATGGCTCTCATTATTATTTTTTTAGTACATGAATGAATAATGAATGTATGACCTAATAAATGGTAAAGTAGCTATTATGAGAGCACATCAGTCCTTCTTGGAGATTCTCAGATAATTATGAAGTCCCTATCCTAATGTGTGTTTATATGACCTGTAGTTTATATGTTCATGATGTGTTTGAAATAATGTATGTCATGGATAGGTATTGTCATATTAGGTCCTTGGTCAAGTTTTGCATTAGAGGCCTTGTCACCATGTTATTATGGAAGTTTCATGAAGTTTTTGGAAGTGGAATGAGTCCTCGCCCTGAAAAAGTGGCTCAGAATCTCGGGTTGCTAGCATAGAACTCCTTGAAAAAGGTTGTGGTCGCATGGATTCCTTTTTGTGCATGTAACTGGAGGGTTTCAATTGCATGGTGGGTTTTTCATCAGTGCGATTGGGGCTCTAAATCAGTCAAACAACAAGTTGTCTCAGAGGTTTGGCACCTGAAAGGGTTGGTTGGCTCTTTAAGGTACCGTAGCATCTGAGGAGGTTAGATTGGTCTTGCCCCATCAGTTCCACTTACTTAACTATAATTGGGAAGTTGAATTATATCATAGTAAATCTTCGTGACATGTTTACCCCAGTGGACCGGTTAGCTTGGGTAAATGTGTGAGGAGGGTGTTACAGAGTGGTATCAAAGCGAGTTTCATTCTCTTTGGGTGGCGTCCAATTTTTGCTCTCTTTGGGTGATATCTGATACCACGGAGTGGTGTCATAACATGGTTAACCCCTTGGAATGGATGGCTAGAATGTGTTTGTCATGCATACATGTCACTTGCATATGTGTTCATTATACTTGTGTTCTATGTGTTTGTCAGGTGTGCATAGAAGTAGTCACTGTTACAATTGTATTGTCATATAGAAGTCGCTGTTGTTGTTTTCGGGATTTGTTTGTCATGAATTCATGCTAGTTGAATATGCATTTTTTGTGCATGACTACTTCTTACGTGGATATATGCATGTTGTGTTATGGTTATGAATGTCACACATAAGGTTATGGTATGTAGCTGGTATTGTCATTTCTGATGTTGATGTATTTCTATGATTATGTCTATACATGTATTGTGCTAATATGGTTGATCTTGAAGATGATATATCCTCCCTTGAACTATACTGAGTTATGTTGGTTATGTTTATATTTTGTTTAGTTGACATGGTATACTTGCAAGAAGAACATTAAAAATGACTAGCAATATGGTAGACTACAGTTCACGAAATTCTCCCTATGGATTCGATGAGAAACATGGTGATAGGTAGTCCCCTAATATAACATACACTTTGAGAAGTTTGAAGGAAGAGATAAGAAGTTGCAAGGCATAAAATGATAGGATCGTTCAGGAATAGGAGAAACAAGCAGAAGTTAATGTAGTCGTCCTTCATAGTCTTTCATATTTGTCGAGATAGGGGCGGCTTAGGATCAATTATGGACAAGATAACATGACTAATGGAGCATATGGTAGTAGGTATCATGGTGGTCATAGTTTGGATATATATGAAACGATCAGGGATGGAAAGTTCTTGGACACATCGGATAGGAGAGGTGATGGACATAGGTTCTATTCTATTTCTAGTTATGAGAGGTATCGTGATCATCATTGTTATCATCCTTACAGGAGGAATGATAGGGGATATTTTATAGATGAGTTCAAGAAATAAAAGGCACCTACATTTGATGGAGGTTTAAAGAATCCAAAAGATGTAGAGGCATGATTACTTGGGATGAATAAATTATTTGAGTTTCATAAATACATAGAAAACATGAAGGCTAGAATAACTATCTTCAGCCTCAAAGGGAAATCATACATCTGGTGAGAAGACTTGAGCGTGTCAGAGATATCAGGACAAAAGAGTTGAGTTGGCATGAATTCAAGAGAATTTTTCAGGAATAATTTTTTTTCAGAGAGGTACTATGATAGTAAGGATAAGGAGTTTTAGGATCTAAATATGGGATCTATGACAAATGAGGAGTACATGACCAAATTCTTAGAGTTATTGAGATATGTATTGTATCTTAAGGATGAGAAGGCCAAGTTCAGATATTTTTCAGTGGATTACCATTAACCTTTAGATACCATATTAAATATGATGAGCCTCGCTAACTTGAAGAGTCATTGGCAAGTTGAAGCTTTGTTATGAGAAGTCAAAGTGTAAGACAAAGTCTCAACAAGGATGGAAAGGTAAATACAAATCTAAAGGTAAATGGAGGTCGAAAATGACAAGACCACAAGATGCAGGTGAGAAAGAAAAGGTTACATCTTACAATAGGTTTAATGGACTTCAGCCTGGAGAGAAACAAACTAGAAGGGATGGTAAGAGACAATTGCAGTGTTGGACATGTGGTAAGGAGCATCTCAAAAGGGATTGTCAGTAGAATCAGGGTGGTAGCCCTCAAATCTAAAGTGCATAGGAGGCACAGACTATTGGGTATGCTGGGAAAATCATTCCTTGGATCTACGAAACATTGGATAATAGGTAGGTAGATCACCAGGAATCTATTATCGAGATGGATGGTAAGATTTTTTATCAAGTTGTTTATATTTTGACTGACCCTGGATCTAATTATAGTTATGTTAACCTTTACCTGGTGGATAAGTGTGATTTGAATAAAAAAGTGCATGCATAATCTTGGATAGTGAATTTGGATATAGGTACAAAGAAAAGAGTTCATCATTGGGTAAGAGCTTGTGCATTCGAGTTGAATGGTATGCCTACATCAATGCATTTGAATGTACTTCCATTGGGATCATACAATATGCTTTTGGATATGGATTGGCTATATTTTCACAGGACCAAGATAGACTATTATGGAAAGGCTATTGAGTGCTTGGATGACAATGGGGAATAGAGAATTTTAAGGGAAAGAAGAAGGAAACATCAGTCAAAATGGTTACAACTATGCAGGCAAAGCACCATCTCAGAAAAGGGTGTGTGTTGTTTGTAGTGAATATCTACAGTGATAAAGATAAGGATGCTGAGGATGCAAAGGTTTTGAACATGTACCCAATTTTACAACAGTTTTAGGATGTATTCCCCGCAGATATTTCAGAGTTTCTGCCTCATAGACAAGTGGAATTTTATACTGAGTTGGTACTAGGGGTAGCACCAACATCAAAGGCACCATACAAGATGAGCACTTCTGAGTTAGTAGAACTGGAGTTACAACTGAAAGAAATGCTTGACAAGGGATAAATTAGGCCAAATGTATCGCCATGGGGTGCACCGATATTTTGTGAAGAAGAAGGATGGTACTCTCAGGTTATGCATTGATTGGAGGTAGTTGAACAAGGTCACGATCAAGAATGTGTATCTGTTGTCAAGGATTGATGACCTGATTGATCAATTGAAGGGAGAAGCAATGTTCTCGAAGGTTGATTCGAGATCAGAATACCATCAGGTACACATCAAGGAAGAGGACATCTACAAGACTTCTTTCAGGACAAGGTATGGACATTATGAGTTTGTTTTAGTTCCTTTTGGTTTGACTAATGCTCCAACTACTTTTATGTGCTTGATGAATGGTGCGTTGCATCCTTATTTGGACAAGTTTTTGATTAGGTTCATTGATGATATATTGATATATTGTAAGAATGAGGAGGAACATGTCAAGAATTTAGTAGCAGTATTGATATTTATAAGAGAGAATAAGTTGTACGCCAAGCTTAGAAAATGGAGTTTCTTTTAGAAAAAGGTACATTACTTAGGGCATGTTGTCTCCGAGGAAGGCATAGCGGTGGACCCAGAAAAGATAAAAGCTATCATGGATTGGGAAGATCCTAGGAATGTGGATGAGGTAAGGTCATTTATAGGGTTGGTAGGTTACTAGAGGAGGTTCATCAAGAAATTATCTCGAATTGCCTATCCTATTATGTCATTGTGGAGGAAAAGTATGAAATTTGAATGCACAGAGGAATGTGCAGCTAGTTTCGAGAAGTTTTTGACAAATGCTCCAGTTCTTAAGAGAATATTCGGATAAATAGTTTGTGGTATGTACATATGCTTGCAAAAGAGGGCTTGGTGGAGTTTTTATGCAAGACGGATAGGTGGTATGTTACGAATCTAGGAAACTGAATGAGCATGAGAAAAGCTATGTTACACGATCTTGAGTAGGCAATGATCATCCATGATTTTAAGATGTGGAGGCCCTATATTCTTTCTAGGATGTGTGTATTGATGAGTGATCATAATGGATTGAGATACATATTTGAAAAACTAAATCTAAATTCTGGGCAAGTTAGATGGTTGGCCACGATCAGTGAATTCGACTTTGAGATCAGGTACATTAAGGGTAAGGAGAATAGGGTTTTTGATGCTCTTAGCATGCGGATACAAGTAAATCACATAGAAGCTACGAGTTCTTATGGGATATATATATATATATATATATATATATATATATATATATATATATATATATATATATATATATATATATATATATCTAGGATCAAATATTACAGGTAGAACAACATGATGACATGTACAAGGATATTAGGCACATGCTACAACAGGGAACACATGACCAGGATGTGGACTATCGTCTCTCAACAAATGGTTCTGTCATATTTAGGGAAATTATCTATGTGCCAGACAATAATGATATCAAGAAGATTATATTGAGGGAATTTAATGTTAATTCATATTCAGGTCACCCAGGATATCAAAAAACATTGACAATAATGAAGAAGTTCTACTATTTTCCGAACATAAGGAAGGAAGTGGTAGAGTTTGTGGTGAGATGTTTGGATTTTCAATAGGTAAAGGCAGACTGTAAGCATCTAGGCATATTTCTATAGCTGATTCTGATTATAGAGTGGAAATGGGAGGTCATTTATATGGATTTCATTAAAAGTTTTCTGAGGACCTCTATGCAACATGATTCCATCATGGTTGTGGTGGATAGGTTGAAAAAGGTAACAAAATTCATTTCGGTGAAGTATACGTATTAAAATAGTGATATGGCACAAGTATTCATCAGAGATGTAGTGAGGTTGCATGGTGTATCAAAGAATATTGTGTCAGACATGGATGCCAAGTTCACTTCGTTGTTCTCGAAAGATTTGTTTGCAGCTTTGGGTACAGAGTTGGACTTCAGCATAATATATAATCCATAGATAGATGGGAGAATAGAGAGGGTCAACATAATTTTGGAGGACACATTGAGAATGTATGTTATGCATCAACATAGGAAGTGGGAAGATTATTTACCTCTGGTTGAGTTCACTTATAACAATGGGTATCAGGAGTCACTAAGGAGTCCATTTGATGCACTTTATGGGCTGAGTTGTAACATTCCCATCATTTGGAGTGAAAAAGTGAATAGGGTGTTGATTAGACTAGACATATTAGCAGAGATGGAATAGGAAATGCAAGTTATTAAGAAAAATTTAAAGGCAACATAAGACAAGAATTTTTTTTATGCAGATCAATAGAGAGAATTTAAGGAGATTCAGGTTGGGGAACAGGTGTACTTACACACCAAGCTCAAGAATATCTCCTTGAGGATTGGGTCATGTGCAAAGTTGGCACCTCGATATTGCGTTCCTTTTGAGATTATTGAAATGATTGGACTAGTGGCCTATCGACTTGCACTGCCTTTGATAGTGAAATTCCATTATGTTTTCCAAGTTTCATTTCTTAAAAGATACATAAAGGATGTTGATCATGTTATTGATTGGTCTGTATTGCAGGTGGAACCAGAAGGAGAACTTAAACTGGAACCTTAGTGTATTTTGTAGAGAAATATGCTCATGCTTTGGAACTAAGAAATCGAGAAGGTTAAAGTGAAGTGGAAGCACTTTTGGCCCGACGAAGCTACATGGGAGATGGATGATCAAATGTGCGCTATGTATCCTTCCTTGTTTTCTGATTGAGGCAAAGCAGTTTTGGTATATGTTTTGGTATGGTGTTTTGGTATATGTATATATGTATATGGATGTAAATATCACCATGATTTATGTTATAAATGATCCGGATTTACGTAGGAATACAATAATACATAGAAATAAACATAAACATAGAGATATAACGAAAATAATATTTCATTTCATTAGTATCAAATAACATAAATATGCTTACAAACATAATGGAAATAAACTAGCTAAGGCGATGGTAGCATATCTCTTAGAAGAGATGTGGTGGCTATGGGCCTCTGAAATATGTTACAATGAGGCTTGAAGGCCTATTTATTGTTGAGAAACAATGAAAAACCCTAAAAATCCAAAAACATAACCCTAGGAGATGAAGTGCCAAAACTGTGGGCCCCGTTTGGGTAAATTGGTACATCAATCTTCCCTGGGACGTAACTTTGGCATACGATATTTTTTTGATGCACTCAATACCCCACTAGAAATATATATCCGCGGACTACAAATTTTGAGTGATCAACATGGCCTATAGGGCCTCAAAACGGCTCCGGAAGTTTAGGACTCGAAAAATTGCTAAAAATAGTAAGTTGTGATGAAACTGAAAAACTGAAAGAATTGATGGTGGGGGTTCAAATTGAATAGGTTGGTGGCAACTAATATCCACCTGGATCATTAGGGCCTCAAAATGACTCCAGGAGTTTAGGACTCGAAAACCTGCTAAAAATAGTAAGTTGTGCTGAAAGTGAAAAACTAAAAGAATCGATGGTGGGGGTCCAAATGGAATAGGTGGGTGGCCACCAATATCCACCTGTATCATTCCTCCCCCCTTAGGAAGGAATGGTCCCCATTGCATTGAGATCCTCCATGAGTTGAGGTAAATTCTGTTGAACTGGGTATTGGATTGGTCAAAGATGTCATGGACCTGCGGGCGGACATGCAGGATGCGTTCAGTAAATTTGGTGTCTTTATAAGCCTCAGACAGTACATGTGTGGATTTTTTCTGTGTGCCACCTGTATCATTCCTACCCCCTTAGGAAGGAATGGTCCCCATTCCATTGAGATCCTCCATGAGATGAGGCAAATTCTGTTGAACTAGGTATTTGATTGGTCGAACATGTCATGGACCTGCAGGTGGACATGAAGGATGCGTTCAGTAAATTTGGTTTCTTTATTAGCCTCAGACAGTACATGTGTGGATTTTGTCTGTGTGGTCACATGAGGTATGTAAATATCAGGTGGCGGTACGCCTGGGGTTAGATCAATGGAGCGCTTGACCTGACAGTGTAGAGGAACCTCTGTGGGTGAGGAGAAAATGTCCTTGTATTCCTCCATTCCCTTTTCCATCTGTTGTTGCTATGCAAGGGAACCCTATTTCGAGGCTATGGCCACAATATTCTTCTTTCCTTGTGGGCAAATGGTAATGCAAATAAATTTCTTGGTTTGCGAAACAATCTTACTGTGTTGTTTTGCAGTAGTCAAAGATATTGCAGGAGGAAGTACTACCTCCGGTATCCTGTACAAGTTATTTCAAAAAGTAATAATAACATCACGAGGCCTAGACTCATACACAAAATTTCACCTCCACAAGTATGGTTGGCCGAATAATACATCAAACACATCAAGAGGAGCAACATCACATAGTACCTCATCCATAAATGGCTTTATGTTGTATGAAAGACGACACTGTTGGCGGATGCGAAGATCTCTTCCTTCATGAAGCCACCCAATGGTATACATCTACGGGTGTGATATGATCGGTAGGCCTAGCCGCTTCATGACCTCTGCTGAAATGAGGTTCTTTTGGCTTCTGCTATCGACAAGGAATTGCAATGGAGAACCCTTCACCCACATCTATGAATGGAGAGAGGTGCTCCCCCTCCTCTAAATACTTGGGATCATTCCCTTGGATCTTGGTGGTGGAAACAATGCACTAGTACAAAATGGCTAATTAGTTACTAAAAAAACGACTAAATTTTGCATATAAACGACTATTTTTCGGTTGGTGACCAATAGTAGCTAATTTACAGTATCTTATAACGCGACCAACTTTTGGTCGTTTTTAGCTTAGTCGTTAATTGGTTATCTCAATTTTGTTGTTTAGTAGTATATTTGGTCATTAATTTAGTCACTGATTTGGTCATTAATTTGGTCATTAATTTAGTCATTGATTTGGTCATTAATTTAGTCATTGATTTGATTATTAATTTAGTCACTGATTTTATCATTAATTTAGTCATTTATTTAATCTTTGATTTGGTCATTAATCGTCACAATTAATGACCAAATATACAACAAAATATATTACTATACAATCACCTGAGAAAACCAATTAATGACCAAAATGTTGGTCGTGTTATAAGATACTGTAAATTAGCTACTAATAGTCATATATATGCAAATTTAGTCATCATTTGAAACCAATTAATGACCGAAGAAATATGACTAAACTTTGGTCATGTTATAAGATACTGTAAATTAGCTACTAATAGTCGTATATATGCAAAATTTAGTCGTCATTTGTAATCACAAATTTATCATTTGCAGTAGTCATTTATCTTTTTTTGGTAGTTTCATATTCATAATATAAACAACTAATTCAGTAGTTTATATTCATTTCATTAGTTTCATTAATAGTCATTATAAATGAATAATTTAGTCGTATATTCATTTTATTTGTATATATCATTAATCAATATAAACTACTAATTTAGTAGTTTTAAATTGATTTTGTGTTGATTATTAATCAACATAAATTAACTTGTACGATTTAAAAAATGTCATACAATGTACATGTTCATCTAATAGGAAAACACAAAGTTGCATATTTTAATTACAATACTAAACAATACGAAGTGCAACTATAAATAATTTCAACTACATAAATTATATTATATGAAATGTTGAAGTATTACAATATGAGTTTCCAACTTAATATTGGTTGGACTACAATTTACACATGAAATGGTGTTTCAGCACTTCAAAAAATTATCATTGTGTTTTCAAGGCATTGCAGGTGAATTCACCAACTCTGAAGACTTGACCATCAGTCTTTGTATGTGTCTTATGCGAGATATTGGCTCCAAGGGTATCACCAGACCAGTTCTCCTCTCCCTCTTTTTGCATTTGTCACTCAAATGTTATTGCTCCCCTCTTTTTTCAATTCATGCTTCTTACCATCAATATTGAGTTCATTTTCTGAAAACAAAAAAAGATACAATGCAGATTGTAAAATATGAAAGACAATGAACACTAGAATATAAAATAAATTAGACTATAAATAGTTTATACGACATATACCTCAACATCAACAATGTCAAAGCCATTTTTCCCCATACAAGTAAGAAACTCGAAAAAAATTTCTTCATTGGGGCGATAATGGTCACTATAATGTGGCCAGATAACCTGTATAAACAAAGCAAATAAAATGTCACCATATATAGAAAAGAACACCTTAGTAACTTAGTATTCAACTTTCAAGGAAAGCTTAGGAACAATCATGTCAACTGAGTTATATGCTAAAAAGCTCAAGTTGTAGATGACTTGTGAAAACAAATAATCTAAGGTGTGATGTTTAATCCTTGTCGTTTTATTGACAACAACATTTCATTTTCTAATGCATGAAATTAGTCAAGTATATAAACATGTACTCAAATAACAACATGAAAGTAACTTTTTCTGATAGTCATGAAAATATTTTAACACAAAATAGCAATAAGGATTCCAATCAATATAGTGTAATACTAATTTTATCTTCAAACTTTGGTTGTTGTTTAAATGAACATGATACTAAGTATTTCAATTTCATAGTTAAAAGACAAAAAAAAATCAAAAGAAACGTCCAAAATACAATGAAACAATCAAGAGTGGATATTATGGAATGGAAATTGCAATTATAAAAAATTTGTTTACCTGTCCATCGATGTCGTGTCTGGCATTCCTAAAACATTTTCTTGCCCAAAATAGCCATGAGGTGAAATAATCACAACATTAAAAACCAAAGGAATTCCTACTAGAAACATTTCGAAATTCAATGGCTCGGGTGTCTAAGTGATCTCTAACAGCGAATGAACCATATCCAAGACGTGATATGCATTGCCTCCCCATCCTTTTTCCAATCACATTTCTTGTAACATGTCCACAACAAAGACAAGTAGCAATCAAACAAAGACATTAAGATTTATTTTTATCTTTTATATCTATAAAATTTGAATCGGATTTGTTTCATAAACATATTAATTCATATTTAAAGTCTTCCTGACATATGAGAAAGTATCAATCAAGTAGGACATCAGAAAAATAAACCTCAATGAGGTCCTCAAAAAATTTCTATAATATCAATATTTTTCTTGTTGTGATATCTTGGGTAGAAAAAAAAAAACATATCTGCAAAATAAAAATACATATATTACTTATGGTCAAACGTTGTATATGGTGTATTCTTAAGCAATTTTTTAAAATGTTCCTCTGCCTTTACCAAAGTGAATTGTAGCTTGGTTAAACTATGTATCTTTTCATTCAACATCAATTTCTGCAAGATGAATGTCACACATTATTCTTTCCCATTTCTCAACATGCTACATATGATAAATTGAAAGTCGCATAAAACCAAGAGCAAACCCTTTTCTAACCAAAACAAACAAACAAACAATGTCTCTAATAAAACATCATTATAATATTAGAAAATGAAAAGAGGGTGGACCATTTTTGTTGTTTGACTTTACCTATTTTTGTTATGAAAGTGCTCGAGCTTCAGGACTGAACAAATGTGAGGGAAGTCGTAAATGTGAAAAAAAATTATGTTGACCTAATTTGTAGACTTCTTCAAAATGATGTGAATGATGCCATTTTTGGATGTGGTAAATCTCATAATAAGAAATGGCTTGTATTCTAATAAATTACATTGCAATGACTACCATGGGCCTCCACGGGTTATAGGTCCTCAGTATGTTAATCTTGATGATGAAAGAGAGATGGCAACGATAAGTATGGGTGGTCCTAGTTTGTATGGTGGATATCTTCAAACCAAGGTTGTCATCTCAATGAACCTAGAAACTGACATGGTAAACCTAGATCTGGTCTTCACCCAATTTCATTCCATCATACTTTTTCAAGACTCATGAGGACATAATGGTCCTTATCTTATAATAGGGTTGCTTTTGAAGTTATAGATAAAGCTTATCCAAAGCAAATGGATTTTTGGGCTCCAAGAGATATGGATAATTTAAATGATAACAATTATATGTTTTTTCCCAAGATTCAAATGTAGGGATACATTTTGTGGATTTTACTAATAAATAGAATGAGAGAAATAATCCATGAGGAAAATCTACTAGTCATTGTGATTAGGGAAATACTCGAAGATAATAAGACTATTTAGGTTCAAATCAAAGATGGTGTTGATTCTTGTAGCTCCTCAGTTGTTGGTAGTTTTTAAGGTAGAAATTTCAGTTCTTCAAGGGTGGGGTCCTTCAGCATAATTGCATTTGCCTTGGTCCTATCACCCAAAAGCAAAACATAATCAACAAAGAGTAAATATGTCAAGTTTAGGGAAATTCCTATTTGTATAGTTGTCAAGCTTATAATTCTTTTTTACTCTATTATAACTCTGTTGAGACCACCTACTCTACAGTAAAAAAATAGCGGAGGAGCCATTAGTCATACCTACCCATGGTCTCTTGTAGGCATGATAGAAGAATAAGTTGAGCCATTAATTATAATTGCAAAGATATTGAGGAAAGACAATTCATTATCTAGTTAACCAATTGCACATTGAACCCTATATGGATGAGTAGCCCTAAATAAAGCCAATTTTCTCTATCATATGCCTTGGAAACACAAACTTACTAACTGCTTGTAATTTTTTGGTTTGATGTTATAAATTCCTTCTTGGGCTACTCTTATTTCGTAATGGATTTGTTTCCCAGGAAGGATGCAAAATTGTTCTAATGACATGGAATCAGCTTAGTGGATTTTGACCCTAAATGCACTAATTTTTGCAATGATTTTTTAGATTCAATTACATAGTGATACGGGTCTGAAATAATCTCATCCTTGTCTAATTTTTTGGGATTAAAGTCTGAAATTTTGAATTGAAAGCTCCCAAATCTTGCCTATGTATTTTAATTTGTCAGCAATTCTTAGTTGGTCTGCTTGAAGGAAGTCATAGAACCCCTAGAAGAATTCTATTGTCCTGCTAAGTGGCTGAGGGTTCTTATACTTTTGGAAACAATGCAAAATTGTTTGTAATTCTTCCTTTGATATTCGATCCATCAATGCCTCATTACCCACCTCACCTACAAAACAAGGGAAATATGAAGTCATCTTCAACTATCTCTCTTAAATTTATTCTATCATCCTCTTTATAAATTCCCTCAAAATGGTCTGTTGATGAGAAAATTGCTCCTCGAGATGAGACACCTTCTCATGAGGCAAATTTCGTTGATAAACAACATCTTGAGGCAATTGTTCATTATGATTATGAGATGTTGAAGAGAGAAAAGATTTGCTATTTAGTAAAGGCTATGCACGAATTTTAGTGATTTGGTACAAGGAAAGACATGAGCAATGAGGGAATTGTGGAGATTCCCTACAACTCTTTTCCCAAATGTGGCACGTGAGGATGTATGCTTATTAAACAACTATATTTGAGAACGTGCACCATTTTGAAGGCAAAGCTATTTTGGATGTAGACGCGGGAAGTTTGACACAGGCTCTTGCACCCGACCCGACAGCCCACCTGCACACCTATTACTATGATCTATGTGCTTCCCCACTTGTCAACTGCAGTTGCTCCAATTCTCGGTCATATTGTGGCTGACAGGCCGTCACTACGGCTTCAACTAGGCTACTCGACCACATGTGTGGTGGTTATTAAACCTACACTGACACAAGTCTAGCTGGCTCTGATAGCACTCCATCCACAAACTAATTATGCTGACAGTTGCCCTTCTATCGGTCATTTATGTGTCTTTTCCCTGGCGATTTCTAAACAGTTGAGTGGTGTCGACTAGTGTAGCCCGTGTTGCTACCTTCTTAGTGATTTCCACCTTATGCTTCTTGTGGTTTTGTTTTTGTCGAGTGTTGGCTTGTGTGTGGGCCACAGTTCTTCCACCAACGACTGTCAACCATACCTTCCCACCTCTCCTGGAAAACTACACTAAAAACTATGTGCTTCTTCAAGGTGATGTTGGTAGATCCTTTTCTACCAACCAGAAAGTCGGCCACCCCTTCTTCGCATAGTTCCCTTTTCCTATTGGTAGCAGGGTTTGACCCTTATTTCAACCACTCTATTTTTTCCATGACTGACACAGCCTTGTCACTTGTGTTAATTTATTCAACCCCTATACAACATACAAACTGATCTATATGACCATTTTTCAATCCTTAAAAAAAAAATTGCTTCAAGGCACTATACAACCGATTTACTTCGGTCCTAAAAACACATTATCTTGCAAGAAAAAAGCAAATAAGACCCATAGATGACAAAAGTAGGTTCCTATCAATCAGTGCAAAGCTTAACAATGCCCGACATAGGGCAGGGTTGTTCGAGCATATAAAATAGGATAGGTTACAAAGCTAATAGGTTGTGTAACAATAATATTTCAAAGCCTTTTGTTTACTTCATGTATATCTCTACAAGAAGCTCCTTTAAGGCCAATAATGTATTACTAACTATCTAATGGTAGAGATTTTTTTATTCCATCAAAACTCATGTAAAGGATGGAAAAACAAACGTGTGCAGGAAAAAAGTTGACGGTGAGATTTTTATGCATATTTAGTCAGATCACGAGCTAAAAACTAACCAACCATTCACTTGTCAACATGAGAGAGCACAGATAAACCACAAAGTTGATCAGGCAAAATTGTGAGCGGTCTACATTGAAATTTTCTTAATTACACGTGTCTACTAATGCTGACTGGATACAAACATTGAATGTTTTTATTCTTGAGAAATCCCTCAAAATCCCCTCAATTCTTGGGCATGAAGCTTTCTAAATGAACTCCTGATTTGTTGTAGAAAGCAGATAATACAGGCTCCCCCTTCAATCTCTTAATATCTTCCAAAACAGTTCCAAGAACTTCTATTGCATGACCATTTTCTAATAAGCTTCCTGGCTTTGTACCCCCATCCTTGACTTCCCTTGCTATATCTTCAATAAATAATATCCCTTCAACAACCAGTTTTGTGAGAATCCTACCAAGGAACTCAAGAGACTTGGGCGCATCAACAATAGCATCCTCCAATGAAAATAGGACAGTCTCCAACCTAGAAACATCAAAAATATATATATTTATAATTCATAATTGCAAATGACCATAGACTGTAGCAGTCCTGAAATAAATTCAAACTTGAATAAGAACAAACACAAAATTTCATACTACCCTTCAGTAAGTTGTCCTTGATTTAGCAAGAAAGGCTCAGACTTGCATAAATGTGTAAGTAGATTCCCAAAAAGATCAATTTCAACATATTTCCTGGCAAAAGAATCTAATATCCAAAGCGAAACCATAGTTGAATGGAACAATGGTACTTTAAGGTCATCTACACAAAAATTTTCCTCTTTCAAATCTCTCACACTAGATGGTATGTCATGCAAAATTAAGAAAAATTCAGGGAAACATGTCGACTTCTCTAAAAGACATAGTGAAAATGCATGGAAGCTTTGTAAAGGAATGCACCTATAATATTCTTTAATTTCCATTTCAGCGTTTTTACTAAGTTGAACCTCAATGAGTTGTGAACTCAAAGTTCTTTGAGAAGAATGTTCTTACAGTTGAAATTCAACATTTGCAATCTTCCCACCTCTGTCACCTGATGAGTATGAATTCTTAAACTCTCTTACGTCATTATCCAAAACATTTATTTTCTGGACACATGATTTTGCATATAAAGGCTTTTCTACCGCATAAGTCCTTGTCAAAATTTCATCTCATACCAACTGGCATCTAGTCATAACTGCAACCCGAAATCGGACCTGCACCTATTCGTTTATTACTCAAAGATTTGAATGGTGGAATATCTGCTAGAGCACTCTTATCATATGGAAAAAGTTGAGCCCTCCATCCTATTCCCTTGCCAAGACCTCCCTTAGGACCAAGAGTCAAGTGGCCATCATCAGAAGCTCTGTGTGTTGAAGGGCTTGGCATAGACTGATTTTAAAATTGAGCCCTATCCACAATCCGAGCATCTTGACTAGTGAATCTACAATCACGTGGTCCCATATGGGGTTGTGGCCCTTAATCCCACCCATATGTGGAAGCGAACCCATTTGTGCACCTGCCATGTAAGGTGGCATTGCAGGTCCTCTCACACCATGATCAAGTGGTGTCACAAGTCTCCGACCTGAATGTCTCATATTGGTACCTCGAAAGAGGCCTCCCTGTCCATGTAGTTCTTGCACAGCATCTCAATGCACTTCCTCTATTTTATTGGGGCCCTCAACTTTCCTCCTTTGTTTCCGTCCATTCCTCCTCAAACCAATCAGATCCTTCAACATGAACCTCAGCCTAGAGGGAAGCCCTTTTTTATTGGACATTTTTGTCATCCTATCGAAGTAAGCATCAATATGTTCCTTGGCCTTTGAATGGTCAATCATATGACCAATAGTGCTCATTAGTTTGCACAAAGCTTCAACATTTTCCTCCTCTAGATGTTGAAATTCACCAATTAATTTCTTGATGCCTACATGCATAATCCTTTCGGTCAGCATACTTTCTTTATAAAACTTACTAATAAACCTTATATTTCCTAGCATTCGTTGTCGTGCTGCAGCCTTCTTCTCCCGTCTTTCTTCTGCTGAAAGGCTTTTTTCACCATGCTCTTCTGCCTTCTTAGCCTCTGCCACTTCTCTTTCATCTTTTTCAAATTCTTCCTGACATTTGTTGAAAAGAACTCGCTTGAAAACAACCTTCTCATTTTCTTCATAAAATTCTAGTATTCCATAGCAAGCTGAAAACATTATTTTGCATACATTTCACAAAAAGTCGGCTCCATCAAGGCTTTGTCAAATATTTTAGATATTATACCATGAAGACATGATGCAGAGTCCATGTTCACTTCTTTGACCTATTCAAAAAATTTCTCAAAGTTTTGGGGCGTTAATTTATTAAGGATGGATTTAATTTGTCTTTGTTTCAATTGATCCTCATTAGAAACCTTGCCCACTTCATATCGGTTCTCTGATATATGAATTGTGGGCAGAGAAGGCTGTGGAGGAGGAATCAAAGCCTTTTGCGAACCAGAATCACGCTGCCACCTATCAGCATCAGAATTATTTCTCACTAGTCCAACATGTGGAAGTGGTGCTTGCACATAAGGCCCTCCAGGAAGGATGGCATTCATACTCATTTGTGTTTCACAGGTATTTCTTGAAAAGCCAGCATTATAACCTTGGCCAGGTCGAAACACAGCAGAGGAACCACTAAGATATGCATCCATCTGCATATCACAGCCATCAGAAAAAGCATCCATTGGGTTGGCCCATCTATCATCATCCAAACTAGCCATATTGCTCCCACGACGTTCAAGTAGATAATTCCCACTCACCTGCCTATCAAGTCCTTTTGCAGTACTTGCTAATGCATCAGCCTTTCCTACATGACTTGCAAGTGCTTGGGAATTTCCAAGTAATTCAATAGTGTCTGGAAAAATTTCAAAATGATCTGGTAGATCTTTGCACTGATCCTTGATTGCCAACAAAAAATCTCTGGAGTACTTTCTGTCTCTTGAACATTTAGTAACTAAAATAGCTACTTGATTCATAGGAGTTAAAAGCTCAGATGCATCTTCCCAGTCATCCACTTCTTTTAGGACTTGCTTCTCAAGCTCTTCTGAAGAATTCTTACTCTTGACAACATTGGTTACTATTTTGGATGGTTCTGGAAGGTTCACATCTTCCTCCTCCTCTTGAACCTTATAAGAATTATATAAATCCCTGTGGGAGTTGCAGCATTTTCCTTACTGAAAAATCCTTCTTTTTATTCTTCTTGTTGACAACTACTACCTTGGCAGCATCACCAATATTTGCAACATTATTCTTTGCAGAAACATTGGAAGAACTTCTATTCTCCTTTTCTGTCAATCTAGCTACTAAATCCTACTTTCCTTCACTTTCAACAGGCAAAGATGGCACCTGAAGTTGAGCAGACGTTTCACAAATATCACTATTAGTGGTGGATACTTGACCCTTATCTTATGCGTCAACTGCCTTCACATTGGTAGCTGAACCTTCCCCAAGTAATTTAGCACTATCATAGTTAACCCTACCTTTGTTTCTATATCCAGAAGATTTTTTGCAATAAACAACTTTGTTACCAGACAGAAAACCTGGTTTTTCCTCCAAAATAGCCATATCAGCTTTAGGGAGCACTGTTGTAGCTTCTGATTGTAATTCCCATTCAGACACCTTGCCTGTATCTGCGGTTGACTGCTCAGATACAAATAACACTTCACCCTTTTTCTCTTTGAGCAGATTTTGATCAATAGCCACTGTGCCATTTTCATGTGTAGCCAGTTGAGATGCCAACCTACTCTCATGCATTCCATTGCTTTTGCTCTCCCCAGCATGCAAACTAGCTTTTTCTTTTCCAATGATAGAATTGGAAAAATAAGTCAACTTTTTTTTTTATGTCAGCATCAGTTGAAGTTGACAAATCACATGGGGAATCAGAAACCACAACAGTCCCATGCTCAGGATGGAGAACATTTCCAAGATCTTGCTTCTCTCCAATTACAGAATTAACAAAATTATTGTTGCAGCTTTGTCTAACATTATCACTTGTTGATTCAGATTGTTTATTCTTCACATTTCTAAGTTTTGAATCTAATTTAATGCCATCCTCACTACATGTATTCTCCCACAGGCCATGAGTAATGTCCATGGTGGGGCTGTGATTTAGCAGCAAGCCGGATAACTGATGATGACCCAAGTTCAAGATCTAGATGGCATGCTACCCATGATAATCTCATTGAATCAGTTGGGGTTACTGGGTTGGGTTAGGAAAAGTGGCTCTCATGGACATCTGGGAAGGCTCTAGCACGAATGGCCCAGGGACACATGCATATTTATAGTAGCCTTAAGAGTTTTCCTTGCTTTCCTCATTGGACAAAATAGGATATAAAATTGTTATAGCTTTTGAATAGATGACACAACCTCTTCTAGGCCTATTGTCCATGGTTGAATATGCCTCTTGCATTTTCAAGCTCAAAGAGTTGGCATAACTGGTCATTTCCAATTTTACTAAGCATTTTGCTAGTTTCATGCCATTAGGTTCCAATTTTGAATCCCATGGGTGAGGTGTGCTATCCACTAGTTTATATTGGGGTTTGCACAAAAAATCCAGCATATAAAAATGAAGGAAATAAGGGTTCTACTTCATGTATTTTCACAGTTGGCTGATCCCATGGAGTTAACAAGGTAGCTCTATGCATCAACAATGGAGAAAATCAATGACAAATAACAGTGATTGTTTATTTTGAATCCTTGGTACGAGATCACAGAAGACAGTAGTCAGATTCAAATTTCAAAGAGGACAACAATCATTGAAGGCACAACAAGTCTTCAATGTGCGCACACATAATTAGTTAGAAGTATTCAGGAATTTTTTCATACAGATATCAGCATCACTCAAGCATTCCTTGAGATCTTTGGCCACAAACAATGTAGAAATATAACATGTCAGAATCAGCTTCCTATGGATGATTGCAGCTGTGAAGTTTGTAGCACAGAGAGTGGATTATGTAGCCTTTACATGTGTGTTATTTGGAGCAAACTTGACTTTCAAGTGAATACTTGCTGATGGGTAGTCTGTGATATTTTTTCCCACTAGACATAGACATATATTGCAATCGGTGAAGGAGAAATAAGCATGGGTATCAGTATTAAGGGTTGTGCAGGGTCATCCAAAATGCTTTTCATATGTATGGCTTGTAAGAGAACACTGGAACTATTAGGGTAAAGGATGTTTTTCAGCAATGTGCACCTGCTTGTGATAGGAAAACCCTTGCGAAGGAATTTGATTGTGTTCAGAGGATATTTCATGGAAGTGAGAACTCCAAGGGGAGACAACTATTCTGAAAGTCCAAAGAATTATTGGAAAGAGTGGAGTTGATGATGAGGCTACAATTTGTAAAGTAATGCAACGTTTCTTTCAAGAGTTGGAGATGAGATTATACTTGGGGACCTCCTTATTCGATTTGTGAAATACCTTGTTTGATCCAATGATATGGAAAATAAAGCCTTGTTGAGAAAATAGATTGTCATCATTGAATCAAGAAACTTGTACATAGATGCACTCTACATGATACTCTTCGCATTAAGAGTGGTGTTTGGAAATGGTATTTTTATACAAACCTTAGATCACATTAAGTATTTCCTTCCAAGTGGAGATAGTGGCATCATTATAATACTTGATTTTCCAGGACAAGCAACGATTTTTCACCTATAGCAGACTTGGAATTGAGGCTCTTAGGAAAAGCAGTACTGGCATTGTCGAATATGCTTACCAGAAAACAAATAATTTTGAAAGGCCTTCATCTTACTATGTGAAATAAGGATAAGTTTTCAAAGACGTTGAGGATTAAAAAGATGAAACTGATGCATCTTACATACATTTAGCACAGGTCAAGTGGCAGACTCATTGGCAGATTTCAGTTGCTTTTGAGAGAATAATCCAAAGGAAAATGGATCCCAAACAACCCTTGTTCAATAGCACAGACCTCAAAGAGAGAGGAATGCTCCCATCCTGATCCATAATTATTGTGATAAGGGGACTTAGGGTGTATATATAAGTATATGTACATGTGCCACATTGGAAAACGTTTTGATGAGCCAACCTACAAAATTGGAATAGACCAACCTGTTCATTTTGGAAGCCAACTTGTATACCTTGCTTTGGATGTATTACAAATTATTTTTTCAACTAATTTGAAAGATTACCCACCTTTTGTGGGGTCTCTGCCTACAATTCCATTAGAGGAACTCGAGGAGCGTTGGTATTCATGACATGGAGATTTCACACTCGGTTTGTGGGCCTCCTTTGAGGAGAAGCCCCCTGCATGGAGTTTTCATTTATATTTCATAGACTACATATTGTATGTGGTAACCCATTTATTCTCTTTCAAAATATGCAGGCATGTACAAACCCATATATTCCCCTTGAAGGCTAGAATTCCCAGTCTAAAGTCCCTACATTCACCATTTAAAGAGAAATTGGGTTTGGCTCACGTGATTTAAGGAGGAGGAATATATTTGAAGACCGAATTACTCTATAATTTCATTTAAGTCATTACTCTATGATTTCCTTAAAATCATAAATAAGTTATGCTAGATCTTCAACGGAATAAATATCATGATGTGGAGGGCTAATAAGTCCCACATTGGCAGTTGAGTTTCTTGTAACATCAATATCACCAATGACTTTATGGCCAATCGAGCAGCATCCATCACATATACACATGAATGCAAGGATTTTCCACTCATCCTGTAGACCTTGAAACTTGATAAGAGTGGACAGAATATCGGGAAGCTCAGGCACAAAATAGAGAAGTCACAGAGCATCTTTGATGTGCCAACTTCCAAGTGACATTGAATGAAGACAACTTTAATTAAAATTTTAAACCACAGGAGACAGAGGAAAAGAAGTTTGAAACACAAACTTTTGAAAATTTGGCTACAGTTTACAAAGAAATTGATGTTTTTAAGTATTTCAGGGTGTTTGTAACAGTGATAAGTGTCTTTGAGATTACAAAAGTAGTGTCTATGTCATGACAAAATCAGTGTGTCTGTCTGCCTTTTTGGCAAAATATTATTAAAGGATTATCTAGTAAAGGAACAATTTGGAAAGGGAAATGACTCTCTAGTTGGCAAACTACAACTGTCAAAGTCTATTCTACAATTGGCCAATTCTAAAAATATCAGCAAATGTGTAGTCCGATAAGGAACATAAAAAACCAAAAAATATTATCTTGTTGGCCTGGAAGAGTGTATAAGGCTTGCAGCAGCTTGGGTCTATGTTATGGGGGGTTGGATTAATAAGGCTTTAATGGAAAAGATGGTCCGACATATTTGCAAGGAAGAAAACAAGTTTTAAGGCAAACTACACAGGCACCATATCCCCAGAATGCCTTCTCCTTCATATGTGCTTCGTTTGATACAACCTGGACATAATTGAGTATTATATTTTTTGGGATAGCAAGGATGGATCCAAGGCTAAGTTTGTGAGAACTCATGGAACTTGAAGATAACACTTTCTAGCATGGAAGATTTAGCAAGTCCAAAGAGGCCCTTACAACAACTCTTGGGATCTAGTGTTTGGAACTTTAGGTATGAAGCTGAAGATGGACACCTTTAAGGAGAGACATAGGAAAATATTGGAGGAATTTAGAACCCAGATCAATAGAGATGCAACAAAACACTAAACAAAAATCCTATAAATTTCAGAATTCCAACGAGGGGGGACATGATGACTGAAAATGGAGAGCTTCCAAGATTGGATTGTACACGATAAAGAGAGGCCATGAAAGAAGGTGCAACTTCAACAAAACCTGGAAGAAGGTTTGGGTGAAGGAGGACTTGACTAAAGCAAAGACTTTATTACAACTATCCACTGAAAAACAACCTAACACAGGATCATATCCTGAGGAAAATGTTTCCTTGGCCCTTCTTAATGCCCCCTTTGCCTCTGCTCCTTATGTGTGAGTACCCCTGTTGTATTTCAAGTCATTTTAGAGAGAAACATGACCTCAACTGGAGATTTCCTACCTTGTTACCAGATCTCTTTCAAAACTGGCATATGATATCACAATCCCCAAAGCTTAAAGAAATTTGGAAACATGTTGCCAGCTATGGAAGTTTGGTTAGAAAGAAACATAAGGATTTTCAGATATCAGTTTATGAGGAAGCCCTTGAGAAAGACTAGTAGCAAGCGTGGGGACATTTATAATTGAAATAGTAAAAGCCACCATGTCTAGAGAGACAAAATCCCCCAGTAGATGATTGTTGAATTTAAAAACCAAGGTAGCTTGAATCCTCCATCCCTGACATAGGAAGTAGGACCCACCGTAACAATCAAACTAAGAGACAAGGAGGATATTTAAGACACAATAGACCTATGGGAAACTGTAACAATCTAGCTAAGACAGAGGCATGACCAAGGGATTAAAACTGTCTTTTCAAATAGAATTTGCTCATTTGAATTGGAAGAGGACTTTTCCATAATCGTCAGAGCCTGGATGAGTAGTCAAGGGGCTTATGTTGCATTCAAGATTGAATTGCATTATAGACGAAGCTAGTGAAATTGCAAGCAGGTTCACATCTAGAAACGTAAATCATTACCCGAAACATCAAAACATAGCAACTGATTTGCTTTTCGAATAAGGGTTTGATATGCTGGAAAATATGGGAATGTTCTTCTACTTGAATAAAGGGTTGGGAGTAATTATTATTGATAATATCAAGGAAAAGCATCAAAGTTTTAAATGGCACTATTATAAGGTACTTCACATTTAATCTCATCATGAAGCCTGTTGTAACACCCCTAGGATGACCCCTATGTGTGATGTACATATTATGTTTAGGCTGGTGACCCATGAGGCCGTTGGAACTCCTGGAAACCACAAGGCTTTGGAACATCCCTGGATGGTCGAGTTGGACACCTTGGAAGGGTAGTGGCATGTGCCGATGGACTGTGGATGTAGAAAAGGGGTTGCACTACTTCGGTTGTGGGGTTAATGGGGAAATGAGCTTATTGGTTGGATGTTGTTGGGTTTGATACATTGAACTGCTTATGTACAGTAATGGTATGTACCTAGCTTTAGATAAGCCATTGTCCTATGGAGTCGAAGCCCCAGCCCGGGGGTGACCCGTTGTTGAGAAAATGTGAGCATCGTGGTCTATGGCTGGGTGGAAGTTGGAACATCTGAAGATTTGCAGCCAATTCGTGTCTCTTTGTTTTTATGACTTCTGTTATAATTAATTATATATTATTATGTGCTGCATGTGAATAGTAATCTAAATGGTGTTATTATGAAATTTCATTCCTGTATATGAGTGAAATGCATCATAGAATGCATTAAACACAGATAACATATGTTACAGGAGGTGAATTGAAGAAAAAAAATCACAAAATAATGGGTTACATAGGTCGTTAAACACCACAGTAGGTGACTGGGGGCATTACACTTGCAAGGCTTAAACTCAAGCCTCCCTTAATTATATGAGTGTGCAAGATGGTGACTCCTTATGGGGTAAGAATGGAAGGAGTTTTTATTCAAATCAAAGTCATTTCTGCAGTGCACTGTCTGCAGATTTTTCACCTCAGCATCCTTTGTTTCTCTTAACAGTTTGGTTCAATAGCTGACAAGTACCTTGTGATTGAAGATTATAAGCAATAAGACATCATGGTGAAGAAAATTCTAGAGACGAAAGTAAAGAGGTCATGGAGTGGGCGATGGATATTTTAACCCCTGCCTGTGATCCCTCAAAACCACCAAGGCTAAAAACCCCCCTCATTAACAAAAAGTTGTGTCTGAAAGCAATGGAAGTTCTAATGATGTGGAAGGGCGGTTGCATGAAAGGAGGATAAAGAACATAGTAATTATGTAAAGGGTGGCTGCTAGAAGAGCAATTGTAGGAAGAGCCACAACAAGGGGGAGCATGGATTATCTAATGTTTGATTCAAGATCAAGGAGGAGCCCCACACAAATGTACCATATCCAAACCATGATCTTGTGCCTGAACACAATATTGAGTAGCTTCTGGGCGAATCTCTGCTGCAGGCCAAAGTAGCAAAGAAAGATCGATATTTTCAAGCTTCTTAATACTGTCTATAACCACTTTATCCATCTCTAGCATATCTACACAACCGAACATATCATGTACAGTTCTGAAACCCATATCAAACAAAGTTCACGATGCTTTCTGTTAAATTTTCAAATGTGATAAATATGTTATGGCAACTTATAATTTGTAGCATGCACTCTTTCTAGCCTAGAAGGAGTCATTATCATGCTCAAAAAGTGAAGAAACTAAGTTTGAACACACAATTTTGTGTTAGATGGGCTAGGTGTAGATTAAGGGTGCTTTAATCTGAGATCAGGTGTGGCACTAGCCTTATAGTCTAGATTTTTGGACTTATTATGTTGTTGGTTTTCCTTCAGAGGGAGTTGAAACCCTGAATTGCTTCAAACTCTATCAACCTTGTGTATTGATTTGCTTTAAGGACACTTTAAACAATGTCACAAGATGTAATCCTCATCACCAATGCTAAGAGATGAGAAATTAAGTGTTATATGACTCATTTTCAGAGCATATAGATCATCAAACAATGGTGCAGTAAACTTCAGGACTTGACCACATAAAATACATAGAGAAACAGTGAGAACCAAATAAAATTTTTTATGTCAGTGACAAATCTGAGTATGTTGTTGAATTATAAAGTGGGTTGTTGAGCTCATTGTTTTTCTTGCATTAGAAGGTGTTTAATACTTCATTGTGCAAAAAAAACATTAAAATAATCAAGGTGTAACATGGCACATTTCAGACCTTGTTGCTGAGTGAGTAAAATTACATACAAGAAATAAATCACCTGCATTGAGGTATTAAATGAATAACCAGGAAGTTGAGGTATTAAATGAATAACCAGGAAGTTTTTCATACCATGGATCATGCAATATCCACCAAAAACAAAATTAGATCTGAAGGCTTGAAGTTAACCGTAGACATCAATCTCAAATGGCATGAATTGTTCCACTTATTATTAAGTAGGTTGTTCACCCTATTTTGACATTAATTAGTCTTCTTTGAGTGTTTAGATCACAAAGATATTTCAATATTGGCACAAGTCATTGTAAAACCTCAAATGATCAATACATATTCAATTTTCCCAAGCATGACAACTTAATTAAGTGCTTGTCTTAGATCCAAGATAAGTAAATGGGTGAAATAAAAATATAGAAAATTAAATAACCTTGGATCTAGTGACCTAGATTTAGAGATATAGAAAGCAAAACCCTCCAAAGAATTCAGAGCAATATTCCTTTTTCTAATGAATCATCAATAGGGTAGTTCAACCATGAACCCATTACATCTTCATGAATGGAACTAGAAGTAGTTAATGGCATGTCATGTACAACTGATTCCAGAGTATTATCCTATCCATAAGATAAGCCTTCCCAAGTAACACAACATCATCATTTTATAGTGTTTTGACAGTGGAGTTGGAAAAGGACGCTTGACCACTTTGTTCACAACCTGAACATTTTACACAGGAGTTCTTCGACATCATTCTCTACATCCTGGATCTCTTATGTAGTTGTACATAATCCCAATTCACCCTTGTCACATCTTAACATGCTATCCATTATAAGTTAATGTTGAGGAAGAATCCATTTTTTATGCATGAACAAACTCTACAGATGGATGCATAGGAAGTGCATATTCCATTTTTTTGGAATGGTATAATATTATACATGAATCAATAGAAAGTGAACACAACCTGTGAACCATCATATTTTGGAATAATGGAGATGGAAAACAAAGTTTTGACAATGACACTCTGATTGTACTTTGAACCCGTTATTGAATGCAACCACATTCACACGTAGGCGGTGGAACTAGAATATTTCTAGTAGTTTATTGAGTACAAAATGCATTTATGTCCAACAAACTTGTTAGATTAAGACATGGAAAATCAACCAACAACTAACAATGAAAGAGGTTGATCCCAAATGTTCTGGAATGCAGTTTGAATACCCTATTTTTAAGTTGGAAATTACGCAGCATTGAGTTCTATGCTTCTTCACTTTCATTTTTTATTTTTTTTACAGGAATAGATATTGGTTTATATTAAAGCCTTGGCATGAATGCCTCTAATCAGGTTACATAATATGAGGGAAAAGTCCAGTTTTCCTCTCTTGCCGGGAGCCTAATGGCTCGGACACTTATAAACCGGTGATTCTTACATACAGCAATCGAATCAATATCCGTAATTTTCCCAAGCTTGTGGATACAAACAAACTGATTCAGTAAAATGCAATAAAACATGTAAGAAAAAATTTTAAGGAATGAGATCCCATGCTTCGTCCCTATCTCTTAGAAGAGTGCCGACAAAGAGGAGGACTGCTTTATTAGATTCCGAATCTGCATCCTTGTTATTCTCCCTCAACACATGGAAGAAGTTCAAACTCTGAGAAGTTTTAACCAGTGTTTTGATTCTTGTCATCAATCTTGCAAACCTAAATCTGTAGGGGCAGAATTGTCCACTATAGTTTTTATAATGGACCGAGAATCGCTAATTACATTTACCTCTTTGATGCCTAGGTCTTTGACTTGCTTGAGGCCTTGGAACAGAGCCAACGCTTTTGCTTGGATGCTAGTGTTGTGTCTCAAGCCCCAGGCATAACTATGCTCGATTCTGCCTTCTATATTCTTTATGACACCTCCTACACCAGCTTTCCCTGGATTGGCTTTGGCTGCCCCGTCAAAGAATAAGGAGTGTTTGGATTGCTTGTTAACCCAATCTAAGAAGTCTTTCTCATTGACTCTAATTTTCCAGTCTTTGCTTGGATTGCTTAACCTTACTACTTCAGAAAATTGGAGGCCCATCATGACGCCCCATTCAAAATCCTGCTGACTTAAATTTGTATCCTCAAGCTGATCACCCAAGCTTTCTTTCAGCTGGAATTTGATCTTGATCATGACAATCTTTGCATCCTGCACTTTATCTCTGAAAATTCTCTTGTTCCTCTCAAGCCAGATTTGCCAACAAATGATCTTTGGCAAGGAAAGCCAGGCAACCTTAAACATTTGTTTTTTGGAATGACACCTGGATATCTGTGCAGCCAATTGGCAAACAAATCAGTGATGGAGATGGGAAATGTGAAATTGATTCTCCAAGGGCTGAGAAGCTCATGCCAGATCTCTGTTGCGAATTTGCATTCCAGCAATAGATGGCAGGCATTCTCTTCATTTTCTCTGCACATTATACATCTGGAAGGCCCATGGAAGCCCCTTTTCTTCAATCTGTCTTCTGTCGGGATTCTGTTGTGGCACAAGAGCCAGCGGAAAAGATCGATTTTAGGAATGGACGTGTCACTCCATATCCCCTTCCAAGGCACGGGATTAGGAGGGACGTGGGGTTGTTCCAGCAGTTTTATATATCCCTGCACCATAGAATAGTTGCCCGAATGAGAACCCCAACCGCGTTTGTCAAGTCTCCTAGTGTGGATCGGGGCCATGCCCTTCAGATGAGCGAATAAGTCAGCGCAGTCCAGCTTCAACTCCGTTGGCACCTGAAGCTGCTTCCAACTCTGCCAATTACAGTTATCCTAGCACAAGATGTCCCACAGAGTTATGAAGCCAGCATTGGACATCCAAGACTGTAGCGCATGCAGAGATCTGATTTCAGCAAGTGGAGGATTATTCATAATGCAATCCTCCCAGATATTAATTTGTTTGCCATTCCCCTGGATCCAAAACGCATGGTGGTTGATCAAGGGAGTGGCTTTAGCACAGAGCTTGAGAAATTGCAATCTATTTTTTGGGAGGGGTCTATCAAGACAACGTTTCCTTTGGCCGCAGAAGTATTTCTTCCCTAATGCAATTTGTGCCCAACCAAGATTAGGAGCTATAATCCTCCAAATGATTTTTGCTCCCATAGCCACGTTTTGAGTGCAGAGGTCTTTGAAGTTCAAACCACCTTCCAATTTGGGGCTTGGAGACTTTGTCCCAGCTAACAAACGGGATTCTCTTCTCACTTTGTTTACCCCCTTTCCAAAAAAACTTTCGGATGAAATCCTCCATTTTCCTAGGAATGCAAGAAGGAGCCAGCAAAACAAAGAATTGAAAAATTGGGAGACTGCTGGGAATAGCCTTGATGAGCATTGAATTACCTGCAAGGTTGAGCCAAGAGAAACCCCAGGCCTGGATCTTGAGCTTGAATTTTTCTAACAGAGGGAGCCAATCTCTGTTGAAGGCGATCTTGTGGAAGATTGGGAGGCCAAGATACTTGAACAAAGACCAGTTGGAGGAGGCAGCAAAGCCCAAACATCTGGAAATGGCACTGAGAGTATTGGCCAAAATGTTCCAACAATATATATGACATTTCCCCTTATTTAGTTTGCTGCCCGTTTCATCACAGTAATCATCCAACACATCTTTGAACCTTGATGCCGAAAGCACAGAGGTTGCGCCCAGCAATAGAGAATCGTCGGCAAACAAAGCATGATTTATATTTTTGACTCCTCTTGCAATGTTGAGACCCATAATCTCTTGGTCTTGCTACTTCTTGTCCAAATAAAAGCTAAGAACATAAGCTTAAAGGACAAATAGGAGGGGGGAAAGAGGACACGCCTGCTGAAGCCCTCTTGTAGCTTTGAAGAAATCTGCTGCTCGCTCATTCACCAGAGGAGCGATCCAAGGCTCAGAGATACAAGCCCGAATCTAGTTGGTAAAGTTAATACCAAACCCAAGATTATGCATAACATCCAAGAGAAAGTTTTTTCTAACACGATCAAAGACATTTGCTAGGTCTATTTTTACAACCATACCTTTTTCTTTTCGATGCAGGCTTGAATGGATCGCCTCTTGAAATAAGATGAAATTGTCCACAATCTGCCTTCCATGAACAAAACCACCTTGGTTCTCCGAGATAATACTAGGAAGGATACTTTTCAATCTATTGGCAATCACTTTGGTTATCAACTTGTAGCCTATGTTGCATAGAGAATAGGGTGAAATCTGTTGAAATTATTGGCTCCTTTTTCCTTAGGGATGAGAGCAAGAAAGGCAGAGTTAGTGCTGCCCCCAATTTTCTGACAGGCTTGGGATTTCAAAACCATTTTGTACAAATCCTTTTCCACTATCTGCCAACAAGATTGAAGAAATATGGCTATAAAACCATCCGGTCCTGGGGTTTTGTCGGGCTCCATAGCAAAGAGAGCAACCTTTATTTATTTTTTAGAGACCTTTGCTTCCAATAACTGATTCATCCTGGAGGTAATCTTTGAAGGAACCAAATCTAGGAATTTAGAATTCTGGACCATCACCCCTTCTTCACTGTAAAGATTTTTAAAATGAGAGAAGATTTCCCTTTTAATGCTAGTGAAATCATTGTGAGTTATGGTCTCTTCCTTGATTTCTGAGATGGAGTTAAAGCTTCTCTACGCTTGGGCTTGCTTGTGGAAGAAGGAGGAGTTCCTGTCTCCTGCTTTAAGCCAAAGACTGCAAGATTTTTGTCTCCAATATTCTTCCTCTGACAGGCATGCCTTATGAAACTTCTGTTGTAAACCTGCCTCCCTATCTAGAACTTCTTTTGTAATTTCTGCATTTTCCAAATGCAAGTGATGGAGCTCCAGACTGTCTTGGACTTGTTTTCTTTCAGTTGCAGGGTTAGGGAGAGATTTGGCCCAACTTTTCAGAATAGCTTTCACACTTCTGAGCTTCTCCTCCCAAACAAAGAAGGAGGAGCCTGTGACAGGCAACCTCCAACATTCCTTAACCTTATTCATGAAGTCTGACCCCTTGACCCATAAAGGACTAAATCTGAATGGAATAGGGTCGTGATCAATTTGGGACAACAGTTCAAGCTTGATAGGTTTATGATCTGAAACGATGCAAGGGAGAATATGCATTCTAGCCTCTAATCCTAAAAGGAGAAAAGAACTTTGAACAAGAAATCTATCTAGCCTTGCAACAATATGCCCCGAACCGACTCTTTTGTTTGACCAAGTGTACTTACCATTAGAGGGCTTGATGTCGAGCAAGTCCCAATCCTGCATGAGGTCCTCCACCCATTCCCTTGCTGGATCCCTTACGATGTTGCGTCCTCGCTTCTCTAACAAGAGCAAGGTGAGATTAAGATCGCCAGCAATGATGGTGTTTTCCAGATTCTCCATTTCTGCCAGATTTCTGATGGAGTCCCAGCAGGCCTTTTTCTCCCCTACATTTACTGGGACATACACATTGAAGAGACTAATGACCTCCTTTGTATCAAGATGTCGAAGTTTCAAGAACAGCCAGTGAGTATTTAGGATCTCAATGACCATCGAGAATTTTCTAATATTCCAAAGAGTGCCCAGCCCGCCCGAGGCTCCTCGAGCAGAGACTGCCTGTCCTCCACCTTTATTCCAAAATTTCTTACTTATTTGGAGGAAGTCTTTGTCCTCCATTTTTTTCTCCTAAATAAGAAGTCTGTCTGGGGTTTCTATCCTTAGAAGACTTCTTATTTTTTCTTCTTTCACTTTGCTCCCCATACCTCTGCAATTCTAGGAGACAACCTTCATCACTTACTTTTTTGGGTGTGATGAGCTCCCTTGTTGCCCTGTGTCTGGTTTCTTTTCATCTTCGGAGTTTTTGCCAAGGGTTTCTCAAGGGTTGGTTGACTACCCTGGAGCTTATCTTTATAGGTTTCCTGTTCTCTCTTTTCTCGAGCACACTTACGGCCTCTTCTCGATCTTCTAGCCGAAGTTTGTGAATCCCCTATTTCTCCTTCCTCCTTTGATTCCTCCCGAGACTTGTTCTTCCTCTTCAGATTCTGCATGTTTCTCTTTAGGGCTATCTGAGGCACTTTCTCCTTGCCTCGAGCCTAAAGGGGTCCCTTTGTCTGGGGTCACTTTCTTTTGCATCTCGACCTCCTGGGTGTCCTCTAAAGCTGAGCTTAAGGGCCCGAATTTGTTTTCTTGACCATTCGAGGGAGGGTTTGTTGCACAGTAGCCGGTTGAGGGCCTTTACCATTTGGGACCCCAGATTTGGGGGTTTTATGGGAGGTCTTTGACTGCTTGATCTGGTTCCAGCCCTCATCCTTCCCTTTCTCTGCCTCTCCATTGCTCGGGCAACCCCTAGCAAAGTGACCGTAAAAATGGCATTTCCGGTACTTGAAGGGAAGCTGCTCATCGTCTAGCTTTTGCACATGAGTCCAACTGCCCACATTGATTTTTATTGCCTCCGGAAGGCCCACCTCTAGATCTACCTCAATGCATATTCAGGCACAATCGTATTGATCCTTGTTATTTGCCTGGTCAATAAATTTACCCAGAGCGTTACCTATGTGCTTTAAAGAATCCCATTTCCAGCAATGCACTGGGAGATTCAGCAACCTAACCCGCACAGGAACAGCCATTGGTACATCCACTTCTGGGTCAAAATTTGGCGTCCACTTATTGAGATATAGGCCCTGAGATCCCATGAAGTAGGGGCCATTTCGAAATATCGGGTCTTTATCCTCTTTTGAGATGAATTCGAACAGAAAATAGCCTCTCCACAAGAAATACGAGGTTACACCGTTCTTGATCAACGACGTCCAGTTTTTGACAACCCAGTTCACCGTTGTTTTTGGGGAGGGCCAAAGACCCGTGAACTGTCCCACGAGAGCGCGATCCTCCACGGACAAACCTACCTGGATCGGACCCTCAAGGGGAAGGGAGATTTCTGGAATAACAACTTTTTTACAAACTTAGCTTCTTCAGTTTTCTTCTTCTTCGGCAGTGTAGCCAATAACGAGTTGAACGCATCCTCAGTGAACGGACGAGGCGGGGGAGGAGGAGCCTGGGGCGAGCCCAGAACCTCCATGGCAGCGTGGAGAAGCCCTAGCTTTGGGTGTGTGCAGGCTCACAAGCAGCTGTAGCAGTAGCGCGGCTCTTGATCAAAATCCCTTCTTCACTTTCATGATTTCCTCATCCCACACCAATTATCAGCCCTAACGTTTTCTTTTGCAATTAATCCCAAACTAGTGTTTTCCACTGCATATGTGGAAATAAAGAAAACAATTTTTTCAATGTCCACAAATGACCAAAATAGGTCAATGGGACAACTATCTCAAATCCTACACAAGGTGATAAGCCCAGTGGAAAAGGGAAGTGTCACCACTATTCCTGAGGCAACAACTTTCCTCATTTTAGTGAAACTCTACCTATGCCCTTTCTCCTAGGCCTATGCATCTGCACAATATCCATATCCAGCTCCCTTGCTGCCATTCGCATCAATACAACCTCCCTACCCATCACCCTGTATCTCCTACTGTCATTCTCATTCCCCATTACTCTCCCCCAACACATACCCTTGCAAAAAAACTTCAAATATATGGACAATTTACTTGTTGCATTCATTGATTTTAATTTGTTTATCACAAATATTTAATTATTATTCTCACAAATCAGTCAAAATTTAATGAACATGTTGGTATATTTATTGCATATTTTTTAAGGATTTAAGACTAGATCCATGCTTCTGATTCACTAATTTGGAAGCTTAAGTGACAGATTTTGGATTTTGGATCAACCAATTATCCTAGATACATGCCCTAGAATTAGCATTCACTAGCTTTGACGTGAGGATTATTTTCGGCGACAGTTGCAGCTTTCCTAAACTGTCCAATCAAACCCCTTGGGATTTATTCAAGGGGAAAAAGTGATTGACAATACTACCTGTCTGAATTTGGAGTAGGAGCAGAGAAAAATTCACTTTGAGAGACCATGGATTCTTATACAAATCAACAAAGAAGAATGCCCACAGAAGATGATGAAGCCCACAACTAAGAAAAAGTAGTGTTCTGAGTTTTGACATTTACATTAAGGAAAATCCTAGTTTTGATATTTTATAGCTATAAATTGCTAATATCTTTCCATTGAGAAATTATACTTTCAATTATTGCTATCTTTGAATGTATATCTAGCTTAAAGTTGAAAAACAATTTAAATAATTTCTCCAATATGCCTATGATTTACCAACATCACAATGGATCCATAATGACACTCATTCTATGTTTAAGATTCTAAATGATATGCAGTTTCGAAACAAACCTGTGACGCCCATGGGGAAAATTGTTGATGCACTTCACTCACTAGATCTCCCTTTATAACTGACTGTATAACCTTTCCATTCATAAAAGTTGTTAAAAGTCACCACTTGTTAGCAACACTAAAATTAAGATGGGGAGAGCCATGCCTTAAAATTACCCATTTCGAGAGGTAAATTATAGTTCATTTAGTTTTGAAAGCATTTTCAAAGTTCAAGCTGCAACTGCATACATAAAATACACTTCTAGTTGGAACTTAGTTTAGATCATATATGATTGTGAATATTCTATTGTATAAGAAAGAACGCACCTAACTCATCCTCCCAATGCATGTTATCCTAGATGATGCAACATTTCTTCTACTTAAATGTTGTTGATGTACCAATGAAAGGGTCAAATCTCACAGCTCTACTTGCTAGAAGTCCCAATAGGGAATCATCTTGAACTATTAGGACCAAAAACATAAGCTCCAAAAGCCTGCAAGCAAAGTCATTAAAGTAGATTATAAGGATTGTTTCCCTTATTGGTAGAGAGAAACATTTAAAAAATATAAACACGTAATAATTAAACATATTTGAAAAATGAAACTTCCTTTTATGAATCATTACTCTTAACCAACCATATCCTATTCATCATAAACAAAATATCAGAGAAGGAACTAAATCCTAGCAAGAGGATATAATGTCATTGTAAATTATTTATTAAGTACAACAATCCTAGCCTATATTGCTTTAAGTTTTTATTTTAAAAGTAAATTTTGACAAGATCCTGGTGCATCGGTGTTCAATAATGACTTTGTATTCATATTAGTTCCATATTACCTTGAGTTCTTACATTAGAAGGTAAACATGCAATGCTTAGTGTTCTCGTTTTTCTAGTATTTAGAAGACGACCAACATGTGAGAATGAATGGCATACATTACTGAAATGCCTTTTTTATGAGAGTATAGTTGCAATTAGAAGTGTAGCATATGTAACTCAATCCAAGAAGTCTAAAAAAGTTTAAATTCTTCAAAAATAATGCATGTTGGTGAAAAAATTCAAATTCAATATGATTCGAAATACATAACAGAAAACTCTAAAACAAAGATAGGTTTAAAGAGGATATAAGTAAAGCACAAAATCATTCATGAGCCTTACAACACAAACCATCCCTAAGCCTTGAATATATTTTTAACATAATTTTGGGATCAGCTGGACTTATTATTTACTACTATTTGCTACGTTTTTTACTCATCCAGGCCTCATTAAAGCAATATGTTTGTAGTTTGGTGCTTTCATTTGGTCACATATTGATACCAAATGAAAAGTTGTAAATTGTAGGAATCTGTAGGGTTAGGTAAAGTAGACCATTAGGAGGTTGTAGAGCTTGAGTGGGCCTGACAGTAACGAACATGTGTTTCATAAGAGGCCAAAGGATCAAATCCAGAGTGGGGTAGAATATATACACCTCAGTAGACTTTTGCAGTCAAATCACTAGGTGGAGGTGGGTCCTTTGTCCCTTGCCTCAGAGAGAAGAAGTAGAATTGATGAAATAAAAAGTTCTCTCAAATTTATAGCTTATCACTCATGCAAAACCTACCCAAATTTGATTTCTCAAGTAGTCTAAGGCAAATTTGGGATTTATCTTGAAAATAAGTTCCAAAACCCTTTCACTGTATTCACTGTACAATGATCTATGTTTCCAACTGCCTTTTTGCAGTACCTTTTATATTTCTCATACAGATAACAAGGGCTTGACTAGTCTGACTGATAGCTTGCACAGAGGTACTTCTTTATTTTACACCATTTTAGTTGTCTTTGATCTTGAAATCCTATGTACTGTCCAGAGATTCCTACAATGCAAGAAAACTATGTCATGGCCTAAATCTGGTAAGTATCCCATAGCCGACATCTGCTTTGCCACTGCTGATAAACATTTTATTTTGTTCTGAGCTCAGTTTTTCTTAAGTTTGCAACCTCAACACTACTTCACTTTCATATGATACACTTTGGTATGGGTGTTGTTGTGAGGTTGCTACCACTGATCCTGGATGTATATTTTTGTCCCATTTAATGAAGTATTAAGGAATATATCAAGGATATTCACTAAGCTTACAATTCAAAATTACCAAGTAACAATCCAACTAAGAAATATTATAAATATAGACATTACCCACATTCTGATAAATCATAACAACCCTCAGAGGCAGAAAATTCTGAATATGAGAAGCACTTTGGATTTTGGACAGCAAACCTGAATGCACCGGATTGACAAGATAATAATAATTCATACTAAAATGAATAAACATGGACTAGAAAAGTTTTCGGATCATATTTCCAAATGGACAAGCATACCCACTCTACAGATATGTTCATTTTAGTTAGAGTACAACATTCTGTTTTCGAACTAAAACACATATTTTGACTAGGGGATCCTTGGCAACATGTTCCACACATATGTTGCAAACATCTCTAACAAAGAAACAGTCCTTGATATCATTTTTTTGGTGCTCTAATGAATTACTTGCTCTCTCCACTTGTAACCATAATTACGATTGCAACAACTGAAAAAAGTCAAAAGTAATGCCTTCGTCTCCTCCGATTGTAGCTTGCAAAATATATTTTGATTAAATGACGTGATCGATGAAATTGCATGCATATGCAAGAAATTAATATTATTTCTACATCCAAGATTTCAATATCAAATTCGATAACCGTTTGAAAAGTCTGGAATATTTCAAAATCAGTTGTTGCAAGTCGTATGCTCAACACTTAGGCAGTTAGGCTATATATCGATATCTTGATCTTCCCTTTTATTCATCTCTGAAAGGGAATTTAGTTCCCCCTGTATTCAGGAAACTAATTAAAACCATTTAGCTTGAACCTGTATTACAAATTGCCTAAGTATTTTGTTGAAGAGCGGTATTTTATAATACAAAAGTTAGGGACTGTAAGAGGCAGAAAAATCAAATGCATAATGCTAGAAACCATCAAATTTGACACTTATGAAGATTCAAAAGCTTGGAATAAAGGTGAAGCTTACATTATATAAATACTTTGGGTTTCTTTTTGTATGAGCTTGAACTGTCTACATGATTACACAACAATGAATGCCCAAGCCTCGTCTTCTTCAGTACAAGATGACTGCAAGTGGAATGGAGCCATAAACTGCAAGAATTACTTTCTTTTGGTTTTAATCATCCTATCAAATCCAGCTTTAGTTCTTAGAAGGAATGCAAAGGTATACCTTTAAAGTTTATTTTCATATAAACATCAGATCACAAGAGGACAGATAGATAGAAGAATACATAGGCATCATTTTGTTCATGCTGAGATGTTAAATCATAAATTTAGACTCAGATTATTTCAGAGGGAATAGGGTGAATGGATAGCAAAGGATATATACACCTTAGGAAATACTCTACAATTAGACTAATGTTGGAGAAATTGTAACCCATGGTTGGGAACTCCCTTGTTATATTCAAACTCATACAGAGTCAGAGATAGAGTCAGAGTCAGAGCTTGAACAAAATCCATAGAGCCCAGGAAAGAGCTAGAGTCAGGACCTAAAAAAGAGCCAAAGTTCGATAAAAGGAAATAATTATTTAGAAGTATAAAATAACACCACTTGGGCTTCATATCATGTTAGCAGCACAGTAACCCATAAACTGTTGTATGAAGAAAATTTTGGGGAATTTTATCTCATTAGGGTTTGTTGGGTACGCTAAAAGGTAGATGGATAGTGGGTGTTGAAGAGAATGTAGTCAAGAGGACGCATCACAGGAAGTTAGAGTCAGAACAAAGAGGAAGTCTGCTATTATTGCAAGATGAAGAAAAAATAGGGATAAGAGCGAAGCATCAAATATTTGTTGTCCATGCCAGAGCACAAGATGAATTATGATACGATCTGAGAAGGACTAGATCAAGTCATCTTAAACTTCACTTTCTATATGCAAAGCCCCACGTCCAATTTCATGATCTTTTATTAATCGCATCGCTCTCTGGTTCATCTAAACCAACCAAAAAATAAATTACACAACGGATTCTATCACGGCTACTATGTCTGATCATCTATTACAGCTAGATTATCAGTAAACAGTTTCTTAAATTCTTACCTTCTGAAACCGAGTAATTGCTTCATCATCGTTGCTGGAGTTGAAATCTCCAATGCATTCCCAGTATCGATGGATCCCCTCTGTAACTCTTCTCTACTGTGTTGGTAACGCTGTTTTAATATCAAACAACGGTTTTTCTCTATTCGAAAATAAAACATAATATTATTTTTGTTCAGTCTTCCCGCCAATCTTCCATGACATATACCTGCTTAAAATTTAAACGAGTGGGAAAATGATATTCAAATGAGTGAAATAAACGAGTGGGAAAATGATATTCAAATGAGTGAAATAATTTTAACTAAGGCCAAAAACTTTTATCGTAATGTAAAAAAAAGTTATTCGAATATAATAATTTTTTTTTTTTTAAAGTTATTCCAATATTATAAATATTTTATGTTTTTTAAAAGAAAGGTGGAAATTATGTTGAGTTCGTAATCCATTTTGTCTTTTTATTTTTGTATTTTTTTTATTCTTTTCATTGTATATGACTAATTTAGATCTATTTTAACTTTTGATTTACCAAAATCTAAATCCATTTTAACTTCGAATTTACCAAATTCCCAAAGGGATCAAATCTCTTTTCACTCTAAAAGAGGTTCGCATCTCAATAGATTTGATTTCTCTCTCTCATGACGTAGATCTAGAGTTAAGATAGATCTAGATTGATTTAATTATTAATTATAATTAATTATAATTATTGATTTTACATTTTTAAATTTTAGTATTGTTATTTTATTTTGACGGAGTTAAAATGTTAAAGTTGACATTACAACATCTCTACCATGGCAGAGGAATTCAACACTGGAGAAACCCTAGAGGCCCACAGAAAAATCGCAGGTGAAGAAAGGGTCATGGAGTTTCAAACTAGAGAAGGGCATAGTTTTGACGAAGACTAAACGAGCTCTGGACAATGTCAAGCTCTGATATCCTTGTCAAAACACAAATTAAGATTAAATTGTAATCATGACTTTTTTATCCACGTAATATATAGTTTTGAAGTACAAAGATGGCCACCATGATAAACCCTTTAAAGACACAAAACCACGCGTCAAATATTCTTTCCGGATGAGATGTCGGTTTCTTACTATTGGAACCACATGGAGGAGGAGGAGTTAAGTGGAATATGAACCGAAGGGGGGGAGTGGGGGGGGGTTCAAAAAAATTGAGCTAGTTCCGAGGATTTTATACATTCACATTTGGAAGTCATGTTAGAAGGTTAGCATATTGCGATTTCTAGGCCTATTAGGTCTTTAGAAAGAAAAGTTAAGAATTCAATAGGAGACCATCTTGAAATTTGGAGGCCCTAACCCTTGCTCCGGCCACACACTATTCAGGTCCTTTATTTTTGGTCAACCTAGGGCCCAAGGAAACTTTCCAGGGGCTGGAGAACTCTTCTTGGGGTTCTTTGGCTTTGAGTTTAGTTTCCCTACCATCCTAGAGATCAAAGGAACACATACAATGTGCTATGACTTCCTTAGGGTTTTCATAATTTTTTGAACACATTGGGGATTCTTCGCTCTCATAAGCCTCTCTGATTTGTTTTATTGTTTGTCCTTAATCTCTGATTTTTTTTATTGTCTGTCCTTAATCTCATGAAGTATCATTGGCCTCGCTCTCCTTAGGTGAACTAGTGAATGAGATCCTTGCCTTTGCAACAGAGGAAGGTTGAACTAACGTCGCGAATGGTGCTATGGTTTTTGAGGATAAAAACTCTTGTGAATAAAAAGGAATTGTGATTCAGAAGGAATTTTAGAAAGCAAGGAAGAGGAAAAGAAATTGTAGTGTCAAGAATAAAAACAAATTCCTTCTTTCTCTGTTGTTGGGAGTCGACATCGCCAATCAGGAGATTGAGGAAATCTCCCAAAAATCTCTAGTGGGGTGAGTAAGGGGTCGAAAATTCAAGTCCTCAACCCTAAAAGCATGGGTGGATAAGGAAACTCACCCATTGTTAAATGTCCTCCAAAGGTTTCACTACTAGCCCAAGGTTGGATTTATTTGTGCTTCAAAGATGCGGTTGACACCCAAAAGGTACATTAGATGGTTTGGAAAATTGATTCATCTCCTATCATTTTTAGTTTTTGGATGCCCCTCTTCGATGCAAAGTAGGAGAGGCTACATATGTCCCCAATATAGGTTCATCTTCCAGGTCTCCCTCCTAACTATTGGGATGCCATAATTTTCAAAGATAGAGGTAACTCAATGGGATCCTATCTGGACCATGAATTTATCTCGACCATGAATTTGCATATTTGGAGATGGGGATTAAGACGTACTCTCGCACTTTCGCTAATATGGACCTTAGGGAAGTGCTTCTAGAAGACATGGATTTCAAGATTGGGTTGGAGTGTATTCAGATACTTGATTATGAAGGAATTTCTTTCATGTGTAGGCATTGCCATAGGTTTCGCACCTAGCTAAAAACTATGAGCTTCCCTTTTCTGCAAAGGACCATATATCCAAAGGCAAGGACTCAGTGCAAGGACATATTGGGTCAAAAAAGGGTTATGGATTGGAGGTTTTGGGTGCCAAGGAAAAGCAAGTTCTAATAGATATTTAAACTTTCCTTTCAATATCTGTGATGAGATTTGGGTCAGGCACTCACTATTTCAAAATCATTTGTCATAAATTAAATTTCACCTTGCCATCTCCCCCACAAAGCCTTGCATCACACCAAGCATATTGTGCACACTTGAACAACCAATATGTTGGCTAGATCAAAGTAAAATAAATACCATGACCTTGAAACTCATGCTTCTCTCCTTTATCCTCAATCACAACATTAGGGCCCTTAAAAAAGCAAGACGAGTAAATACCTGATCCCCACCCATCTATCGTCCATTATCTATTGTTTGACTTTGTTGTTGTCTTTGGAATTTCAGGATGTTCCTGGAATTTATAACAATTTGGATAAGTAATTGTTTGATCTCGATGTTGTTCTTAAGTTTTCAGAATATTCCCTAAATCTACCATTGAAATGAGTTCAACAGCTTTAGGTTGGCCAGGAATTGTAACTTCTTCCACCAAATTGTAACTGGATTAATTTTATAGAATTCATGATTTAAGGGTGGCAGCTAAGCCTCTTTATCATTTGTAGAAAATATATCACTAGTGAAATTAATTTGTCCCACATATTATCTGACAAACACCAAAGGGTGAAAGCAGAGAGATTGGTGTTATAATGATCTCTTCGTGCACATGGAGGGGTCCCTAGTCAAGTTGGTCCCAAAATGTTTGTAGCAGTACTGTCTAGATCCTATCAATCCATTGTAGCCTCACGCTCTCTGTAGTTTTATACATACACATCCAAATCAACATGTTACATAGATGGATGTATTGTGTGAAGTTTACCATCAACTCAAATTGAAATTGCTCATCATCAATCTGCGATGGGCCACATAATATTGATATGGTCGGATTGTGGCTAAGATTATAGGGCATGAGAGCTTGCATTGGATTGGATACCTAGATTCCAAAATAATTCTAATCCTCTATTGGTAGAAAATTGTAATGTTTGTTTGTAACCTCAATTCCATTGTGCCATCAATCATTTGTTTGAAGGCCTAAATTTATGCAGGGTTGAAAAACAAATCAATTAAGCTGTGAAATTGTGTTTTGAATTTGCAAATCGTTAGAAAGATTAATGCATTATCCAAAACAAACTTGTTTAAAACTAATTGACACTTCCTTTGAAGATGATCAAGTTTTAATGGATAAGAGAACTAAAATTCAATGGCTCTAGCAAGCACCGTGGGTAATCACAATGCTACTTCCCCATCGGCACAATTCTTAGATTTTTCAGACACCATCGACGGCACACCTCTTTATATATTTGTGAGACAGTTGATTCGTTTGTTGTGAAAGTAGGGAATTGAGTGGAGGCCCATATGGGGATTTTGTCTTTGGATTTTATAAATAAATACAAGGAAAGTTCCATATCAATCATTATCCTCTTCTGATCATTATCCTCTTATAATCCCTTTAGGGACCCCTTTGTCTCTAAATGTTACACTTCGGTATCAAAATTGCAATTTTCCATTTATGGAGTGGCATAATTAAAAATTACTAACATAAATGACTAATTCATATACTTGTTGTACTTTTTATTTGGTCATATTTTTATTCTTGGACTATAATACTCATTTACATTAATCATTATTAATTTTTCCACTTATTATCTAGTCATATATTTTAATCCTCACTAAATTAGTCATTTAAGTTAGTCGCTTTTAGTTTAGTCACTTATTATCTAGTCATATATTTTATCCCTAGATTAAATTAGTCATTTAAGTTAGTGGTTTTGAGTTTAGTCACTTATTATCTAGTCGTATATTTTATTCCAAGACTAAATTAGTCATTTAAGTTAGTCATTTTAGTTCAGTCACTTAAAATTGCTCAAATTTAGTAGTAATTCATTTGAAATAATTGCGGTGACTAACATTTTTAGTCACTTGGTCATTAATTTCATCATTTTTTACTAGTGATGATACTAGGATCTGCATCAATGATATACTTCCCTTTGTAATTTCCCTTCTCTGGTTCTAACTTAGGATCATAACATGCATCTGATTTGGGTACCTTTAGTTCGGCCACCAATGACTGTTTGGCCCGACACTCGTTTGTGTTGTGAGTGGGGTTGTTATGAAATTCACACCACTTCCCTGTGTCCTTCTTTGGATTCGTGGTTTTTTTCTAAGTCACCCCACTTTAGCCTTTTCCCTTGTTTTGCGGTTCGAGGGCGCCTTTCCCTAGCTTCAGATTCATGGATCCAAAGTCTCACTTCTTCTGCTTAAATTTCTGCTCGATCTTGGTGGCATAGTGATATGTCGTGCTAAGCGATGTAATTTCGAGGAACTCCATTTCCTCTTGAATGTATCTATGCAGAAAGTTGCGGTACTTGAGAACCAAATTTCTCTCTGAATCTTTAATACCCAGCTTTGTGCATAGGGTATGGAACAAATTCGTTAGTTCATGCACATCTTGCTCCCTTTGTTGCCGCAGCGTGGTCCATTGGATGTACTTGTCCTCATAGCTCCCCACAGAGTAATATTGTTCCTTGATGTTGTCTTAGAATGAATTCCAAGTGGGTGAAATCGAGAACAAAGAGGGTTCCCTCTCATCCTTTTTCTCGCTGTAGGTTTCCCACCAGTATTTGACATGGGGGGTGGCTTTGAGGAGTTCAAAAATAATCTTTTCTCGGTCGGAGAAATCATGGACCGAGAAATACCCTTCCAACAAATTCAACAATCTATCTACATCATGTGCATCTATCTAGCCTTCAAATACAAGAATTTAAAAGTTGACTTGTACCTTGAAAAGAGAGGTGCCTCCAGAGTGGCTACTGGATGTAGATGTGTCACCGATGGGTAGTCGTTGAAGGATTTGGGAAAAGTTATCCATCATCGCGTTCTTCCATTTCTCGAGAGCCTCCTCGAGCAATATTTTTATAGGATATCCTGCTCCCTCATCTCTCTTTTCTTCCACCATGGGAGGTTGTCAGGGTTTGCAAGGCTGATCTTGCAAGGGTTCAACTAGATCGAGCCCTAACTCCTTATACCCTGACCTTGTTGGGGACATGCAAAGAAAAACAGAGAAAGAGCAGACTGCCCAGATACCGCTAATCCGGATTTATGCAAGAATGAAATAATACACAGAAATAAACATAAACACAGAGATGGAGTGGAAATAATATTTCATTTCATTAATATCAAATAACAGAAATATGCTTACAGACATAATGGAAATAAACTAGCTAAGGCGTTGGTAGTGTATCTCTAAGAAGAGATGTGACAACTATAGACCTCTAAACTATGTTATAATGAGGCTCAAAGGCCTATTTATTGTTGACAGATAATGAAAAACCCTAAATATCCAAAAACCTAACCCTAGGAGATGAAGCGCCAAAATAGTGGGCCCCGTTTGGGTAAATTGGTACATTAATCTTCTCGGGGACGTAACTTTGGCATACGATCTCCGTTTGACGAGCTCAATACCTCGTTAGAAATATCTATATGCCGACTAAAAATTTTGAGTGAGAAAAATGGGCCTATATCTTGGTTTTCCCAAAAAACTTCGTTTAGGTCCTCAAAACAGATCTAGAAGTTGAGGACCTGAAAAACTGCTAAAAATAGTAAGTTGCGCTGAAACTGAAAAACTGAAAGAACTAATGTTGGGGGTTTGAATGGAATAGATGGGTGGCCACCAATATCCACCTGGATCATTAGGGCCTCAAAACGGCTCTGGGAGTTCAGGACCCAAAAACTTGCTAAAAATAGTAAGTTGTGTTGAAAGTGAAAAACTGAAAGAATCGATGGTGGGGGTCCAAATGGAATAGGTGGGTGGCCACCAATATCCACATGGATCAATAAAGCTCCAATAAGTGGTATAATTTTAAATATTGTAATGATGTCATGTTGGTTTTACTTTGAGCAGGTTGTTCATTTTAAATAATGAAACGAGTGAAGTTAAAAAGCTCCATGGGAAGTATGTTTTTATTTTCAGCAGTCATGCTACTTGTAGGTATCATTGAACACACCGAGGATGGTGTTCCCCCAAGGGGGAGGGTTCTATAATAGTCCTGGTAAAAAATCCATATAATAAATTTAATAAGGAAAAATAATACCATGGTCATGGGAAACATATTCCAAGCTAAATGTCTGGGAAAACATCCTAGTGTGGGTGTTCATTTAGTTTATTATGGCTAGGGAAATTGGCAAAGGCAATGGAAAAGGCTTTGGAAAGGCAAGAGACATTAATTTTCATTTCATTTATGAAAATAATGGAAAATAGGAGAAAAAGAAAGTGAAATGTCACAAGATTCATGTGAGGAGGAAAATGAAGGAAAATATTGGAAAACTGAAGAAATTAGAGGCATTTTAAGGATCAATACACAAATTCTTTTAGTGTTATATTTTGGTCAGTATAGTTTTGAGCTCTTTCACTATTCTCTCTACCCTTTCATTCTCATGCACACTTAGAGTATTCTTGGAACACTTTAGCATTGGATCAAGGAAAGCAAAGTAAGGACAACGAAGGCAGAGGGAAATACATATAAAGCAAGGAAGAGCAGGATCAAGCGAGTACAATGAGATTACTTGCATTTATCAAGTTTCATGTATGGTGTCCTTGCTAGTTTTTACATGCATGGTAAATGAATGTGTGTATTTGGTTTTCTTGTTATCATTGGCAAGGGTTTTTAAAGGTGTGATAGTGATTTCATCCTTGCCTTTCAATTTATAGATAGTCATGGTGTGATGGGGTCTCTATTACTTGGTTGAGATGGATTGCTGATGATTTCAAAATTGACTGGGGTGGTCTCAGGAGAAGAACACAAGGCATATGAATCCATGTACTGGTGAAGGTGGGATTGTGGCAAAGCTAGATTGTGTGTACCTTTGTGGGCCTATGAATCCTCGACTCATGAATGGTGGGATATACGATAAATCCTAGAGTGTGGAGTCTCAATTAGGCTTAGGAATCCTTGATTGGTGAATGGCAGGATATATGGTAAAGCCTAAAGACTGGAGAAAAAAAAATTCCTCATGGTTTAGGTAAAGAGATTCAGAGGCATCTATGCTTGTATAGGCCTACTAATCACTGGACTGACATATAGTGGGATTTCAGTAAATCCTGGTAGTGTATGTTTCTTGTTTTGGCCTAGGAATCCCTTGGTGGAATTGTGGTAAAGATTGAGGAAATATGGATTGGTTTTATGGTGAGTCCCACATTCATGCTTGGAATATGGCACGGGGGTGATTGGTTGAAAGAAATATTTGGTTCAACCCAATCTGTCATCGAGTGGTATGTTGAATTCCCATACCTAGTTGCAATTTTCATATGTTAATAAGATATCTTTTCCTCTTATGTATTATGTGTAAATGTGCTTGTTATTATGAGATCTTATTATGTTGGTTATATGCTGGTTATAATCATGGTTTTATGACATATATTAGTCTTGGCTCTCATTATGTTTTGATTAGTACATGAATAAATAATTAATGTATGACCTAATATATGGAAATGCATATATAACGAGAGGAAAACTGTCCTTCTTGGCGATTATCAGATAAGTATGAAGTCCCTAGTATGCTTATATGTGTTTATATGACCTGTATATTATATGTTCATGATGTGTTTTGTAGAATGTCTATCATGGCTAGGCCTTGTCAGATCAGGTCCTTTTTCAAGTTTTGCACTAAAGGCCTTATCATCATGTTATTTATCAATTATGGAAGTTTCATGAAGTTATGGGCAATGGCCTAAATCCTGGCCCTGAAAAAGTGGCTTAAAATTCAGCGTCGTTGGCACAAAAATACTTGAAAAAGGATGCAGTCACATGGATGCTTTGTTGTGCATGCAACTGGAGGGTTTCAATAGCATGGAAGGCTTGTCATCAGAGTGTCTGGAGCTCTAAATCAATCAAACAAAGAGTTGTCTTAGGGGTTGAGCATCTGAAAGGGTTGGTTGGCTCTTGAAGGTCTTGTAGCATATGAAAAGGTTAGATTGGGTCTGTCTCGTCAATTCCATTTCCTTAATAGTACTTGGGAAGTTGAATCACATCATAGTATCTCTTCGTCACATGTTTACCTTGGTGGGCCGGTTATATTGGGTAAATGTGGGAAGAGGCTGTTACAACGATTTCGATAAAATACAATTACTAAATTAACATTTATACATAATATATAATATGTGATATAGAAGGCATATATAAATGCTATTCATTAATCATGTTTTCGAATATACATCACATTTGCCTCATTTACATTATGTTTGGCATTCCCAATGCCCTGTCCATCCTCTCATCACTTTTACAATTTTTCTTATTCTAATCCCCCCTCATGGATTTTGCTTCACATTCTTAAATCAAAAGGATTCTGAACCAGAATTATTTTATATCCATAAATTACTCAACTAACCCCTATTTTTAAGATCCTTTAGATCCACAAAATCCTCACCAAACTCTATAATATCTCTCTATCCTTACAATTCCTCCATGATAAAATAAATTCTATTTACAAGATTATCGATATATAATGAATTTCTTGAATAAATAAATCTCAAACAAACTCTATCCATGCACACTAATTCTAGATAGCTTTAGAATTATTACAATTTCGAATAAATAAAAAAATTAATTGAGGGAACTTGATTAAAATCAATTTTCACTAGATGCCCATGCATCGTTAAGTCCCCCTTAATCAAGGAAATCAAATTCATGGTGGCGGGGGGGGGTTGTGGGCGCGGTCTTTATTCATTTTGAATTGGAAAAGAAATACCTCAATTTTGGAATCATGCGTTTGAAAGAGGTTTCTGATTAGATTTAATGACACCTCCATATTAAGTATTACTTATTTAGTTTCAATTTTTATTACTTATGCATATGCTTGAAATGGTATATGCAAAAAAGTAAAGTGTCATGATCATAAATAATGTAAAATTTATAATTATGAAGTAAAAATAGGTTTTGAATGGGTTTGTATGCACTCTATACTTATATTTAGGTGGATTTTCATATCTCGATAGCTATTATATATATTTCAACATAAACTTAAATTTAAATAATGTAAAAAAAAGAGAGAGAGAAAGACAAAAAGGGTTATAACTTTTGAATAGGTTTTTGTGCACTCTATACCTATATTTAGGTGGATTGGCATATCAGAATAGCTATTATGAGTATTTTAACATAAATTTAAATAATGTAAAAGAAAAAAAAGAGAGAAAGACAAAAAAATGTTATAATTTTCAAATTCACCAGAGTTAAGAAAAACAATTTGGCTCTAATTGTGTGTGTTTTTATTATTTCCACTCGTGAGCTCATGTTATTATGAAAAGTATTATCATGTGGTTTTGAAACTCTATGTTTCCCTCTGTTCAAGGTGGGAAAGGGTGAGAAGAAAATAATAATAATAATAATAAAATAAATATTTTTTTCATTCATTGGTTTCCAAATTGTACATTTAATTTTATTATCATAAAACTCACCATCATAACTAGAGTCATTAAATAGAAACAATAAACTTAGTATTCATGAAAGTGCATGCTAGATAATTTAGGTTGTTTAATGATTTTTATAAGTATATTATTTTATTTTTTGTTATTTTATTTACTTGTTTATTTATTTTTGCATGACAAATGAAATAAAATAACATGGAATGTACAACCCCAAATGAAAACGATAAAGGGTATTACCACATTGAGCAGATACATGTGTATTATTAGTCCCTGCCTTACGAAGGACTATAACATTCACTTCGTGGTCAAATTGCATTGAATTTGCATGTTTTTTCATTTTCGTTGCAATTTTAACTAAAGCTTCAAAAAAATGATGAATATTTTTATTTTTCGTAAGTTCAAAAATAATTTCCTAATTTCCTAGAAATCTTATTTCTATTTTTCTATTGTATCAACAAGCTTTGATGCGACATAATTCCCCTAGTGGAGGGAATTTTATTTTGGGTATCTGTGAGTTTTGACAATTCATTTAAAAATAATAATAATAAAACTAATTTTCTGATTGGCTATTTCGTTGGTGAGTGCTTGACACTAACAATATTATTCCTGACCCTGTCATTCCCGACACTGCTAAACCTAATATGGCTCACACTACTACTACTCTCTCCAATTTCACGAGATTGTATAACATGTTGATATATGGGTTTAAATGTGATGGAACCGTTTTAATATTAAGTGTGTCGTGGTCCTCACCATTGTGGTGTAAATTAAAGAAGAAAGGAAACTGTCGACACTTCCGATGAGCGTCGATGGAAACAAATGCGACGTTGAGTTTATCCATCTTTGCAAAAAGCGATAGATACTCTATTGTTGTGGTAGCACCATTGCTCTTCTACTTCTTATAGTCATCGTGTGCATGATTCTAGTGGTCACAGTGTTCAAGTCATAGGACCCCAAGGTGATCATGAACTTTGTGGCTCTCGACCACTTTAATTTCAATTTTGACGCCATGTGGTTCAAGCTCAACTTCAACGTGTCCCTGAATCTGAATCTATCTATCGAAAATCCAAAAAACACAAGCTTCAAATACGGAAAAAATAACATGAAGTTGTTATATCATGGCACAAACATAAGGGAAGCCAATTTTCTAGCAAATGAAATAGAAATGACAACACCATCATAATGAATGTTACTTTTACGGTTCTAGCGGAACGACTGTTATCCAACAAAAATGCGACTACTGACATGATTGCTGGAATTTTTCCATTGATTACTTGGTCAAGGATTGTAGAGCGAGTGAATTTTCTCAACACTTATAAGCACCATGTGGTTTTTTATTACAAATACGACCTACACTCCATGGGGGCTTCACTCAATGAACCTTTGACATATCACATGCATTCATGGCATGTTAAACAATACCCTTATTTTGACTACAAATTGGAAAATACCTCTAAAAATCATATTATTTAACCGCCTCCCAATATGAACCCAATACACCTTCCCAATTTAAAAATACCCTAATTTCACTAGATATTGTAGGTATCCATTTTTTCATTAACATTTTTTATACCCATTTAGATTTTTTTATTAACTTGGAGCTCCATTTTTTATACCTACCAATATAAAAACTCTTTACCCGCTATATATCCACCTATATATTATATCATTTTTTCCTCAGTATATATCCCCCAATCTGAACCCACGTGTTATGGTATTGCTCCCCTAGTGAAGCCCCCATGCTTCACTCACACTATAGAAAAAAAAAACTCTCTTGCATATATAAATATGACTTCAATAGTAACAAACGAAGTTTTCCTTGCATACATTAAAGAATCCATTACATTTTGGAATGGATCAAATAATTGAAAAATCCAACACACAATCCTACACAATCAACGTCTTACATGGATGTACCAAATATATAGACCCTGAAACTCTAGAATGCTAAATACAAAATTGTGGCACACAATGTGGAAGTATATATTAGAAAAAATTGGCCAGGACACTAGATGTGCGTCATTGGAATAAATAACAAGAATAACACACCAAGACAAAAAGTATGAGAAATAACACTAATTTTGACTTGATGATTCTATTAGCCAATGGTAGTTTATGAAAAAAATATGCCCTTGTAATATTTCCTGCATAGGACTACAGAAGCATCGATAAAATGTGTAAGGACAAACCTGTGAAAATGTCGATACCATGATCACCAATTAAGACGACAACCTCCCAATTCAGATCGATGAAGAAGTTTTAGCATTCGCTGACCTATAGTGTGTGGAGGTGGATTTCTTTGTGTGGATTTGGAATCTAACTCTGCACTCCGCACACATTCCCCCACAAAAATGGGTCGTTTAGTCTTTGATAATTCTGAGCAATTACACTTATTACTCCTGGTCAATATTGTGATGGGACCCCATTTCATCAAATCCATGGCCAAGCGAAAAAATAATATGCCATTGATTGAAGTTCCCAACAGTTACTTTATCCAATATAAGTAGGCCATAAGGAATTTCATAGATCATGGGTGACCCACATGCTAGTCTATAGATTTGAGTTACAAAATTTTCAAATATAAGTATATGTCATGAAATGTAATCAATTTTTTCATGGAATTTATGAGATTCAAGAGGATAGTTAGGATGCAACTGCAGAGTGACCTGGTCTACCTAAACCTATTTCCTAGCATAACAACTAACTAATTCATTGTAGCTATGTGTGTTATGGTGTAGTATATATGTTCTCATTATCAGGCCATGATTTTAAACCTTTCATGGAGATCTACAATTGATGTATCTAAACAAATCTTTAATTAGAAAACAAGCTCATGTGAAGAGTTTACAATTATGCGGAGGTGGATGTGTAGAGGTTCAAAGCAAACACATCCTCTTGCACACACATCCTCTTATCCCACACATGTACCTCGAGGTTTTGTTCCCTTGTTGTTGTGCTAGTTGTGCGAGCTAATGTTGTTTTTCATTTTCCCATTAATTTTTACTCTCCCCTTAAAAAAATTATTCTCGCTCAATCCAAATATGCATGAATCTAAAGGTGAATAAAAGGGTAATTATTAATCATGCAAATATTGATATCAATTATTTTTTGGTGCACAACATAAAAATATGTTCAAGAAGATAACCTATTGTCAAACCAAGTTCACACAATTCTACATCATGTAGGTTCTGTTGGGTGCCATTTTTGTACTTATTTCCTACATCTGTTTCCCTCATTTTTACCTTACGACCTCAAACCTTGGGACTACCTTTTCCTTTTTCCCTTCTTTTCTATCCTAAACAATGTTGTTTTACCTTATTTCGTTAAATTATTATGATGTATCGTTTCCTTTTTGTGGCTAATTGGGATGAATGTTGGAGGAAGTTCTTTGGTCTTTTGTTGACCTTCCAGATGTTATTCTTAGCACAAGAAGATCTAGAACATGAGGTGTATAGAAGCAGTAGAAAGTGTGTTGTTACAATGAGCTGTTACACTATGATGTTGTTACATCACGGTGTTGTTACAGGCCCGCTATTACAAATTGTTGTTACAGTCGTATTGAGGATTGGATACCGTCAACTTTCGGATGCCGACCTGTCCTCAAATGCTATTACGCTACAGTTGTCGCTTTCCACAATACCTGTAGAATTCATTACAATATTATATTTTAGAATGACAAATTTTAGGCAGTTTTGATTGTAATCCATATTCTCCCAGTCAGACTTTTTATTAAGGAATTGGTTGTAACTATATGTATCTTATTTTAATCAGCATGAGAATCATAAGATTCTCATGACTGATCCGTTCCTTGTTTTTCTGAACATGTAACCATTATATAACTCTCGACCCTTGAGGTCAGGGGGTTAGCAGAGAATTGTATCACCTTTTGGCTCTGTAATTTTGGTCACCTTAATATAAATATATCACATTGCTACTGTTACATGTGTTGTCTGGTTTAATTTCCATTTAGTTTCTATCTCTTCCTGCACCCTGCTAGGGAGGAAGGGCCCTCCTCTTTAGCAAGGACTGCAGTGGTAAATTAGCTGTAATATATTTCTTAATTTCTTTGTGTATTGGTTGAGTGATGTTGTTGTTTTTCTAGCTATAAGTAGAATTGCTTCAGTTTTAATACTATTATGTTGTTACGAAAATTTGATTAGAAATACCATATGGTGTAATTTTTGTATGGCGCGCTAGGTACTATTTAATTGAGGCATGATTACATTCTTGTAGATTGTTTTTATTCCTACACGAGTGTTAAGTTTTAGCAATTGATTCAACAACAATTCCTCTTTGTTTTAATTTTTCTTCTGGTTTGATGTCTTGGCACAAAAAGTCCAACTGTCATTGAAATAAAAGACGTCCCTGGATTGATAATTATGTGTACCATCTTGGTAATTTAATAGGGATTAATACAGTCCAACATTTTGGTTTCGTTTTTGGGGATGGAAGTGAAGATCCAATCAAATTGTTTGCTTGATGATAGGGTTTTCCTAGTCAACAATTATTGGGCGGTAAGACGAGAGGTAAGAACCCGCACATCACTCTAACATACTTGGGCAGGCTCACCATTGCTACGCTGGGGCACTTTGAAGTGTGAGTTTTGGGTGTTTTTCTTTAGTGTATCTTCAGCTATATAGTTGCTTGGTGGTAAGACGAGAGGTAAGAACTTGTGCATCACTCTAACATACTTGGGCGGGCTCACCACTGTATAAACTAAAGCACTTGTAGGAAGGATTGATACACATAGGGTCCATGTGTGCTAATAGGACAATAGAGAAAACCAAAACAACCCCCCACTCTAACTAAATACATGAAATATGGTTCACAAAAAGGAAAAGAATAGTGCAGACTTGGGAAGAAAGACATTCTTTGGAGATCTGATCTCAAAAGCAGAAAAGGAACAATATACTTCATACAGAGATAATAGGAAGACAGGATCACAAAAGTTGCTACTATATCAAAGCCTGAGGCATCGATTCCCTCTGTTTCTGGACCTCATCACCCTTCAAACAACATATCCACTCCTGATATCAAGACTCCAGATCTGAAACAACAATGGAAAGCCATTGATCAAAATCTAAAAAATTGAAGGACAAAGGGAGACTAGTGAGGAGCATCAGGGGCCTAAGGAACATCATTTATTTGATCATTGTTTGGATGCGGGTATTGCAATGAAACAACTAGTCCTAGAATAGCCTGATCCTTTATTTATTTGTCAATCCCCTACATATTCCGAGGACAGTTCATCCCGTCAGAAAGGTTCAGCCATGGGGGATGAAAATATTAAGAGAGATCGTACTATTACTTTTTAATTCCAGATATTGGAAACACGGGATGAAGCTCCTATGAAGAAAATTATTTGATCATCTCTACCATAATTTTAAGGGATGGTTGTTGAAGATCTTGATACCTTTATGTTCAAGTTCGATGTGTTGTGTAGGAGTTATGACTACACTTTAGACGCCCAGAAGCTGAAATTTTTTCCTGCTACTCTGAAAGGAGCAGCATTAATATGGTTCATGAGACTGGGTACTGGCACGATACGAACCTGGAATGACATGAGGAAGGCCTTCCTCTTTAATTATCAAGATTATTGTCGAACTAGGGATTTGAAGGAAGAAATCTTCAGAATTACACAAAAGGAAGAGGAGAGCTTAGAAGATTACATGGAACGATTCCATTATAATTTACAAAGGTCTAAGTTTGGTAACTTAGCCTCGAAAATCCTGAAACCTATATTCCTAAGAGGTATAAGAGATGACTATTTGGATCATTTGAATCTGTTGGGAAAAGGAGACATATCATAAGACCGCTTGAAGAAATAATGAAGCTTTTTCTGTGGAGTTCAAGAGGATCGGTCAAGGGAAGAAGTTTAGTTCAGGACCCTTCAGTTCAGATACAAAAGTCCACAAGTAGAGGAGTATCCAGAGCAGAGATCAAAAATCTATTTGAGGATTTTAAAACTGACCTCCTTGGCACTCTCTCTACCTAGATTACCACATTACAAGTTAAGAAAGCACAAGCAGAAGCTGAAGAAACTTTGGCAATATTACGTCCTTGATGCAAAAATAAACATTTAGAAAGAGAATGCGAACTAAATAGCTCTAGCTTGTGCAACATCTATGAGTTGGCGCATTCCACTAGTCAATGCACAGAACTACCCAGATTGAAAGCAATGCTTAAGGAATCAAGCAAGGATGTCCAATATTCCTACTTTATCGAATCAAAGAGACCATGGTAGCCACAACCTACAGGTATGCATCCAGGTTTTTCCTCTTTTAATCCTTGGAATAATGTTTAGAATGGTCGGCAATTTCCGTGGCCATATCCTACTCCTTCCTCAACAAAATTTCCTTCACCTTGGAACCAGTGGCCTTCCCCTCCACCAATGCAATATCCTCCATCACAATATTATCCTTGGAGTCATAATTGGAGACGTAATGGCCAAGGTCCAGTGCCCTCTACACTATTAGTGTCAGTCTTGTCATACTGCCATCAGTGATCAAAATCTTCTCTTTTGCATTTGCATAGTAGGAGTCTCATACTATAACTTTTATCATTCCATTAAGTCATGGATCCACTGATGGTAGGGGTCACTTAATTTTTCCCTCGTGAAAAATACTTGCTGGTTCTCCTCCCTATGGTCTTAGGTCATGATTCATTTTCACTCTGCACTTCATTTTATTAGGTCATAGGGTTTGGTCTCATTAGGTTTTAGGGTCCACCATAGTCAAATTGATGATGAAAGTATCAATAAATATCAGCAAGGACATGAGGATGCCAAATAAAATCAAAGCATAGTATCTGGAAAAGTCAAAGAGTTGTTCTTTTAAGCTTAATAAAATTTTCACCTCAAAACCATTGTTTGAGGTGAAAACAAGGTATTTTGTTTTTATTATCATTTCTTATGTAATTTTATGTTTCCATATGTAATAAGCTAAACTTCAAAAGCTGCTATCTCCATAAAGCCAATGTTAGTCTTTCGCTGCCTATCACCAAGGATCAAAGGGGATTTTTCTCTGTCTGGTTTTCAGAAGTGTTCTACACATGATTTTCAATGCAAATCATATTCTAAGCATGTTCATCAGAATCAACTCAGAAAAAGCTTTCCAATGGTATATCACACTCCCGAAATCAGATTCTGGATCGGAAAATATTCCCAAATGAATAAATGACTCAAAAAGTACAACCTCACCCTTTTTTCCATTACTTTGATGGCTTTTAACTTTAAAATCCTTACCCTTTTCTGTCTTTTTTTCCTTTACTTCAAAGTCATTTTTTCCTTTGTATTTCCGTCTCCTACAACCTCGATGTGATGGCTCATCGCAACATCGCCCATCGCATTATCGAAATTTCCACAGCTCTTAACTCCGTCGTCCATATTCCACCGATGCAATAATCCTCCATCGCATCGCATGATCGCACCACCCTCCAGCGCTTAACTCCTGCTTTCCCAACTTCCCCGATGTGATCATCACACCATCGTGCATCGCCTATCTCATTTCCCACCAGTACTCACTTCGCCTTCCTATTCACCGTTGATGCGATCGTTTCTCCTTCGCATCACTCTATCGCTCATCGTTTCATCGCATCGCACCATCCTCCATTGCTCCATCGCTCATCACATATCGCTATTTCCTTTGCCCGAAGCATTCCTACTCCTCTTCCACTTGCAATTGCGATTCCTGTGGCCCACCATTTCTCTTTACGCTCTTTTCAAAGGAAAAGGGTTTTTCTCCATGAATTAGGCATATTCATTTGGTTTGTTTAAAAGGGTTTTCTTCAGCAAAAGGAAAAGGTGCTCTTGAAGGCCGTGAGCAAGAGTAAAGCCAGAAATCACTTCGACACCAACCCATGAATGGCAGCAAATGATAAATGTGGCGGAAAATTGGTTCCAAATTTGTTTTCTTTCCACTGGCTGGAGTAAATGTAACATATAATACTTCTAGATGGTCGAGTGTATAGTTTCCTCTGTTTCAGAGGTATATTGTTGGGTTTTTCTATCTTCAGGTTTTTATTTGGGGGCAAGTGAAATAGTTCCTCTTTTTATGGATTCGCCCCCTTAGGCTAGTCTATTTAATGTAATTTTTTAGTCATTTGAGGAGGTTGGAATCACTTGGGCGCTCTGAGCTTGATTGTAAATTATTTGTAATCAGTTTGGCAGGAAATTAATAAGATTTGCAGCTATTTTTATGGGATCCTTGTGGTATGGAATTTTAACACAGTTTCTTCTTTTGTAATCATTTGTTAAATTTTTTATGTATGCCATCATTCATTCCATTGATTTATGTTGAATGTTTTCAAGTTAGATGGGTATAATCCATTGTTATAGTGCTCTGCCTTGGGAAATCATTCAATATTTTGTGTTTTCTACTGTTTGAGAAAGATTCATCTCATATGCCCTCCTCGGTTCCTCACCAGTCTTAAACACTTCACATCATTAAGCCAAAGGTGTTAAAGTTCATGCCTACCTTGCCCCATAGAATACCCTACATTTCTGATTTAACTTCCTAGACTTAAACTTCCTAGCTCCATTTGATCCAGAAAACACCAACAAAATATATCAAGACCTTTCGAGCTACTATACCTAGCCTAAAATATTTTTTCCGCAGTCATCTGAGATTTCTTATGGAGAGAGCCCTCTCCCTGCCTTGTAGGGCTAGCTACAAGGTTAAGTGTGGTTTGTGGTTACCCTGGCTTGCCTTCCTTCAGTCTGAGGTCAATCCAGGTGATAACATGCACTACCAATGCAACATCAATTACAACTTCCTCCTCTTAAAACTCCTGCACCTCTTGTCCGAACCCAATTACTTGTGCAACCTAACCCCAATCTGAATAAGGAAGCTCAGAGCATAGATGCCCTGGTTACTGTCCAAAATTATCTTATCACTCCTATTGGGCTTAATGAGGTTCAAATTCTATTGGGAAAAGTAATCAGACAAGATCATACTCCCATTATTACCGAGGAAGAATGTGAGTCGCCTAGAAAGGATATGGTCGATTCTAAAACAATTGTTACATCTGTAAAAACTGATGCAACACCTGTTGTTACACCTATAGAAGCCAACTCGGGAAAGCTTGTTGTTCCTACATCATCCAACCCGAGCAGGGCTGGTGCATCTATGATAGCTGACTCAGCTATTAGGGCTCAGGATCCTCCATACCCCTAACGATTAATTGAAACTGGGCCAGCCTCACAAATTGAATCTAAGATTTTCAAGGAACTAAAGAATTTGTATATGCGGATTCCACTGTAACGGCAGAAGTGTCCTAAGACACGTAATTTTATTAATAAGAAAATAAATTACATGATAAATTTGTAAGATTTTACACCCGTAGACTCCAACACTCTTGCAATTAGGAAAATTCCCTATTTATAAGCTACTTGTCCTAACTTATTTTAGTTATGGACCACTTGATAAAACAACAAGTGTCCATTTACAATAAATATGCTTCTAACAAATCTTCTAAATTTATTCCTATTTTGCAGCCTAAGATACGACACTATTCTAGAGTCATATCTTTTGTAACAATATTTCGTTTCTAAGTGTCTCTAATATTAATTTAAATATTTTAATTTAATAAATATTTTATCCTAGCTTTAAACTATGGTATTTGGATCATATAACATTCCCCCCTATGATCCAAAGATACATTACAACATATACCAAGTTCATCCCTGAACTTAGTAAATTATATTTTTCCAAGAGGTTTGGTGAAGATATCAGATATCTGATCTTCTGAAGGATAATAAATCGGCTTGATGACATCCTTTGCAATGAGTGATCTAATATGATGATACTTGGTGTCCATATTCTTTGTCTTTGAATGAAAAACTGGGTTCTTGGCAAGATTTATTACTAATTGGTTTTCGACGAATAACGATGTAGCTTCTGCTGAAGGAATTCCCAAGTCCTGTAAAACACTACGAAACCAAACAATATCACATGTTTCTTCCCATGTTTATATGTACTCTGCTTCTGCTAAATAAGTGGCCATTGTAGCTTGCTTCTTGCAACTCCAAGACATTGCAGCTGACCCCATGTTCATTAAATAACCTAAGGTTGATGCTGTTAGTCATCAGTATTTTTCACCTGTTGATGATGACTAGTTTTCAAAGCCAAGTTTTCTAGAAGCTGATCCCCAATTTGTCAAATTTGTCAGCTAGAAAACACCCCTAAAAT